>JAVJGI010000062.1:48836069-48846329 GCA_035590275.1 Ibycter americanus
GGCACAGCCCGTCCTGCCAGCACTGCCCCCCCAGCACAGCCCGTCCCCCCAGCACAGCTCCCCTGGCACAGCCTGCTGCAACCACTGCCCCACCGACCCTCGCTGGGACGCGGGGGTGGGGCCGTGCCTGCCGTCGGAAGCCTTGAGCTCCCTTTGAAAATGCACACGAGTGCTCTAAATGCCACGAAGCTCGCCCAAGCCAGCTAGGGCTGGGATCCGACATGAACCGGCCTGTCTGTTCGACAGAGCTAAGGAGACCCATGTACGTTTTGCTTGCGCGATTGCATGTGAGCCAGCCAAAAGCTGCCTGTCCATAGTCACCACCACTCGCTGTTGCCTTTTCTGGGATTTCAGTGAAATGGGAGAGGCTGTTTGTGTGGATGTTACCCCTCCCTGAGCCATCTTCTCTCCTGTGCAGTATGTTTCTTCCCTTACATATTAAATTTCACCCACTAATTGACAAGTACACATCTTATTTGGAGTTCTGCCCATTTTTGACATTGAGCATGTGGCTTGTTTTGAACAAGGTGTAGCTGTGATTTATGCCGGTGTGCAATTTTCACTCATTTCATAAATGTACTTTTCATACTATGGTGGTGTAAGCTCTCATGATTTTTTCGTGATGATGATGTTCTCTGGTAGAAATTCTGTAAAGCTCCAGTTCCACAAGTCAAGTAAGAATTTTTCCTTTCATCTGAAAGGAAAATGTCTGTTTCTGGTCCTGTTATTTGCAGCAAAAACTTATGTTGTGTGCTGTAGCAGCTCTGGAACCAAAAGGAAAAGAAACATAAATGTATTATTATGACCATCATTGGTATTGTTTTATTTTAGCTCTTTCAATACTTGTGTCCTTGATTCTTTATAGCCTGGCAATACTTAATATGAGACAGGGATAAATAGACTTGCACAGCTTACACAAGCCCTTGTTTCTCTGCTTGGATGTCTCCACTATATTTTAAGGTGAGACAAATAAGCATTATTACTTACTGCTTACACTATTTACACGTACAACTGTGACACACACACATAGTCATGGTGTTTTTCTCTGCAAAATCAAGGTGTGTATCTATTCCTGTGTTGCTTTGAGAGAGTGTAGTTCTGGTAGCTGGCTATATGATTCTGTCTGGGTGATTACTGTTCTGTAAAAATAAGTCATTTATGATTTTTACAGGTTAGTATCTCAGTAGAAGGCTGTGTCGTGCTAGCAGAGAGGCCATTTTCTCTAGCTGTTTGTAGCATGCTGTAGCTTTTCGCAGTTTGCCATGGGAGACGTCTTCAGGAGTTTTTCAGCCCCTTTTTTTCTCAGACATTTCCATGCAGAATCTACAAGTGGAAAAGATGATTGTTTACAGAGGTTTACTTTGTCTTATCTTATTTCTCCATCGTTGACAGATAACCTGTTATATCTTTCCATACCTATTAAGCAAATTTTCCCTTACTGTTTTTTACCATGAGAACAGTCATCTGTCTCTTAACGGTTTTGACTCCTCACCCTGTCACAGGCAGGCTAACAATCCCCACCTACACACACACTCATCACATATTCTTCACCTTTCAGAAGATACTTGCCATGGCGCTTGAGAGGAGTGGCCATCCTTTCTCAAGGGGCTGCATTGCTAACGTCACAGTTTGGGGCACCTGTCCACTGACTGCCTGAATCTCTTTGCAGTTATATTCCTGTTTCCCACTCCCTTGTGCCCCCTTGTTTGGCTGGTTGCAACATCCACCTCATCATGGGCTCCAAGTTTTATGGCAGAACCAGAGGAAGGGGTAGGTTTGCTCCATTGCAACCATGGCAACACTTTCCAAAGATGCAGCCTACAGTCCTTGTGAGCCTTCCAGTTTTCCATGGCAGCCTTGTTTCTCAGAGGCTACGTCTACCCCAGGAATAAGCATATTGCAAAACGCAGAAGTCACCGTTCAGTGAAATACATCCTTACTGTGCACAAAACCAGCTGAACTTTAAACAAGAGTGGAGGGCTGCATATAATGCTGTGAACTTCATTTAAGAAATGAGCAAAAGGGAGAGGTGAAGAGGGTTCATTTAGCTTCTGTTTCAGAAAGGCCCTGTCCTATTAAATCAGCCAAATTTTTAAAAAGCTGGTATCTCAGTTGTGTTTTCACTTACTGTAAAGCAGCACAGAAAAAAATACTCTTTGGTCTTTATGCTGCCTGTTTGCTGAAGATGTGATTCCTCTGAGGCCTCACACTCGGACACCTGTGGACCTAGGGAGTTTAGAGACAAACATTTTGTTTTGCTGTCCTGAGCCAAATTTTCAAATTTAGGGAGCTCCTGAATTTTGAGAATGTTCAGGTGTGATTTGAACACTGTCTTTGTATGTTTTAGTAGGGCTTATTATGTCATGCGTTCGTAGCAGAAGTGTCAAGAGTTTGAAATAATGCACACAGAAGGGTGACACTAAACATTGTGAGCCAAAAACTATTTTGTGGAATAGAGCAATGGAGAAGGAAAACAAACTATTAATGGAACCTTATAGCCTGTTGTATTAAAGTCAATAGAAGAGCTCCCGCTGCCTGCAGTGGCAGGGGATGTGGGCACTGATATCTGCAGTCAAACTGTAGCCTGAAATAATACTGGATTCAGGAACAGTGGGTTTTTTTAAAATGCCTGCATCGATAATCAGTTCCCAAATTCGAGGTCTTGACCCTTATTCCTACGCTGAGTTTCTTTTGAGTTGAGCAATGGAAAGACACTACACAGTCTGTCTTTCCTCTAACACATATCATGCCTGGTTTGTGCAGTAGCACCATGAGGCAGGTTTGTTCTGCAGGTACTATGGAGTTTTATCTGTCTTTTAACCAAGTTGTTTCCACTGGTATATTTCTTAATGGAAACACTTCTATCACAGTTAAGTCAGTAACAAGTTATTTGACAGAGAGGCTAAATTTTGAGCTAAATGTAGCAGGAACCCTTTAAACTTACTTTATCTCACTTGTTTGCAACCCTTCAACAGGAGAGATTTCTTTTTCTTTCACTCAGAACTTGTAGATCACCAGTTTGTTTAAGAGCAGTCTTTCCCGCTAGAGAAGCCAATGGCGTTGCTGTCAAATTAACTGGGAGGACAGTTGTTCCCTGTGCTTACACTGATTGTATGTGGGATATCTCATTACACTGGGGGCAGTTTTGTTATTTTAAATTGTAAAGGAGCTTAGTCTTCTTGCAGTGTCCAGATTCACCTCATTTGTCAATGTGATGCAATTTACTATCCTCACCAACTTACTTGCTTTTCTTGAGGGGGAAAAAAGCTGAACCTCATTCTATTTTATAAAAGTCAGGATTCTTTCTAATTAGTAGCAGTTAAGGTGTCCTTTCTACTGTATATGTATGTGCTGAAGAACACTTCTGCTATTCCAGTACTTTTTCCAGTAGCAACTTTTTTGTCTAAGGTGAAACGGATCCACCCCTATGTCCTGGACCAACAGACATAGAATCATAGAAGCATTTAGGCTGGAAAAGACTTTCAAGATCATGACATGCTCCTGAAGGAGAAATGACCCTTTCAAGATATCCCCAAGAGCTGTATCCAACCACAGCATACTGTGGATATTACATTTTTTGTACATTGCAGCTTTGCCACTATTTGAATACAAGCTATAATTCAGTGAGAACATAAATAACTTCCATTCAGAGAGATGGATGCTGTGGTAGCAGGCCAAATGGTGAGCCTTGTCAGTGCCTGCATTTTCACTTTGTTGACCACACAGCATCATATGATGCTCCTTATTTAAATCCTTCATGCAGATGTCATACTGGGTTAATTGACAAGCAATTGGATTTGATAATATGTATAACACTGTAGCATCCATTGATTCTTGGAATAGCGTGGATGTGCGAGTAGTGATCATGGGGTTATGATTCTCAGCGGTGGGAGATGAATAAGTCTGTGGGTCACAATGTAAATTTAAGCTGCCAAGGGTTGAGCATTAACTTACATGCCAGTTTAGATTGATATAATAATTCTTTATAGGGATGGAGCATGATTGGCTGTAAAAGAGTTGTCCTTGCACCTGAATTGTTTTAGAGCAGCAGAGCTTTATGCTGGGTTAACAGCGTGCTGTTAAGAATCAGTACCAATGTAAACACAGAGAATGATGGCTTTATGTTGGCCGTTATGTCATGCAGTATTTCACAGTTGTTGAAATCATTTCATTTTCAACCAGGTTGCTTTGGCTTTGTCAGTCTATCAGCAAAGACTGAGTGAAGTGCAGCACTGAAAATGAAATGAAACTCCCAACTCCCCAGATACGCAAGTGATGGCACTTCTGTTGAGCTGGAATTCTATAACAGCGCTTACTAATTCCAGCTAATACAATACAAAGAAATCATTTGCTGTTTCACATTTTTCTCTCAAATTTGTAGTTATATTGCTAAGCTTTTATATGAACTTACACCATTCTAAATCAGAGGGAGCAAGGAAAGGAGAGAAATAAACTAAGGAAAAGAGGAAAACGGGATACAGAGAACGACTATAATGAGATGGGAATTAGAAGGAGAAATAGGGGACATCAGGAGAGGAAAAGATTAAGGAAGAAAGGGAACAGTATGTCATAAGAGAGGCAAGATCAAAACCAAGGGAGATGTTAAAAGTGTAAAATAAAATAGGGGAAATTAATACAGAAGATGGAAAAAAATAAGAAACCTCTTTCATTTCTTGCAGGAATATTTTAGGCTGATCGGTAGTAATCCTACTTGCTGCAGTTCACTGTGTTTGGCTCATACCTCAGAAATACACCTCTATATAATGAGTTTCCCCCTTTCATTTTGGCACCTGGCTTGGTCTTGTATAGGACTAGGCCTCCAGAGGTCACTGAGGAGAATTGGTTTCTAATAAAGCTCCTCCATGCCAGAGTTCAAAAGCTCTCCCACAATGTAGCGCACAATGAAAATTGACACCACCAAATGGCTTTAGTTTCCCTCTTTTCTTTCTTGATGTTACGCACTTTTTTGGCATCTGCATATCTGACTTTAATTTTTCTGCTGAATATTGAGCATATGGCCTGAAGAAGTAAGCTATAACCAAATATATATGTACATATATCAAAAACTACAGTGACATAGCTTTTTGTAAGGTGTTTTTTTCTAATTGTATGAGAATAAGCAGATGTGCGACGCTTCCTCTATTATGAACATTTATATGAGCTGTGTGGTCAAAGGTGCTTAGCAGTGAATTTGGCTCAGGGCAAGGGAACAACATCAGTAATTTGAGGGGTGATTTACTCCTGTTAACACTTTTCAGAATTGGCAATAAAATCAGTTCAGTGCTCTTAGATGGGAATGGCT
Source organism: Ibycter americanus (assembly GCA_035590275.1). Taxonomy (NCBI): domain Eukaryota; kingdom Metazoa; phylum Chordata; class Aves; order Falconiformes; family Falconidae; genus Ibycter; species Ibycter americanus. The sequence continues at coordinate 48,841,372 of JAVJGI010000062.1, forward strand.
GGATTTTAAGCAAAATACGGAAGATATATTATCAACCTGAAAAGCAGTCAAGTGAAAAACTGTTTATTATTAATACTTAAAAAAACCCATATATATATTTCCAACAAGTGAATGATAATGAGAGGGCTGCTCCCTTTTCCTAGAAATGATTAAGTTTTCTTTGCCCTTCTGGTTTGGCTGCTTTTAGGCTATTGCTTATGTAAAACAGAACACCTCCTAAGCCGTCGTTTACTAAACAAAATCTCTGGCTTCTGATCTCACCCTACACAAGGAGGTAAATTGTGTTCTGTGTGAGGAGCTTTAAACATGAGCATAATGGAAGGGGGATATTCACTGAAACAAAGACACACCTCCAGAAACAACAAAGACAGTAAGTTTGAGCTACTTAAATTTGCATTTTCGTAGTTGAAAAGTAGAATTCAAACATGGAAAAAAAAATCACCTTTCATCAGCCCCACAGGTATTTATTTTAGCAATTTGTAATTTGCTTTTCTCCTCTCTTAGCAAACCCATGTGGCAGAGTTTGTTGAACAGAGGAGGACAGTTCTGCTCTGAAATGATGGAATGCTTTTCCGAGAGATCAACTTCCAAAGGTGACAATCTGGGGGCACAGCAGGGATGCCGACTGCTCAGTCCTGAGTCCTAAACAAGAGGGGATTCTCATAGCTGTGAGCCATCAGTGATGAAGTCATGACCACATCCAGCTGTGCTATCAATAAGATAGGTTGCTCAGCTGCATGGCTGACGTGAGCATATAGGGTACATGACGTAGGCCTTAAGAGGTATCCAGTCTTTCAGACACACCGGTAAATTTGTTCTTCATTTCAGGGTGTGAGAATCTTGTCTTCACTCTGCAGCCCAACTCCATGCAAAAAGCAGCTGGTTTGTTAGATGGTGGTATCCATCCACTGATGTGCCATGAAGTATGCAAATGCCTAAGCAGACACTGTATACGGACAGAAGCAGTCTTCTGTGATAGCCATCAGCTGAGAGGAGGAACCAGCTCTGTCCCAGGAAATATAGACAAAAGTATAAGTGCAATTCTTGCTCCTATCGGCACAGGTAATTCATCTTGTCTGTCATATTAGAGCTGCTCAGAATAGCTACAGGCGAAGTCTTGCAACACAGGAATGACTCCAAGGAGTTACTGCAGCAGAGTTTGCCCCATGCTGATGCATTAGAGTTAGAAGTATAAAGCCAAATGACAGAAAATCCATGGACAGTAGCATATGAGACTGGACATACTGTTGAACTGCTGGACACCGTTATTTGAATTATGGTAAATTATTCTCTGTGATCTCTATGTGGATATGGGATTAGGACAGGAATCTTCAAGAATAAGTGAAGGTAGAGATAAAATGAGGGCATGAATGGGGAAGTTTGCTTTAGATCCTGTGCTTTGGGGGTTGGCAAAGATCCCACCCATTCAAGCCTAATACACACAGAGTCGTCACCAAAACCATGCACCGAGCACGTTGGATTGCTGTGTGTTTGTCCAACTGTGAGATGTGCGGAGCTCTGCCTACTGATTGGGGGCACAGGGACAGCAGTAACTTCCTCGGGAAAACTTGGAAGAGCCTCCCTCTGTTTACAGGCAGTAAGGGTTGTGTCACATACTCTGAGGCTACCCACCTGGCATTTGCCTGGCAGCCGTGTAGAAGTTTGCAGTACTGTATGTCACAGCAGAGAACTACTTCCTTCAAGAAGGAGTGTCTTATGAAATTAGTCATTGGGATGTGCCAGAAATATGCTTAGCTTAGTCAGGAGGACTGGGCAGGAGCAAAGGGAAAATGAGTAACTTTTCTCAGAAATCATGAGGTAATTGCCTTTTCTCTCTAGAACCAGGCACGGAAGTCCCTGGCAGACAGCAATACCTGAGAAAGCTTTCTAGTGAAAAAGCATTCCTATTTTTTCCTGAAAATTAAACAGCTGAAAAAAAGGATCAGCAAAAGATGCTTCTTCTAAGGAGATCTTTGTGCAAATTTGCTTCACAATTAGACACTCAGAAGGCACCTAACATGGTTGTCTGGAACCCGTCTGAGAGAGGGAGAGGGGGATGTCTATTCCATCTGTGGCAGAAGAAGGAATTGGGGTTCTCTCATGGGTGATTTGCAAACATCCAAAAGAGAGCCCTCCTTATACTCTGGGGGGCTGGAGGCCCAGTTAGTTAGAGAATAAACGCAGTCGGTATTTTGTGTGGCACCGTTTCACACAGAATATATTCTCCCTAGAGAGCCATGCCTGGTACCTGCATTGTTTTCCTCATTCATCATACACCGGGCGTGCATTAGTGACAGCACCATAGGAAATTGTATTCTTCATGCTAAATTGCATATATCTACCTGTCAGAAGCCCACATGTTGTCCCAATAAGGGCCAAGGCTTAACTGCTTCTTAGTAGTCTGGTGTAGAAGCACACATTACACAACTACCCTCTGTGTTCAAATGAGCCAATACCTCAGATAGTAGCTGTTGCAAACCAGGATGGCAGCTGTCTGCGGATATAATCACCACTGAAGATATACTGCCAGGGCTTCTGTGTCCTGGTTGCACAGCTAGGGGCAGAGCACTCAAATATTTCTAAAGCTAGATATGCAAATGCCTCTGGAATGAAGCCTTTTACAGTTCTGCTCTCATTAACCTGATTTGCATATGTAAATGACCTCTTGCCACATGATAATGAGGTCTGCTCATGCAGAGATGTTCAGTATGTAAGGAGAGGGGTTTTAGTGACAATTGGAGCATTTTGGCCAAAGCAGCTGGTACAGGGACAGGACCAAGAAAGAGGTAGAGGCAGGATCCGGGGATAACAGGGCAAGGAAGCAGAAGAAAGCAAAAGAAAATCAAAAAAATTCAGATGCCTCTTCCAAATGCCAAGGGCATCTGCAGTTCTAGTGCCTTATTGGAGGAATTTCATAGAGGACCCTGTGAAATGAGGGCAGCTGGAGGACACTGACAGCTGGGAAGTGACCTGTGTGTGGAGCTACCCGGAAGACAGCGGATGTCTGGCTATCTTGGAACTGCAAGCACGTGGTCTAGCATTCACTGGCTGGTTCAAAGCAGCCTCTTCCAGCTACTCCTGTGAGCACCATCACAGACAATGGAGAGCTGGACACATGGCGGTGGGTCAGTCCTTCTTCAAGAGCAGTCTCCACTCTAACCATTTCTCTATGAACACCTCCTTGCCACTGACACACATCCAGAGGTGACATTTCTCACCACAATCTGCTGCTTATCTTCTCATCAATGATATCATATGCACTGTGCCTGACTCAGTGCATGTGGAGGCAAGACAAAATCCTTCCTAGGTTGCCCTCCTTGGATTACATGCCACTTTTAGAGAAGAAATGACTGCTCATCTCCTGAAATATCTGTCTTCCTACTTGCCATGTTTAACTCTTGGTTCCCAGTCCTGCTACAGAACACACTGCTGCTGAGAATTTGCTGACTCAGAGCTCTCCAAAACCTACCTGATCAAGCATCAGCCTTATCTGACTCAGAAAAAAGGAGGGATCAGTTCTACTCAGACTCACCTACTTCTCTCAGGCAGGAATACGGCCATCATTTCAGAGGAGGAGACGGCTGCAGAGGGCAGATCTTCTCAAAGCCACCTAGGAGCCAGTGTGGCAGGCAGTCAATATCTGCTGTTGCCAACTGAAAAATAAATAATTGTGGGCTAACTCGGGATTTGCCTGCATAAAAGCTTTCGTATGTCTGGTCAGTTGACTGCCAGTTTGTATTGGTACTTGGGAAGTTGGATGTGGTTGGTTGTCTTTTGCCACTGGAAAAATAATAGTAGCCGGGATCAAATATTCAGGGCCCTATTCATAGCTGGTAAATAACCAAACTGAAGTTAAAAAAAAAAATAGTAGGGATGCATGTCACAGTCAATAAACAAGAAGCTGTGTTCCTGTCTTTGTGAGCTAGCCAGAGTTAGCTAAATTAAGTTAAAGTAACAGTGAAGGCAAAGCAACTTGGATATTAGATTAATTTAGGAAGTTGAATTCAAGCCTACAGAGGAAATTAGTTCATCTCATGACTACTTTTGGTTCACTCCCACTCATACCAAGGGAAGATAATACATATGGGAGACAGAGAAACCTGACACACTTGTATTTCATTACCTGTCCACTGCTGACAGAAACATATGCTGTGTGACTACAAGTAATGGTTAACTTCAAAGCACTAAAAACTGATCGTCGAACATGCCCCATCCTTTCTGCACATCAGTAGGCAATTCCTGGAGCAGCCACTGGCCCAAGCCCAACTCATCTGTGTTCCACCCTTCACAATGTGGTCATTACATGGAGAAACGATGGTGTAATCCCTCCCCATCATGTCCACCAGCTTAAACATGAGATTGAATCTTATTGTATTCGCACAGTCAGCATTGTATTTCCCAATCAGCAATATCATCCAGACCCATGACTGTCCCTTCCTAAAAAGCCTTCAGGTCTGGACCCTAATTTTCTAAGGTTACATCCCAAAGCCCTCTCAACACTGAGTGCTGAGCTTTTAACAAAAGCAACAGTCTTGCATATCTATGCTAATGTAAATTTGTTTGGTGGTTGTAAGGAAAGAGTAATGTGCAGATTGACCTACAAATGAGTAGTGTCTGAAGAGCATAGTCTGGGCCTGGTGGCTTATTCATATAAATAAATCAGAAGGATCTGGCAGAGCAAACAGGGTCTTTTGAGTGTTTCTGTATAGCCTGTCTGAGCAGTAAGCCCTTAACCACACACTCAAACAGCCTCTGGGAGCACTCAGTCAATTTGGGCAACTAACAACCTGTCCTAAAACTGAGCCTTCAAGCATTTGCCATTCAGAAAAGGCTGTCAGCTAACTAAGCCAAAAGCTCATGGAAATTCTCTCCCTTCTAAGTTGCCATCTTTAGAACAGCTTTTGTTTAACTTTTAGTTGTTTAGTAGACAGGGCCCCCCCGCCCCCCCCCCCCCGGGG
>JAVJGI010000062.1:48846429-48866816 GCA_035590275.1 Ibycter americanus
CTAACTAAGCAAAAAGCTCATGTAAATTCTATCCCTTCAAAGTTGCCATATTTATAACAGCTTTTGTTTAAATTTTAGTTGTTTAGTAGACAGGGCCCCACCGCCCCCCCCCCCCTTGTTTGTAGGGACTTTAATCAGATAAGAGTTTTATGAGGCTATTCCAAGAGAAGGCATTTAATTAATTCCAGACCTTTCTCTTCCTCACTCTTTTGTTCAGCTTAGGTATACCATCTACATACCTGTCTATAACAACCGAGGTAAAAATCCTATGAGACTTCTAAGAAGCTTGGTTCATCTTTCATTATATCACAGCAGAACTGAACCATATCCTCTCATTGCTAGGTATTTTTTGAACTAGGCTTTTTCTAGTCTCACTGGGATATATATGTTAGCTGGAATGCTTCACAATGCATTAAGATTTCATGAGGGCCTAATTCTGTTCTCTCTTACACTGCCCTGAATCTTCAGTGCACAGTGCTTCCGCTTCAGTGTCATGTAACTGAGAATACAGTAAGGCTCTAAGTAGCCAAGCTTCACAGAATGGACCATCTAAAAAGCAGTGTTCTAGCCATGCAATTTGTGATTTTTATCTTGACCAGACAAAAGGTTAGTATCATTACTTCATTCCTATTAGATAAGTGTTTTGGAGGCAGGAAAGACATTTTGGCTTATAGTAAAAACTTCTTTCAAATGTGCTCTTTTCTTTGTTTTAGCAAAAAAAAAAAATCACAAAGAAGGCATTTTGAGAGATCTTATTTTGTATTAAATGGTCAATGTCTCTTCATTATTTTGGCAGGCTAGGTTGCATCTGGTGCTTCTGTATGAAGTCATGCAAGAAGGCACAGAATCTTCCTTTCTTGGTCTGTCCTATGTCAGGATATAATTGCAGACTTTGTGCTTTCATGGCAGGTACCAGTTCAGAGCAGCATCTGGACATCTGGTAGACCTGGGATCAGCAAGGACTTTTGCTCAACATACCATTATTAGAAGAGTACACAAGACGAAAAATTATGTCATAGAATCAGTTCCCTGCCCCTGCAAAGAGCTGTGGCCATCTCAGTTTCTCCTATTCCTGTCTGTAGCATACAGTTTAGTCACCAGAAAAATAAGTGCTGTGGTTTTAAGTAAAGTAGCTGACAAGAAATTGAGTAGATGGAGAAGTTCTTAATTAAGTAATTAGACAAATAAGAGGGGAGAGGATTATATGATACAAAATGATGAACAGAATAGAAAAAGTAGGTCAGGAATTTCTGTTCTCCCTATATCGTGACACAAGAACAAAATGACATGCAATGAAGTTCAGAGGTGAGAAATTCAAAGCTAATGAGGGAACGGTGTCATGTAACTGGTAATTATCTAGTGGAAGCCTTTTGCTCCTGGAGGTCCCTGATGCCAAGAATTTATCAAGTTTAGCATTGAGGCTAGGCTATCCAGAATTATCATAGTTAGAGATAATAACAGCTTTACAAAATGAATTAAACCTTGCTTCTGGATTTAATCCAGTCTTAACTATGAAGTTGAACTCACTCAGCTTTGACGCCTTTCTCTGAGCTATCTGGTAACGGCCACCGTCTGAGAAATAGGTCATTGGAGCAGAGAGATCTGAGTCAGCGTGGTGATTCTCATGCTCTTATGTCTGTAGAAAAGTCTCCTTCATATTTGGTCCAGAGTGCAGGACAAAGTCCCATCCCAAAGACATATACTGGTTAGGCTTGCTTGAAAAGTTACAGCCCCCTGCAAATGAACATAGCAATGGCAGCAGTTTCTCTGCAGCCACAGGAGATATCCGTCTGGAGGAGGATTCATCCTCTGCAACAAATATCAGCATTCTCAGTGAGATTTTCAGAGGCATCCATGTTACCTGTCCTGGAAAATGGGCCATCTGTCTGCTGATCTTTAAGCCCTTGGGATCCTTCTCATGTCACCAGGAGCTCAAAGATCTGAGGCCTCATTACTGTTGGTGTTCCATCAGAGCAGATTTGCTGCAAATGCACATTTTTTCTGCACCTTACATATTATTCCAGACATTCATAGCCAACTCTCAAGCTGACCCAAGTGTATTATGGTGAATTTAAATCTGATGTAAATCATAAATTTGCTGAGGACAAGCTGCTTTATATTTTCAATAAACTTTTGGGTCATGTTTTTTAAGCATGCTTTAGAGTTTTACACACTTTCATCAAAACCAGATGATTTGACTATTTTCTATATTCATAGTACACCATTGCTTTGCCTGCATGTTTACAGCAGCTATTAAAACAGATGAAAGTCATCATGTGCTTTAGAAGGATTGGGGTAATCACATCCACCAGTGAAACACATTAATTTGTAGCCCATTCCAGCAAGAGACGCAAGAAGAAAACAATCAAGAATCAAAAGTATTGGATACAGTTGTATTACCTGGAGCCCAGTGATGGAGGTCTCTTAGAGCCTGGTGGCATTTCTTGTAACCAAGGTGATGACAGAGACTGACTTCTTGTCATATTTGAACAAGAGGTACCCAATGAAACTGACAGCACCAATGTCAGTTCAAATGGAACTTAAATCCAGAGATTATTTCTATGTTCCTAAATAAATACGTTTTCTTTCCTCCTGGAGAGAACCCTCCAGGCTGTGCAGCTCTGGGATTTACTTACGTGCACCCTCCTGACATGGGATGCTGAAATGCAGTTACCTAGTGAAGGAATCTGCATTCTGTATTAATATGAAAACATATAGATCTAGCTTAGAGGATAATGCTAAAAAAACCTTGAAGGAAAACAACTCAAGATAAACCACATCTCAGTAAAATATTTAAGCATCATTAAAAGACAATGCCAGACAGGGAAACAAACAGCAGCACAAGATTAGAAGGACTGCAGCAGTTTAAAGAGAGACTCTTGCAAGAATGGCAACTGTTGGAGCTCTTCAACCTGATACAGCCATCCACAGCCATATCTAGAGATGCTAGTTGAGCCTGCAGGGTGTCAGGCCCTGGTCTTACAGTGAAACAAACAAATGCACTGACCTCTTGATACTTCAGCAACCAGTTATCTTCATTAAGTTTGTTCCTCTTGTGAAGCAAAAATAATAACTTTGGTTGCTGTCTTCTGCAATATCATAGACTTTCACAGGAAAGAGCCATAGTTTACAGATTAAGTTGGGAAGGTATCCTGGCTAAGCACAACCAGTATACATGGTGTGTCCCTGAATCCCACCTGGAAGATGCTAAATCCATGAGCCCAGATTGTTATGTGAAGCATCATTATAAAGACAAGATTTCAACCAGTGCATACACGAACTAGTTTTGCTCTCCACAGTGAGTCGTTCCCCAAACTCTTTGAACACACATGCAGTTCATGTAAGATGGTTTCCAGCAATTAATTTAATTTGCAAAGTTAAATATAAGTTCCATTAGTGTAAAGTGATATCCTAAGTAAAAAACAGCCTGTTCTAGAAAAAAAAGTAAAGGAAACCTGCTCTAGAAAAATAATTCTGTGCTCTCTGAGAGGCAACAGAGACGTAAATGGAGTGCTGTGACAGTCTTGTATAACTCTAAGGTGAATTTCTGCCTTTCTGTATCCTCCTGAATACATGTTTGGTGATACCAGCTCTTTAAAATATTTGTAATGTCTTTGCTTTGGGCATCACTGATGTTAGGCACATAGACAACCATCTGTACCTTTTATTTCACAAAAGGCTCAAAAAAGGTAGTGCCTCTGTTGTGAGCTGCATCACTGGTGAACAGAAGACTTCTCCAGCATTTCCATTTATGATTTCTATTCCACACAGGATTCATTCGTGCTTCCAATATACCTCAGGACTATGTCTAGTCTCAGAAATTACTTCAGCTGATCAAAGTATAGTTTCACACAATAGTTGCTTAACTCTGTTTCTGTCAAGGAATAGGAAGCAATTAGCACAGATAAGTGGTATGTAAAAGCTACTCTAACCTTCAAATCGTGGGACTTTGAAGATGTCTTGGAAAGAGGATGCTTGGCAATGAGAAAAATATACATGCATCTCAAAAAAAAGTTGTTAATAAATTGAAAGACTTCACTAAAGCATCCTTTTACAGTAGCTCTCTGTTGCTCTGTGTCTGTACAAAAAAAATAAACAACTGTGTGCATACAGGGGAAGGGAGAAATCACACTGCAATTTGTGGAGTTCAATTACTCATTCCAGTACATTGCATTCACAATTTTATCATAAAGTAATACAGTTTTGTAGAATTTCATTCCTCACCGGTGTTTCAATGTCTTCAAATGATATTCATCTACAAGAATTTATTTCTAGTTTCTAGGCATGTTTCATGTAGATTTTTGCAGTGAAGTAAAAAGGTGAAAATGTATTTTCTCTCGTTCATATGTAAGTGCAAAATCAGCTTTTCTGTCAAGCACTACAGATAATCATGAACAGCTCAAAATCTCATTGATGGGCATGGGTTGTCCATTTCAAGAAAAGCTGAAACAAGGGAGAGAGAAATGACTGGGAAAGAAATGGTTTATGCTGTTTTGGTTTTTATTTTATTGCTAGAAACTGCTGTCTCTTTACATTTTCTTCTCCTGAAAAAGGGGTTAGCGCTCAGTGGCTAAATCTGTCCTCTCAGGGGAGCATGCATTACTACTATAGCAGCAGAGGTGCAGGCAGCCCAAGCCCAGAGCCAGTCTCGGCCAGTAATCAGCCCTTTTCTTAACATCAAGAACTTGGTTCCAACTTCTTGTTTTATTGCTATCTTATAAGAAGGAAAAAAAAAAAAAAAGAAGTTATAAGAACTGAATGATAAATTATGATTAAGCATATAAAACTGAGACAGAAAGAATTAATTACTTATTTAAAGATTTGCTCAGCTGTATGCAGCAGTGTTCATGCTAACTTCTTATGCTGTTTTAACCTTCTTTGCTCTGATTCCAGGTCTGTAGCTTTGGAGTTTCCATAGTATTTTGTTTTCCCATTTTTCCCCAGCACAGAAACTTCCATCAGTCTTAATCCCGCCTTTAGTTTTGCCCTGTTGTCTTTTTCTTCTGCTCACTTTTCCTACCACTGTAGAAACTTGGCAGAGCTCTGGGTAGGTGATTTAGAGACAGCTCTGGATTCTTCCATACCTCCATTATTAAATGGAGTAAGATACGTGGATGCAGCCTTCATCATTAAGTTTCTCAGCTGTCCACATCTGGAGGAGTACTCTAATGGTATTGTTTCCAGGGTCTACCCACCCACAGGCCATGTCCTATTATTCGGAGGCCTTATGTTTCTGTGCCAGTTCCCCTCTCTCTGTTCCCTTGAAGCTAGAATGCAAAGGCATCATGTTTTCCCTTGAACTTCCCTCAAAGGGATATTTCCCAGTTGAGAAGATCCCAAGAAACATAATATAGCCAGAGATATATTATCTCCATGGAGCTCAAATGCAGAGAAGAAGAAGGAAATCTGAAAACTGCGGAGTCTGAGCAGGTGCCCTAAAATGGAAAAGAAGATGTTAAGGTGAGTCGCAGAGATAGTGTCCTGGAAACAGGCACGAAGTCAAACAACATAAGCAACTGGTAAATGAATGCAGCCCACCTCCCAATCCGTAAACATTTAATTTCGCTACAAATGCTGTGGCACCCAAGCAGAATATGATATGATACAAATAGAAGCCTAGCCTTTGTCTGCTAATGAACAAATGTTATCATTAGCTTAGTGCTGTGTGTGGTTAGTGATACATAGTACACATGCATGATCATAGTCCCAGATCTGGAGACCTAAAAATCAAGTAAAGTTCCAGATTTTTGCTTTAGACATTTACGTGAGTGAGTTTGATTGAGAAGGCTTTCAGTCCTTTTTTTTTTTTTTTTCCCTGGTGCTGGAGGGATAAGAAATATCTTGCAATTCACAATTCTTATTGTATTTTAGTAGCCGAAATTCCATTATTAGGTAGAACATTTAATTGGGAGAGTGGTTGAAGTAACAGTACAAAATCTGGATTTTAAAAAAAATCCCACTAAGGACAGTGGGTAGAACGAGTGGGCAGGTCTAACAAACACTGACAGTCAGAACTCCGTATGCTGTTTCTTCTACCATCTCTATTCATCACTCTCATGAAATGAGTCTAGCTAGCTGTGATGATAGTTGGGCAGCCCATCCCACAAGTATAGAAGTCGCAGCTATTTAACAAGTGCATTTTCCAAGAGTCAGCACAGGGCTGCATGAGTAAAGTGCAATCTATGTCACACATTCCTGCTAATGACCTAAAGGACTATGCTCTCAAAGCAGAAGAAGGGAAAATTAATCTTCACCACAATTGTTCCATTTCTCAAACTTCTTTTCAGCAAAGATATAAATTGTGCCAAATATCTATCAGTTTTATGATGACAAGACCATCAAACTTGTTTCATTAAACACCCTCCCCCCTCTTACAACTGTCTAAACAAGATTTTTCCATTTAGTACCCTATCAATCCAGAGTTATGATTATTCAGTAACTGAGGGGATCTCTTGTATTTAAATATTAATGTTTGTGTAGTTATTAAAGTATTTGATGATTTGTCCAGGGGCACTGTAAAATTAAATATAGCATGTCATTTATGGTAATACAGAGAAGAATAATAAAAAATCTTTTTCATTTTGGTTTTGTGTCTGGCTCTGCATGTTACTTTTACTGCTTATTTGATGGTTTGGGGTATTGTGTGTTTTTAAACCCTTTCAAATGTAGGATTTCAGAGCATATTGTTAGGAGTATATAAAAGATTATCTCGCAAGTTATGACTTTGTGTTGCTGTGTATGAACTGTTGTCTGACAGTTATACTGCTAAAGGGGAAGGCAGTTTTCCAAAAAATACTTACCATGTATTGGGTGTAGCAGTACAGTAAGCCCATAAATATTTTGGGAAGCTCACTTTGGTCCATGCTGTATTTGCTTTCAGAAATCACCTTAGCCTACTGGAACAGAAATGTGTATATGTATTTAGGCTTTTCAAGTTAGGTATATTTAAAGAACATTATTTAGGCACTCCACTGTGACTCCCTCATGCTATAAAGAACAAAAGAGAGCAAGAGAGAGAGGGGCAGAGCAGCTTATTTGAGGCAAACACTTGACTGGCATTTGTATGTGTACAGGTGTGTAGCTTGTTCATGGATAGGTTTTGGAGGTGGGATAGTGGAAAAAAGTGCCTATGTTTGGCCCATTCTGCTAGGAAACATCTTTCTGCCCATTTAAAAACAATAGTAGATAAAAATGACTTTCATAAGGTCACTCAGAGACAGAGCCAGGAATAGAAAGCAGGTCATATAAATCCAAGTCAGAGCACTTTCTATGAGACCAGACTGGTATTTCCTGCTGAAAAAAATAGTATGAGTTAAAAATCTTGAATGACTGCTTTTACTGCACAACAGAGGGGGTTTGATTGAGGTCTCCTTCAGCTTTTTCATATAGATTGATGTAAAAAGATTCTGTGGCTAATGATGGACAGCTGTCACAGGATGCATGTCTTGGTAAAAGGTGTAGCAATATAATATATTTTAAAGAAATATGCCTGGCAAACTGAATGAATATAATTGCAGCAGAAGCGCTTGCTATATTTAAGGTTGATTTATTATTTTCATTCTAAGCCTATTTTTAAAGCTGATCACAACTTTCTGAGTGTGTGTGTGTATGTATGTGTGTAATGTGGCAAAATTACAGTCAAGCAGCTTTGTTTATAAATTCGAAGCATGCAAAAGTCAGGACATTCACTTAGTGTTCTCAATGTACCAATAATTCACCTGTCTTCTTAATACTCAGTACAGAGAATTGCTATACTTCATGTTAACTGTGATGGTAAGATACTGAGTGCATTATTATTTTTTTTCCACTGGCTTAACTGGAAACACTTCACAGGAGGTTTGGGATACTTATGATGTAACAGCAATTTAGAAAATTTTAATTAAGGATGTATATGCATGTGAGACATCCGGATTATGGTTCCAATCCAAAGCCCACTGCAGGCAATGGAAAGACTCCCATCAAGTACATGAATTGCTTGATCAAAACCCAAATGCTTACACTGGAAATAACACACAAATTAGGGTTAGTGACTTTTTCAAAGGATAGATTAATCTGCCCAGACCTCAGTGCTACCACAATGAGACTGCTTCCCATTTAAAATGGGCTCATATATGTTTACATTACACCTTGGTATGCAGTGTGGATATGCACAACTACCATGCCCAGGCTGTCTGAAAGGGCTGGAATGGCAGTATGGCAAAGCATCTGTAGCCTCGGGAGTGGGGTGTGGAGAGGGCTTTACCATGAGCAGTGACGAATGGAGACCACATTGATCAGAGATGAATGGGTTATGTAAATCTTCACTCCTTGTCTGTGTTTCAGCTGGGTCTTAAGGCACATGTGCAAACACAGTGAGTGTTTTAGCTGAACACCAAGCAAGAGTGCAAGCTGCGCATGCACAGGACTAAATCAGCTGCAAAGCACAGAACTGGGGTCCGTGTCATGGAGACCACAGAAAATTAGTGTTAGAAGACTGTCATAGAATCATAGAATCATTTTGTTTGGAAAAGACCTTTAAGATCATCAAGTCCAACTGTACATCCAGATCCTTCCACACTACCTCTTCCCAAACTCCTGCAGAATAGCCAAGAAACACAGGGCTTTCGTAGAAGAGTGTGAAAAACAGATGCTCTTACAGCCTTAGAACTGCAACAGCTTCTACCAAACAGCTCTATCAAAACACACCTGTCATCTTCTGTCTTGGCACTCCACTCCTGTCACCTCCCTTCACTGTCACTGCATGCTTATACCTTGCATTTCACTTCAGACCCAAATTCACTTCAGTTTCCCTCTTCAGGGATTATCTCTGTCTCATCCATCATGATTTCATACAGCCCAATAGAATCTTGAGCTCTCACCTCATTTTTACCAAAGGTGAAATGCTTTTCATCCCATTTTCTCATGAAGGTATTTCCCCCATGCCTCTACATCCACATGTGAAGACCTTAAAAAAGTCTGCCTAGTCACTTTGTCATCCTTCTTCAAATCATTCTCCTGCCTTTGCTGTTGTGATGACAAAAAATTATCTGAGAATGGTTAAACAGCTGGTGTACTATGACCACCACTTCTTACAGTAATTGTAATCCTCTCACTGTAACCTCATGATGTCTCTGTCTCTTTGTTGTATCCATCTGTTGTCTCTTATCATATACTTGGACTGCAAAATATCTGGGATAGGAACCAGCCTTTTTCACTCACACATACAAATGGGCTTAGTGCCTTACACCCCAGTATCCCCACCACCATCACTGCTGGGTCCCCTGACTGTTACCTCAAGCACAAACTAAATGAGAAAATGGATGGGAAGAAAATTATACTCACATAAGTGATACATCTACTCTGTTTTCATACCAGAAATTACTGATTTTTGATGCATTTATGTCTGTGTATGGTATTCCAGATATATAGAGATACAGGTCCTAGAGATATCAGACCTCAGTGCATTGTTAAAAAGTTACAGGAAATTGATGCACTGCACACCGTTATATACCTCTAATATTTGGATAATAATTCTCCACCTCACAAGGATGTTGCAAGGATTAGTTAACAAACTAGTATTTATAAAGTGCTTTGAAGATTAAAAGAGCTGATTAAATGTGCATTATTTTTTTAATTATTATTACTACTACTGCTGCTACTACTACTACTACTGCTATACTACCATATTTATTCAAATTTGTCAGGATCACTAATTATGCTAAATATATGTTTGGGGTGGTTTTTTAGTGTAGCAATGGAGTTCTATGCATGCCAAGAAGGACTGTGTGATGTTTTATTTGGCAAAGATGTTTCCTCAGCAGTATGTGCCCCTCCTCCTGCTACTTACACATTTAAGAAATGATCGGTAGGCGTTATTCAAAATTTACATCCTTTTGTAGCCTCTAGAAATGTCACCACAACCAACGGTTACCAAAGAAGTACTGTCTTCTCTGTTGTAATTAGAGCTGTACTAATCCTAACTTGTAATTCAACAGGTACAGAAGAGATTTGTTGTTTCAAGAACCCCTAGGAATGGACAGGCAAGGAGTCGTCATTCCACAGCCATGCAGAGCAGTCGTGAATAGCCTGCCTCTACAAGGTAATTCTCTGTGCAGTAATTTCAAGTTTAACCATGGGGGAATGATGGCATTGCAGCATATGTCATACTCAGTGGAGGGCAGGTGATATAAATGGTACAAGAAAACCAAAGCAAAACAATTTATAGCAAAGCATGCTGCATCTCCAGAGAGAATTGCCCCCTTTTGAGCCCTTTCCAGCTTCTGCCTCCTGCAGTCTATGCTGCCATGGCCCTGCAGCTCGGCTCCCAGGAGCGTAACAGCGGGGCTCAGACACAGGTGTCCCCAAAGAGCAGTGACTTGAATGAGCTGCCCCTCTGCCTCTTCCATTCTGAAGTTTGGTGTGCAGGCACAGGGAAGTTCTGTGTGGAGGACATGCTCTTCCTTATCAGCTGCACTGAAGCTCTAAACCTGGTACCTGGTCAAGTATCCTTGATATTTCTGAAAAAGTGCATTTGATCATGGTATGCTACTATGTAGCTGGGTAGCAGTTGGCATTATCAGATCTAAGTTGTCTAGACTAAAGCTCAGTGATGAAAGAAGCTAATGGAAATAAAATATATTGATTAAAACAACATGTTTTGCCCTACCACCATATTATCATAACAGGAGCACTGTAGTAATTTTCATTCACAGACAGGACACACACATATAGAGAGCCATAGAGGAAGTTACAACACACAATATTGGGTAGGAAGAAATGAGTTGATCAAACAAAATGTTGGAGTGAGGACAGATCAAATGATGCCACATGGAAAATTATGGTTTGGAATGAAAAAGTGGTCCATTTAACAGTACATAAAGTCTCTGTAATATGCATAAAATCAGCAGCTAGCAGATGTTTTCTGACACAGTGCATCTGCATGAAGCTGAGGCATATTCAGTGCCACTGTAGTAGCAATACACAGAGCAGATATAATGGCAGACCCTCCAGACAGATGAAGCCAGCCCTGCCCTTATTTAATAATAACAATAAATAATAACTTGTATTAATTAGCAATCAGGAATTTAATGATGGACTCAGATGCAATTGTGGGAGGTATCATACAGAGGATGAAAGTAAAACCTATCATCCATTGGTAACAGATAAGATGACGAAAAAAATTTAATGACAGCTCCCTGCTTGATAAGATCTTGCCTAAAACATCACCTTGGGGTTACAACTCTCCATTCACACTTCATAGCCAAAGGCAACTTCTTTTAAATCTTGAGAAAATTTCTTGAGCCATTTTAAGTCTGCAGAAATACAAACAAAAATATTTTTTCTTAATTAACAAATAGTATTGCGCATTCTATTTCATAGAGGTGGTGGAGTTTTGAGAAAGTACCTATGTTGAGTGTGACGGCTGATTTAAAGAACGTCAAAGACATTTTTCTTTCCTGGGGTTACTTGTTAGGTGGGAGCTAGTGGAGGAAAATATAGGATGGTCCTGTCTCAGCCTTCTCTGGTATCGTAAATAGCCATTCATGCCTATCCATGACACAATACAGGCCATTCACAGTAGGCAGTGCAGGTCTTCACAATTTGATCTTTGCTCTTCAGTGATTTTACCAGAAGAAGTAATACTTAATGACTGAGAGACTTAGAATGTCAGAATAAATGTTTAACTGGTCATGATTACTGTAACTTATAAAAATATGGAAGTTCTCAATACTTTGAATTATTTTTTCAGGTCATCTGCACACTCAGGCACAGGCCAATGAACCAGCATGATGGAGGTTATTTTAGAGCGCACCAGCACTTGTGACAAATTAATTTATTTCGAATCAGCATGTGAAGACTGAAGCCAGTTGAACAAAGCACTGCAGTAACAGCCTGACTTGACCAAACCCAGCTGAGAAGCGCCTAGTCTTGGGCACAATGACATTGTGTCTTGGACACAGTACAGCCATGTGTTTGTGGCTTCCAAGGATTGTAACATACCAGGGAAGGAGACTTTAAAAGCTTCTGTCATGCAAAATACAGTTCTTATAGACTGTATACAGACTAGAGAACATGTATCTTCTTAAGCCACTGTGTTTAATGATTCTCAACTATTTTCAAAGCCCTTTGTGGGACAGTTCAGAGAGAGTTAGGAATCTCTTCAGCCTACACTAACATGACTTCTCAAAGTACCCCTCTGAAACAACTGTCTGCAGCAAGAATGAAAGGTGTCAGTACAGGAAGCAGAAAGCTGAATATGGAACTACCTCGCTTTCTAAAACACTGGAACGGTCACAGATCTTCCTGCCAGGAGACCACTTTTTGTCCAATAGACACAGCGCCAATACAATAATAAACAAATGCAATACCAACTGCAAGATATAAATATTAAAAAAAAAAAAAAGAAAAAAAGGTACCTCTGCATAGTTAAGTATATTAGATATCATGTTGGTAAGTTAGATACAGCTGCCTTAACAGATACCATGGCTTCAGTTTTGCCTGACAGTTTCAGAGTAACAAAGAGAGAAGCTTTACACACATCCCAGAAAAGGTTGTCAGAGCTAGCAGTGAAAAATGAGTATATGTAGAAAGCTCAGTTAAACTGACTACTTTTCCTACTAACTTTTTCTGTTTCGGACAACAATCTCTCACTTCTCCAGCAGTGTCTGCAGTATTGCCATTGTTGCACTGCCTGCCAATTGCCAAGGAGTTTGTTAATAGAAAATGGAATTATTTTTACTCAGGACTTTTTATTCTTATTGAGTGTGATTTACTGTAGTGAGAAGGTCTCATTGTCACCCGATCCTGTCTTTTCACAACGGATGAGATTACTATCAGGGAGAAAGCTGCTCATTCCAAGCAACATTTGGTAATAAATTGATTACTGGCTGAATGCTGATACTTTACAAAAGGAGCAATCAATGAAATATCTGCCATTGCCCAAAAAGTCTCACATTAGAAAGGCACGCACAATAATCACTAAATGATTGTACATGGTGACTGGACTGGACTGGACTGTGTGAAATCAACTTAGACACACACAGGAGTATAAAGTATTTTTCACACACTTTGAAAGCCACAGTCTAAAAAGCAATGATTGTAGATGACCATGTATAACAACTGAGTTGTGAAAAAGCATCTTGCTCAATCTCATTTTAAGCACAGCATACTCAGTAGTGTTTACACTCACAGTAATAGTTATTTTTAACAATCACTAATGAGCTGAAACATCCCACTGCCCTATTTCACATTTAGTATTCCTTTCAAGATCCACCATTCCACTGCCTTCACGAATTCAGGAGGCCCCTGGGAGATCTCTTCCTTGCCCTCCGACCATGCCTGTGGGATCTGCTGCTGCTGCTCCCCTGGCACTAATTCCACTGACATCAAGGGACATACACACAGAAATGCACCAGGATACAAACTCCACATCAAGAGAAATAAAGACGATGTGAAAGATGTCTTTTCTTACCCCTGCCTCCCTGTCTAAACCATTGAGAGCTTTGCTCAAACAGCGCCTTCACTCCTGAATGACAAACAGGCTGTGAGACCGTCTGCCACCCCTTCCAGACCCGGAGGCTACAAGAAGGGTTCCCTGATGAACATCCCAGGCATGGATCGAACTGCTGTATCAGGGCAGAAGAGGAAAGACCTGTCTCTACCTGCTGCTGTGAGGATTCACCTGTTTGCACTTTTCCTCCCTTCCTGAAAGAAAGACTGCAGAAAAATTCCTTCCCCCTTCTTTTTCCTCCCCCTTTTACTCAAACTAGGTTGGGAATCTGGGTCTGGCTGGTGCAAAATGAGGCCTCCCAGTCCTCTTTCGCTCCACAAGCACCAAATATCCAGGAGCAAGAAAAATCTCAGTCATCATCTGCTGCCAGAAGAGGTGACTGCTGAATGAGCCATATGCACCATTGCTACTGTGGCCACAGAACAGGTTCCATTCTGCATTCTTATTTTAAATTTATTGCAGTTCATTTCCTTTCTTTTTTTTCCCATAATGAAAAATTAAGGATGTTTACTTTTTAAAAAAAATCTCATTTACCAGTACTTGTGAGAAATGAAGCCCATAAATCCCCCTCCTCCCTAGAAATGGCAAAATCCATGCTGACTTCAGCTCTGGTTCATCATGGTCCAATGTTTAATTCCCCAGTTTTAATACAACAGTGTAATTACCTCGATTATTATTTTTTTTTAACTATTTGGGAAAATTAGCTGGCTAACAGCAATTCAACTGAACATGAGAAGTTACAGAAGGTCAGAGGGGTCACCAGTGAAAGGAGTAATGCAGAGTGCTTGGGAAGTGACATGCAGGAGAGGTGGGGGGCGCACCTGCAGATTGTAATGGTAATGGCTGGGGGAGAGGCAGGAAACTGAGGGAGGAAAGCTGAGAACTTAGTTACAGGGTTAGCAGGAGAGGATGGATTTGAACAGTCATAGAGCTGCAATAAGCACTCAGATACTAGGATGGGTCCTAGTAAAGGGTTTGAAGATAGAGAGCACATTCAATTTGTATACACAGCTGTTCCTAACATGCCTCTGAAAAGAGGCAAGAGCAGGGTCAAAAGGTTGATGCGGCTTTTCATAGAGTATAACCATTTATTTTAGACCCAGTTTCCAGAAGTGATTTAACACTCCATTTAAGTGCTAGTTTTTAAACTCTAAATGGAGACACACCATTCTCCAGGAAAAGAAAAATATCAACAAGCAAAGAACTCTAGCACTAGCTCTGATTAGCAAGAACAAGCAGGAAGACAAGGTCAATGAGTCCAGTTAAAAGTTACCTGTAAAGACAGTAATGACAGAGCTGTACACATTCACAGTGAAGACAGAAGTAAAGATGAAGTATGAGGGCTAGTCCAAGAGGTATTCTTGCAGAAATCTGGAATAATCTTTAAATGAGTGATGTATTATTCATTGTGAGTTCTGAAAGCACAACTGCAACTGTGATAGTAATTGTAATAGTAATAGTATAGTTCCTTTCTCCTGAGTTGTTTTCCTTCTAAATGTCCACATTATATATCCTGATACACTAGTAGAAACGGGGCATAAAGAGGCCAAGTGGTTAAGCTGGTATCATGTATGTCACTGATGGACCCAGACTTTGATCCCTGTACACAGGACTCCCGGTATCCTCCTCTGTTTAGCTATAGTGCTGCAACATGGCGAGAAGCACTGTCTCGCGACTCATTGAATCTATGCCACTAGAAGCTCTATATTTAAAACTGTGACTTTTGAGTTTCTTCCACCTAGAAGAAAAGTTATCCAGCAACATTTTACTTCTGCTGGTTAAGGATTTCTTAAAAGTATCTGCCCTGGATCCAGGAAATGCTGAGGCAGTAGGTGGTGTTTTTCTCAGAAGGAGCTGAAAGTGCTGCACAAGCTTCAGTGACTCCAGCTGAAGCGCAGTGATACAAAAACCATGTGGCACTTCCAGCTACTTGATGACACATATTCTCTTGTGTTTGGCCATACACTTACAATATATTTATTCTTAGGATTATGTCATTGAGCATGAGCTGCTTTCAGGCATTAGATCATACACCTGGTCCTTCCTCAAATGCTGTTTTAACCATTTGCTGAAAGCACCAGTTGAAAGGTTGATTTGACTAAGTGACTAATTTGACTGAATGCCTATAACACTTACAAACTATTTTTAAGCCATTTAAAGAGCTTCGTCTGATAGGTTTGGGCAAAAGCTGTATAAATTGTGGGTCAGCACAAAGCAGCAATTCACAGATGGGCCTCTGCAAAAAAAAAAAAGAAAATAAAAATCACACTATTTTTGGAGGCATTTGCTCCTGTACCATTTCAAACTAGTACTATATCCTTTCTTTTCTCTCATGGATAAAATAAGCAACATCTTAAAAACTGAATACATTTTTTAAAAAAGGTAAGAACAGGAGGTTTTCAAAGGCACAAATGGAAGTTGGGTGCCTAAGTGGCCTTCATTGGAAATTCAATGCTTGCATTCCCTGCTTTTTAACCATTATGCAAATAACATACACAGGCACCTGGACAAAAATATTCGAGTCGTTCTAAGTAACAGCACTTCTTATGTACTCACTCATTACTGCTTTCCTTTACCCAAAATAAATTTCACCCCATTTTTAACTTGGGGTAGTTATATTCTTCTCTGCAAGGGGATATAAAATGCTATTAGTTCAGCATCTGCACTGATTTACATAGATGTTAATATCCAACAGTCATTTTCCATTGACTCTCTTTGGTTTACATAACTGCAGGAGATACAAAGTAACAAAGAATCAGGCACTTGGTTTAAAAAAAGGCACTCCATTTCTGGCAGCGGGCAGGATAGCAAGAAAGCCTTTAATTTGAGCCTTTGAGTGTATCCATGCAACATAAAATACAAGCGTGAGAGGAACATGCTGATAGTTCCGCATTATCCCTAACAGCACTGAGATGCAACAAGAAGGAAAATCTAAGAGCACGCTCATTTTATTAGAGAACCTTCCCATTACAGCCAAATGAGGGTGCCATTTTCGATAAGTTGGTCCAGCGAGCCCTTTCTGGATGGCCAGTTTCCGTAGCAAGTGAGAAACTTTACTGCTTATGTTGTGTGTTATTTATACCATGGTTGTGCACAAAGGAATTTGGAATGGTTTTGCATGCTTGTATATGTAGTAATACCAAGTGACTGAAATGCAGAAATTAGTTGTAGCGCAGAAATATCAGAGACTAAAATTTTAAAAAGTGTCTATGTTTAAGGGCTAGATATGGAACAAGTTACAGATTTAGACAATATGGATTGTGAACTGAATGCAGAAAATTTCTATAAATTTATTAATATCACCTGCAGAAATAAACTTCCATGCCTAAACCGTGCAGAGAAGAATAAACAGATGTATTTAGCTGAGAGTGATATTTATTCTTTTTGGAGTAGTATGTATTCAGAAGACAGGGGATGTATCTCACATACCACAAAAGCAGCTGTGGGGCAATTGCAGCTCTACGTTTTTATTCTGTTGAATGCAAGCTACAGGGAGCCTTTATTTTTCTATTATTTCTCATTTTCTGAAACAATCTAGATTGAAACAGTAGATTTTGTTCTATGTGCAAGGGGAACATGGTAAAATCCAAGGCTGAGCAGACAGCATGAAGAGCAGTGTTAGTTTCTGAAGTGACTGTTCCTCCCAAGCAAGAGACAGGAAAGAAAAAATTGGGTCTTGACAATACAATAAGTAGATTTCTAAAAGGTTTTTCCTTCAAGCTCCAATATTTTATGGAACTGGAGGAACATCAGGCTCCACTTGTAAAAAGAATAAAATAAGAGGATAATGGATATAACAGTAAGAAAGATTACTCTGAGACAGTGTCAGAAGAAAGACTCCAAACAAGGAGAAGCGTCCCAGGTTAACCCATGCATTATTTTCAAGATTCCACAAGCCCCACGGTTAGGCAGTTACCCTGTACCAACAGTAAGCAGCAATATTAATTTACCATCTTTATTGTTCATTCAAACCATTAATCACTACAGAAAGCCCTCAAAAAAATGGAGGATATAGAGAAACAGGAAAGGACTGAGATTGTCTCAATATACAAATGACTGCTTGTTGTTTACCTGGCACCCCAGGTCCTTGTTGTATCAGCTGCCTCAGAGAGTAAGTGGGCTTAGATTCTTGATGCAGTTGTACAAATCAGATGTTGTTTTGTATTGTGTCCAGCTGAAAGCCTTTTCTTTATTCTAGTGGTAGGAGACTTTCTTCCTATTAAATGCTTCAATGGTGGATTTAAATATTTAGAGGATCCACATTACAGGAGAACTGTCTGAGAGAGTCACAAAGAAGCCATTAGTTGAATCCATTAAGGATCTACTTCAGTGGAATTCCCTGCTGTTATCTACATGATAGCCACATAAAAAGACACTGCGCAAAGAAAATGTTGGGGAAAATATTCCTCCTCGCATACTGTATCTGTGAGGAATCCAGTCTTATTGAAGGACTCCTGTTCGATTGTCTCAAGATTTCAGTTGGGAATTTATATTCTTTCAGCTGAATTAGAGTAGGGGGAACAATAGATCTCAATTTCAGTTGTGCTTTTGCCCCTCTCCTTTTCAAGTACACTCAGTTCAGACAAAACCTTTTGTTAGAGCAGAAGGTATGGGAATTCTTTCTGGTTTGGACACAGCATAAACCATCAAAGTTGTATTCACTGTGCAAGACGCATCAGGAATATACAGAGTCTTTGTGTTGTCTTTTTAAATACGTGTAAGTGGTAGCGGTATGGATAAGATGTTCTTTCTTCCAACTCCTGGAGAAAGGCACTTGAGCCATTTGAATTATAAAAATTACACCATCTTTCAGGTTGCTCTTGTTTTTACAAAGGAGAAAAAGCTTGAACTCTATGAACTTGCTTTTCCATTCTCTACAATCATGGCTTTGATACATGCCCAAGAAGGCAGTTATATTCCTCAGAATCTTACTGTTCTTTATCAGTTATGTAACATTTCCTATTTTTGAATGCTCAGGAATCTCTGATGTGATTTAGGCTTATGGGTAAGATGAAAGCACTACAGACAGTGCATACAATGCATAAACATCCATATTGGTAGTAATATTTATATCCCTAATCTATCTGTAAATCAGTATATAGTGTCTCTTATGACTGATTTTCTCTCTGGCCCCCATTTTGAGTACATTTTATAAAACCCAAGAGAGAAAGCCCTGTTCTCTAGTCAGAGTAGTATAGACCTGTTCTATAGACATAGGAAATTTCTAAGACATTGGAGGGTGAGATACACAGAAGTCTTGGTTCATCCATACATGTAGATGTTCATACAGAGAACCACGCAAAACCTGTAAGCACACTTTTTCTCCTCAGTTAGGCTGTGCCTGAGAGGACCAATGTAGAAGAGAAAAAACACCTCAGCAAATCTGTTACTTCAGGGGTCAGCAGCCTACAGGAGGGAAGGAACAGTACATGAGCAGTTTATGAATGGCACAAAGCAAGGACAGAAGGGTGAGCCCTGGTGATTTGAGAGAAGTGCCCACGACCGACAGGCAGTGGCTCCTGGCTTCAGAGGTCTGGACACTGGAGAGGCTGCAGTCTTCTGTGAGGAAAGATACTATCGTCAGGTAGCCAGGAGCTTCACACCACTGTGAGCAGCAGCATGTTCTCACATGCATGACACTCCTGTCCACACACAGAGCTACTGCACTAGGGTACAGTCCAGTATCAGGTGGTATTGCAAACCCATGGAATTACAAAACCAGAAGTCAGACCCCTTCCCCAGTCCAATATTTTTCTAATCATGGGACTGAAAATCTAACAATGGCTCGCTGGGTCTTCTGGCATTCCAGCCATTAAGGGGTATACTTCGGTAGCATTTCTAACCTTGTCATGGAAAGTTATGGAAAGTTACTTTTTTAAAAAAACAAAACACTTAAGCTATTTAATTTCTAAAAGACTGAAGAACAGAACTGGGTTGCTATGAAAGCATCATCTGTCAAGACTGCCATTGTAACCTTACAACTAACTTCATACAACACTGGCAACACATGGTACAACACTGCTCTGTGGAGCAGCGGTATCGCGACTTCTTCCTCACTGGTTCCCGAAACCTGCATCAGGAAACAAAAAACACCCACCAAATGGGGAATGGAGCAAAGAAACATCACAGCTCTTCTGCATCTAGGGAGAAAATGCATTTTTACAGGGCTACACAATATTCTGAGGACTCTTACTACAGATTAGTAAGAGTCTTGCTGCCTATCTACAAATTGAGCATTCAAAGTATGATAGAACCAATACTCCTGTTTAATCCCTCTATTCATTTCCATTGGTATTTGTAACCCTTTGGAAATTTAGCTTCTGTGCTCCTTGTACCCCAAATAAAAATTTTAAGTCTTTTGCTGCTTTCTACCTTTATACTCCTTCAGAGTAACTGTCTAATTTTCTAATTAGTGTGTTTCTAATACCTTGTACTCCTACAAATGTTTCTCTGCGGGCAATAGGTTTGCCAAGTCCCACGATGTGGAACTTAAATGGCGTATCTTTTAGAAAAACACTCACTTCTGAGTAGAACAAGAGGTGCATGCACTGGTACAGGGGAAAACGTTGCCCCAGAAAATCAACCCTGGAAGCCGATGTTACCAGATCGGCAGGCGGCACAGGGCACTACACATCCCCTCAGCTCCAGTGGCACCAGCCTGCCTGCCTGGCAACGGCAGATGATCAGGCACGACACACTCAAAACATGAAAGGAAGGTTAGATGTTTCTAACACCCATTAAGTGCTTTGGCTCCTATCTAGTCTGATTACAGCAGGACAGGTACGCCTCAGGAGAGGACTACCGCCGGCCGGGGGCGAGGAGGAGGAGCCGGTGGGGAGGCCCCTCCTCGCCCGTCCCACCGCCTGTGGTGCGCGACATGGCTGCCGCTCCCGGCAGG
>JAVJGI010000062.1:48867457-48879517 GCA_035590275.1 Ibycter americanus
CCCTGGCCCTGCCCTGGCCACGCCGGGGCTCCTGCTGGGCCTTCCGACCACCTCTGGCTCGGGCTGCGCCGCCCGTGCAGGCCTTGCCCCGCTCTCGTCTGCGCCGGCTGGACTGCGCCGCGTGGCATCTCCCTTCCCTGGGCTGCGTGAGGGTGGTTAGTGGCAGGCAGCACGAAACACACCCAGCTCCGGGCTGCCATCACGCCACAGCTGGCTCCACACCAGCCTCTCCATGGGACTGAGTTGGGATCTGCGCTGCTCCTGCCTCCGCTGGCAGATGAGCCCTTCTCCTGTGTCTTCGTGAGCCCAAATCCCCTGGAAAGGGCAAGTGAGAATGTGCAGTGACTGAAAAGAGCAATTCACCATTCCCCAGGCTCCTGTTGCCAGCTGTGTTCGTCTCCTTGGGGTGCTTACACAGTTTAGAACACCTCATGGAGAGGAATGGGCCACTTCAGGCTACTCTGGGCCTCCCATGTGCCAGCACTGTCCTTTCTAAGGCATGAGGCACAACCCTGGAGCAGAAGCTGTAATATTTTTCGTGTTCCTCTGCTTCTCCCAGCCCCTACCTGTGCCTGCCCTCCTCCCAGCTCCCTCACCCTCCTGCCTCACTGCCAGTCCTCCATGTTTTCCCAGAGGAGAGTGAAACAAAGCACCATGCAGTCCAGCATGGGATGTCTGCGCACATGTGTGAGACTAGCAGCTGCTGTGATGGGGGTCAGACGATGGGAGTGGCAGAGGGATGGGTGAGAGAAGAGTCAGAGCTGCAATGCTGGAAATAAGGTGAACAAAAGCCCTGTGGTGGATGAGCACTGTGAACAGTACCATGAGGCACAAATGACACAACAGCACAGGAGGGAGAGAGACAAGAAGCGGTCGGAGCAGCCAGAGCACTCTGCTTCTCCAAAACCTGCACCCCTAGCTCCCCACACGCACTCCCTTGCTTGAAAATGCATTTCAAACAGTTGTTTCAACAGTTGCCTCCAAACTGTTTCTGAATGCCCTGAAGTTCAGCCTTTGAGTCCTGTTCCTCAGTGAGAAGAAGGGCTGAAGTGAGTGGTGCAGATGCAGTGAAAGCTCTAGCTTGGAGCCAGTTACCATTTTGACCAGGAGTAAAATGCTAAAGCTGCAGAAGCGGTGAGAAAAGCTGCGTCAGAGTACTGGAAGGCTTCAAGAAGTTTATTGCAGGGGAAAAAAAGTAAGGACATGGAATATTGGAATAAGGTGGAGTAAAGGTTGATTAGGGGTCATGCCCTTCCAAAATATGCAGCACCTAGACATGAATGGTGAAAAGCAAGAGCTGCACTTTTGAGCACCAGCTCAGTAGAGGCTGCATCTCCCAGGCTCATGCTAAAGCCATGCACACCCACATCCTAGGAACTCCCTGGAAATGGAGGCCATGCACACTGCTGAATGAAGAGTAACACCCACACTTGGCACAGGCAAGGCTTGGGAGAGGGTCACACAATCTGAACAGGGCTGGCGCATCTGGCCTACGCTTACAGACCAAAGTAGTGATGTTCCCTCCTTGTTCCCTGCTCCTGGATGGAGTGCTAACTGTTATCACCCTTCACCCTTTCCCCCGGGGTGTTTTCTGAAAGCTAGTTTATGACACAAAGAATTTTCTAGTATATCTGTAATTACTAAAACCATGGGGTCAGTGCGATTTATTCCAGTGTCATTTTTGCCAGTATTGTTAAACCTTTGCTTCAAATGACAGAAACTATTTTAGAAAAAGAACTTTTTTGTTATTCATTGTTTATTCCAACTTCGTTCAGCCTGATCTTTTCACACTCCTCCCTGACAAAACTATTTGGCCAACAGATTTAGCCTGGACTTCTCCTGAACCTCTCTCTGCGCTCGCCCCTTATTAAATGCTGTCATGTGTGGTACCACAAAGCTGACAGTTGCAAGGGCCAGTTGCATGCCCTTTCTCTGGCAGCATCAACAAAATTGATCGGTTTAGGAATCATTGAGGGGAATGCTTTGCTGTGAATACTAAAAACCTAAGCAGTTTAGTGTGGATACGTCTGTACTAGCAAAACAGTATTTTCTGGTAGTAGAATAAAACCATCTTCCACCATTGGCATAAAATACTGGTAAAAATAGTTTTACTGGTACAACTGTGTCTCTGCCAGAGGCTCCTGTTGACACAGCTATGCCTATCAGGGCTGGCATCTCTTTACAGCTATGCTAGTAGGTGTCAGTCCTGTAAATGTGATCTTGGTCTCTCAGAACACACGTTCACCTCTTTTCTGTTCACAGTGACAACTCCATCCCACAACTGCATTCAGTACAGTTACTCTTAAGACAGTAAATGCAAATGAAGATGCAAATATATCTTGTAATTCAAATCAGTGAAACAACATCCTATTCTCCTGTTCCTTCCTTACAGCTACTCAATGCGGATTCATAAAATTTAAGGTCAGAAGATACCTTTAGGTCATACAACCTGAGGTATAACACAGGTCAAGCAATTTTATGTAATTAACCCTCATGATTCACAGATGAGCAAGCATCTTCTGGAAACCATTTTTAAGTCAAATATACGAAGTGAAGAAGTCACCATTTTCTTTATTAGCTTATAACATTTGCCTTACATTACTGAATCCAGAGATTCAGAGCCATAATAAGATGTTTTGACCCCTGTGATGCCCTCTTCTGTGTGGGTGCCTCTCCCTGGAATTTTTCCTCTCTCTCATCCTTTCCTTGACCGTTCTTCGACTCCTTCTAGCTGCATTCTTCTAGGTAACGCTGTAATCCCTTTTCCAGCAATAGACCTGCCATCTCACTTCCAGAGCAGCATAAACCATCAGGTTGATGCACTAAAGACACAACCCCCCCACCTTCTGGTGTCCTCTGCAGGAAGCGGGAGAACACTCTTGTGACAGAATCGTGTTCAGTGGGTGCTGTCAGCTCCGTGAGTAGGGTTGAAACACCATCAGCTGGGTGGTGTATACTTTTATTTTATATTTTCTGGTGCCCAGGTGCTTATACCGCACTGATCTCCACGCTCTGCAAAAGTAAAAAGCATGCCTGGGCAATAACAACTCTGCGTTTCTTAGGTCTGGGGATATTTCACATACATAAATCTTAATAAGTTTATTCCAAAATACAGAGAGTAAGTGTTTTGACTGATGTATATTTGTAGGTACAAAGGTACACTTCATACTAAATTCATATTATTAAAGCCCTTACAAGAGAGTCAGCCAAGCAGAAGATGACAAGCTTAAAAGAGATACCATTGTGATTACAGAAAGACAAGAAAAACAAACAAAATTCCTCCTTATTTTCATTCTTTCTATCCCATAAAGTGTTTATGAGTAGCTGGGTTTAACTATTTCTACCTTCGCTGAAGTAATCAATAAAGACACAGCTTGTATAGATAAGCGTGCATTTTCTGCAGTTATAGCTAAACAGAACAGATTTGAACAAATTCCTAAGGATCCACTTTCATTATTAAAGAGTCTGAATTTTTAGCTCTGCAAATAACCAGCTGAATAGTCTGTAACTCAATTTTTATTAACATCCAGTTGTCTGTCACATACCTCAAAGTCCAAGTGTCCCTATGTATAGTGTTCCTGAGTACTTGACATCAGACAGCTGGCAATTTTCTCAATATGATGTATAACAAGTGACTTTATTGGGGTAATTTAGGACAGAGCCTGTAGAACATGTAAAAGAGTTGTTGGCTGAGAGCTGTTTTTCCAAATCTATCTGAGAAATGGCTTGCAATCTTACTCATCTTCACAGGTGTTTGATGCCATTGATTTACAATTTTATATTGCAATTCTAACAGGTTAGCTGAAATAGAGCATACACATATGAAGGACATTATTGAGTCCAATATCTCCAGCTCAAGAGAATGAGATAGTTCCCTTTCCCATTTAATCATAAATGTTTCTTTAGTGGGCAATAAAGAAAAAGCAATGGCTTTATACAATCACCCCACAATGTTCTGAGATTCATTGCTAAGGAATAAGATTTGCTCAGATAAAAAGGATTCTCTAATACAAGTAGATTTAACATCAGACTGAATAAAGGAACTCCTGAACTGGAAGTAAAGAAGCAAAAAGGGAAGTCTAGCATGTTCCACCTTTGTTGTGTTTCTAAGTGAAACCTGAATTTGTTTTTACTGAAGAGTTGAGAGAAATATTCCAAATAATTGAGATCAGTTGTTTCTGCAGTCTTTCGAGAAAACAGAAGCAAAATACACAATATACTTACAAAAAGAGGCAGATTACTTTTAAAGCTGGTACAGACATCACCCCGGGAACAGAGAACTTGGGTTCAGGTCTGGCCCATAAAAACTGCAGTTTTCACACCTGCCAACTCATGATCCCTCTGTTTTCAAAACCTACCTAGAAAGTCAGTTCCCCTTAGCTGAGTAATGAACTGGATTTATACATCTGTAACAGAACCCACCATACTCAAGAGGCTTGCATACTGCTTTTAATGATTCCCTTTCCTGCCCAAGTAAAGTTAGTAATAAGTCTTTTAAATAGGATGAAGCACTGAATGAGGTGAAGTTCACAATAGTGAACTACAAAACATACATAAAATAGAGATCACCTAATTCATTCATACCGAACCAACCTAATTAATCAGCAGTGCTCTTCAAATACATGGCTCCATTGAGCTGTGCAAATAAGATCCCTGTATAAAAATGATATGTATTAAAATTAAATCAGCAAAGTGTTTAGTACTGGCCTCACTTTGCTCCTGCTAAACTTTAATTCTTCTGTCACAAGGTACTTTGAAAATTCCCATTCAGTGGGACCAGCCCTTCAGCAAAGAGCAAAAAGGACAAGACGATTTTGATAATTTTACATTATGTGGCCTTTCCCAGAATGAGTGCAGTCCCTGATTTCTAGCTGGTGAGAATCACCATGGATAGCGGTTCCCAAATTAGGCTCCTTTCTTCTTGGACATATGCATAGCAAGTTTACACCCAGCACAGAATGGTGTGGCAATTTAAATTTAAATGTGGTTAAATGAAAGACACATTTGTCCAATCCTCTGGATAAGAATAAAACAGCTGTAACATGGCAAAAAGATATGCAGACATTTCCTTTTTTTATGAAGTCCGCTAAAAAGACAAAACCAAGATTAGAAAAATACTAATAGTATTTGTATATTACTTTTTTTAGAAGAGAGACAACCTGGTATTTTTCTGTTCACTTACAATTCTCCTAAAATCCACCAAGAGAGATAAAATATTAGGGATGGTCTGTTTGGAATGAAAAACAAATAGCAAAAAATTAATCAGTGTACAAAGCAAGCCTATTGTCAGTCCCTGAGCCTTTGCTGCTTCTGACTATAGCATCTGGATTTGTTAATGCAGATGACTCACATTGTTAAGTCTTTGTTAAATAACTAGATGATATTTTGGATTAATAAAATGGTTGTTCTAATTTTAATAACATTTCTTTTTAAATTTAAGCAAGAAGAAACAGATGCTTTAAACAGATCAATCCTCACCGCATGGTAGCTGCTCAAGTCGGTCACTAAGTTTCATAGCTTAACAGGAGCAAGGACTACACGAATTAGCAAGCATTTCCAGGATCAGGCCCTAGACTAGTAACTTACTGAGATTTTTTTAGAGCCGCACACCTTGAAGCAGTTTACACCCAAGATACCAAAAACCCCTTCTCTTAAGTTAGTTTAGCTCTTAGTTTAGCTGAAGCAGGGAACCAGCCATGGGGAATGCTTTTCTTGAGAAATACTTTGCCCTCATAATGAGGATTTGATTGTGGCTTTGACAATCAGACGTGTTGTGGCAGAGAGGATGTGAAAGTGAAGCACCCGAACGGCAGTTGGTGGTGACGTCCTGTTTGCTGAGGACAGGAGCAAGCTCAACACATCCGTGGGGACCACATGCATAACCGACAGCTACTGCACCTCTCAGGAGTGCAGCCTTCTTGTGCCCTGGGAACAAAGCTGCGGCTACCCCTTCTCCAGCTGGGGTGCAGACCACCCATCTTCATCCAAGTTAACCTCTCCCTGTCAGTCTAGAGATTGCAGGCATTTCGGCTGCCTCCGGTGCAAGGTGCATTCCCACCTCACACACTTAGGCAAGCATTGCTAGCTCACTTTTGCAACTTGGAGGGTCCGTTGAGCCACTGTATGAGCAAATAGGATGGACCAGCAGTTGTAATACAAGCCTGGGACTCTGAAGATGTACATACAGTTCAGCATATGCTTCACAAGTGTACATCCCCATGATGCAGTAATAGTGAAATAAATAAAAGATGGTAAACCCCGCACCCTGGAGCTTGTACTACTCTAGGCCAGACACCCAAAAAATGGATAAACTCTCCTCACTGACATGTAACTCTCTTTACATCACGATGACCAACATGTAGGGCCTAAATGGATGGACTCCCTCAGCACATAAGAAGTTGTGCTTATTTGAAGAGGTTACTGCCACCTACCAGCTGTTTATTGTCCCTCTGCTGGAGTCCGCTGTCTCCTCAGAGCTGCTGGCTCGCTTTATCCTAATCTTATTTAGGCAAATGGGTCTGAGCTAATGCAGATAGTTCTAAACAGTCAGCCTGGTAACCTGGCTCATTTAATCTGAAAAAGGTTGGGGAATGCGCATACAAGTAACTGTACCAGCTGATCTGAGGAGCATTAATATTTGGCAGGGGTGATGCCGACAAAAACTGGGGACAGTAACTTTTTTCACTGGCTCAGCTGAGCTTTGGAAGAGAGCACCTGTTTATAATCTTAGGACACGCATTTTTTTTTGGCAGCAGTTCTGGCTAAACAGGTCGTATTTATCTCCCCCTGCCTCCAGGACCTCCTCTTTGGTCAAACAGTAAGAAAGGTGCTCTGCCCCTTCTCTTCCCCTTTCCTGTTATGCCAGCACTACAAGTTGGGCCGTTGGGTGAGTCAGTGCAAGAATCTGGATAAAAATAAGTTTTCTTTCTCCCGCCTTGGGTTACTGGCACACCATGCAGCTGCGCAGACCGTTGCATCAGCACCCCCAAGGTCCATGCCAGGTGGTTATGGAAGGCACCTGGAGCTGCTGGAGCTGGCGCTGCAGCTGAAAGAAATGTTCATGCAGTCATGGCATTCCTCCCTTGTGCCTCATTTCCTTGATGGTGAAGTGGGAGTAACTGGGCTTCTCAGTTTACAAGAGTGCTTAAAGGGTAAATATATCAAAGTAACAGCTCTCGAACTAGGAAGTTGCCCCCTTGGGAAAGCACAGCATGTACCAGGTTGGGATGGAGAAGGTTCAGGAAGATTTCATCTGGTCTCCCCCACCTCTGTCCTCCCTCATACTCTTCCAGCCTGTGCAGTTCCTCCCTCTCTTCCCCCAGAGCATTCACTTTGGGTCCCCTACACAGAGGAGCCAAAGGAAATTGGCACCGAGGTGAACTTGGTTGGAACTAGGAGGGTAGGATTCATTTGGAGAGAAAGCAACAGTGTGAGTGATACTTACGAGTGATACAGTATGACTATGCTTTGGGAGGCTAAGGCAGCTGCAAGTCGGGCTGCAGGAATTTGGGGTTACCCAGAGAGTAAACGTGCATGTGTGTGTAAAAGGGTGGGGAATGGAGATAAGGTGGGGGAAGGACGGAATTATAAACTATTACAGCAAAGGAGAAAGGTGGGGCTTCGGCTAAAAGGCTCAGAGCTGCTGTATTAGAAATTATGAATGGTCAAATACTACAGAAATGGGTCAGAAATGGAGTGCATCAGGCAAAATCAGAATTTTCTCACCCTTTCAACTATTCAGAATTGCATATACACTATAGTCATAGAAAAGAAATTCAGTTTGCAATGGAAAAAACCCTGTGCCATCTCCTATTAAAATCCTTGCATTTCTGGCTGTACATAAAAATATCCCACAAATTATTTTTCTTTGTAAAGACATGGAGGCCACAGTAATCTCTTCCTAGAAACAGTAATTGATAAATACTGCAGGCTATAGGTAATATTTGCATTCCGATCTATAACATGTGTAACTATACTGTGGACAAAGTTTAGGAAAGAAAACTAGGGCATTTTTTTTCTTAGATGATCCAGCGTGTTTACAGCTAAAGTACCAATCTAATTCATTTTATGGGTGTGAAAGCTGTGTATTGTCAGTTTGACTCTTTCTTCGATGTATCAGTCAACCCTGCATGCTACAACTGACTATAGAAAGGACCTCCGACCAACATGTAAGCTAACAGCAAATATTTCTTTTTGTTTCCCATGTGTCTCTTGCACATCAGCAGAGAAAAGATTTGTAAAAGGCAAGAGAATGGGAAAGAAACATCGGCAGAGAACTCTTATGATTACTGTTGTACTGAATCTCGTTTAAGTTTTCTGATTTATAAATGAACAGGATCATAAATTATTCATTCAAAGGAGGGCTGGCCTTTTCCTGAATTTCTCCAAAATGCAATGATGTTCTCAGACAAGGATCCAGACATATTAGTGTAATTCAGTTTCAAGGCTCAGATTTCACCGGTGGGTAAACCAGAAATCAACAACCCCTACTATTACTGCCAAGTGGAAGATTTTGTTTTGATTTAGAAAATTGGTTGGGCTGCTATCTCACCAAAGTACAGACTCAAGAGCTGTTTTTCCTAGAGGCCTCAGTCCACAGAAGCACTTAATCAGGGCTTAACTTTAAGGAAGTGAGTGATCTTACTGACTTCAATAGATGATTCACATTTGTAAAATTGAAGTATTTAAACATTCTATTCAAGTGGTCTAAATCCAGCAAGGAAAAAATTGCTAGTGTTGCATTTCCATAATAAAATCGTGTATGACATTCTTGAGATGGAGATGGTGATGTTTTGAAGTCCTTTTGTTTACACATTGCCAGAAGAAATTGATCAAATTGCCCAGGATTAGTGGCTGCTAAAGAATGGATTTTAATTAAACGGTAGAATGTGTCACTCTCTGCATGTTTTAGGCCACGACCTGTTGGCATTAACCGTGTTTTTTCTAAGTTCATTATGACCAGCTAAAATAAAATTATTACACTTACCTACAGGCTTTACACCTAACAGATTCTGGGTTATCAGCTGGATATCTACTGTAATAGTTTACATACTACATTTGTGACTGAAATGTAAATATTACGTAATAAAGAAAACACTACTATGTTATATTTATATGTTGACCACATAAAGGTTCTCTTAAAAGCAAACTCCCATTACTATAGCTCCAAATACCAAGCTAAAGCATAAAACTAAAGCTCTGAGCTGGCTGCTTACTTTTCTGTGATCTGATTTATGCCTTATTGAAATCAATTAAAAGATTTGCACTGACTTCAGAATTATTTTGATTGGATGTTTAACTAGTAAAAAAAAGTGATAATTTAATAAAAAGCCCACATGCTTCTCTCTTTTTCCCTCATTAAATCTAATGCCAATCTAGAAGAAGGAAATGGAGAATTACAGTGAATTTGACAACTGTTTCATCGAACTGCGCAGTGGATTTAAACATAAAGCACAAGAAGAATGTGACAAAAAGGGTTTTTTTGTACACAGGGATTTTTCAGACTCTTGTAGACCCAGGTCAGATGCAACAGGCTCTTGCCCCTCTGACTGGATTTTTACCTCACCAAAAAAATTAAAGATTTCTCCCAATACTTCTAAAATAACACCTCAGAGCTCTTACAATACTGGTTTGTTTTCTGTATCTCTCTTTAGTGTTACCCTTTGTATGACTTAAAAGCCAGTGCTCTGACCAAACGGAAGGGTGGCTGCCATAATGCTGGGAAAGGCACCTCACTTCCATGGGGTCGAGCTACAGATGGCGGCCTAGGGGGTCTCTACAGATGTTGTAGCCAATGGAATAAACAAATTACCAACAGTAAGTTTAGAAAATGATGTTGTTTATCCTCGAAAGGGATCCCAGAGCACCAGAGTTTATAATTTATCAGAAAAAAATCAAGAGAAAGAAACCACGCTTGGACAGCATTGGTTTATAGAAAATAATTAAATTGAAGAAACAATGAAAATGGAACTAACGTTGAAACTGCACACTTGCAATATCAAATATCAATGCAATCATTTTGCAGCAGATAATATGCATGGCAATTAGAGCTTTTTTACATTATATTATAATAAATTCATAATTCATGCATACAATGAGAGCTTTTGGAAAGGAGCATTTGAATTTAACAAACACTACCGCTCATCATCTGAGCAAAGATGGCAAAAGGAATTTCAACATTATTTGCGATCTAAAAAATTGAACCAACGTTGTTGCTTTGTGTTGTGCTTCCCTTGCACAGACTGCAGTGCCTTCTGTCTGCTTTAGGGTGTGGCATCTGCCATTGGGGAGGAAAAACTGGCATGTGTTGCCTTTTATAGCAGACTGATTTCATTGTGCTGAGGGCCTCTATTTTATAGCCTCTTAGTTCCCATCTTGTAGCTGAGTTGCTGAAACAAATGGGAGGGAAAGGAGTTAGTAGTATAAACTCTTCAGTTTAAAGCCTCATCCTTTTTTTCTTTCCTGGGGAAAGAAAACATTTCAAAGTAAATCTGTGTTAAACTTTGTGGGTTATTTGTTCCTGATCAGAAAGAGTTGCGGAGCGTGTCAGAAAGTACTGCGATCCACAGCTGAGGCGCTATCAGTACATCTTATCAGATTTTCAATATATATATTTTTGCTTGAATATAAATGTCTTAAAGTATAAATGTGTAATTGATTTTATATTTTATTTTAGAGTACACATGTAAATAAATACACACAAGGAGACATCTATATTTATATTTGCATATGAAAAGACTTCAAAAAATCAACTTATGTGGTGTAATGTGTATAATTAGTGTGCATTTGAATATAGAAAAGAAGAAAATCCAGGAGAAAATGTCAAAAAGGCTCACTAACAAAGATGTAGTATTCTCTTGGCAAAAGCTGATGAATGATTTGGCATGAATTCATCTTACAGTTCTGTTATTCTCTCTCCTACAAAGATGATATACCCCTTTCTAGCAGTTTGCATAGAATTGCAATTTGTTGTTGTTACAGACTGTAATGACCCTTGGGTATGCACCTGATTCCCCCCACTAGAATTACTCACCATTTTTTCCCACTCTATGTTTTTCTAACAGCCATATAACATTTTTGCACTTGCAAAGAGTAAAAAAAAAAAAAAAAAAAAAAAAGAGAGAGAGAGAGAGAGAGAAAAAAAACCACAATCGTAACAGAAGTATGTTACCAAGATGTACTTGACGACCACTAAGACTTTTCAAAACTTACTCCATAATGGAAATCAGAATATTTCAGACTTACCAGACAGAATGAAAATTAATAGATAACGGAACCACACTGTTCATACACTTATCAATAATCTTTGCATGTAATTCAACATTACAGCATGAAGCTGCAGCTCTTTAATGTTTTCACAGTGGATTCAAAAAAGCTACCTACTCATGACAGCATCTTTCTTGTTACGCTGCGTTTTTCTCTACCATTATTATTGTATCTCCTATTTATCCGTTTTGAAATTTGAAAATATGCTTACCTTTAACAGAGCACACGTTGGTTTAAAGCAGCGTGGTTTAGACCCTTACTATATTGAAAACGTTTGCTAATACCCCAGTTTGCTATATTCATAGCCAAGTATTTGATCTCCCAAATGCTTTCATTAGTTGAATGTAGTGTGTGAGTACTACCTTGTCTTATACTAGGGTATCATTTGTATTAAGATAGTTATAAAAAAATCTTCAAACCATTCTGAAAGATGGTTCAAAAATGTAGGTCGGTGGCAGCAGCTTTCCATTTGGAGCACGAGTTGCTCGGATTACATATTTTGGGTTTGTGTTACTACGTTTTCATGAGTGTCTTGTGCGTACTGGAAATTATATTGTTTGGGGAAACAATTATGAGACCGAAAATGTCTCGCGCTCCTTGATCAGCTCCTGTTGATCTGCAAATAAGTACACAGAACATATTGAAAACGGCCCTATATATAAAAGCATCATCAGTGCAAATGACCGTTAGAATTTGGAGACAGCTGGACAATGTGGACAACTGCAAAGCTGCTACCGCTGCAGAATTTTAGGTTAAATTTTATAACCGTCTGCATACACAATATAAATCTGGGGG
>JAVJGI010000062.1:48892034-48924936 GCA_035590275.1 Ibycter americanus
GGAATGTTTTGTTTATTTCGAACAATAGTTCTCCGTAGCTCGTGTGGCACAGATGCCTTTCGAAGAAGGTTTGCTCCCGTGCGACCCTCTGCCTTCACGCCTTCAAAACAGTGTGGGGTATTTCTAGCAGTTTTCTTTGATGCTTTTTTTGCATATAAAATTTTACATTTTTGCTAATGAAGAGATACGGTATTTGTTTGTCTTGTATGTTATATTTTAGTTTATAATATATATTTTTTTCTTCTGAATCCTGAAGCCAACACGCATCACTTGTAGTTGTTGCCCCCCCCCCCCCAGTGCAACCTGGCACAAACCCGTTTTTTTCCTGCTAACAAACTGTAGGAGCTACTACTTCAGTGACATTTTTGAGATTTTTAACTTCCTGTAGAATACCCTTTTTTGTTGTTGTTGAACATGTGGTATGCAAATACAGGGGAAAACAGTGCTACGAAGTATTTTGTTGTGGGTTTTTTTAAGTATTAAAAACACATTTTGCTTTTCTAATAAACCCCATAACCAGACCTTTAACGTTTTGATATAAATAGCAATTACACTAACTGAGATCCAACCACAACTAAAAAAACCCATTTAAAATCATTCAGAAGAAAAGTTCCCAGCTTAATTGAACTCTTCCTTTAAAGAGGAGGGGCCGATTGGGCAGCATCCGAAGCAAACAGTCTTGTGTTTTAGAATACTTGTCTTGAAGTGCTCAACGTGTTGGCGTAGTTGCCAACATTTAAAAGGAAAGAAAAAGATTTTTCCAAGAATTAGCTAGGGATCTGAGGGCTACCGCAGCCTAAGCTGTCGAGAGTTTTATGTGTGAGTGCTGGTGACAATCGGAACGTTTTCTGGATGAATTGAGACCCTCAAAAAGTTTTTGATTTAGGTACACGGGTTGGTTGTCTTGTACATTGAGGTAGCATTTAGGGATTTGGCTGTTCACAAGGAACTTGCCAAATGCAGCACTTAGTGAGCAAGAAGTGGAAGGGCATTGCCTGCCCCAGGAAGACTTTGCATAGCCCCCTGTTCGTCCTTTTAGTTCTTCACAACTCATTTAAATAATAGTAATAATAATAGCAACATTCTTTGTTATTAGGAGAAAGGTTGGGGAGGACCTGAGCGAGCTGTTACTTTGTTAGAGCATGGTTGGCAGAATGGTGGGTGCATTCCTCTACTTTTTCTGGAGATACTAACGCTATTATGTGTCAGCTGTGTTGTGGGATATGGTTGCTCAAGGCTTTTCCTCTGCATTTTCTCCTGCAGGGAGTGAGTTATTTGTGGATTATTTGCGGATTATTTGCTTCCGTCTTACTTCTTTCCTTCCCAAAGTTACACTACTTTCTTTTATCCAAATGCTGTCATCTTTTCTTGCTCCTTTGTCTTGTGATACTACTTTTTCCTTCTTCAGTGTTTATCTGCAAATTCGTATCTTTCTCGCTTTCCAGATCATTGGAGTGATGGGAAAGCCATCCTTATTTTCTTCTGCCATTTTACAGTTGCGTGAGAGTACGTAGCGTGACCATATATATATATATCTCCGGGGTGAAAATAGCTTTTGAGTGACCCTGGTACCCATCCCTCCCTCTGACTTGCGTTTGCTCCTCTTTGTCCTCCGAGGAGTCTGTGCACAAAAGTTGTTGGGAAGGGAGTCACAGCAGGGAACGTGCCTTCGTTAGCCAGCTTCCTGTGTAGGCTCTTCCAGTGACCGGAGGTCAAGTTGCGTTTTAAAAAAAAAAAAAAAAAAAGCCCCCAAAACCCCAAACAAGCAAGCCCCTGAATCCTGGCAAGACTTGGCAGTGCAATAGGAGAAATCATGCAAGTAGTTACCTGTGGGTGATGGTGCTGGTTACCCCCCCTGCTCCCCCCCTCCCAGATTCCTCTAATGCTGATCCTCTAAGTAACAGTAGACTTAAGAGAAAGGAGTGAAGGAAACAAAGGAGTCAAAACTAAGCTGGAATGCAAATGTTGACCTGCACAGTTTCTTTACTTTTTACCTGGCATGGCAGCTGTAATTAAAAATCTCTTTCAATGTTTGCCTGAAAGATATTTGAAAAGATGTCAGCACGAAAATTGAAGTCTGGTGTTGCTGTGTATGTGGAAAGTGTAGAAAAGACAGGAACTGAGAAGAGGAAACTTCACATGTAATTGTCTGTATTACATAGTGAATGTGATGTGCTACATGCAGTCTGCGCAATTTCATAGTACCTGATATTTCATTTCGTAGATTTCTCTTCCTTTTAATTCTCAGAGGATAGGGGGTGTAGAGAGAAGCAAGCTCCCAAGGATGGTGTTTTGTTATTCCGTGGTGATGTAGCTTGTTAAGATGATGAATAAAGAATGTTTAAAAAGTCAGTTAACGTTCCATTGTTCTAGGAAAATACCTTAGGAATTCAAAGAAGAACAAAGGCCAATTTCTTCTTGCATGGTAGTCTCCAAATTCTATTGCTTTGCCTTTAAGAAGATCTAGGTATTTATTTGCAATAATCTTGTTCCTTAAAAAAAAATGTCAGATTTACCTGTGGTAATTACTTGTCTTAGGTTTGAAAAAGCTGAGTCTGGCTTACCCTGTTTGCTCCTTCTCTCTGCTTCTGCTTTTTAACATTCAGTTTAGATTTTTTCATTGCTTGGTCTTGATGTCTTCCTTGAAGAAATGAAGGAAGAAAGTAGGTGCTTTTTGTTAAAGGGTGCAGCTGGTCATGGCATCACAACAGAAAGTTCAAATAATTACAATTTCTGATGACGTTTTTACTTTTTTGAAGTTGTTCAACTTGCATATGGTAGTCTGTCTTACATGAGCAAGTTGTCTTAGCCAGAGTGCCAGGAATAAGGAGAAATGTAGTTTTTTTCTCTCCAGAAGTGGGGTTATATATCCTATCGTAGACCAGAGAATACAACGAACATGACTTTTTAATTATTAGGGGTTTTTTTTTTCCCTGCAAATGTTTATCTGATGCTGAGCATTAAGTAGCATGTTTTGTCTCGTCTGTCATTTTTAGATTAATGCTTGGGAATAAATAGGGAATATTTTTTTTAACTCGAGTTCATTCTTTAGACATTCACTGGAAGATCCAAGTGGGTATTCCTCAAAAAGGCAGCTCTTTATTCGTTTTGGCTTTTGAGGATCAGGGGCTGAAACAAAGAGCAAATTAGCACGAGAAAGGTTGTAACATATAAATGTATAGGAAAATATGTGTTGGACTAAATAGATAATGTGCCTTTTGTGTAGATACCAAGCCAGAATTTCTTTGGGGAAAACTTGGAAACCTGATTTGTTTACCTCTGCATTTTTCCTGTAGCCTTTTGTTACACTCCTGGGGCACTCTTACCGAGTTTTGTATTGCTAAAAGATCTTACACCAAAGGGTGAGTCTAATGGTCATCTGAAGCTGATCTAAGACTTCACTTCTGCTGAAAAGACCAGTCCCACCCTTTTATCAGCTCCCTGCTGCTTCCCTTGGGTCACAGGGTGAGCTCACTGATTCGCCTGAAAACTAATTCTGCCAAACAAAACCTGTGAATGGTTAGCTTCCAGCTAGATCATGGAGCTGCTCTGACTTGCAGCACAGTCTTTCCAACACAGAGGTAAGGCAAGGGAGAGTGTGGTGAGTTCAGCTGAGGGAGGGGGTCAGGGCAGGACAGTCCCTTTTCGGGGTGGTACAGACTTGTATCAGCTTAAACTCATCATGAGACTGTATCTTGAGTGTAAAATTACTCTGTAAATAATGACAGATATTTAATTTCTCAATGTTTCTCTGGAGCAGGGAATCATTGTTACCCACCTCTTAAAAAGGAAAGAAGCCGAGGCAGAGAGTAAAATACTTCCCCCCCCCCCACCCCAGATAATATAGTTACACAGAATGCACTGATTGCAGTGGCCAAGTAAGCCTTCAGTATCTTTGAAATACTAGATATCAGGGGTGGGGCTCATCTACCCATATGTATTGTAGGCATTTATACCGGATCTTTTCGTGTCTCTTTGGTGTAAAGAAATAGTCATTTCTTGGTGTGAATCATCTCATCCTAAGTAGACACGTAATGCAGGTCTGATGAATCATGGCTCTAAAGTTCCACGTTTTCACCCTTGCTGTAAAGAAGGTCTGAGCCGCTAAGCTCATGTGTTGGTGTCAAAGGGCAGGTGAAATTGACTTCTTCCACTATTGAAAGTGTTTTCAAATCATACAGGCAAATGACTCCAGACTTTTGCTGGCGTTCTGGACTAACTTACCTCTCATTATCTTACTAACCCATTAGAACTGATAGTTGTAATACCATTTCATGTTAAGCCTGATGTATTTCTTTTTTGTTGTCCTTTTTTATAATGCCTATTCAGAGCTTTTCCTGCTGTTGCCTTTCTTTTGATATGCTAAATTTTTTCGTGTAAGAACTGTCGTGTTTCCTTTCGAGCATGTTTGCACACAGGAGGCATACTGGCAAATTTGGAAATATCAGGGTGAATTTCCAGATGAGTTGACCTTAACGCTTAAGTACGCAATTTCTGTACAGAGATGCAAGCTTTTGATTTGGAATTAGGGCAGCGGTTCTGTCGTGTAGATGCTGCTTCACAGTCCATTGAAAACTCTTTGCCCATTGCTGGCACTTCAGCTGTGGCGAAGTGGGCGCCTCTGGGAAGGAGCTGCCGTGGTGGTGGTCCTCCTCGCCCAGCAGTCCTGCTCCCTGGGGCTTGGCAGCCCTC
Organism: Ibycter americanus; assembly: GCA_035590275.1. Classification (NCBI taxonomy): domain Eukaryota; kingdom Metazoa; phylum Chordata; class Aves; order Falconiformes; family Falconidae; genus Ibycter; species Ibycter americanus. The sequence continues at coordinate 48,896,727 of JAVJGI010000062.1, forward strand.
CTGGCGGTTTGCTCCGGGGGGGTCTGGTCTGTCTATGGGGCATCGCACGGGGCAGCAACCCGATGAATGCTTTGGCAGGACTGAGGGGCTGTGCTGGGTGTGGAGAGGAAGGAAGGGGCAGCCTAGTCGAGGGATCTCTTGCCACCAAGAGAGCTGGTGTCTGTGGGAGCGGACATGACATGTTTGGAGTGCTGTGGATGTATTCCGAAATGAAAGTGATAAAACCCAATGTAATGCCAAGGGATTAAATTGTTCAGAAGTACAAAAGAAAGCACAGGGATGCCTGTCCTGTGAAGAGCTCTTTTTGGCAATGCAATTTTTTGCAGAATAGTTGAAGAGAAAACCCCACGTTTTGTGAAAGAGATTTACCTATGTGTCCTGCAGAATGGTTACTGTAATCCTAAATTATCTCTGGGGTCACTTAACCTTTCTTAGTAGAGTGTTTAAAATGCCCAAACGGAGGTACTGTTGCTATTAATAATTTTCCTGACATCTTTGTGTCAGAGTGTCAGTCCTTTTCGCTTCTTGGAGGCTGGTGTAACTGGTTATTTCTGTTTGCTCCATTTTTAAGGGATATTTCTCACAAACAGTGACAATTTATTTGGTTTAAGCTTGGGTTTCTGAGCTCGATATCCTCTGAAAAGTTGCTTGTTTTCAAAAGGTTCTGAAGAGTCTTTTGTAGTTTTATAGTTTGTATATCTTTTATGGTTCTCTTTTATAGTTTGAAGTTCCACTAGTGGCGTGGTTTTTAGATGTACTTTTTTCCCCCCAGTGTGAACGAGTGGAGGAGGAGGAAGCATGGCTTCCTCAAGGTTGACTGCAGTGTTTTAACTTCTATAGCAAATGAGGTGAGAATGAAATTGTCAGAAGGATAGAGACTAAATTATTGAAGCACTTGACTGTTTAAAGTAGCTGGGGATGTACTATAAAAGGTGCGAGTCTAACAGTCAAATGTGTAAACAGCACCTTATTCCTTCCTTGTACCTGATTTCTCACCACTTGCTTTATATGATGAGAGCCTAAATCAGTGTGGGAGATAACGCAGCCATTCTCAAAGTGTTAGTTTCTGATGCCTCCACTAGAAGAATAATCTATTACCATATAGGAAAGCAGAGAGAAAAGCATTTTCAAGGAAGATTAATTGAAGTAATTAATCACTTTAAAATGAAGAAGGTTCATCAAACAAAAATAAAAGCTAAGTATTTTATGTGCCTGTATTGGAATTTGATAACCATTTGTTTTGCTAGAAAATATATGTGGACTGGGCACCTAGTGCTTGTCTACACAAGGAAATTTAACGGTACAACTCTGTGCTATAATTATATGCTATAATTATACCAATATAACTCCCTATGGAGGAACACTTACACCAGAATAAGAGTTTTCATGGTTTATCTTATTTTGCTTCCAAAGCACGTAAGCTTAAGTGGGAAAGGGTACTCTTATACTGGAGTAAGTTTCCACACTGAGCTAGTTATATTGGTATAATTATGCATTCTTTTCCTTCAGTGTAGACAAGTCCCTAGTGCCTTTTCAGCTTTGAACTTTAGTTAAGAATTTCTTGGTTGTGATAAGTGTCTAAGCATTTTCATAGTATATTTTTATAATGGGACGTGGGTATTTAAACCAATTACTTAGGCCAATTAACAGCTTCCTGGGTTGTGGATAACAATAGGATGTAAAAAGGGATCAAAATTCATGTTCCTAGATGCTTGGATATATCTGCATATATTTTTTTTCCCCCTCTGTGGTCTTATAAGTAAGCAGTGTACAGCGCAACAGGTGGAGTAGTCTGTGGCTGTTTAATGAATTCTGTGTTGGACACTTTTTGTCTCCTGTTTCTCATTATTCCTCGAGTTTTGCTGTGCAGTGGCTCTAATTGTATGCATCTCTGTGGATCACAGAAAGAAGCTTCCTTGATGAAGTTGAAAAAAAAGCTTCCAAAAATGTTAATTGTTTGGAGAATTGCTGAAATTTATTGATCTTCACACAAGAGAGGTGGGACTGTAATGGACTTGCTAGGCACAGGTTGTACAAGGAGCAACTCAAGTTAGATGCAGAGGGAGGGGAGGGTGCAGGTGCTGTTCTGGTATGTGATGTAGTCTGAGGAGGGGTGATGTTGTGTGGAAGATATGTTTGGTAGGAGTGATCTCTCTTGCCTGGTTCAGTCAGAAGTGGGTACCTAGGGACGTATTTACATGGATGGTACTTTGAAGTTGGCCATCTCCTCTGGCTCTCTTCTGCCCGTATCTCCTTTGCTGCTTAGAATATAGCATGTTTCATCCTTACCTTCACACCTCCCCAGAAATACGAATATGTAAACATATCTTTACAGTATTTTAACAGTTTCTGCGAGTATCAACATAAATCCCTTAGAAACAGTTTTTTTAATGTATCTTTTTTATTTCTTATGAAATGACTGTTTTGTCCTCTTAATTTTCTTTTATAAATATTTCTAGTACCTATGTGGTGTTATAATGTCCATGCTGTCTCATTATGCTGGAAATTGAGGATCATGACTTCAAATGAAAAGCAAATTGCAGAAACAAGAGAAGTCTTAAAATAAAACAGGAATGATGTAATAACCTCCAAATCATAGAAGAGCAAGGCTGTAAGGGACGTCAGGAGGCCATTTAATCCATCCCTCTGCGCTGAGACAGGCTAAGACAGACCTAAACCTTTCATGACTGATGTTGCTCTGTCCTGTAGTAGTAACAGACTGGGCAAAAAGGAATTATTTATACATATGCTTCACCCTCGACCCCCAAGGCTTTGTGCAAGCTGAACTTGGCACAGAATTGGTGTGAGAGGATATGCGGATTCATATAGGATTATTTCAGGTATCTGAGTTGTTTCAGGTTGTTGGAAACTTAATGTTTTCTGTCAAAATGGTCTAATTATGTTTGTGTAGTTTTGAGTGTAATGCCCATTTGAAATTTTATCTGGTAGTCTATTGTTCAGGTGTATTTCTTCCTGAAATGATTGTTTTTCTGTCTTGGCTTTGTAACCAGTGTCTATAATCTTCTTGGGCATTGAGCAGTTTAGTTTAAAAATGTGTAGCATTTCCTCTTCATAATTGACAGTATTTCTGGTGTTTAATCAGTTTCAGTTTGGTCTTTTTTTTTTTTTTTTTTTAATTCAATTTCTTTTTGTGTGAAAGAGCTGAGCAAAAAATCTACGGGTAGGAGTGTAAAGGGAGAAGAGGAAGAATGTATTCTGGAAATCATAGTACTTGGCAGAAGAGCGGGGTTTAGCTGAAATGCCAGGTTAGATATGAAGTGAATAATGTGGCTTTAAGAAAAGATCTCTTTTCATTGAAGAATAAATAGAATGTACGTTTCAGAATTTTACACATGGTATCTGCAGCTCCTTAATCCTAAATTGAAGTTTGCAAATGAGTGTCAGATGAATAACATCTTTCTAAATTGAACAATACCTAAAATTGGAATTGCAGATACCCTGTTGCTAGAATGAGTCTTTGGGCTTGTTTGCTCTATTTTGCCTTTTAGTTATATCAGCTGAGAAACATCTGTCTTTGCTGCTAAATGACCTTTTCTGACTAGGCCAAGTGATTTTGACAGAATGAACTGTCTTCAGCCCTCATCAGCTACAGGAAGAGGCTGCTGTAAGTTGCAGCCTTGGAGAAGGGAGAAAGATTAGATGTAAATACACTCAAATTGCTGTTGCCCTCAGAAATAGCTTACTCAGAAGTACAGGAAAGATTCCCCATACCTATACTGCTTCAGTGTTTATGAAGGCACTTCCTTCCTTCTCTCTCTTCCCATTTAATCTGATTGTTAATTTTAATTCTGTTCTAGATTTGGTAATTTTAGGAAATTGAGAATACTATGTTTTGGATTGTGCCCAAAGGGGGCTCATTGATCCTGAATATCCTCTCTAACAAATAAAGGAGTTTCTTTGAAGTGCTTTTAGGATAGCTATGTTGGTGTTTTCACGTGATGGCTTATGTGGGCTCTCTGAAGGGCTGGGAAATAAGAGGTGGGCATAGAAGCGGAAAGAAGCCAAGGGTTTTCAGGCAGACAGAATTTGAAAATAATGGATTCTGCTGTGGGAGAGGGGAGAAAATTCTATGAATATGGCATAGTCAGGTTTCCTGTTAAATGATGTTTTTTGGATGAGTAATACTGAAGAAGTGGATCAGCTCTCCTGCTTTTATATTTGTCAGACCAGATATCGCTCATGTTGATTTTTGATTTAGTTTTAAATGGTGTGATATTAAAAGAAAATTATGATCATATATTGAAAACACATGCCGCCTTTGTACAGAAACTGAAAGTTCTGGATGGTAGCTGTACTAAAACCCTGCACTTAATTCTGAACATCCAGGGTAGTTGTTGCAGAGGTGTTCATACCCATGATTAATTGTACTTCCCTGTTCCTGCACTTACCCATGTGCATGCGTTGTATGCATTGTGCTGAGATGCTCTAGGATGTTTCATGGTCTGCCACTGTTTGTGGAAGAATTTGTCCCTTTTGTAGTGATTGCAAAAAGAGCAGTGAAGACTTAGGAACTTCGGCCGGTTTTGAGTGAGAAGTAGGTGAAGGCACTAGGTTTAAAACAGAATTTGACCTGGTTTAAACACAGGTCAGAATTTTTTCTTGTCTAAGCCATGGGGAGCTTTGTATTAATATCCAGATATGTTTTTGGAGGTCTGGTCTGTGGTGTTCTTTGGGAGTCATCCCCAAATCTGCAAATTTTTAAGTTTGTTTAAAACCTATGGGTATTAGAGGTGAGAAAATTTTTAAGTCAGCAGAGCTTTTAATTTTTCTGCTACCATTACTTATTTTGCTTACAAAATATGTTTGTATACATACATGTAGGTTGATCTAAACAATTTATTTTTTTTTTTACTGTAGAAATTAAAGTTGAAAGCTGAACAGATCCCTTAATACTTGGAGTTTTTGAATTGCTATGTGTGTCTCTTAATATGGCTGCTACATGCTAAGTACAGTGGTAGTTCTGGAATTACCCTGTTGCATGGTGTTCTCACCGCCACCACCACCTTTAAAGGGAAATTTACAACTCCTGTAATATTTGTCCTTTTAATTTTAAAATCCAGATGAAGCATAATCCCAGGAGTGTTGTTTTGGCTGTTGCAATGTAATCTTTTTCAGATGATACATGATTTAGTTGGAAACAAATTAGCAGCTATGCATGCCTAAAGAAAGCAATTTAATAAACAAGATTTTTGTAAGACCTAATCAGAATTTTAAAATGATACTTGGGAATCGGTTACATTATACAAAAGAGCTGGTGTGAATGTAGGCATGTGTGTGAATTCATGGTTTCCAATCACATTGTTCTCTCAAGTAATACAAGGGCTTTGACCTTCAGTCTACTGTTTCTTCTAATTTATTACTTAACTATTAAATTTTTTCAATCAATAATGAAAATTTCCACTCATAACTGTTGTTTGTTCTGGTAATTTATTTTAATTTTTATTTTAACTACTGAAAAAAGCTTATTTTCTAATGCTTTAAATCACCTGCTGCTGGTGAATTTTTGTTTGTTTTCCTTCTTCCCAGGATGTTAGTTCCATGCTTCTGACATTGTGTGTTGCTTCATAAATGCAAAATAATCACAGGCAGGTGCTCACCAAAATTCTGTTGCTCCAGCTCCGTGGGTGTCTAGCCCCAGATTTGGTACTTGCATCTAGCTGACCCTTGGACTGAGCTGATGTTGCTGGTACATCTCTTAACTGGGACAGGATTTTTAGGATGTTCAACTAGAATAATACAGAGACTGTTACGGAATGATGGTAAAAAAGGATGAGCTGGTTAGTTACCAGGTAACTATTAACATTTTGCGCTATTTACAACCAGTTTTTTTCAGCCTCTACAGGAAACAGTTTTAATGTAGAAAATGTTTCAAGAGAAGCAGTTTCTTGGCAGTTGAAGAAGTGACAGGGCTTCTGTTACAGAGCTGAGTTTGCCTTCCAGTTATCCTGATCCTAAATATATCCTTTAGGAATTTTGCATATATTGGCTCTAGCTAGGGGCTTTCCCCTGTTTTTTTATTTAATTAAGACCGTTTCTTACCTAATTAAAAAAAAAACATATGAGGGTTGTAAAGAGAAAATGCTAGATTAACAAGTAAGCTACGTGCTATGAGGCTAGAAACAAACAAATAGAGAAAGTCAGCACTTTACACTTCTTTTTAACATCCCAGTCTGCTACCACTTAGTGTGAGTAGGGTGACTGATTTTTCTCCTTTTTTCTTCCTGGTGTGGTGGAGGAGTGTAACTCTTAAAACTCTTTGGCAACCATTTTTCAGTGTGGCCAGAACTTTCTGAACTTCCCTTAGTTGCAATCTCACATTATGGCTATGGAAAAGGAAAGAAGCAACTAACTGCTTTTCTTTGCTTGGTGGAGTTTTCCATTCTGTTATCCTTTTATGCCTGTATCCTATGTATTTTATAAGTAGGTTCTTGTTGGGTTTTTTCCTGACTTTACTCATTATGAACTCAAGAGACCTGCAAAAAGAGAAGAAAATTGCGTTAGAGTCTTCATACCAAAACAACTTATGCTGTGTACCTGGAAGAGTGATAGAGCACTTCGCAGAAAGGAGTAGAACATAAGTCTTTGGCAGCAGGGAGGGATAAGAGTAAAAGCTGAGGGATGGGAAGGGAAGAGGCACTGTGTTTTCCAGAGGTATCCACTAGATTCTAGTGTTATTTGAACTCCAATTTATGGTGGAATTGTATTCTGATGAGGTCCATTACAAATGCCAGCAGTAGGTACAACTTAAATGACAGCTCTTCAAAAATTTGCTTTTTTTGTAATGTAATCTCAGAGCATGGCCTAGAAATTTTAAATATGTTTCTTTCAGGAGTACTTGATGAACTCCAGTGCATAAGGTTGAATTTGAGAAGCTGAGTGGCTTATTTTTGGACTTAACTTAGAAATAGGTCATTTTCTCAAAGGCATTAATACTGTTCCAAGCAATCTAGCAGAAACTTAGTGTTCATTTTTTTAATTAAAAAAAATGTTTCCAGACACCTTTTTCCTTTTGAAGGTAGGTTTCTGAAAGTTTAAGAGTACCTTGTTACAGCCTACAACGCAATATCTCCTTTTTAAAACCTTCTAGAGTTTTTTTTCTCCTCCCTTAAGCCTACTCGTTTCTGACACCTAGTCCTGTTTCTTGTTGATAACTGACATCAGTCTCCCCAAAGTCTTCATGTCTTGTTCCTTGTTAAGAGTGCATATAATACTTGTTATTATGAGAGTGAAAACCCAGTCACAGAAAGGTGAAGTGTTGTGCTTGTGTTTGCATAGCAGGTCAGCTGCTGAGCCAGGAATAGAAGCCCTGTCTTATGACTCAGTGCCCTAACCGCTGGCCTGCGCCGCCTCTCTGGAGCACTGGTCTTTTCCAAGAATGCAGTAGCAGTGGGGTATAGAAGTAACTACAGCAGGTATAGGAGCTTTGCTTCTGACTCTGGCAGGGATTTTGAGGCTTATACATAGCTTAAAATACCAGGGGAGAGAAAAAGCTTTCTGAAGGAACTCCTAGATCAGTTCTGTAAAGTTATGGTTTGCTTTGTTGGGTTTAAAACAAAAAAAAAATCTAGTTGAAAATAGCTTTCCAGAAGGTTGTGCATGTGGGAAAAAAGTTCTACATGTTTGAAAGTCAAAGTCTGCTCTACAAATAACCTTAAGAGCGGCCTATGATTAAATCTTTTGTATATTCAACAACAAACTCATTTTATGCAACCACAACTATGATAAAATTGAATTAAATGAACCTGCCTCTAAGAAAAGAGACTGAATAGCTGAGTAGCGCATTATTCAATGAATGGAAAACGGGGAGGCTGGCTGAAACGGCTGGGAAATGGTTTTAACATTCTGTCGGGCTAAAGAGCAATTCTGTGAAATCACTGTATTTGTTTCCCCCCTACCTCCCCGCCCTCAATTTTTAAATAGCAGTGCTCTTCATACTGTCAGAATTCAGTGTTGTGACACCCCTACTCAAAAGTTATGACAGCAGTGTAATGACAGCTACTGCCTCTTGAGAATCAATCAGGCAATTAATTTTGTAAATGAAATGCTGATTATACAAAGCTTCACATGAGAGGCCCAGTGATTAAAATCAATTTAACAAATTGTTTCAGGTGGGACTTGATTAATAATTTGCCATAAATGCTGAGGATATATGACCAGCATACCTTTTTGTGTGTGTGTGTTAATGTAGAACTATATATAACGCTTGGAGTGGAAAAAATCTGCAGCTAACTGTATGTACTCCTGGCTTGTGACCTAGATGTGATTGGTTATACCTTTTTGTGGGTACGCTTTTCCTCCCAGTGTCCGTAATGTTACTTTCTCAGCTAGTACTCTCTCCAGCAATTGAATACATCTAACTTTTAATTTTATTTTTGCTAATAAAGCCCAGTAACTGAGAAAGTGTATTCAGATCTACTTGAATATTTATAAGGCTTAGGAATATTTTTCTTTAAAATTTGAAGTAGATGTGGGATTTCTTTCGTTTATTCCACCCCACCTGCCTTCTGTCACTTACTAGTTTTTAGGACTTTCTGCATTTTCCCCTCCTACTCCAGTACTTCTGCAGGGAGCCTTCCTGCAGAGCTCCCCTTGTTCCATTCAGGGCTGCTCTCTGCTCTGTGCCTGATGGACACTATTTTTAGTACGTCCTTTTCTGTCCATCTAACCCTGTGTTTGTGTAAGAGCAGTACAAAGTAGGCAAGAGAATTTTTTTTTTTTTTTTGAGTTCCAGATGGCAGCCATGCACAGTGAGTGAAGGTGTTTACTTGTCTAGGAAGCTGAGAACCTCATTGCCAGACAAAATAGAAGTAACTAGTATTCTGGGTGGGGCTTTTCTTTTTTTAACTTACAGTTTTCACGGTTTATGAATGGATTTTCTCTTCCATGTTGAGCTGTAGTGTTGGCTGCTGAGGAGGCCTTAGGGCTGTGAGACATCCTCTGGTGAATCTAGCCTCAGAACTTCTAAGATGCTATTTTTCCTTCGATATCTGCTTTGCTGTCCTGCTGTGGGTTACTATTTTGGTAGCAGAAATGGCAGACTGAGAACTGTGCCCATGTCTCCAATACTCCAGTGCCAAAGCTGTTGTATTGGTGCAGAACCACCCTACACAGTTAAAGTTCAGATGCTAGACTGTGGATGGAGGTAGCTAAAGCATGGTCATGATCTGGCAACAAGTGGGAAAAGCAGCTGGCATTAATGACATGTTGTATAGTTGCAGATAGGTTTGCTCAAAGACATTTTGCCCAAAGTTCTGCTGCACTAGAAATTTCTGTTACTTTTGCTAGGAGAGTAGAGCTTCTGCATGCCTAAGGAAAGGTGGTGCCCTCTGTTTGGAGCATCCAAGCTGGAGAAAACAAATATAAAGACAGGAATATAATCCTCTAGTACTCCTGGAAGAAGTTTGGAATTAGGAATGGGAGTTACAGAAGGTGGCTAAGTGTTCACGTGTGATGAGGACAGGTGACACACCTTCAGTTGACTTCAGAGCGATCAGGGTATTTACCTGTATGTCAGTAGCTGGCAGTGACAAAGGTAGCTTGAAGGGCAGCAGTTCTGAGCTGTATATAGCCACATGAACTGGTCAGAAACAGGATTGTTTTGGCCATCAGGTGTGATAAATGTATATAATTGCTTTTTGATGTTTTCTTAACCTTTGCATGCACTCCTAGTGGCAACTGAAGAGGTTATTTGTGTATACTTCATTAAAAACAGGTTTTTTTGCTATGTTCGTTGTGATTTGTTCTTTCAGTAGTCATTTAGATTTTTCTATCTACAAAATAATAACTAGAGAATGGCTGACTCATTGACCTTCCAGTTTTCAGGCTGTGTTAAAGAGGACCCAGAAGAAAACTGGAAGACAGTCATACATACATCCTTCTCCACCCTGCAGAGATGCTTGCTTGTATAATTATTTGTAAATGTTCTGCTGGAGTAGTAGCTGATTTTTGGTGGGGCATAGCTTTGATATTCTCTCTTTCCCCTTTTTAATTACTTTCTGTTTTGAGTGGGAAATTATCTTTCTGATGTCTCCCTGCAGCTGAAATCAGACAGTATGCAGGGCCTTTAAGACATGGAAAATTGCTATTTTTGTTAAATCTCTGCTAGTGTATGCTTCTTCATTCACTGGATTTTCCTTTGTCATAGGCTTATGTTGAACTTGGCTCTTTGTTTTTGCTTATTCTTATTCCTTGTGTTTGTGCAACTGACTTTTAATTTGAATTTTAGTAAAGTACAGACAGTAGACTCCCTATTTAAAGAAAAAAGTAGGAAGCACGTTTGCCAGTCACTTCTCAGATTTTAATTTAAGTCAGAACTTAATGCTGTACATTCATACCTTTTTAACAGTTGTTTGCATCTTTCTTTAAATAGACATTTAAAACACATGTAACGAGTTGTGTTTTGATACTCATGCTTTTGTCGTGTAAAAACGTTGGCTGAGGAGTCCTTGTACATGTTCATACAAATGATGGCATTATCTAGGAATGGATTATCTTTTCCCCAGTTGCGCCCTCATGCCAGCTGTGTCATTGTATTATAGTGAATACTTGTGATTATCTCTAGCGATAAATTTGTAACTTGGTGTCTGACCTAGAGCTGAGAGCTCCATGCCCATCTTTCTTGGAATGTCAGTAACTGCTTGTCAGCTGTCTTTATTATAAGGTTTCAAGGCTTTGGTATTAATAAAGACGCTTTTTTTTTTTTTAATACAGAGACAGAAGCTTTGACTGCAGATCAATGAATAAACAAAGAGTTATTGTATTCAGTAGCTCTAGGAGTTTTGAGGGCAAGCCTACTTGAGAGTGTTGAGTTCATGTTGTTTTGTTAAAGGCGCGAATGATGTAGCATGCGTTGTTGGGATGCACTGTGGCTTATAGTCCCTTTAAATTGCAGCATTTGCTGTTGTCAGCCAAACCAGTGCTACTTTCAATTTTTTTGTTTAAACAAACAAAAAAACGCACTTTCACTTGAAGAGTAGTTACATCTTGTGTGAATAGTCTTGTTTTGTAGTGAATTGCTCTGTCCGCCTTGTATAAGAACTCTACCTTCTCATCTGAATCCCACCATGACCTTTGTAAAGTGTCTCCCCCTCCTCCCTGCCTTGAGACTTCAGTGGTGGGGTTCTTCATGGCATCTTTAAATGGATAAGTTATATTTTGGGACTGTGATCAGTGTTGTTCGTGTTCATAAATGTTTTTCAAATAAAGATTTTGGTGTTAAAAGTGAAACATTCATTGATAACTTAATACTGTGTGTATATATATATATATATATAAAATGCATACATATTATCAATAATGTCCTAAAAGGAGGAGCTGATACAGCTTACTCAAGTTATTCCAGTGTGCACCCTGTCTCAGATCTGAGCGGAGATGAGCTATCTAGGAAAACGCTGGTTAAATGATGAGAGAAAATGGTAGTGTTTTTTTCTTTCACTTTAGAAAAGGTAAAGTTGAATCTCCAGGTACTTCAGGGTGAGGGAATTTATTTGATTGTTTTAGCTGAGAGGAGAGCAGAAATGGTGGTGATACTGAGTTTACAAGTGGGTGTAGCATATTAATTTTTCCACTTCTGCTTATAGCAGGAGTGCCACGTTTAAGTATTCTGTTACACAAAACATTGAAAGAAGGAGCAGGTAACAGAAGAAGGTTGTCACTTAATATTCATAGTCAGTGTAGGCTTTTCTGTGTCCTACCTTAATGGTTGGAGTGTCGATCTAAAGACTGGGAATGAAACCTTGGCCCTATTGAAATCATTAGCAAACCCTCCGCTGGGTTTTTTAATGTGCTCACAAGGCACATAATAGGCAAGGATTCTTATGAAATGCTCAGTTCTTATGAAGCTTGATAGTACATGTGCAAATGAATCTGATACTGACACAAGATAGGCACTATAATAAACAGGTTATAAATTATAACATTACTGTGGACTGAAGCAAAGAACCAAGACTGAGGTATTTTGAGGAACTGCAGATCTATGCAAAGTTTAAATGAAATGTGGCAAGTTGAAGAGGAGGTGCAGAATCAGAAGTAAAAGCAGAATCCATTCAGGCTCGCCTGGCAGAATACGGCAGTAAAAAATAGCACGAGCAAACACTAGCTAAATTGGTAAAAGGTAATGTGTATATTGGGAGTAAAATAGGACCCTCCTGTAAAGGAAGGGAAAGGAAGCAAATGGATATTGATGACTGCAATGACACTAAAATAAAATTTCAAAAGTAATTAAGACTTTTCAGTACAGCATGTGATAGAATTAAGTAAAGGCATGGAAGATGTGAAAATATACGCATCATCCACTCATGGTCATACATGCACACTGGGTTTTAGAATGTGATGTGGTTACAGCAATGCTGTCATTTTCCATACGCGTTGGAGAGCAGGTGTGGAGGGGTTGGTTGTTGATCCCTACAACATGAAGAGGTTGATACTTGTCATAATCATACTGTCATCCAAAACTTGTCTTGGAAAACTATTGGAACCAATGTTAACTAAAATATTTGAATGTAATAAACGCTAAAGAAACCTTCAGATAAGATTTTAATACATATTTCTCAACTAGCTTCTTCTAAACAACTTTTCGAAATGCCATGGATGAAAGAAAACTCTTGCTATAAAAATTAAACTTGAAGTTTAAAAGAATGCTAAAGCTAAAAACTGTGCATGCATTAAAGTTGGAAAAAGTTATAATTACATTTTTACCTCCGCTGTACAGGACACAGTACTTGATGAGCAGCTGTTTTTTCTTTCTGTTAAGTCCATGGCTCCAGGTCTTTCTTACCATACGCTGTTCTGAAGACGAAATTTGTTCTTTTGTTAGAGAGTTTTTGATGGTATTGATCACAGTCATATTAAATTCTAGAATCACCTCTCTGGTGAAGAGATGATGCGGTTTTTTTATTATTTTTACATATGGGAAACTGAGGCATTGCCGTAGGAAGCTTGAGTGGCCTGCTTATGATGGCTGTAGGTTAAATATTCTGAAACATACAGCTTCTGAAAACACTTTCAAAGCACATCTCTCACTGAATTGAAAAGTAGTTGCAGATGTAGATACGCAGCATTTCCTGCAATTTAAATCCCATGATTTCAAGTCAGGAAATGAGGGATGCATTAAACTGGCAAATTTTGAAAATTTTTTGTTTTAGTGAAAAACTGTGGCAGATGCAGGGCTGAACTCCAGTTCTGCCTGAGCAGCGTGCCAGCTACCTTAATGGTAAGACCATCTTCTGCTTCATTCCCTACCCATATGGTACGTGAAGCATTCGGTCCTGTAGCGCACAACAGCCCCTGCGCTGTGCTGCTGTTGACTGATGCTAGAGCAGGCTCATCCGCTGCCTGTGAGGACAGAAGTGTGATGGTGTATTTAAAGACTGATACAGTTATATCTGTGAAGGAAACACGTTTAATGTTGCAAGGGTAAACTTAATTCCAACAGCTCGTAACTTCTGCAGTGCTAATGTCTCTTAAACTGGGGGAAGAGCTAGCTATTTGGTTTTGTTTTGCCTTGCAGTAGTGTGTTGACAGCCACTGAGTCACTCGTAGGTGTCTTCACCTTTAGCTGCGCTGCACAGGCGGTTGGGATCTTAATCTGAAGGGAGTCGGGAATAGCAGTGGTGAGTTGCCGCAGTCTGCAGGGACTGGCCAGTGCATGGGATGAGATGTGTTTCCTCACTGGCTCTGCCTTCTCCACCCCTAAAGATGATCAGAGGACTCTGCTGTTCATTCTTTCCCCTTGGAGGGGAGGAGGGAATAGGCAGCACGGACAGCTAGGGTGCTCTCCCTGGGTTGTCCCAGTGGTGTGCTTAGGGGTGTTCACTGCTTGCTGTCTTGTATTCAGTAACTTCAGTCCTTGATCATGGTGCCTGACTTGCCATGTCCATGGTAAGTTCTGAGTGTGCCCAGGTCCCTTGTTGCCCATACCCAGTGACCAGTGTTATGTGGGTCACCTACAGCCCCTGGTGACTGGAGTTACAGCAATATCTCGGGCTCTTTAATCCCTCCAGCTTTCTGAAGTGGAGGGATGTCACCTGAGGGAAAGAGGAGCAGCTCACCTGGAGAGGACAAGGAAAAGCGAAGAGACAGCAGGCTGGTGAGAAGAAGGGAAGGAAGGATGCAGTGGCAGTGTGGCTCACACCGCTAACGTGCACACGAAAAACCTCCACTGCTTTTGGAGGTCACTAGTCCAGAGGACAGAGACTCTTTGGCTTGTATCCATGTCACCTCCTGACCTTGTTTCCTCTTCTTCCCTTCAACTCTTCCTGCCTCACTTCTGCCTCTGCTGCTTTTTTTAACCCATTGACCCTCTTTCTTTGTGCGGCAGATTGGAAGCTGTCTCTGTACACCTTGTAACTCCTCTGATGAAGTCTCGCTGTGCCGCTCTCGCGCTCCCGTTTCTTCCTCCCATGCTGCTCACGGTCTGGTGACATTCAGGTGCTGTCTCTCGACAGGGGCGCACACCTCGCCTTTCCCAAATGCCCAATGTCACCCTGGCAAATTAAAATTCCGTGCCCCAAAGCATGGTATTCAAGAGGTATTTTTAAGTGTTTTATGTAAGAACATAAACGATGTATTTTTCTGTGACCTCATTCTAAGACATAGCTGAATTGTTTCTGCTGAATTTTCCAGAGAATTTCAGCCTCAGGCATACATATGGCCTGGAAAATTTCAGCCTAAATGCTTGAAGTTTGGCAAAGTTTATATGCACCTGAAAGTAGTCCTAATAATGGAAAGCGTCAGATTGTTTTAGCTGTGTAGCTGTCTGCGTTGTTTATATTTAAGTATTGGATGCGGAACAGAAAATACTACACTGAAAACTAATTAAAATTGAATTTGAGTAAATGTTGTTACTGGAGTTGAGATGTGGAAATAATACCCTGAAACAGAAGATAGTGGCAATGAACAGTACTGTTGGGCTTCATGAGTATCTTGTGAAGAATACTCAAGACATGCCTTGAACAAGAATTTATATTTGAGAAGATGAGTATGGCAGGTGATGTACAGAATGAACATTAAAACACAGAAATAAACATAGAAAAAGTATCTTGGTCTCTAGAAGGAAATTGAAGTTGTCCCCTGGGACCCTGTAAGAAGGAATCTCTAGTTCATGTGCCAAACCTTTTGTGTTTGTGGTGTTTTCAGTTGTGTGGTACGAGTGCGTGATGGCCTTAATAAAAAAAAAAAAAAAAAAAAGGTGGTGTATGGGTCAGGTGGCCTGAAGTGGTTGGGGAACCACTGATTTTAAAAAGTATGAAATATAAATAGTAAATTACCCAGGGACATTTAGTGGTGAAAAAATAGAAACTTCTAATCTGGCTGCAGAGTGGCCAAATAATGAAGAGAAAATTGCTGAGCAATACTCACCCAAAATTAGAAATGAATGTGCAATTCGCTATGGTGGCAAAAAAGGGCAGTTCTCTTCTGAAGTGAGTGGAGGTGTCACGTGAGGAGGAGGTTATCATTCCCACCTCGTCAGGTGTAGTGTGCCCACCTCTGGAATACTTTGTTTGGCTTGGGTGACAGTCTTGGCAAATGGGTATTGGTAAGGGTGGGGAGAGACAGTGAAGAAAGTGAGAAGGTTTTGGGTTTTTTAGCAGGAAGGAAAGAGTAAGAAGTGACTGACTTTCGGGAGAACATGTTTTGTGTGTATGGGGGGACAAAAAGCCATAGTATGTTAGTAGTACAAGTAGCAATAATGAGAAGAAACAGGGATGGGAGGGGGGAAATGTAATTTATTGTCATAATAACTATTCCATCAGAATGTAATAGTCAGAAAGGACTTGCAGAAGCAGTGTTACGTAGCGGGCTTTAAAATGAAACTGGGCAACAGTACACTGTAGGAAAACATGTACAAAAAGTGCTGCAGGAAGGAATCCTGCTCCTGGTGGGCTGGCTGGCTGAATTAATAGGTCTTTTTTTCTTGGGAAGAGGAGGAGGGGGATATGTCTCGTGAAGATGAGATTGTGATAGGCTTTTAAAAAGCTTTTTCTCCCCCCTTTCTTCCGTGAATATAACCGACTCTCAGGAATTAAGAAGTGGATGTCATATTAACAATACAGTGCTGTGCTTGACAAAGTACGGTATTTTTTCTGGTTCAGTTAGTCCTCAGTAATAAAACATGAGAGTAATACCACACAATGGTTGACACCTGTCCTGAAACTGTTACAGTGCTTGGTAAGTGCTGCCAAAAAGTCTAAAAATAAAACTTCCCTCCCTTGCCTCCCCTCCCCCTCCATCAGCAGTCGCAGTTTGGGTATTCTGAGGTCTATTAAGGAGGCAGATAAACTTTCATCTAAAATGTGGGTTATGACTTGCCTTTTGATCTGGAAACTTATTAGTGCACACGATGGCAATATGAAAGTGCGGAAGTACTGCGTTCTGTATGCATTGCATTTCTTGGAAACTTGCTTTTCTTTTCACTTTCCCTTTTTTTCAAAGTAGATGTTTTGTCAAGGTTACGTGGCTTGTCCGCTACTTGTGTCTTGACAGACATGGTTTTATTTATGTTTAGACATTAAAGTCAGTGATGGTAATCCTTTACAACAGTATACTTAATCATGTTTTAAGCTGGAATTTATTGGGAAGTTTTTCTGCTTTTTCTATAGGTAAGAGATGACCTTAAGCTTGAGTGTAAAATATATTATTTTTTTTCCTAAATGCAATGAAAGTCCCAAACTCGCCATTCAAAACCTCTTCTAATTAATATGAGAACCAGAGTATGGTACTTTGCCTGTTCGTCAAGTCAGTATGTGATGTGTAAAGCACTGAGAAAACACACGTATAGTTTGCCTGCGGTAAGTGCGACTATTGTGACCATTTTCTTTCCATACCTTAAAGCATTTCGTGGTTTGTGTTTAACAACAGGGCAGTCCAATGGATCCAATGGTGATGAAGAGACCTCAGTTGTACGGCATGGGCAATAACCCTCACTCTCAGACGCAGCAGAGCAGCCCCTACCCTGGGCAGTCCTACGGCCCTCCCGGCCCCCAGCGCTATCCCGTGGGAATGCAGGGCCGAGCCCCGGCAGCCATGGGAGGAATGCAGTATCCACAGCAACAGGTTTGTGGAAGATTTTTCTGTGTTGCTTTGGTTTCCCTCCTCTCCTCCTTTTCCCTTCTGACGCTGTGGTAATACGCAGGGTGTAAGGAAAAAAATATTCAGAAATAAGTATTTCTCGTGCAGGAGGAGGGTGAAGGACTGTTTTATAGGACTGTAAATGTATTATGTTGACAGCGTGAATGTTTTCTGAAACCCTGTACAGTCAGGAAAAAGTTTAGTTTGTTGCTGATAACTTTTTGGAGAGAGAAGCATGTTAAATGCCATCGGGTTTCTTTTTTTTTTTTTCTCCTAGTTGAGATCATTTAGCTTTGTGTACTTTTTGGTGGCTGTTTTTGTTTTGTTTTTTAAAATTCTCTTTCTCTCTGGCTTAGATACTTTTAAATGTAAGATGAAAACCTAAAGCTGACATCAGTGCAGAAAAACTAGGGTTGTCCAGTGCAAACAAAAGTGTTATGTATTTGTATCAGCTGTTTGCTGTTGTGATTTTTGTGGGGGCTGGTTTTTTGGTGTTTTTTTTCCCCCTCCTTTTAGTAGGAGCCTGTAACTTTTCCAATTTTTTCCCTTTACCAGCTCCTTAAAGTAAGGGTATTTTATTTTTTGTTATATCAGAGGACATAGAAATGTTCAGAATCTCCTTTCATCGATGTGGATTTCACTGTTGATGGTGGCCTCTTCTGCCTTTTTCCTATCCTTTTAAAGAAGGTCAATTCCAGTGTTCATGCCCTATACTAAGAAAGATACAGTAATTTTCTAGAGGGAGGGGATAAACCAAGGTTATCAAGAAGTTACATTTTACTAATTTTATTTTTAAATTAGGCATGTGAGTGTAGCCAGTGGGAGCTCTATACTTTGTTGTGAGCACAACAGAGTAGTAGCTTGATCGTTAACGGGAAAGAACATTTGTTTTGTCCAACTGACAAAACATATTAGCTTTTTTAATGTCATTTATTGTAGAATATAGAAAAGAAAAAGAGAATTTTGGACTCCCTGACAGATAGGTGCCTGGCTAATTCTTGTTATTACCCATCCACCAGGACAGGATGTTAATCAGGCCGTTAAATAAGTTTCAAATATAGTAGTTGGGTGAATAGTACCATTAACAACAGTCTTTGTTTTTATTCTTTCCTGTTGTTAAATGGATACTTGTAAGGAAGAGATTTTTTTTTTAGTTTAGAAATGTTAAACAATATATTTGGTTGCTAGATTCAGACAGCAAAGCATTTTGTCAGTCGTAAAAGGAGGAGAAATGGTGAAAAGGAGGCTTTATTTTTCTCTGTGTGGCTGTAGCCAAAATGAAGTTATTAAAACATATTTTTAATTTTAAAATGAGTTATTCTGCGTTATGTGGAGATGAGTGTTGAATTTTCACTTCATTTGCTAATTGCTTGATAATTGTAAATTACCCGTCAGCAGGCAGTGACCTGGCACAGCGATTGGCTGCCGGCCCTATCCGTCTTCTTGCAGCATTAATGTAATTGGCTGAACAGCAGCGCGGTTCTGAGCACTAATGCTCTTTGGGGAAAAAGTGAGAGGATAATTATGACATCGAATTTTTATTGAACGGACATCACCACCTAGGCATGATTTTGTTTTGGACAGCCTCCAAAGCTTCGTGTGTTTGGTTTGTGAACCTCTAATGATCTGAATCCAGTTCTTTTCATATTGCTCATATATTACCACCTTTCTACAAAGGATTAAAATGCAGGAATGCAGGTTTGTAAATTGAATTGCCAACTTACCAGCTGAGTGGTAAGTTGTCTTTGGCACAGGATGCCACAGTTTGATTCCTGGCTGGATTTTTACTCCTGTGACATGAATATTAAATAAGGAGAGCCTAGCTATGCTGTTAAAATTGTCTGTGTAGCATGTACCTACTTCTAGATACAATATATATATTAAAAAAATAAATAATATTGCCAGAAGTTTCAGGAGACGAATCTCAGTGCTTTCTGGAAACTGGAGTCCCTTACAGTGTCACATTGAATTTATCAAAACCGCAAGGCACTTCCAAAAACTTGATCGGTTAAAAAATACTGGGCCTTAAACACATAGAGTGCTCAGATGTAAGTATTGTGCAGAGAGAGCATTGGGTGGGTGGGTGATGCGGGTGGAAGCGCCACACTGTAGGAATGGTGGGAAGCATCAATGGGAGAGGTTGTTCTTATTTTAAGTTATAGTCTGCTGTTGCCCAAAGATAGCCGAGGGTGTCAGTTCTGTTTCCGTGGATGAAACGAGCAGGCTTTCTGTTTGACTGTGAAGATTTTTGAATTTTGAAGAAGACCTTGAAATGTTAAGTCTGGCTCTTTGTCAGCGAGTGTTGTGGCTTGAGGTTAGAACCATGGGACTTGACAGATTTTAACTTGCAGGCTCCGCTGCAGGATGCTGCAAATGAAGAAATAGAGATGAAAAACAACACCCTAAAGATCCAGCTAAAATTAATGGAAACGGTAGAAATGAAGATAATTGCCTAGATGTAGGTAGCTGGTCTATGTCATATTGTAGCAGAGAATAGTGTGTTCCAGCCTGCAGCCCAGAGGTGGAAGAGATCACTCATGGGAAGGGAGGCCTCTGGCATAAGTAGTGAGAGATTAAAGAGAATGAGAAAGATGAAATGTTATCAGGTGCAGTCATTCTACCTATCTGCAGCATGGGTGTTGGGTTAACCTGTTGAAAAAGTGGTGTCTGCGTAATGCTGCAGACATTCTCTTACAACTGCTGTTTGGTCTGGGCGTGCTTGATACCAAGCAGGAAGGTGTGAATAAACCCCCGAGTTTTCTTAACATTCTGTGTGGAAATCACAGGATGTTGAAGAGCGTATGAAAAGCATGGGATATGTTCTGTAACATGGCTGCAAAAGATGCTGTGAAGAGAGAAACCAGATCTCCGTTGGGCTTGGAACTCATCTCTCATGAGTTATCAATGACAAGCCCCAGAACAAAACAGTAAGCCTTATATAAGGGGCAAAATTTGAAATGCAGGCAATCTTTTTGCATTATGTGCTAATACAACTAAAGATAAAGGTGTTGAGACATATACATAGGCATGTAGGAAGGAGAGGTAAAACTGTAGTGAAGCTAATGGTAACCTGGGGTTTTCTCTTTCTTCTCCAACGCTTGACAGCAGAGATCCACATCTGTCTTGTGAAGATGGGTGATAGCTTGTTGCGACAAAATGCTAAGCAATTTGAAGAATGCTGCAGCATTTTGTTAAATTTTAAGGGCATGTCCAGTTAATTCGTTGTGAGTCAAATATATAAAGCATTTGGACTGATTTGGGTGAGATTGTCTTAATGGGTTAGATTAAAAATCAAATTACTCTGCATCTGTATGAAAGGGGGTGAAGTATAAGAAAGGAAGGTGTTACAAAAAGAGTCATATACTTAATTTATAGGATTGCTGACTTGACAGTTTATGTCACTTTTGTCAGTAGGAACAAATATGCGTGGTGCATGAATTACTTACAAAGAGATTTTTATGTTGTTACGAGACTTTTGGGTTTTTGTCACTTTCCGATCCTCTTCCGGTGGGGGGAAAGGAGGCAAGGGAAAGCTGGGAGCAAGCTGACCTGTGCCTGTGTTGTCAGGTTTTGACATGATTGAAACACAGATTGCAACAAGGCCAGTATTTGCATCCTAAGGTTTTAAAATGCTGGTCGTGCATGTAAATCTTAATACAGCTATTTCATCATCTCATGTACTCTCTCTCCTGGTCTGCATGGGATGAAGGTAATTTTGGGTTTATTAGCACTCCTAACCTAGGGCTTCAGGGAGATCGCAGTACATATGTAAAAGCAGAAAAACATACTTTCAGGTCTCTTAGCTATTTTTTGGAATTACAAAGAGGTGATGGCAAAATTGAAAACCCTGATATGCAGGGATACTTAGCACCTGCAAACTTTAGGCTCGATTTTGCAATACATTTCACTGTAGTGTAGGTAACAAGATCTGATTGTAAGGACAGTAATTTCCTTTTCATTTACCTTCTTTTTCTCCCCCCCACTCCTTTTGGACCTCAGTCAAGCAAGCGGTGATGCCCTAATCAGTTTCTGGCTTTGGTTCGATTGCCCTGCCAAAGTGTTTCGGTGCTTTAGTGCTGTGTGCTGTAGAAAAGCTTTCTGATGCTTTTGTAAAAACATTTTTGCTAAAACCAGAGATTCAGAGTACCTACTAAAATAAGGGGGTTTTCTGCCATTGTCTGATGGCGTTGCTCTTTTGTGTTAATAGCATGTAATACTTTATTTTGTGCTGAATTTCATTAAGCTTAAAAATCAGCTCCTTAAAATAACCATGTATAGGCTTTGGAAGTTTTCAGCAAAGTCTGAAGGCTTGGATTTATGAATATGTTTGAACGAACTGAATGGTGTGATGTGCCTGTTTAATCAGACGATCATTGCCTAATTGATTTTTTTAGGATGCATTAAAAATCCTTGTGTACTTGATGGGCTGGAACAACAACTTATTGTGTAAATAGGATCATATTGCTATAATGCATAGTAAATTCTTTATGAAAGATAGTTACGTGGATATGTACAATAGCCATTCCTAATAGCTGTTTAAAATGGGGTATTTCAGTACTTTTTTTGTTTCGGTACTGATCATGCAGTTGTCTTAGTGCCTTGAGCCTGTCTGCAGTAAGTCAGTTATGAGGCTTGAGCCTTGGTCTGTTCTTTCTCAATTTTTTGCTATAGAAATACTGTAAGATGAAAGGGTGCTAATTACTTGTGCCTTTAACATTTTTTATATTCTTAATTTGAAGAATTAAAAAATAAATGTGGTCAGTGTCCTTATAGTTTTAAGAGTGCAACTGTAAATATTCAGAGAAACATTTTTTTTTCCTTTTTTTTTTTTTTAAATGTACAGATTATTTTGAGGGTTAAGGAAAATAAAAACATGCTGCTGGTTTGTGGTTTTGGTTTTTTTTTTTTTTAAGTCTTATGTGACAGGTTTCAACTTGGAGTAACTTTTTTTTAAAGCGGTAGAGAAATTGTAAAACCTCTGGGAATGTGCAGCAAGGATTTATTGTAATGGAAACTGCAAGTCAACCAGAACTATAGCAGCACCAGTGTGATTACCTCATTTAGGAAAGGGTTTACAGTGCTCGTATTGGGTAATGTCCCGGATTGGAAATGTCGAATTTACGCCAAGGAAATCAGTTGGCTGTTGGCTTGGCAGGTAGAGTTTTAAAGCTGGTAAACACAAATGTGTTTACTACTGGTTGGCTGATTGTGTGTGTGTGTTGCTTTCTGAAATACTTTTAATTCTAGAGGATTGAAATATGCCAAGAAAGAGAAGCTTACTGTCATGTTTTGCTCTGAACCATTAAGTTAAAATGTGGTGCATGCATACAGCAAATACTAGTCAAGTGATAGTTTGTTGTCTTCTGTGTGTATAATTGCCCTCACCAGCTAGAGAATATTGAATGGATTACGTTTTTTTGTGCTCCTAAGCAGCTTTTAGCACAGTTGGTGTTAGTATTGGTTAAGGGAGCAGACACAGACAATAAGCAGCATTTTCATTTCTTAGCCTATTTATTTTGCAAGAACAGAGAATGAATCAATATGATTGAATCTCAAAAACAACCAGCAGAGGACAAAACACTGAGATGTGTTGCTTTTTCTTAAAGATTGATAGATGCATTTCATACACACACATAAAAAGGGACTGTGAAGCTTTGATCATTGTGTGCTTCAGAAGTAAGTTTTTTCAGTTGTGGGTTTTTTTTTATTTTTTATTATTTCCCTTGGATTTTTTTGGTGTGTTTTATTTTAGGGTTTTGTTTGTTTTGTTTATTCTGTTTTGCTTTTTTTTCCCTGGGCATTTATTTGGAGCTCTCACTAGTAGATTATGTGCTGCTTTAGTAATTCCTGGAAAGCAGAAGGGTTGAAACTGTAAACATTAATCTTTTCCCAACTTCCTCTTCTATTCAAAACTTGTAAATACTTTGAATTAAAATAATTCCTCTGTAAAATGTTGTTTGAATGGTATCTGCCATCCTGTTGAGCTGCTATAAACTTCCAGCAAACAAAAATTTAAAAAAATCAATAAAATAAGTAGACTAAATACTTCCTGCAGAGTGTAAAGTTTGAATCCTTCCTTTTACGAATCAGAAAAAGGGATGAGAAGTCACAGCTATTTGTCTTCCTTGTAAGGTCGTCTTTAAGAATGGATCTTTTGATGGTCAAGTGTTAATAATTGCAAAGAAAAGTTGCTGCTCTTTGTCATGTAAAGAAATGGGATTTTTAAATTTCAGATTTAGGAAAATGCTAAATACTGTGCTTGTGCAGATTGTAGGAAAATGTTTAGTGTGGTTCTTTCTTTTGGGTATACTAAGCCTCATTGACTAAATTGAAAAAAAGGCTGCTACTTCAGTTCATGGCAGGATAAGGCTTTATGTTGTATTGTTTTCTTTAGAATTATCCTTTCTATTGAGTGTAATTCACTCTCTATAGAGGGAGGTGAGCACAGATTACACATAATCATGGAATCAAATTTGACGTAAGTTTGGGTTCTTTATGGTAGTTTAGCTCTTAATCTTAATGCTGGTCATCTGAGATTGTTTACTGAAGAAAATCCCTAAAGTAGCGGAATTGCATTATTATGGTAAATAGAAACATTTCAGTAGCTTCTATCATTTCTTTGAAACTGTGTGGAGAAAATGTAGATTGAAAAGGAAAAAGAACTGATCCTTCAGCTGGTGAGAGGAAGCTTGGAAATGAGAAGGTCGACATTTTTATCTGATCAATTACTGTGTACTGATGTTCAGTAAATGCTAATTTTTACATCCATCCTGGAGTAAATGTCAGTCTACATTTGTATAGAAAGTACGTAAGAATCATCAACTTACCATGCCAAATAAAATGTGCATTTGTTACTGCTAAATGATTCTACTTCAGCTGGAATATTTAATAGCTGTAATGACATTTGTTGTTCTACTTAGAAGTGGGGGCATGAGAGAGAAAAACATGCAAGCCCTGTGTGTTGGTGTTCTGAAAAAGGTTGCTATTAATGAAGCAGCAGCATTTTGTTGTTGAAATCTTGGTTTGCTAGCAGTATTAGCTGTCAGTCTACGCTGGAGTTAGTCAGGAAATAGATTTTGGTGATCAGAAGTGGGGAACACAGGGCTGTTTGCAGCTTCACTAGGAAGATACAAAATCATTTACTTATGAACAGCTCGTTTTACATGGCAGCAGGAGACTTGAGTTTATTTACATCTGAAGTAAAATAAGCATCTTGCTTTAAGAAAAGGCTGCTGCATGACTCTGTTTAACAGCTGCCATATAATGACTGTGCCAGGAGGGTTTTAAAGTGTAGGTAAGGAATAATTAACTGTTACTCCTAATAGTATAGTCATAGTAGTTTTCTGTTAATAATATTAATCAAAGAGTAATTGACGCTCGAAACTACCGAAACGACATTCAGACCCATCATGAGCACTCATGTTAAGATTTTTGTATCCATACTTTCTGTAATGTTCCCTGGGGGTAACTCAGCTTTTTTTTTTTTTGTGTGTGTGTGTGTGTGTGTCGTGGTATAAGTTTCTCAGAAGATGCTATCAGTGGTCCGTAAGGTTGAACTTACTCAGAGGAAGCAAGGGAGGCAATAGAGTTTGCTTTTTTAAAAAGAGGGAGTGTTTTTCCCATAGCTGAAAATAGGGCAGAAGATGATAAGGTGAAACCTGCCTGAAATCAGTGGGAAATTTGCTGTGACTTCAGTGGAGCTACGATTTCACTTGGGGTCCACATTGTTGGGGTTAGATGACTTGTCTTCAGTTGACAGCAGTGTAGGCAGAATCAGCCTTCTAAGTCAATTGGCGAGAAATTCAGAATGAGACAGGTCAGTACCTTTCACTTTGGTGGCCCTGGAACAGTCAGGTAGCTGGCTTCTTTAGAACAATAGACCTTTCACGAAATAACCTGATGTTTCAGTAGCTCAAGATCAGACTCCTGTTGCTACCAGCAGCATTTTTTTTTAAACTAAGATTTTTGTTAGATTCAGTTTCAGCAAAACTTAAATAAAAATCAGTTTTACAGTGGCATAGTGAGTACTGAAAAAAAAAAATTAAAAAAAATTCCACACCTTTTTTATGTAATCAGTTTTAAATAACATGGGTCCCAGGCAGTATAATCAAAGCTTGCTCAGTGACCTGCTTCAGTTTTGTATGTTTTATCACCTAAAATACTAAGACTTTTGTGGGAGTAGATGAGTTACAAAATCTTAAAAAAATTATCTTAAATATATTTAAGACTGTTGACATTCTCTGTAGGTCATTTTTTCTAAAAGTCATGTTTGTTTATATATTGCATTGCTCCTTATAACTGTACTAACTGGGCACATATAAATATCCTAATGTAAATACTTTAAGCTTTTGGTGTTTTGTTTTTCAAGACTGGTGAAAGAAAGATTTAAGAACTTAAGGAATAACTTAAAGCTACAGCTCATTTAAATTTTGTAGGCTTTTATTCTGCTGCTGCCTTGGGTGACCCTGTTTTTGGGTGCTTCTCTGGTACTTGTGCTTCTTATTCATTGCTTTGCTTAAAATAGAACAAATGTGTTAAACGCTTGCATCCTCGCTGATAAGTATTTGATCTCTGAATCTTATAATGTCTTTGGGGGTGGGGAAAAGGAGCAAGGAGAAAATCAGTGTCTGTTTTATTTCTTTGTATGCTCCATCCTTTTCCTCCTCTTCTGAACATTTTTTTTTTAGTAATGCTTTTTGCATTTGTGCGTTAAGAACAAGACACATAACAGGTAATAAACAATTTAGGGAGTGAACAATATTAGAAAGCATATTTGAATCTTACATTGAAATACACCTTTTGGGAAGTGAGTGAATTTCACTTTGGTGTATGTGTCAAAGGGACGAATTACACTTGCTATTAGTTTGTTTCACAGAACAGTGATGAAGATATTTCTGCCTATTTCTTGGCAAACTGTGACATAACTTGTCTTTTGAGACAAGTCCAATCAAAATAAACAAGGTTTATATGGCCACTTAGGGAAGATGATGTTTTCATTACAGAAGTAACATTACTTATCTTGAGTCTATGTACCTAAGTGTGTTTTACAGGCGGTGTTGACAGATAGTGTTTTGCAGGACAGGTTAGCAAAACGGCTTTGTTCTTTTCGCAGGGTTGTCTCTCTCTGAGCTGTTCCGTGCTGTGCATGTGGTGCTCAGTAAGATGAGTGTGTAAGAGTCCATGCCCAGAGCAGGTTGAGCCTGTGCGTGGGGGAAGCAAGCGAGGCTGCTCGGCAAGGACCTCTGCTTTGAGCTCCTCCTACCCCTTCGGACTAACTTCATGCTCACCTCTGCTGTCCCTCCTAACTTTCCCAGCCGGCACCACTGAAAATTGGCATGTGTTTTGACTTCACCGTACTGGCGAATATTTAAAAGGACAGATGCAAATTGACTGGTTTGTGTTTTTCATTGGTTTCATTTTATTGCCGGTTGGCAAAATGGAACAAAATCAGAGGCCAAGATATCCCCCTGCAGATTTGGCAAGCATGTACTTAGTAGATTTATGGCCCTTTTACATTTGGGAAGTTGTTCTGGGGAGGAAACTATTATTTCTAAAATGAATGTTAAGTTCTGCAGAAAATTATACTTAAGACCTTGCATTCACCCACGAAAAAAATCATACCTGATGTCGGATAGCAGGCAGGTGGGTTTTCAGTCCTCTGAGGTGATGCTGTGAGAAATCTCATGTATCCTTCAGTATCCAAACTGAAGGTTGTTTTATGACCTGAGTAAATTTGCAGTCTTGCAGCAAGTGGTGAAGAGTACATTCAGTAAATGCCAAGACTGTGTGGGTACTTGGCCTTTCTTTTTTTATTTTATACATTACAAGAAAAATTATGTTTTCTAATATTGCTTTAGGCCTATAACACAGGGGTTACAAGAGGAACATAACCACAAAAAGTAATTGAAGAATATCCAGGAAAAGATCACATACACTTTGGGTGTATCGGGTGTAGGCATTTTCTTTCTTCTTTCGCTCTCGTGTTCTGTCATTCCGTTTTTGTCTTTCACATGTAGAACTGACTAAAAATATGTTACTATTCTTGGTGTGCATTAAGCTCCTGTGTAGCAGTGTAAAAACCTGACTAAATATCAGAACCCTGCATATGTGTGAGTTGCTGTGTTTTTGTTGGAGTTGCTTTAGGCTCGCTTGTAGGAACTCTGAAACTTCTGCTTTCTGTAAAGCTGGTTTAAAACTAACAAACAAAAAACGACAAAAAACAAACAAACAAAAAAGTTTTTAGCCCAGAGGATGAAATTAGTTATTGTTATGAAACCTGGTTGTAAGGCTGTTGTTTAAGAATGTGGAAAGATGCACGCTATGTATAGTATTTTGCTTAGTGGAGAAAACATGTTTTTACTTGAAAAGTATTTCTTATACATGGACCCAATCTTATGTATACCACTTCCAGCCATAGGTAGAAATGATGGTCCTGAATCCTTTCAAGTAATAAATTTAAGTGTCCTCAAGATTTTTATAAATATTTGCCTTAAGAAGGGACAACACACTTTGGCACTTGTTAATCCTGTAGTAATGAAATACTGCAAATGATAGGGGGTTTTTTTATTGCATTGTGGTTTTGTTGGATACTTTTCACGTCTCAGAGATGCAGAATTTCACGGATTATTTGGTATTTGCAGTACCATCACTGGAAAAGGGGGGTGTGAAGTCTTAAATAATGGAGTTTGGTAAAAAGTGTGGAAAGGAGCACGGACTAGTAGAGAGGCAGTATCCTCAGTGCTAGCACTGATTGTACAAGGAATGATCATCCACTTCCTGCGTGTCAATAAAAATGCAGGAGAGCACCTTTCTTGACACAGGGGTTGCTGAAACATCAGTGCTGTCTTTTTTTGTAATACTCCTGTGGATGTTTTTGCACAAAGTGGTATCTGTCAGAGCTTGAAATATTCTTGCACAGTTCCCTTTGAACAGGTAGCACAGGACAAGTTCTAGCACATAGCTGCTTGACATGGGGCCGCCTACCGCAGGGAAGGAATGCCTTGCTTACATACATCTGAGTTGATGTGCTAAGAACTTTGCCAGTCATTTTGCCGATTACATACTGGGCTGTAAATAATTACTGAACTTCCATTTTGAATCACTGCTTTTTGCTGTTTTCTGG
>JAVJGI010000062.1:48932131-48953152 GCA_035590275.1 Ibycter americanus
CCATCGTGAAAAGATGATCAGCAGAAAAACACCTTGGCCTGCTCTATAGATGAAGAGAGTTGGGAAGAATGTGTGTGGGCATCCCCTTCCACCAGCCACACTGGTGATTAGTAGATCCTGAAGAACAGTTCACCATTTATTTCTGTCCTTTCTCTTCATCTGGTCCCAGTTGTGTTAAATTGTCTTTGACATAATATACACACACACATGCATATACATTGATAAATAAGTATACGCATACATATATATGGTGGTATATATGTCTCCATATCCAGAAACATCCCAACAGCATGGATTCCTGGGCAGTGGTAGGCACCACTCTTAGTAACGGCACTGGCTGTCCTTGGCTCTGTCAGCTGTAGTGATGCTTTAAATCTGGGATTTGCTATGACAATTAAATACAGACCATGTATAGCTCACAAATCCACCTCTGCCATGACCCCAGATATTGATTTATTTGATTGGACAGTTGGAAAACTATTCAGAACTATCTGTGGAGCAAGCAGCATTTTGAAACCAGTCTTTATTAATGTTAAAATGATTTATTGCTTCTTGTCATCAAAATAATTTGGAGTTTGAGGGTGCATCTGATGTTGCATAAATCTCGAAGAAGTGGTGGATATTGAACAAATTTCTATGCAGTCTGATTATTCACTTAAAATTTTCAAAACAAGTGTTCAAAAGCTGCTTCATTTGAAAGCATGGGGTTTTCGCAGCTTACCAGGCTGTGGATTTAATACCAATGAACTTCAAAGCTTTTGCCAGGACAAGTGCACGCATCTTTGTATTGCTCCACAATTTGGTGGTTTAGCTTAGAAATAAACTGTAAATTCAGATCTGAAGAAGGGCTTGTGTGACTGTAAATTTGTGTGTGTGTGGTGGTGTTTTTTTTTTTCCCCAGCTACATCAGTTAGCCTAGTAAGACATTCTCTCCCCCTACACACGCTTTGCTTTATTTATTCCATGTGTGCTGTTATTTGTTTATTTATGTATTTATTTTTAAGTATCGTTTGCATTCCGGTCTAAATGTGCTTGAAAATTACCATCTGCTCTCCTGCTATTTAGATAGGGCATGCTACAACTGAGGTGAAGAGCTGTCACATCAAATATTTTCATTCTAGCTTTCGCACCTTTGGTATCGAGTTACATAATTGCAGCACAGGACCATTTCCAGGGATTTCTTATTTTCTTGTTAACCCTCCCATGCCTCCCCCCAGTCTTTACTGGGTTTTGCTGCCTTTTGAGAGTGTTTCCAGTGCAGGTGCAAGTTTGTGGGTGCTGGGAGTTGAGGGTTCAGCCCCTCAAGAAGGGCCTCTCCTTTTGGTTAGATGCTAAAATTTAATAGAATAAGCAGGAATAGAAAAACAGAATGTGCCTATTTATGGTGCAGAATGTTTATATACAGATAAAACACTGTAGGGGTGGAGTGGTTTTGGGGTTTGTTAGTTGTTTTTTAGGGGTTTTTTTGTTTGGTTGGTTGGTTGTGGGGCTTTTGTTTTTTCTTTTTTTTTTTTTCCATTTTGCACAATTCCTGTCTTTTCTCAAACAAAGTAAAATGTAAATGGGTCAATGACGTGTGCAGAATATATTTCCTATAATGCTGAAATTTAATCTGTTAGTGTTTTTGTGGGGCTTTTTTGGTTTTGTGTGTTGTGGGGGTTTTTTGTTTGTTTGGTTTTTTCCCCCTTGAGTTTGGTTAGTCTTTTTAAGTTCAAGAAGTAGGGGAGGTGGAAACTACTCTCAGAATTAGGCAATTGTAAAAATGAACAGATCATCTGTATTCACGTCGACAGTCACTTTGGGCTGAATGGGGATAAACTGACAGAAGATGGTGTTTGGAAATGAAACACGACGGGAAGGCAGTTAGCACAAACTGCCCAATAATTTCTCATAGTCAGGAAAGGAGCACCATTAGAGAGCGGAGGTTGTGCCAATAAAATAGCTGTTAGAGAAATTAATGGTCTTACAGTACCAGGCAGTAAATCTGGTGCGTGTCATCTGCCCCTTCCCCGCAGGTTAATTCGCTAACGGGGTGGGTACTGGCACAGGCACTAAATTCCAGATGTTTGTAACTCCTGTGAGGTGGAGTTTATTATCTGACCTGTTGGGGCTCTGGTGGGACAAACCACTGTTGGCCACCTCCCAGGTGAGACCCCTTGTCCTCTCTGTGGGGTGGCGGGCGGTTCCCCTGTGTGTTTCCCAAGCCATCTTCTACTTTGCTTTTCCAGAGTGACGGTGGTCTTCTGTATGATGTGGGTTTTTTTTTCTTCTGCTACTGGAGTAGTGGATGCAGTAAATGTAATTCGTTACTTTTACATGATGGTTTGTGACTTACATTGGTGGGATCTCCGCTTTCGTTAGCGACTAGGTGCATCTTTTCTAGCACCGTTGGACACTGTGGAGGCTTTGGTGGTGGGTTGGTGCTGCCAGAGCCTCTCGTGCTTCCATAGTGTGGGCGTCCCTCTGCTCCATCCACTGATGCACCTCTTGACTCACCTGAGCTTGGGGAGTGGGATGGAGGAGCCAGGCAGTGGGACACAGCTGAGGTCAGGAGCTCAACCAGACCATATGATGGGGGTAAAACATTCCCCCCTAGCCCCCCTACTCCCTTTAACCTTTTGGAAAAACCGTGCACCAGAAGTGTTTCAGCTGGAGTTGCACTCTCTGTTAGTCATAACTGTAACGTGTGGTATCATCGTATCATACCTTGGTGTGGTGGCTGTGGCCTCAGGCCTGAAAAGAATGCACGTCTCAGATGGTATCATCCATATGTATGCACGCGTGTGTGCCATACGCATGCTTTCTTTTACAGCAGTAATGAGACACTTTCCCTGCCTGTAAAAGCTCCTCCATGGTTCCACAGTGCTGGGCCACAGGTGTGGTTGTAAACTCAGGAGAGGAGAAACGTGGGTTTGTCCTGGTTTGATCCTATTTTCTGAGCTATGCCAGCAAGTTTTGTTCCTGCTCACAGGTGCCACTTCATTATTTGAGCCCGAGTTTTGTTTCTGCTGTTTGTCGGTCAGCTGAAGCATTGGGAGGATAGTGGAAACCCAGTAACCTTTTGCTCTGAGGTTACTGTTTGGGTACCACATAAGGTTGTGTTGAAGGCACTGCCAAAATCCATTCCAAAAGCTGTTAGGTATTTGCAGTATCACCTTGAGATTGTTCTTTCACAGGAAACCAAATATATTATTCAGCTTCTCTCAGTTGATTAATTTTCTCTCTCTTTTTCTGCAAGAGGAATAGAACATAGGAAAATAAGATTCCCAGCCACTAACAGCTGGGAACTGCAGGTTTATGTTTTCTTAAAACTAATCTGCCGCCTCTTAGCAAGGGCTCGTGTACTTGTGGTAATTGAATGGGCTGCAGGGTACATCGGGAATTGTAGTTTTGCAGTGTTTTCTGCTCTGAAGATTAATAATCTTACAACCCTCTGAGGGAGATAAAGAGAAGATGTTCTCAGACAAATTGTTGTCTTGTATTTCAGAAATGTGCTTTGAGCACTGAGCATACCTTCAGTTCATGCCTTCAATTTTTACCTTGATATCCTTAGTAATGGCAATATTTTAAACATCTAAGCTCATCTTTCTCCTTCATCCCTCCTTGTTTTCTGCAACTGTTCTGGGTTGTTTTGGAGATGTTTCGCTTAGAAAACAGTTGCATGTTGCAGAAAACTGTTCTTGAAATACAAAACTTGAGGAAAAAATATTTAAAATGTTATTGTTTGGTTTTGTAACCATCCAGACATGCAGGGCTCAGGCTGAAGAAATAACGTCAGCCTTTTATGTCTGAAGTGTGCTGGCAGTATCCTAATACCAAGGTTTTAAAGAACAATTTATGTAGTCTCTAACTTTCAGATAATTTTTAGCTTTCCTCTGCCAGTGGTTTCAGCAAGCTTTTGTTATAAATTTGTTGGGTTTTTGAAATATGCTTTTGGTTTAGCCACTGGAGTAAGTAGTTACTGAAGAGCTTAAGTAGGCTGAACACCTGAATCCAGTTAGTAGTAAGAAGGTGACTGTCTTTCTTCCTCATCTGTTACCCTCTGCATTTACACCAGGGAACTGCAGAGGTTTTTATGGTTTACAGAAAAACTACAAATTCTTTATTGTTTCTGTGCTTTTAACACATACTTGAAAGTGGCTAAGAATACATACAAGTACTTAGAAAAATGTAACTTTAGGCTGGTTGGCTGAACCAAAACTCTTGCTGCCTTATTTATTTTTCCTAACACCTTTCACATCCCTCAAGGCACGTTATGACTTTGAAAACCAGATTATATATGTGCATTGACTACCCAAGTGCTTAAAAAACTACAGTGTGCTAGACACGTTACAACGTATTTGGAAGAAAGGAAATGAGGAAAAATCTTTAGCAAACTAAATCAGTAGGAGAAGATAAACAGGCAAAATGTAATTCTGTATAGGGAGAGTTTGTTCCGAAGTGCTGAGAGTAAGTGGTGGGCTTTGCAGCTCTGCCATAGATTTGAATGAAAGATTTAATATGCTGTCTCTACTGAGGTGATAATATCTGTCAGCTTCACCAGTATATTTTATATATTGTTACGAATTACTTCAGGTTTTCAGATGAAGGACTAATTACTAACAAAATTCAATGAGGATGTCTGTGTTAAGTATAGATGTGTATATATGTATTTAATGTGTCTTGGAGTGATATTTTTTTCTTAATGCTTCTTGAAATTTTCTTATGCTTTTTTTTGCTTTGCGTGATGCAAAATACAGCATGCATCAATCACATCACTGTTACATGGTGTTTTGCTGGTGTTACAAATCTGAGTCAGAATGGGGGGGATATGGGAAACAGTTTCCTTAATTTTGGACATTTTTCTGGATGGTTTTCTGTTCCTTACAGGACACAGTTTGGATCTCCTGCTTTCCCTGTGGATCAGTACAGTGCCTTGCTAATTTTAGTGAAGCATAGCAGTGTTTCACTGAATGGGCAGAAGACCTTCCTTTTTTTGTTGTGAAGGAGGGGAGGAGGTTTACTTTTCTGCTGGTTTAGTGCACTGAAATGGCTCAGCTCAGGGCCAGGCTGGAGCCGGGGCCGGAAAAAAACCAAAAAAAAAAGTAGGGAGTGTGTGCTGGGAGGATGGCTAGGAGGGTGAATCTCTGGCACTCGGCAGTTAGATCTGCCTGCTTTGCTGCATTGGCACAGTCAGGATAATTTGAAAATAAGCAGTAATTTGCTAATTAAGGCACATGTTCTTGAACAAGGCATCTTGGTGGCTGCGACTGGGTCTGCTGAAGTTGGGTGGCAATGCCTGGTGCTCTTCTGTCCAGCAGTTCCATTCTGGACCTAATGTTTAAAATAAATTGATAAATTTCCATTGTTTTCCTCTATTTCATAGAATGGCATTTTGTCAAGGTGCTTTGTCTGACTTCTCAAACCAGATGTATTCAGAAGGACAACGACTGACTGATAACTATCATGAAATAACATTAACGTAGGATTTTTTTTTGACAGTCCCATTTGTGAGAAGTAAAGAGGTCACTGCAGAAGAAGTTTTGGCTTTAATTTGGCATGTTTTGGCAGCTGTTAGAAGAGCATTGTTTAGATAGGCACTCCTGATAGAGAAGTCAGTAAATCTTTTTTTTTGGTAAAGACAATGTGCTGTCAGTGCACTCTTACCTTGTGAACTTGGTCTCTGTGCAGGAGATACACTCACCAAAGTGCTGTCTGCTCTGTCCTGCTGTTTGAAATTTTTTTTTTTTCCTCCTTAGTTCTGGTAGAGAGAAGAACCTGTACAACATCGATTACAGAAGTAAATAACAAGAGTAAAAACCGTAGCAGTTGGCCCTCTTGCTACTGTTGTCGTAGATGTGTAGTGGCTTTTGTACATGGAAAAGAAAAATTGCAGAAGTCAGTCTAACAACACAGATCCGCTACCAGCATATGATTGCTCCTCTGTGTACAACAGCAATAAGCAAACACAGAATCATTTAATTGAATTCATGTTATCTATTAATTTCCTTATAATATGTTACATGCACTAGAATCTAAGTTCCTGAAGACACTTTGGAAAGCTTGATCATTTTTTTTTTTCTTCGCATTTCCTAAATAAATGTTAACAAGCTAAACATCAGGCAGACTGTTATTTGACATGAATTTGTTGTCATATTCCAGATCTGCCTTGGATTGTGGCAGAATTTATTTCATAAAAATCTCTTCCTACTTCTAATTTCTTTTTTTAAATGGCACCACATCAAATGTTGTCCAAAATCTGACTCACTGATGAAGTAAGTCTTAAAAAAAGACAGATGGAGAAAGCAAATGTTGTTAAAAATTTTGTCTGAAGTATTGTAGCTGTGTTAATAGTCACTTTTTTTATCGTAATTGGTGTACAGGGTTTGATTGTTTTTAAATTTATTTTTCGTTCCTCAATCTGTCTTAGGGGAGAGGTAGCATATAGTTATACAGTGCTATTATTTTGGCTATACTATAACCAGCATGTTCTTACGGATTTTCTCAGTTAAGCAATATAAAATGAGAGATTCTGTCTTGCAGGAGAAGAGATTTAAAAAAAAAATAAAATAATTCTAAGAGTTCTCTACTAGAATTTTCAGTTTTCTTATTTGAAACTGCAAGCCTATATAATAGTTTACTGAAATTTGTGGGTAACTTTAAACAGATGTAAAAATTCTTACCTAAAGCATCTCATAGATGTACACTGTTTGGTTTCTATTAAATTCACAATACTGTGGGGAAAAATATGATTGAGATTTAAAGTGTGCGTGTGTGAAACTGGTAAGACTTTTGTTCTTTTTGCAATTTGTTTATTAGTTTCTCTGAACTCCGTACATATCTGTCTTATTCTATAGATTTTTTTAAAGGAAAGGCAGAAGGATTTTTCTTTTATCCATCCAGATAGTGTTTTCAATCAGGACTGTGATGTCCTTTTCAATTATAAAATAGTATTCGCCTTTTATAGCTGAGTATTAAATAAATTTAAAAATAGGATCAGCATGACTGAAATAAGATCTTCTTGTCAAGATTTATGTGTGTGCATACAGAAGTACTACATTTCTGAGTACAGCAAATAATACGTCAAATCTGAGCCACAAAATAGGAATGTAGATGGATACTTGCAGTGCGTGTATTTTATTGTTACTTTCCCAGTGATTTTTCTTTCATGTAGATTGACATAAAGACAAATATGTACTTTCCTTTAGATATTAAACCCACTATCTCACCTGTGAGGGATTGTAAAATTATATCCCTTTAAAAGAGAATACATCAATCTACAAAAAATTGCATCTTCAAGAGAAAGTCTTACTTATTTCTCTGTTCCTAAGTGTATTCAGAAACAAAGAGAAAGCTACAGGATTCGAGTTAGTCTGAAGATTGCATCAAATACTGGGAGTCCTCTAATTTCGCTATAAAGTTATGTAGTATATTGACATTTTTTCACACTCTTCTCTCAGCATACAGTAAAGAGGCATTTGTTTTGTATCTGTTCAACAAGGTTTTTTTAAAGGACCTACATCAAAGAATCTCACCGCAAATTTAAAAGGATGTAAAGGTTTCTATGGTACCATAAACAGTATTACAAACAATTTGTCGTAGAAGCAGCTTCTAAAATTGGGTCTATGGGGTGGGGAGAAATGTTTAATCTGCGGATATAGCTGGTAGTTCTTAATGGTAATTAGTAGCTATTGAAGTAAGAGTTTAGGTAGAACATTAATTAAAATAATCCCATCCAAGCCTTGCAGTAATAGGCACTGACTGCCATCTATCCATGTGTTTTTTTTTAATCAGGTCTATCAAACTATCATTAACTTTCTGCCTAGCCTGTATTTTCAGTGCAGTTTTACATCCTAATACCTGAAACCTTATTCCTCTGGGTGAATGCCTAAGACTTACTTATCTTCCTGCGGGACTTTGGTGTTTATCTCATTGACTCTGGAAGCAGAAATACAGGGTATTTTTCCAAGTATACCCTTTATCTAGAAATAGCTTTATAATGGAATATTGCTGTTTATGATAAATGAAAAAATATTTTTCAAGTACAGGCATCATTGCTTTGTTAATGTGCTTCCCTCTGTCCATCCTCTCTCCAGTCGTCTTTCTGTCACTCCATTAAGTACCACTCCATCATCAGTTGAAAAAGCACTGAAGACAGAGTGAGTGTAGTCCGGACTTTTGTGTCTTTGTTTAGCTAGATGAAGGATGAGACAACTGTTCATTTTTACAGCTGTTCACAGTGATGGAGCCCTTACCACTTCCATCCATTACATGAACTGGGTCAGGGAGTAGAAAGGGATGCGAGTGGTCGGATATTGTCCTTAATACTTCAAAAAGAAATCCTGTTTTGTAAGTCTGTGCTGATGAGCGCTAGATGAGCCATATTTATTCATTGTAATACCTGTTTGGTTGGAAGTTCAGATGAGACTTGCGCGGGGGCTTTGCTGGCCCAGGGTGGGAGAATCAACAGCTTGTGAGGCTTCGTTCCCCTCGGAGCTCGGGGCTTGACTGAAATCTCATCTTTGAAAACCGCCTGAGTTGTGCAATCCAAATATTAAGCATCCAGCCTATGTTGCTTTCTGACCTGAAAACATTTTCACCAGTGCTATTCAAGTCTTTGGCGCCTATGGTTTCAAAGTAATTTTGGGAAGATAGGATACCAGTTGATTTAGTGACATCATAACTTTATTTCTTTAACTTTGTGAGAATGATTTGTTCATTTTCTTGATGTCTAGCTGTGTACGTTCCAGAGAAACCAAGTTAGGAAAGGTCCATCAATGTTTTGGAGCTCTGTAGATGGGGACAGCATTTTCCGTGTTAAAGTTATCTAAACGTCCAAGAAAGTCACATTACGCTCTGACTCAGTTTAGTATGTATCTGCCTACAGGTTTATGGACACTACGTTAAATAAACTACAATAAGATGTATAAATTTTAACTCAGTATGCTTGTCTTTATGCTGCATAAGTCTGTTGCAAGGCCCTATAAATTTTATCTGTATTAAGTGCTTATTAATTTTGAGTAGTTCCACATTTTACCTAAGTAGGGAAGTATACTGCAGTGCATTAGTTTGGATACCTGTAAGCCATTGGAAAATGTGGTGTGTGTAGCTTTCTGCCAGGCAATGAATTTTTGTTGTACTTAGTTATCTTCAAAAGAAATACTGGGGGGAAGTTGAAAAGTTTTGGTGGTTGGTTTTTGTTGTTGTTTTTGTTTTTGTTTTTTTTTTAATTCCCCAGAATAATGGGGTTTTTTTCAGTGACTTTTTTTTCTCCAGTTATAACTTGTGTGTTCTTGGCCGTTATAGTGAAATCTAAATATTCAAATTTTGTAACTTCTTTGGTTTTCTGTTTTGACAGACTGATTTTTTTTTTCCCTGTGTATATATGTAAAAATTGCTTTTATTCTGAGCTGAAAACTTCCAAAAACACTCTAATAATTTCTGCCATGCTTTGGTGCTGCACTTTATTTTAAAAACCAAAACAAGCCATTTCAAATTAACCCTCAGGAGTTTTCACATCTTCATATCAGGCATTGAAACCTGCATCCACATAATTAAAAATTCTAGCTTCTAAGAAAAAAGTGTTAAGTTTATTTTGATATATCAATTTTATCCCCCCTCGTCCCCCTTCCCCCCAGCACTTTGCTGAGCTCTGAAG
This sequence comes from Ibycter americanus, assembly GCA_035590275.1. Taxonomy (NCBI): domain Eukaryota; kingdom Metazoa; phylum Chordata; class Aves; order Falconiformes; family Falconidae; genus Ibycter; species Ibycter americanus. Next base: position 48,941,769 of record JAVJGI010000062.1, read on the forward strand.
ATCCTGTTAATCTTCAGCCTTACTCTCCGCATTTCCTAAGCTTTTTTGAAACTCCTGTGTTTTTTAATTGGGAGTTCTGTCTGGGTTTGCCAACTTCCCTTAGTATGGTAGGGTGGGGAGAGATAATGGCAAGGGGAGGGGTGTTCTGCCTACAGCTTGGGGGGTTTCTCTCCATTAGCTGTGCCACCTTCTCCCTTGTCTGAGGTAGTGCAGGCTTTGATGGATCTTTCAATATGAGTATCATCTTCCAACGCAGAGCATGGGAATGGATTAACCTAGAGGGTACAGAGTCATTCTCTAAGGTAGTGTTTTAAGGAGAACATCAATGACAATTCTGCTTCACACTTACTTTTCTTGTGTTTTGCCAGCACTGTGCTGTGCACATATTGGTAGCTTTGAAATAATTTTCTACTGTTAAATGTTAAAATAACTAAGGAGTACATTTCATACTCTTAGATTCATTTGCTCTTTATCTTATCCTTTCAGGTGGTGTACTGCTTGCTTACACGAAGAACAATTAGGGACATACCATTCGTTTGGGGTTTTTCCTGAGTCAGAGCAGCATGCTTTCTGTATTTTGGTGTACATAGTCCTGAAATAGGTTCTGAGTAATTAACAAAAAAGAAGGTGGGAGGATAGTAGTTGCACGTGTTCAACTGGAAGTCCTGCTGGAACATGAAGTTGTCAGGCAGAAGAAATTCAAAAGTGGACAGGTACTGCTACAATAAACCTTGGGGCAGAGCTTAATCTGTAATACAGTTTACTGGGATCAACCAGGTGATGTGTGTGGAGACACTGAAGAGAAATAAGAGGTGGCAGGCAGCTTGGGGTGTCATGCTGGAATTTTTAGGGAAAGAAAAAGGTTTTTTTTGTTTTTCCTAGCAGTTCTTTGTCGTCCTAAAAAGTATTAATTTTTTTCAAGAAAAAGCAGACCAACTTTTTGCCAGTTAAGTACAAATCCAACGGCTTGAAAAAATAAATTGTGCGTGATTAAATAACTTCTAATAAAGATTAACATGGATTGCTGCTCTTGTTGGGTAGTTAGTTATTGGTTGGGAAGAGATTGTTGCTGACTGAGTTGCAGTAATTAATCAGGACCCTCGATCTAAACAGGTGTTTTGAATAGATGCCTAATGATAATCTTCCCTCCTGATCATTTCAGTTTATTGTTGGAGAATGTTGCAAGATCCCAGTGAATTCTCCCAAGTCTCCTGCTTAGACGCGATGATGATGGTGGTGCTGAAAGTGTAAAACGAGAGCAGGAAAAATGCAGTACAAACAGAAGAGGATCCCGGTATTATAAAATAAATCTAGAGAGACCATGTCTAGAGAGAAATCTGCAGAGTGAAAATAGAGCACAGAAAGACTGAGAAGAAAAACTCCCTTCAAGTCAGTGGAAGGCACCATCTCTGTCACATCCCTGAGTTGTTAGGAGCTGTGGGGAGGCTGCAGCGGCTGTGTGCAGGGTGAGAGGCAGGGGCAAGGGTGCCCACTCCTCACCCAAGAAATTGCCTTTAACAGGCAGGGTCTGTTAGGCAGCCCGAGAGCAACTCTTTCTCTGCTTTTGCTTTTGCAAACCCTGCTGTGCAAGGGCAGTGTTCGTTATACACGGTGATGGTGAACTACTTGGCTTGTATTTATTGACCAAAGCCTGAAAACCGTTAATGGGTTTCCTCCATCAGCTCCCTGAAGTCCGAACCTTTCCTGTGGACAGGTGTTACCGTGCGGCTCATGTGCTGCTCCATCGCCTTGCACGGGGAGGGGACAGCTCGTTTCTTAGGCAGCGTTTGGTAATTTATGTGACTTGGGTTTGGTTTGTTCACAAAAGGGGATTTCAAAGGATGGTGAATTGCCAGTTGAAATCAGCCCCGTGCTCTTGTGGTGCACACTCATCTGCCATTCTTTGGGGTTTTTATTTGGTTTTGATGTACTTTTAGGTCTAAGTTGTTCAATGTAATTGCTTTTCCCCTTCAACAAGCCTGGCTGAGCACTTTTTTGTTAATATTACTGAGGTGTTTTACTGCAGTGGCGGCAGTGATTACAAGACTGCTACGTTTCGGCTAAGAAATGCAATAAATGTGATGAAAATCCCCCTGTGTTTTACATTTCACTGCATAACATGTTTATATAATATGTTAAACACTTCTGTCTGAAGAACAGCTTTCCACAAAGGTAGAATGTATTTTCCATGACGCTTCTTAGAATTACTGTGGGAAACGGTAATTCCTGCTCGCTTTTCTCTCCCCAGATAGCTAAGTCTACATTTCCCAGTGTTTTAAAAATACACATCATCTTATTTTCCTGCCGCCCTTTGAAGTGCAGTTTTTCAGCGTGTCTTTGAGTTTTATGAGGTGAGAGGCTGTTATCCGGAGGACACGGTTTTCCCGACGCCGGGGACCTGGCGGAGGCGCTGGGCAGGAGCAGCCAGGTCCCTGCCGGAGCGCGCTGTTGCGCGAGTGCTAATTTGGCTTTTTGTATTCTTGTCCTGTCTGTTTGTGGTATTTAATGCTCTAACATCTCTCTGGTTGGGTGAACCCATATGTCATTCAAATGGGAACCTGTGCCTTGCCATTGGCCTGACAGCCGCTCAGCCGTGGAGCACAATGATAAAATTATGAAAACTGTGTCTCTGCTCATTGGACCATTGGAATTTACAAGCATTTCTCCTCGATGTGCCTAAACACTGTGTTGCTGTGCCTTGGCTCACACGGCAGATTTTTCTGGATTATAAGCCTTGTCAATAGTGCGAAAGTGTCTTTTTTTTTCCCCCTACCCTCTTTTTTTTTTTTCTTTTTTCTTCTCTTTTCCTTTATTTGTAGATGTGTGCTCCTCTCAGACAAAATCAAAAGTCAGCTGCCTGCTTTGATGGTTACAAAAAGAAATATTTTGTTTATATATTTAAAATAAAAGCAGAGATATTTTTATGATAAGCAATGTTTTGCTGCTGCTTGGTTCTGTCAATGTATTTAACATTCAATATAAGAAATGTTATTTATATGCAGATTCTGTTTACTTCAGCATTATTTATAAAGCAGTACTGTGTGATGGTAAAGCCATGTCTGTAAAGTTATGCTTTTGCTTCATGTCTCCCTTTTTGTGGTATGGTGCGCATTACAGACACATAATTCAAACACAAATGTTATTTGACATAAGGGAATAAAACTATTTTCAGCTCATGAAAAAACCCCGTTAGTATAAGCTTGTAAAGCTCTTTCTCAAAATCACCACTGTCAGACTGATAGCACATTTCTGCTGTAGTGTCGCCTTACTTTTTTGCATGTGGTTGAAATGTCATGGTAATAATCAATTCATCTTAAAATGGGTAGTGAAATATGCTTGCTAATACTTGGTAGTGAAACCAAACCCTGCAATCCTAATGTATTAGTAAGGTATAATTTTGCTGAAATAGCCTTGGCTTCTGTTTCTATATGTCTTGCTTGCTTTGTGTGCCTTGTTACTGGTTGAGTTTAGAAATCCAAGACAGGTTTCTCAGGGATTAAAATTATCAAGGTTCTCCTCTACCCTTCTATTATCAGAGAATTTGCTGCACTTACCACATATGAAAGATGAATTTGCTGTTCAAGCCTAGAAATAGTGTTGAACGTCTATTGCGGTGTATGTACTGACATATCGGAGAAAAATTCATTGCCAGGCTAATTATTGCTTGTTTCTCTGATAGTGAATTTCATAGTGCCTCTCTGTTCCCTTTTTTATTAACTGAATAAACTTAACAGTAGGAAAACTGTAAGGAAGGAATAGTTAGAGCAGTTGAAACTGGTTTTGCTTTTGCACTTGTTTGTTGGTTTTTTTTTTAAATAGAAGTAGTGTAGTCTGTTCTTATTTTATTGGAACTCCTTTACTTTTGACAAAAGTAGAAAGACGCCTGAGAATGGCTAGCAGGAAAAATTGGTTCCTGATTAGTCTTCTGATTAGTCGCAAATTTCTTGTGTCATAGCTTGCATAGTACCTTTCCTGAGTATCATCATCAGACGAAAAGATTGCGGACATCCTTTTAATCTGACATGTTACAGAGCTTTTTCTGCGTTTTCTGCTATCCTCTTTGGGCTTGCTGGTAATAGAGTAATGGCAGGGTTATCTTTCACATTCATGCATGATCTATGAAGATTTTAAAACTGAAATCTTTATTTTCTGTTTGCCAGCAAAATTATGTGCTGCTTTGTGAAATGTAGAAAAATCCATATTCCTTGCCCCAAGGATATTGCAGTATAAATCCCTCAGCTCACACGTTTCTGTGTGCATCACCAGTTACGCTAGTAGCATTGGTCCCGTTAAGCTGATTGGCACTACTCATATGATTAAAATTTTAAAACACATAGCAGTTTGTAGAGTTGGGACCTGAATAACATGTCATGGAATAAATAAGGACATGGGTGGGAAAGGTGTATAGAAAAGGTTGAAGGTTTTGCTGAGTTTGTAGAGCTGCTTTGGAAACGTATGCATTTCAACTGGAACTGACTTCGTGGCTTTATTTATATTATAAACTTCAATAAATTAGAAGACCTATATAGCAAGTACTTTGAATTCAACATTATTTCATGAATCCAGGTGTAATGTGCTTTGTAGGGCTCTGCAAAGCACTGTGCTACATTGTGTGTCTGCCCTGTTCATGTGCTGAATTTCTTTCCTACTCCTTTTATATTACTGCACTTGAGAGAGTTTTCACTTGCTAGTTGGAACAGAAGCTGAAGGGGATCTTTAGGAAAGCACAGTCAAGCAGACATAATAAATTTTGAAAGGCATAAAAACCTACCTCCCAATTGAGGGAGGTAAAGATTTACAATACATCGTAGAAACACTTTTTTTTTTTTTTGGATAGAGCGAAAATCTTCCAACTTTACAAAGCTTTTCTTACTCCAAGGCAGTGGAAGAGCCACTCGCAGTGTAACAAGTTGGTTTCTTTTTGACTTGAAGATGAAGTAAGATTATTTTATTTTGATATCAGTTACAGGCAACAAAGTAGAAGAGGCAATGCTTTTAAATAGGTGCTTGTCTAGGTTTTTTTTCTGTGATGCACAGAATGGTGATGTTGGATGCTAATTATTTGATTACATGCCTTTTCTTCTGGAGAGACGTTGAGATACACTGCACTGAATCAGCTTGTCTTTCCTCGAGGGAGCAGGTCCTCAATGAAGTACTCCCAGGAGAAACAACACTGGTGAAACAAACTAGCACTTAGTTAAAGATAGCATCTAGTAGCATATGCTTTGTAAGCCTTACGGTGTGAGGTTATAAAACTAGCTGGCTTTTAAGGGTCCTCAGTTGACAGCTTCCTTTAAAAAAATCCCCAAAACCACCCCCCCCAAAAACCCACCACTAACTGCAAAAGTTAAAAAAATGGTTCCTAAACACTCCCAAATTTCCAGACAAAACAGAACATACATCTTTAAGTTTCAAGACAGCTGCTTCTCTTAGATTGATAATTTAATGACATACACCACATATCGGAGCTGTTGAGAGAATTAGATTATAAAGATTTGTAGATCGCTTTTAACAACATAGACTATTAATTTATTTTACCTTTCTAACATTCCTGTTACTTTGAAATGTTTCTTTTTAAAGAGGTGTTATATTTTATCATAAAGCATTCCTGCTTTCACTGCAAAAGGGTATTTATTACTGCTGCTCTTCTAGGTGAAATGTGATGACATCATCTTTTCCCATCTATTTTAAATGTAGTAAAAGGGGTAGCTTTTGCAAGCATGCTGCTGTATGTGAGGAGGGGAAGAAAACAGGTGGACACTGGAAGTGTTTTGTAATGGGGTCTTACCCAAAAGAGACTTCCCTTACTGTAATTTAGTATAGAAATTTACTTGTCTAAGTGAGAAATCACTAATTTCACCTTTTTAATCGCTGAGTAAGACTTTTAATGCTATTCTGTTTCTTGTTAATACGTTTGTATTTGAAGGTATTTGTGGCTGCTGTATTTGTGTGGGTTTTTTGGCTGTCTTGAATCTTGATCTTAATTTTGAATCACAAATGTTTTGCAGCTTTCTTAGCGTACTAAATTTCTTTAAACATTGTGATCTTGGTGAGTAAATGGTAGTGTGTGGAGCAGTTCTTTATTTTCTGTAAAATTAAAAGTCTTGATAAACTGAGGGGATGTAGTTTATTTTTACCTCTTGACATGAAAGAAAAGCTGAGTAGAAGCTGAAGGACTAGACTGAAAAAGCACAGATTATGTATTTTTTTTATTGTTGTTTGCTTTTAATTGGCAGAGCTCCTGTTCCTCTCCCATTCCTCTTCCCTGCTTGACCCCCGCCCCCCAACCTCTGTGCTGAATATTTAAACCAGAGGTCACTTGGGCTCCGTGTGTTGTTTAAAATACGCTGCAACTGAACTGCTAAATGGAACAACAACATCAGCATAAAATGCAGAGACCATGTTAGGTCTGAGAGGATGGAGGTGCGCACAGGTTATCAGTAAATACCCAAATCAAAGTGAGCTTACTCTATAGATGTATTTTTTTCATAGTGAACTAACAGTGTTTCTGAGCTCCAGTCCCCTTCTCATCACAGAGTAATAATCCCAGTTCATGCTGTTTGTGTTTTCTCCTTTTCTTTCTTCTAACTCCCATAGCACAGCTTTTTCAATCCAGCATTCACTGCACATGTTCCAGTCATGAGGTTACAAAGCTGACATTGCAGTCTCAGCAGAGGTTATCTCTTTAAAATTCCCTAAAATTCCCCTTTGGCACATCCAGTTTGGCAGCTGGGTTTCTGTAGGAAACTGATGGAGCCACCCCCTCCCCTTATGTCCTTTATAAAAATAGAAATCTATTAAACCTCTGGCCAGAAGGGCAGATGGGTAAGTACTCCCTCCAAAGCAGTCAGTGCTGCTTCCTAAGCTTTTCTCCCTAGTTTTATACTCTCCAAAAAATCAGATTTATATACTTCAGAGTCAACTAAGTAGTGAAAATATCTGCTTTTAAAATTAAAATATGGCTTGCCTGTTGTTTTTCAGGACATGTGAACTCTGGTGCTCTGGAAGGTATATAGAACTGCTGAGAAATATTGACCTGTTGTTTGAAATATTTTAAATAGTTATGCAACTGCAAGATCCGAAGCTTAGTTTAATCTTAGAAGCTCATGTCTGAACAATGCTGTAGCCGGTGAAATACAACTGGTACTCAGATTTGCCAAACCAAATGGGAGGCTTAAATACCTAACTACCAACACAGAAAAGTGATCACTGACCTGGTAATATTCAAGAATTAATCTAAAGGGGCATTGCTCACTTGTATTTTACGAAGTGGCCTTACTTTCATGCAGATAATGTCCCTGAAATGCATTAATTATTTGTTTCTGCTTCCTGCAAGGAAGGAGGGGAGAATTGTGTGTGTGTCCCCGTCTCTGCATCACTGCTTTCCTCTTCGGTGTCATTCTGGGTGAGAGCTGCAATGACCGCTTTCCTGCTTAAAGTGGGTTAAATTTTATGGCAAAATTTACATGTCTGAGTTTGAGGAGACCCGAAAAGCCAGGGTCCTCCATGAAAGTCAAGGAGAGAGTCTCCTCTTGTAACTCTGAGCTGCTGCTTTCTTGTGGCACCTGTGTCTTAAAAGGGCTCTGCATGTCCTCTCATCTGGAGAGCTGGAAGTTGTTACTTTGCATATGGGGTGTTTTTTTGTAAAGTGAGAGTTACTGATTTGGATACACAGGATGAGGAGAGCCTAGGAAAAACAAGGACTCTACAGTTGAACAGCAGCCAGAACCAACCCAACTGGTAGCTGCAGTGCCGCTTCTCTTATGTCACCTCTGGGTTCATCTGACCACATTGAGTCGTTTCTGTGTGCTAAGTCAGCAGAAGGCTTTTCGTTGACTTCCTGCTGTTTTGGTGTGGTGGAATGGGTTGGTAGAGAATCAGACCAGCTATGGGGGGACTGACAGGCTGGGGGAAGAGAGAAGCCAGTAGGACTTCTGGAGCAGCAGGTAATTGGCTTCGAGCTGTAGACCAGCTGTCTTGGTGCTCTAGCCTCTGGAACATTATACAAGAAGTAAAGAACTCCCACCGTGTCCTGCTGTCTTTCCAGAAGAGGCAGTCGTACTTTTTGTGGTGCCTTTTGTCAGGAGACCCCTTCTTTACCCAGCCCCTCAGCGTGCAGAGATGGGCATTGGGCATTTATGAGGCAGGAACTCACTCGCTGGGTTAGATGAGGAGCTCAGGGGCATTTCTGCATGTAGAGTTTTCTGTAGAACAGTTTTGAATGGCTCACTCCTGAGAACGTGTGCTTTTTCCATCACCTTTGGAAGAGCTTAGGCTCTGGCCCCTCTGGAGAACTGCAACAGCAACTGCTATTTTGACTCACTCTGCCCGATACTTGTCATCTGTCCTTGAGGACTGTGACCCCTAAATAGGCTCTTCTCATCTCTTTGTTGATGGTCAACAGTGACTACATGCACCTGACACCTGATGCTAAATCTCGTATGAGTTGCACAGAGCATTGCATTTTCTCACTGTAAGTTACCATGTCTGTTTTCTTGGTTTTTATTCTTTGGTAACATGACTCACTATTTAACCATCTTTGAGTCTCACCTGAAGCTCTTCGCATGTTGCTTTCTAATGCCATGAAGTGTCTACCTTTTTGTTATACTTACTATTCTTTACCATTCCTGATTTTCCCACCTCTTATTTGTTAAGAACTTGATATGTGTTTGTCATAGGAAACAACAAAAAAAATTTCATCCTTATCCTCCTCTATGTCCGCTGGAGTTTGGGGGGTGTGGGGACCAAAAACCCCACCACTCTAAATTGTTCTAATAAACCAAACAGTGCAAGAATCTGCAAGGTTATCACCAGTCCAGGTGAAAAGGCATAAGGCATCGTGTGAGCACTTGTAATCCATTTCAGTGCAAGGTCAGATGGATTAACGTAGGTTTCCCTTCATTATTCCTTTCCCTTTATTTATGTGAGAAAAAAAATGTTAACAGTCACCTCCTGCAGCCCTGTTTGGAAAAGCCTGCTTCTTAACAGTAGACTGTAAGGAGAAATGAGAATGCAGAGGACTGAATATTCAAAGAGCGTATATGGGGAATTGCACTTACCTTGGGAGTGAAATGAGGAAGACGTAGGGTCCTCACTTGTGTGGTGCAGGCATCCTGAATCACCTTTCTGAACAAACGTAAGTCTGTGCCCCTTTTGTGCTTAGCACTGTAAGACAAAAGCTACGTGGGACACCTTTATTACACAAAAGCAAAATGAACTATTCAGTTTCCTGCTTGTCTCTTACTTTTGGCAAAATGTGCTGGACCAGACAGGTCCCACCATTCTTTACAGTCTGGGTGTCTTGGATAAAAAAAGCCCCAAAATCGATTGGTTTCTTTGTTTTTAAAGATTTCCCCGTAATGCAGCTGTTTTGTCAAAAGACACTCCTCTAGACTTTACAGTTTGGAGGTATTGAATGTTCCTGATGGATCCTTTAAAGTGTTTTAAAGCACATAATTGAGGCACTTGAGCATAAAACTACAATTATACACTTGTGTGTTAATTCTGTGTACAGATAGATATTACTTCAGTCTGGCCATAAATGAGAAGGAAACATTTTATTGTGAGTGTAAGAATTTGTTTTGTGAATGTTTAAACAAAATAGGTGTTCAGATAATAGCCCAAAACGACCAGACTTGGGGGGGAAGGGGAGTTTTAAGTTTTCAAGAAAGGGAAGGAGCATGCAAGGGTGTATCAGAGATGCTTGGATGCTTTGAAAGAATAGTAGGTATTACAAAGATTAACTGATGGAGCACAGTATTTGGGCTAAGATTAGTTACAATATTAATTTAAAAAAGAATTCTAGTAGGTTGGCAGAATGAATAAATGAGCTTGATGGTTGATTCATCATAAGTTTTAAGGGGGCTATTTTCAGTTAATCAAAACAGGTCATTTTTGATAAGTGATGTTATGACTATAAAGGTTCTTGTTTGTTTTTCTGTTCCATTTTGAGGATAATGTTACGTGAATTGGATTATCTGTATTCAGATACTTACATTTAGCAGATGTTTCTAAGACTTACTTGTGGAAACTGATATGAGGAATAATTTACAATAATCATCTTATTTTGAGTATAATAAAAGTAATTATTTAAGAAATTATGATGTGCTATATGGTTTCAGCCATGAATTTGTAAGATTGATGTCTTTGATGTTTCTGTCAGGATTCTTTTGATGTTTTCCAGTGCCAAGTAATAGGTCAAATTAAATAATAAAAATGGAACAAATCAAATACCTAAACTCTGTGACTGCAATGAGGGGTTTGAAAGTTTTCTTTTAAAAATACTTGCAGCAATATTTGAAGTCATAGCTGTGTTACAGTTTTAAGTTGTGGCGTTTGGACCAGTATGTAAGTACTCTTATTTAAGAGGCTGACTTGGTTTTTTTAATCTGTTCCCAATAGAGAAAGTGAAGGGAAAGCCAGCACAGAAAAGATTTACACCTTCCACTTTTTTTTCTGCTGTTCGTTCACATTAATCTGCAGCAGGGTTTTGGATAGGGATTGCTTTGTATTCCTTACTTTTCTAAGCAAGCGTAAGTACTCCAGAGTGTTTGCCTATGTTGGTAGGAATGTTGCTGTTGAGGGACTGTACCACAGGAATGGGATCCTGATCTTAAGCAGGTAATGCTATGCTGCAAGACAATATATTATGCTGGGCTGGTAGAGACGTAATCAAATTTTCTTACCCAGTTGGTTCAGCCAGTTGTTCTGTTTGCCTCAGGATTCCTTGGCGTGGGGAATTTTTAGTGTCCAGATAAAAGTATGATTTTGATCCTGCTGTAGTAGAAGAAACCAGCAGAATTTGGGCTGTACGAATGACTACATTTGTCACAGAAACTGCTGAACATAAACGATAGCTGTGGGAGGTCATGCTTTTTTCTTTTGTGCGTTGACCTATGCTGTGGACACTCTTTGCGGGCTTGAGGTCCATAATGAGAACACAAAGAGCTGTAAATCTGTTCTCCCGCTGCATGTGCATGGCAAGTTTCTCATGGTTAGAAGTGTGATATCCCTCAGAGAAGTGAAGGACTGGGACTGGAGATGACTTGCTGTGTGTAGCAGAGCAGTAGGGTGCTGCTGTTTCAGAGGCAGAGGCAGAGCTGTGGGGGTTTATCAAAAGTGGCACTCTTGTCAAAGGTGTGTGGGCCAAAACCAAAGGGGTTCTCTGCTAAACGCCAGAAATTGGGTGTGCCCCTTGGCTGTTAACTTTCTGCTAAGATGCTAAATTATAGAATCATAGAATGGTTTGGATTGGAAGGGATGTTAAAGATCATCTAGTTCCATCCTCCCTGCCATGGGCAGGGACACCTTCTGCTAGACCAGGTTGCTCAAAGCCCCATCCAACCTGGCCCTGAACGCTTCCAGGGATGGGGCATCCACAGCTT
>JAVJGI010000062.1:48953252-48996903 GCA_035590275.1 Ibycter americanus
CTTCTGCTAGACCAGGTTGCTCAAAGCCCCATCCAACCTGGCCCTGAACGCTTCCAGGGATGGGGCATCCACAGCTTGTCTGGGCAACCTGTTCCAGCACCTCGCCATCCTCACAGTAAAGAATTTCTTCCTAATCTAAATCTACCCTCTTTCAGTTTAAAGCTGTTACCTATTGTCCTGTCACTACATGTCCTTGTAAAAAGTTGCTCTCCAGCTTACTTGTAGGCCCCCTTTGGGCACTGGAAGGCTGCTATAGGGTCTCCCTGGAGCCTTCTCTTCTCCAGGCTGAACAACCCCAACCCTTTCAGCCTGTCTTCATAGGAGAGGTGCTCCAGCCCCCTGATGATCTTCATGGTCCTCCTCTGGACTTGCTCCAGCAGGTCCATGTCCTTCTTATGTTGGGGTCTCCAGAGCTGTGCACAGTACTCCAGGTGGGGTCTCACAAGAGTGGAGTAGAGGGGGAAAATCACCTCCCCTCGACCTCCTGGTCATGCTTCTTTTGATGCAGCTTAGGATACGGTTGGCTTTCCGGGCTGCAAGTGTACATTGCTGGGTCATGTTGAGCTTCTTGTCCACCAGCACCCCCAAGTCCTTCTCCTCATGGCTGCTCTCTATACATTCTCTGCCCAGCCTGTATTTGTGCTTGGGATTGCACTGACCCACATGCAGGACCTTGCACTTGGCCTTGTTGAACTTCATGAGGTTTGCACGGGCCCACCTCTCAAGCCTGTCATGGTCCCTCTGGATGGCATCCCTGCCCTCCAGCATGTCAACTGCACCACACAACTTGGTGTCATTGGCAGACTTGCTGAGGGTGCAATCAATGCCACTGTCCATGTCAATAACAAAGATGTTAATCAGCACCAGTCCCAATACTGACCTCTGAGGAACACCATTCATCACGGATCTCCACTTGGACATCAAGCTGTTGACCACACCTTTCTGAGTGTGACCATCCAGCTAACTCCTTATCCACTGAATGTTCCATCTGTCAAATCTGTGTCTCTCCAGTTTAGAGACAGGGATGTTGTGCAGAAGTGTCAAATACTTTGCACAAGTCCAGGTAGATGACATCAGTTGCCCTTCCCTCATCCACCAACACTGTAACCCCATTGTAGAAGGCCACCACGTTTGTCAGGCACACTTTGCTCTCTGACGATTGTATGGTTAGAGCAGCTCCACATTACTAAATCACAGAATGGTTGAGGTTGGAAGGGACCTCTGGAGGTCATCTGGTCCAAATCCCTTGGTCAAGCAAGCCCAGCTAGAGCTGGCTGCCCAGGACTATATCTAGATGGCTTTGGTATTTCTCCAAGGATGGAAACTATACAACCTCTCTGTACAACCTGTTCCAGTGCTCGGTCACCCTCACAGTGAAAATGTATTTTCTGATGCTCAGAGGGAACGTCCTGCCCACTGCCTCTTGGCCTGTCACTGGGCACCACTGAAAAGAGCGTGGCTCTGTCCTCTTTGCACCCTCCCTTCAGGTATTTATGTATATTGATAAGATCCCCAAGTTTTCTCTTCTCCAGGCTGAACAGTCCCAGCTCTCTCAGGCTTTCCTCACACATAAGGTGCACCTGCTCCATAATGGTCTTTGTGGCCCTTCATTGAATTTTCTCCAGTATGTCCATGTCTCTCTTGTACTGGGGAGTCCAGAACTGGACACAGTACTCCAGGTATGATCTCACCAGTGCTGAGGAGAAGCACCTACCTTGACCTGCTGGCAATACTTTGCCTAATGCAGCTCAGGATACGATTAGCCCTCTTTGTGGGAAGGGCACATTGCTGTCTAATGTTCAACTTGATGTCCACCAGGACCCCCAGCTACCTTTCTGCCAAGCTGCTTTCCAGCTGGGGGGCCTCCACCATATATTGGTGCCTGGGGTTGTTCTTCCCTAGGTGCAGGATAGGATTAAAGGAGAAGAAAAACAGCTGTCAGGGGAAGAGGGTGTGTGCTGTGAAGGTTGATGAAGCCCAGCAGTCTGGTGGAACTGAACAAGTTTGGGTGGGAGGAGGAGAAAGGCATGGCTTACTGAAGGGTACCCAGCATTGCTTCCTGTGGAAGATGTTTTATATTCTTCTCTTGCGATTTTTAAGAGGTACAGTGAGGGGCTCTGAACGATCTCAAATGATTTAGCTCTGAAAGCCATTGAACTTAGGAATGGTAAAGACAGTATTCATCAAGATTGATACCTTTGGAGGAGCACATGAATGAATTGAATTAAAAAGTACCCTTCTCTCTTGAAAGAGACTGGAAGAAAGAAGGAAGACTCAAGGGTGTGCAAGATGTTGGGGGAGCGACGGTAAACAGGGTGTGTGTGCTTTCTGCCTTTTTTCACTACTGCAATTAAAGAATAATGTTTGCATTTCTTCTGGCTACCAAGATTGTGTACCAGAAGAAAGGTAGAGTGAAAGCCATTTTACAGAGGGATTTTTCAGTCTCCAGTAAAGTGTTGGGAGTCTCCCTGTGTATAAATGCATAAAAATAGAGGATTACTTGTGCTGTTAGATTACCAGCTAGTCAGACTCAACCCGTAACTCTCATTTGTGTTCCCTGCTTTAGGAGGCTTGAGTGGCACTGCAAAACTTGTCTGAAGAAAAATGTAGAAAAAATGAAGAAAATCTGTATTTTCTTAACCGTATGTTGTTTTAACTACCATTTAAGAAACAGTGGTCAAAACTACCAATTTCTTGGAGAATAAATGGCAAATACAGGATTTGGGTACCAAAGACTGTAGTGCAGTCCATTCATAGATGTGCAAGTGCCCTGTGATAAATGTTATATGATTAAAAATCAGGTTAAATACAGGCTTTTGCATTTTTCTTTAACAGCTGGCATTTTGTAGGTGAGTTTCATACTGTTAGTGCAGTGAGGGATGAGGTTTCCTGCATGCTTTTTACTGAAGCACCAACCACTGGTGACACCATAGGGATCAGGTGAAGCTCACATTAGTTGTGACAGTTCTGATGTGCCTTTTCTTATGTTGGTTTGTAAAATGGAGATCTATTACTTAAGCAGATTACATGATCAGATGTTTTTGATCACTTAAAAAAAGGACGGAAGGCAGAGTATAAGAATAGATATGTGAGTCATCATTTAAGTGTGTGTATATATATAGGCACTATGATTTCTCTCTATTTTTAATACAATATATTAAAATAACTTCTGAAAAAAATTCTGTTGCAAATTTTCGATCTTCTCTGTGGTGTCAGTCTGAGGGGATGGATATAACAATGTGGAAATCTCTTACTAGAGATTATCATATTTTTATCCCTAAATTGGCAGAAAGGACCAAATTTGCATTAGTTCAAACTGTAATGCACTGTACAAATCAATACTATCAGGCTCTTGTGTAGAGAAAAATTCCTTCCTATTGTTTCTAGACTCAGATGTTTACCTCTCCCTTGAAACTAATTTTAGCTCATCTAAAACATGCAAATTTGTTATTTTTGTTTGTTTGCCGTTTTTAGGGGAAGGTGGGAGTGGGAGGTGGTTGCGATATTGGCATAGCTTTAGCATTTACAGCAGAGGTAGTTTTCATCAATTTCTGACAAGGGAATCAAAGTGTTCTTTTTTGGAAGGAGAGATATTGCTTTTCCTTATAAATGATTGACTATTTTGTGGTGGTAGTCTTTATTTATTTGGCTCTCATCATGAAGAATAGCAAACTTATTCAAAATCTCAGTACATCAAAAATATGTCAATACATAAAACATAAGTACTATTCCATATCACAGTCTATGCAAAAAACTATGTTAATAAGATGTGAAGGTTGCACAGCTAAGAAGTCAGAAAACATAAATGATAAGATTCTAGCAGCCACATTAACTGAGCCACATTTCACATCCTCTATATTTTATGAAATGCCTTTGACAACATAAATCAGAAAGAGAAGGTGCTATATATGTGCAACATGGCTCAGTTAATGTTGCTTTTGGAAGCTTAACTTCTATATTTCCTGTCTGGAGAGTTTTTTAATCATGTAATCTTAGTAGTTTTTTACATTTTATTTTTTATAGTTTCTCTTTTTTGAAAGAGAGGAAAATTGCGTGTACTAATAATGGGTTAGCTTATGTTGCTTTGATTTAAGCTACTGTAAAAGGCAGTATATAGAGAGCACCTTACGACAGGTACATATTTGATGCCATATGCATTGCGCTGACAACTGGTGTGATCAAGCTGTTGTGCACTTTCTGAGGAAAAGGGGACTACAGGCATGTGTTTGAAGTCCTGTCCTTTCTGTCCTGCACATTAACAGTAGTACAGGGTATGACTGCATTGCAGACTGCAGTGTATTGTAAAGATATTTGAGCTACCTTTTTAAATGAACTGGCTTGTGTACAAGAAGCAGTCTGTCTACAAGAGTGTAGATCTCCCTCTGACCTAATTCACCCCTTTTATAGAGCAGGGCAAATTAGCCTAGCACAGCTTTTGGTGTAGGCTCCTTCCAGTATCTGAGCTAGTTTGCAGATCTGTGTACTGCACTGCAGTCTTCAACATAGACATACATTTAATGACTCTGCAAAATCCGCTACCTTGCAAGTTCTGGAATGGGGATTATTGTGCTGTGACACAGAAACATGCTTCTTATCCTCTTGCTTCCTTGCTCTGGGTCGCAGGGTGGACCAGTATCAGGCCCAGTGTTAATATTTTAAAGGTTCTTAATAAGATTTTAAAGTTCATACTTCAGAGTAAAGGCAAGCAGTCTAGGAAAAACAGTAACATAGATGAATGTTGTAACCAATGTATTGTCAAAAGGTCAAAGCTAAGTGGTAAGAAGTAACAGAATTTATAGGATATATAAATAAAATGCCTTAGCATCAAGATTTCTGATTTACCTCTGATTAATAGCCTTGACATTAACACCCAGCTTTTAACTTGGTTTCCTTTTAGAATATTTTTTTTCCTTCAGTGAGAAGGACTTGTAGCCTTCGTTAACACCGTGTGTGCACAAGCACGGTGGGGTTGGACATGGTAATTTGAGACAAGAGACCAAGCTGCACTAACTATGACAGAATCTTCCACTGAATGTGTGCCAGAGGTTTTCCCTATGCTGTTTAAGCATATTATATTTTTCTTCTTTTTCTAATCCAGCTAAACATACAGGTGAAGACCTGGGCTTACATGAACTTGAAAGTTCTAGATATAAACCACATTTTTTAAGTACATGAAAGTCAGAGGGTTAGTTTTCCTTTATAACTTTGTATTCAAAAGTATGGTGAAATGCATGGTCTGAGTGTCTGGGGGGAAATACTTATGTTTTAGCAGAGGTCTGGCTTTGGAAATCTAAGACCAAAGCAATAGATGTTTCAGAAAATCAAAAGAGTTTTATTTGAAGGTTTAATGGGAACTGTGTGACAGCTTTCTTTGTAGTTATTATTGAACTGACCACTGTAAAATTAAAATAATTAGGATTAAATTTGGCTATAAAGTTTTGTTAAAGAAAGTGCTGTTTTACTCCTGATGTGAAGTACCAAGGGGTGTTGTTTTTCTTTTTCTTCCTGGCGATCCCACTCACTATGTATTTTGTATTCTGATTTCTATGTAATTACCATGTTATAGTTGCTAAGAAAGTGGAATGTTACTGATGATTACATTTCTGAAGATGGTATTGTTTCACAATATTCAGGTCTGTTTTACTGTTTATCAGTGAAGCAGGCCATTGCATCAGGTAGTGTCACCCTTCCTTCTGATGGCCACCCCTGCCTCTGGGGTTCAGCTTTTCTTCTCTCTGTGAGTAGAGCTTAATGCTAATCAGGCCAGAGACACCCTTTTTCCCCCCAGGTTTTTATATCATGACACTGTGGTCGAAGGCTTCTGAACTGTGTTATTGCCTGCTACTGATATCAGCCAGGGTCTACCTTACTTTTTGAGCACTAGATAAGTTGTGGGAGAAGCAGTGATCAGTGGTGCCAGGACACTTTCCGCGTGGTGAGCGTGTCATGGTGACTGACATATTCAGGTGGGTCCCACGGCGACTTGGCAGAGCTTTTCGTGATAAGAAACACAGAAAAGTTTCTTCCATTATTGTCTGGATCCAGCCATTAGGATGATTTAAAAGTACAGTAGGTACATATTGCTGGTGGTATTAGTGTACCTATGCTAACACACTAATTCTGTTACATTTTAATTTTAAAAATTATTATAATTACTGTAATGCTGTCTAATGATCCTTCTCCTTTGACATCAGTTATGGATTATGCATGCAAAAATTGCTTAAAACTTCCATTACTATCAAGGTATTACTTGGACAAGGAATGTCTGCTGCAAGACCCCTTGTTCAAGCAAGAATTAAAGATAATGGGCTAAGTTATAGGTTTAATTGGATTTCTTCCACCTTTTCATTCTGGCTGCCAATTTTCTTGCTCTTTTATTCTCATCTTGTCTTTGTTTGTGTTCAGAGTGGTTTAACCACTGATGGTCAGTCATACTTCTGAAATAATGTTATTTGTACCGTGCAAGTCAGATAGGAGGCAAAGTAATTCTTACAGTTTCTGTGCTTGCCTAGAAATAGATTCAAACTTGAGTCTGTTCTCTCTTGAACCGTCCCAAGAATGTGTGCATTACCACAGGCATGCTGAAGTTTCCCAAGTTCTCATCTCCTGTGTTGTGTGGCCACAAAGAATGTGGGTGTAAAGGAGGAAGGAAGGGAGGGTTTACCTTATGAAGAAAGAGGGTGCTTGGGTCATTCACTCCAAGCATTGTAAGTAATTGGCTTCAGATTTGTTTTGTTCTGGGGAGATTTTAATTAAGCTTTTTTATATGCTGTTTAATAAACATTTGTCCATAAGCGGTATCTTGTGATCTCCATCAGTAAAGCAGGAGGATTAATTTGCATGTTGTTTGTTATTTATTTAAATAGCCACAGAAATTATACTGAGTGCTCTGCTAAGGCAGTGGTGATGGGTTTCTGCACTGAAGAGTATAGCATCTAAAAGTACATGTAACGTTAGGATTATTGTTGTGTTTTGGGTTTTCTTTTTTAAAAAACAAGTTTGGATTGGGAGAGTATAGAGGAAAATTCCAACATAAGTAACTGATGCATAAAGTCAAAAGAAAGAGCCCAGTACACTTTTTTTATACCAGTGCCTGGAAGCAGATGGCTAGGGAAAACATTTAAGAAATTGGAGCAGTCTCCTAGCTTCTGGTAATCAAGGTGTTACTGCTTCTCCAGGTTGCTTACATATGTGACTTAGTACTTCACACACCACATTTTCATTGCTTTCTCACAGGACACAAATATGTATTGCAAAGAGGCACTTACAACACAGGCATGGCTGTACTGGGTCAGATCAAGGGTTCATGTAGCCCTGTATCCTGCCTGCAGTGGAGGCTTTAATTGGGCGCCTAGAGAAGAGTCAGAACAAAGCAAGCATGTGATACTTCCCCCAATACTCTCCAAGCCTCCAGCTATTTTCATTTAAGGGACTTCCTGAGCCAGATGTGGCTCTGTATATTTGGTAACCCTCAGAGGATTTGTCTTTTGTGAACTTGTCCAGTCTTTACTTGAGCCCACATACACTTTCAGCTGTCAAAACGTCATTTGGCAAGGAGGTTTCAAACATCTGCTACCTCTGTGACTGGTGAACCTGTCTTTCTCTTGCTTCGAAGTTCGCTTCTACCATTTGTGTTGGACAAGATGGTTTTGTAGCTTTTTATCATATCCTTACTTTATGGTGTCTTTTCCATACTCAAAGGGTTATAGCTTCTTTGTATTGAAACTCTTCCATACCTTTGATCATTCTTGTTGCATTTCTCTGAGTCTTTGTGTCTGACCCTTCCTAGGAAGTACAAGAAGTCTGTGCAGAGGGATTTTCCTTTGCAAAAGCTGTGTTGATGTTTCCTAATTCTGATTTTCATTCTTACCTGTCCTGATTTATCCAGAACAGTCATCAGTCCTGCCTCTCCCCCTTACAAAAAAAAAAAAAAAAAAGAGAGAGAGATGAACCATACTTCCGATTCTCACCTACCAAAGCAGGTCCAAGTGTACCATCATTAGTAATTAATCTGTTTCGTTCTTGAATTTGTTTAGACCTCTGGGGCGATACTGTATGTTCTTGAGCATTTCTTTACTGTTCCATTTGTCAGTTTGTTCCATGAATAGTCCCATCAGATTCGGATGCATTCATTGAGTCCCTCACAAAGAAGGACTCGTCCAGCATGGGAACCTCCCAAGATTTTTTTCACAGTGCATAGTAGTGCAAAAAATTTGTTAAGCTTCTGTGTGATGGCCCTGTTTCTCAAAATCTCCTTTTATACCTTGATCATCACTTGGCACTTCAGACTCTCTGGCAGACCTCCTGCTCCTGACTTGTTTGAAGAAATGATTCATTACTCATTTGATTCCCTTTCCTAGCTGTTCCTCCAGTTCTTTCTGGCCTGCCTTACGACATTCAAAGTGCCAGAGCTTACAGTCTTTTCTGTTTTCCTCATTTGGACTTGGTGTCGGCTTACTGAAGGGTGCCTTTTTGCTTCTAGAAACCTGCCATGAGCTGTGCTAAATGTCCCTTTGCTCATGTAAAGTCTTTCTGAACTGGTGGTGAATATTGGTTCAGTGCTTTCCATGTAGTTGTTGTTAAGCAGCTTTGATGCTGCTAGTCTGATTTTGTTTCTCCTAGCTGTTAGGGCTTCCTTTTAACAAGCTTTCTCCTTTTTATGTAGTTACACTTTTTGAAGTTAAGCACAACACTAATAGGTAGATTCCTTGGTTTTCATTGTTGCTGTAGGGATGCCCAGTTTATCTGTGTTGTGGTCACTGATGCGTAGTGGTGCTGTAGCTGTAGGATGTAGAAGTAGATGATTCTTGCTGCTCAGGACTGAGCCAAAGGCAGTGTCTCCTCCTGCAGGTTCCCTAGCCAGCAGCTCCATGGAGCAGCCTTTGCAGTTACCTGATATTTTGCTTCTGCTTTGTCGTCTGTTCGCTCAGTCTACATGGGAGGAGTTGAAACGTCCCTCTATACAGTCTTGCACCATGCCTTTGCTGATCTCGCTCAGTGTGTGGCTGTCAGTGTTACCGTAGGCTGGCCATGCCTGGTGGTCCCAACACTCACTCTTCCTGATCCAATCAAGCTCCAGACCTCTGCTGCTTGGTGAGGTGGAGTTTTCATTTGATTTGTTTCTAAACTCTGTGTAGCATATAATGTTACTTTGTCACTGGCTGTCATCCCTGTGTATTTGTATCCTAGGATGATGTGAAACAGAGACACACTAATTGTCTATCAGATTTCTGATGTGACTGCTGCTAGTGCTTTTGTTTGACGCTTGATGTTGCAGTGATCCAGTTTTTCTTCTACTCCCCTGCTTTGTGTAGAAGGCAATGTATTGCTGGATTTTCTTCTTGCCACGCTGTTTACACTGCAGTTGTCTGTGTCTGTTCTTATTCTTTGATTCTTCTCGGCATCTTGATGACCCAGAATCTCCATGTCTTCATTTGCCATAGCAATGTCTCACACTTGAACCATGTGTTCTAATTGCCTCCCCCTTTTTTCCCCCCACTTTCTCAATCCTTAGGTACCAGCAACGTGCTTCCTATGTTCAGGTGAGCTCCAGCCATCCTGTACAAGTATCTTTGTTGTAGAAATACTCCGGTTCCACATGAATCTGATCTTTTGCTTTGTCACCATCCTGTCGACTGGGCATTCAAATCCTCTTTCTCTTCTTTCCAGAAGCCCGTATTTTGCTGTCAGGATATCTTTCCCTTTTTCTTTCTAGTGTTACTGGGACCCAGATGGACCACAACATAGGTTTCTCCTCAGCATTTCCTAGGAACCAGACCAGGCTTTGCAACCTTTGCAGCTGATGGGCAAATCTCCATGTGGTCTTCTGTCAGATCCCAGACTCCAGCTGTCTGTTTGCCTGATGATATTCCAACACACCCTTTTTAGTTTGCATTATAACTGCCTCATTTATGCATCAGCAGGGAGAGGGTATTTGTTGGGAAGGCTTGCTTTGGTCACAGAAACCTCTGACTGCCTGTGAAATGATGGTGAAGGAAATGGAAGCACAAGTGAAAGAGAGCAAGCGCAGCAGTGCGGTTACAGTGCTGACCTTAGGAGGTAGCAGGAAGCAGGACTATCAGTTTCTGGCAAAAGTAATAGGAACAGATCAAGTTCTGATAGTAAAAAGAGCCTAAGCAAGTGTTTAAATTTGAGTTTGTATTATTAGTATTGCCTAGCAAATATTACTGTATTGTTGAATGAATGTAGGAAGTTAACTTTAGGTAGAACAGGTATGTGTTTGCGTGTTGAGTAAACAGATTTATCGGTGTATCAGAAACTCAGTGGGAACAGTTCAGAGATAAAAGCATTTCAGATGTCGTCAGGTATCTGAGACATTTGCTTAGGGCAGGGGATGTGCAGGACCAACAGGAGGAGGTCCGTTCTAGAAGGGAGAAGTCCTGTGTTGCATCTGTCATTCATCTGAAATGGTCCCAAATGCCAGTGTTTCAGGAAAGAAGCAAGGGTACCTAAAATCAGGGCAATATAGGCACTATCAGGAGCTTGTTGAAAGTGTACTCTTTCAAATTCTTCAAGAAAATGTCAGTGTGTATTGATTCAAGGCTTACATACTAAACTGATGTAGAAAATTCCTCTGATGTAACTGAGTTTTGGTTATAACTTAAGTTCTCAGTGTGTGTGTGGGTTCTTGGTGTGTGATACATGTGCTGATTCGTCTGTTAATAGGACCTGGAACAGGTTATTTTGTGTTGCACTTGTTTTGTTTTTATTTTTTAAAAAAGATAAATCTTAGTAGGAGGGAGGAGACTGAGAGATTGAACTTGACAAAACCAAAAATCTGCCAGACTCCAAGTTTTTTGTGTGAGGCTTAAACACATAAATGCTAAAAACCTGAGGGTTGTGGGCAAAACAATTTACAAAAGTACTTTGTTGCTCAAAAAGAAAAAAGGCATTTCTCTTTCAGTGTCTATATTAGCGTTGTGCCTTTTTTTCCACAATTCTACTTTTGGGTCAGTGCATCAGAATGATTCCTCTGTCGATTTGCCTCAGTAGTGTCCCCATGGAGAGCAAACATTTAAAATAACTGCTTCTGTATTTTAAGGGTGGGCATTATGGGTTCATGATGTTCAGAAGCATAGCATTTTCCTTAGAAGCTCTTCCTGAAAACAGTTACTATGCAGAGCACTCGGGCTTACTCCTCCCACTCTGGCAAGAGGATCTAAGGGGTTGCATTAACTGCTGAGTAAAAGAGTAGAACTGCTGGGTCAGGTGTATAGCAGAAGGTATCACTTCTGATCAGGTTGCCATACAGATGTGACGTAGTTTGGTCCCATGTCCTCCTGCCTCAACTCATGCATTTTCTTTGCTTGCCTCTTCCAACAGATACCGCCTCAGTACGGTCAGCAAGGTGTAAGTGGCTACTGCCAGCAGAGCCAGCAGCCATACTACAACCAGCAGCCACAGCCGCAGCATCTGCCGCCCCAGGCACAATATCTGTCGCAGGCCCAGCAGAGATACCAGGCTCAGCAGGTAAGCACCGTCCTCCACTACTAACAGTCACCCTGCAGCTGAAGGTGTAAAAAAGATCTGTGTGAAATGAACGAAACCCACCCAACCCCTTTTCGAGGTAATAGTGTTAAAAACAAAATTAAACAAACTTGGAATCAGACAACATCCTTTGAAAAATCTTTGGGGATATACGCACAAATACATCTGCACACACTTTCAGGCTTTACTTTATCAGCTGTTTTGAGTAAAGCCAGTGTATATACCCCAGCAACTATTAATTCTGGTTTTAAAAAGAAGTAACAGTTTCTTGATCAGATGTCAGTGGAGGCTGGAGGTTTTCCTTCCTTCCGTTTTGTTTTGTTTTCTGCTCACAAGACAGAGGTGGTTGAGAGCTCCTGCATCTAACATGGTCATTACTGTTTTGTTTTTTGTGTTATTTCATTCGAGAATAGATGAGTTCAAGCTATTTTGAAGCTGCTTTGTCAAGGGAGCTTCTTAAGAGATATTTTTAATTGATATTACAGCTGTTAATTTGAATGTTGTTGGTTTGCATATCCAGTTAGTGAAACTGCATAATTCAGTATCCATTGCTGTTCTTTCTTGAATTATGCTTTGTATGTTAGCCATTAAAATTCATTTAAAGTGATTCTGTCTTTAACTAAGATCAGAAGCGATAGGGTATGGATCTGCTTCCCAGGGCTTGAGAAACACCCGGATTTTAGATACTGAACAAAATGGATGTGCATAGCTGATGCAGCTGAACTTGTAGGCTCAGTTCTATCTGCCGTCTCAACACTGTTAATGACAGAGAGGTGATCTGGAAATGGAAGGATGAAACTAAAGCATACTCACCATCCTGGGAAATCTAACAAAAGTGAGTTGCTCAAGACTGGGTATTAGTGGAAGCATCAGCACTTGCTGCAGATCACTGGGGAATTCTGTCAGGCATGGTTGATTAACATTTTGGGATAATGCTGGTGCAATGTTGAAATCTTAGCTTGAAATAAAAATAGTGTGTAAAATAAACTAACAAAAGATGTTGTAAGTAGCAGTGATACAGGAGGCTCCCCTCCTTTGATTTTTAAAATAAAGCTATGATAATTTCACGGTGTAATTACATGTTAATTTTTCTTCATCTACATTTTAAAATTCCATTGAGAATTAACTTTTTTCATTAAAATGCTGGATGGTTTATGAAATAGACTTCTTAATTGTATCTATGATATTCTTGTAAATGTCACCACTTTCCATCTTTTGGATTATATGTAACTGCAACTTTAAAGATTGCAGTTGTGTCTTTAAATTTAATTTTCTCCCTTTTTACTTTGGCATTAAATGCTTGATTTCTCTATGACTTGAAAATACTGCTCATAAGCATCTTGGTAAGTCTTAGCAGATAAAAGTCCTAGTAATACAGCCTACAAGATAGAAGAAACACAGTTGCTCCAATGCCTACATATCACTGCTTGTGAAATTGAAGTGGTTTTTTGCTGCCTTGGGCACCTCATCATATTTTAAATACTGTCAGTTGAATGGATTGATTACTTCAGTTTAAATATATACAAAACATACCAACTATACAGGACTCAGGAAATAACAAGATACTGATTTATCTGTTGATACATGTTCCAATTACATCATTTGCTATCATAGACAGTAAAGTGAAGGTTTGTGCAATGAGTTGAGGGGTATCATAGAAGAGGATAAAGATGAAATGAGAGTAAAGCCTTCCATATATTATGTACTTCGGAGAACTGGGATGAAGAGAAAGGCAGAGACAGATTCAGAAGGAGAAGATATCAGCCTCTATGTAGCCAAATTTCTTCTTTGAGGATACATGGAAGGAGTGTCTAAATCCAGGCTCTAAGGGTGATACAGGCATCTCAAGATCAGTAGGCATTTTTGCCTGAATCTGCAAATTCAGATGATACATTAGGTCCTCACCAACACAGCCTTGCAGTTGGTAATCCTCAGTGTGAGAATCGCACCTGAAATTCTTCATGGTTTATGGATGTTGGGGTGGGTTATCCTGTTCTTCAGTAATGGTCAGCCTCTTAAGTTTTGAACTCTGATCCCAGGTTCTGTATTATACAGACTTTTCCTGGAGTATTTGTGTGTAGATGGGAGTATGTAGATGGGGAATATTAATACAAATAATAATTAGTCCTTAACACCCTGGGGCTTGCTCCTTTTCTTTTCCCCATCCCATTCCAGGTTGGTTCCATGGCTGCTCTTCCCCCTGTCTCAAGAAGGGTCATCAAGTGGACATCTCCTTTCTAATGTTTCTCTGTAAAACTTCACCACTGTGTTCTTTCCCATTCTTCAGGAACTGCTAATCCAGAAAACGAATTCCTAACACAAGAAGTTGAAGTCTGTACTTTTGATACTTCAGCAACAGTGTTCTTTCTCTGCTGCTGATGCATAGTAGAGTTATCACCAAGTGGTACCCAGTGTACAATACAAAAATTAATACTAGGATAACAAAAAAGTTGAGAGCTTATGTCAGACAGATTCAGCTGCTGAGACATAAATTTGGAAAATTGTGCCTGTTTAAGCATACATGTCTCTGCTTATATGAGACTGGTTATCTTTGAAAGTAATTCAAAACTTAGCATTTACTTGATTAAAAATTTAGCAAGAGAAATGGGAGTAGGTAATCATACAGTCTTAGGAGTTTTAAGGTCCGAGTTCACTGAATTTGATACATTGGGCAGCCTTACAAAGAGAAGGCCCAAGGGAGGTCTTACTGCTCTTTCCAGCCACCAGATGGGAGGATGTGGGGGAGAACAGAGCCAAACTCATTTCAGAGGTGCACAGTGGGAGGGCAAGAGGCAGTGGGGGCAGACTGAGATGAAGGAAGTTGCAGACTGGTAAAAGAAACCAAAATTGCCGTGGGGGTTTTCAAACACAAGGAGGAGTCCAGAAAGACTGGAATCTCCATCCTTGGAGATACTCTAAATTCAACTAGACAAGGCCCCTAAACACCCTGTTGTTGTTAGACTTGCTTGGCACTGGAGGTTTGATGGCATAGCCTTTCTCTGAAGGTCTCTTCAAACCTGTGTGATTCTGTGATTTTAATACTGGCTTTACATATTCTAAACAGAACTTTAAAAAAACCTATAAAATCATATAATACCTGTTGCACCAGTTCGCATATCTTTCTTATTTCTGCTCTTAAAAATGTCAGAACATCCTGTTTATATAATCTTGTCAATTAGGAAAGTGAGGTAGTTTCAGTTACACAATCTGTCATCTGTAGTATTGCTCTTCCTTTCCATCTCAGAAATCAATTTCCTCCATGTTTTCTGTATTCTTTGTTAACCGTTTTCTTGTCCTTTTGTATTGATGTTGTTGCTTTTTACACTTGACATTGGTGCTTACTGAACAGTCCTAGTTTTGAATGGTCACAACTTTGAGGAATACATAAAGCCAATTGTTTCAGGATGTTGGCCTCAAGAATAGAAGCTGGCTTCTGAAGATGTTTTTGCCTGATGCTGGCTAGCCAGAGTTGTGGGAGAACTTTAGACTACAAGTGGTTTTCCTGGAGAGTGTGGTTGGATCATGAAGCAAGAGACAATCACTCTATTAATATTGAAGTGGTTCGTGGTAGCCCAAGCTGTGGATCAGGACATTATTATTCTGGTTGTTCTCCAAGTCCATAACAAAAAGGTGGTCTTTGCCCCAAAGAGTTTACAGGCTGTTCTGTGCCTGATGGACTGGAAGCTGAACTTGCTTTTGTAGCAAGGGTGCAGCAATGAGGTGAAGAAGTTTCGTGTTCTGTTTTAGGGTAAATAAGCTGTCTCCAGGATTGCCACCTTTGTGATATGAGTAGGATTGAGCTGGTTCTACTTCAGGGTGGAGGAGAGGTGCCAGACTGGAGAAAGGGGACTTCTCAGGAATTTGCCTTCTTTTCCTTACTGTAATTTCTTTATTTTCCTTGTAGATTTATGTCAATCTACTTGTTTTGGACATTATGAAGCTGAAAGTAGTGTTTATTCTGGATGGGTGATGGACTTTTTCTTGCCACTGGTTTCCTTTTATGTAAAACGCTGTAGTGTGATGTACTGGTTATTCTGTTATGGGGAGAAAACTGATGAAATTTTATATAGTTAAGTTTTACTTTTGCTCTTCTAGACATAATGTGAGCAAGCTTCTGCAGTCAGGTATAACTCCTAGTGTTGTGCCTTGGAATTGGTACGTGTGTTCATTTCTCACGTATTGCGGAAGCGTGAAGCCATCACTCCCTTTCCTTGACTCACTTGAATTCAATATGCAATCTTGTAAATAAAAGTAAACAGATAAAATAATTTCTGGGATTGTTCCAGTGACTTGTGACTTTACATGCTTCTAATAAGCAGGGGAGGGGGAAGGAGGAGAATGGGATTTATTTGAGTGTTTGAACTGTAAGTTGTTTAGATCTTTGTTAAATTGATTGCATGGTGGGCAGAAAGGGAGTTTGTAAGAGGTGATTTGATAGTAATACTGGCATAGTTCACTATAGAGCTGCATTGTAAGCTGGCATCAGTCATCCCCTCTTCGTATCAGGAGCCTGCTGTGTAAAAACCATTAAAGGAAGAGCTTTGTTTTAAGCAAATTTATTGCAGTAGGAGATTCATTGATCATTAGGTATTGCCAGTAGATGTAGATACCGCCTTGGGTTTTTTTATTTTTGATTTTTTTTAAAAATTTCTTTTTACCTTTACGGCTCTTTAAAAGAAAAAAAGAAAGATGTGCTACACTACTACAGTGTTGCCCTTGGCAGGGTTTTTTATCTTGAAATGGCATATAAATGAATAAATGCTTCAGTTGTTTTTGCAGTTTTAAATCTTCTGCCATAAGTAGAAGTGATATTTTGCTTATGAATGTCATGTAATTGCAAACTTAAACTGTCATCATCAAACATTATTTTGTTAAGATAGTGTGATGTATATTTTTGGTTATTATGCTTTCTAACTGGCTTTTAAACAGCCATGTTTATGTATTTTCTTGTTTTATGTAGCATGTGTTCATATGTATCGAGATAGGATCGTGCCTTTGAGGTTTATTGTGTTATAATTTTATGAGTTGGGACCATATCACTTTTTGACAGATGAAATGGATCTGCAAAATAATTATGATCTCACTCTTAGTTAAACAGAAATAGTGATTTTATTCTACACCTGCTGCTGCTATCTTGAAGTAATCATTTGTTTTACGTGTTCCTGGAAGCTTTCTGCTTGCAAGTTTCCAGAATAGAGTGGGATTATGCTGATCCCTTTTCTCACATGCAGGCATGAGATTAAAAGGGTAAAAAAAGCGTGGCAGGTCCTTGAGGTGGAGCACGCATCTGCACTTTTCTGGGGCACTGGTCCTTCTGGTTAACAGTGTGCACGAAGAGGTTCTGTGTGTGTGTTTTTACATCATTCCCTTGTGGTTACTGTGATTATTATTTTTTTAAATGCCTTAAAGGAATAGTCAGGTTGTTTAGGCTCAGTCTTTAGTCTGTTTTTATTTAAAAGAAGAACATGTTTTATAAACAAGCAAGCAAACAAGACGCCTTTACTGTCAGGTTTTATTTTAATGTTCTAAAAGTTGGCCAAAACCTTATTCTGCATCCCCCCGCCCCCTTTCCATATAATACCTTGCCTACTGATAAGATCTACTGATCTTGGTAAGGTTTTTTTGCAATGCAGATTGTCGTAGGACAAATAAAGAGCAGACTAACTAGTGGTTTGGTTTTTTGGTGTGTTGGGTGTGGGGTTTGTTTGGTTTGGTTTGGTTGTGGGGTTTTGGGGTTTTTTTTTGTTGTTGTTGTTGATTGGGGTTTTTTGGTTGGTTCGTTGGTTTGGTGTTTTACCTTTTCCTGAGCATGGGCCAGGGGGCTGAATGCAGTTCAGGCCAGTAAGAATTTGTGAACCACTTCAGTAGACCCAGGTGGAAAGGTATCTAAAGCAGGAAGGCGGCATGTGTGAGGAGGTGGGGAGCATCTCTGCTGATGCCTCAGTTGGTCTCTCTGGGCAGAGGGCTGGGGATCACTTGCATTCCCACAAGGGGCTGTGGCTTCTCTCCATTTTCCTGAACTGGGATCAGTGGAGGCCATATGTTTCAGGTTTATTCCTGAACTGGAACTAGTCTCAGTTGCAAGCCTGAGATGATGGTGAGAATGTTCTTGCGCAGACATCTGTTTCTAGTGTTGAGTCAGTGCAAGGTAGGACAGATAAAACATTAGCCAATTTGAAACAGTCTTTGAAAATGTGAACAAAATGTGAAACTAATTAATCTGTTTTCATGTCCAAGCTGTATGACTGTCATGAAAACAGAACAAATTGTATTGTGGCAAAATGCATCAAATTATTAAAGTGATTTTGGTACAATAAGGATGAAATCTTGTTTTTAAATTCGATATGAGCTGTGAAAGTTCTCTTAACAGCATGTTAATTAACATTGTCAAGCTGTTTTGGGCTGTAACACTGTACAAAAATACTGTTGTTGTAAGTTAGGAATAGTTGTGTTACATGCAAATACCAAATTCATTAGTAATACAGACAGTCCTCAGTGAGTCAAAATTTTAAGTTTTGTACCTCAATGAAATTACTCTTTTTAATAAAATCTTCACTCAAGTTACTAGAAACTGGCATAGAATTGCCAGTCAACTGTACTGTAGTTTAGTCTCAAATCCTGCAGAATTTAAATTAAACAGCTTTAAAAACTAACATATAGCTGCCCACAGCTTAAAGTTGTAATAAAAATCATTTGTCCTTCTGTCCTTTTAACTTTCATGTCTGTAACCATCTATCGCTAAATGGGTGGTTGCACTTAATATTTGTTGTGTTATGAACCACAGGAAATGAGAAAGAACGGACTTGTATGTTAATCTCTAGGTTGCTGCCAGGCATATAGGAAAGCATTCTTTGTGGAAGCTGGCTATTACAGTTACATGAGAACTAAATCAACTTAAATGTTGAGAAGAGATTGTTGCCTGCCATCATCAGCAGTGGCTGATGCCACTGCCCGTTGTGTACCACAAACCCTTCCAAGGCTTCATGGCTTCTGTCATCCCAGCAACAGAGGTGGCTAGTGCCCAGTGTATATTCACGCTGTCTTGAAACACTGGGCTTGGTTTTAGCTTAGAAGCAATTATTTCCTTTCCAGGGTGAAGAGATGCAAGGGAGAAGTGACTCCTTTAAACTATTCAACCCAAGTTTCATGGCACTAAGAATTTTTGCTTCTGAGGTGTGCTTGTTGGTTGGCTTTTAGAAATCAGGGCTGCTTGTATGTAGTGAGGAGACACATGCCTAACAAGAAAGTGCCTGGGTGAAGATTCTTGTACAGATCTACGTACTTTGGGCAGCTTTTCCAGCCTTCTTTCTGCGGGACCTGAGGTTAGAGTATACAGTGTAACTCTTTATGAAGGCATCTGTTTTGGTACAGCGAACCTTTTGTTGCCAGCCTACCTCAGAGAGATCAGGTAGATCTCAAAAGGCAGAGTGCTTGACCTTTTTCATCTGTAATAAAGCTTGGGTGGACTTGGTGGGAGGAGGGAAGGCAGGGAGTAGGCTTTCAGCAACTGACTTCCAAACTCATGCACCATGGCTTAAATCCTGGCTTCTAGACAAGCCACCAGTGACCAGCACCTCTGAAAGGCAGTTGTCACCTTACCTTGCTGAACACTGAAGTGATTTAAACACAAGCAAACTGTTGAGATACTTGGGGAACCATACTGATCTTGTGCGTAAAACTAATTTATGCTTTCTGAGACTTTCTTAAGCACATGGTGTTTTCAGGAAGGCCAAATGATGTTTGAACCTGTGTAGGTTCAATGAACACTTAATTGATTGAAGTCTTTGCCAGTTAGGTTTCTGCTTTTATAAAGTCTTATTTCATAATCATGATGCTGCTATAATACCAAAGAAGTGTTAAGGGTGGTATGGCTCTTTCTCTGTGTGGCGGAGGTTACCTACTCGGCTGGGTTGTTCAGTGAAACTGTGACTCCTGTTGTGATACATCTTTTCCCTGTGGTGGGAATAGCCAATTGTTGTCTGTTGGGGGGATGCTCTGTTTGTTCAGCATTGCGTATATCATTCTAGGAAATGTGTCAAACCTTTCTCTTTTTTCCTCAGTGATTTATATCTGTATTTATAAGATTATAATAGGTGCTAGCTTGTCAAACTTGGAGAATGATCTTCCAGAGCCAAGTAGCTAGCAGGAATAGGGTCAGGCAGAAAAAGCAAGGATAATTGTCTGTAAACTCACACCTGAGCACGAACACAAAATTGAGGGCATAGCACAGAGCAGCACTCACAGCAGTGCAGGCTTATTTTTGCTGAAGGCATGTTGACCAAACCCAAAAAACTGCATTCAGATTTTGAGGAGACTTTCTCAGCCCTGTTATTTTAAAGCAAGCGTTTACAGACATGGCGATCAATTTAGCCAAACAAAAATCAGCGCCAGTCCATCAGGTCTGAAGCCTTTAAAGTTAGCATGTATAATTACCCCTTACACATACCTGTCTTTGTAGTAACTTGGATTTGTTAAGTGATATTACTAGGAAAGAAGTATTTTATCTTGCAAAGTGGTACTACTGCTTGTGTATGAAGTGTAACAAGCTTGTTTACGCTTCTGTGTTATGATCTCCCAAAGGGCTGTCAGTGAAAGTATTTGTTCGCCTTTGTTTTGTCTTAACAATTGTATGGCACCTTCAGTTTAGAGTTCCCTCGTTGCCCAGTCTGTATAATCTTTTGTTGTGTTCGTCTGTTAATGATTTTCTGCAGAAAGTAGGTTTTCCCATTTGCAGTTTGAAGGAGGAATTTTGAAGGTCGGTTTTCTTCTCCTGAGAAACCAGCAAGTGCACCTCTTCGGGCATCTGCTGCTGATGGGGGTTTGATGATATCTGGCGGGTTAGTTAGAGGAGATGGGTCAGAGCACACTGCAAACCTGTTTGGCAGGAATGTTCATGACCACCTGTACTCTGCTGGTTTTTAATTTTGATTCCTGTGTTTTTGTGTTGTTCTAAACCTAGTAGACCTATTGCAGCTCTTATGCTTGTAAGATGAGCAATGTGGAAAGGCCTGAGTCCTGGTGAGTTTTTTCATGTACTAAAATGAAGTTAGCACACAATATTATAAGGAAACTCTGGCAATAAGAGCCTCCTTTCAGCTAAATTGGAAAGAGAGAAAATTTAGTCTTGGGGGGAAAAAAGGGAAGTCCTGTTTTGCTTCTTTATTTTTAAGTGGTCACTTACATGCAATCAGTTTGTATATTCAGTGGGCAGTGTCCCATGTTCGTAACAAAAATCTCTGCAAAGCATTCTAGTGCAAAAGGTGGGGACACTCAATCAGGTTTTCAAACTAACAACTTCAGTCTTTCCTGAAAGGAAACATTTTTCATCTCAGCTACAAAACCTGCGTAAAAATCTGTCATGGATTTAGTATGTTATGCTTAGAAAAAAGTCTTTTTAATGAGTTTAGAAACACAGTAAAATACAGATGTTCAAATGTATTTCTCAAAGTTCTTAAGTAAGTGGTTTGGCTTTGATCCATGAAGTAGTACTGTTGTTGTTACGATGGTGGTATTATTTAAAGTTTCTAAATTCTGATTTCTCTCAGTATTTAAATCACAGAAGGTTAATTAAAGCAGTTCTTTATTTTGCGATGCTTGGGAATATTAACCTCACAAAGCCTGCATTAAATCACTGAAGTGATAGAATTGCATTTGCTTTATAAAATAACTCTACAAGAGCAAAGACAAAGCCATTTATAGTTCAGTGCCATTAATTGCTTGGCATTTAGATATTAGCATAGGAGTCCATTAATAAACTTGATAGTAAAACTACTGGAATGCAGGTTGATAAAAACTATTTTGTTTTAGGAGATAGTGATCATAACTATTGTTGCTCCCCTTACCACTCTCCTTATTACAAAATGATGATTTTCTTTTACTGTTATTCTGAGAGCAAAATTAATATCCCAGAAATAATTTTATCTATACCTTGGAAATTTAGCAGTAAGTTAAACAGAATAGTGAGTTTATCAAAAGATACCTGATCATGTAATAGTCATTTACTTTATGATCCATTAATCTGATGACTGTTCATAGACAGTGGTCTACGCAAATGTTTTAGAATATAAATGCACAAATCCTGTTTTAATAAAAAAATTTAAAATGCAAATAGTATAGTACTGTGAATTAAGTGATGAAGTTGTAAAGTCTGAAAAGTACTTATAAATCTTAAGTGGTAGGGGTTTTTTTTCTCTTTTTTTAGTTCTGTATGAGCAGTATATATTCCAAATTTCAGTGGTCTTCTGAATTACACCTTGTGGCCAGTTGCAATACAGCAGTATTCTCTTATGGGCTTTAAATTAACATACATTATTTGCCTCAGAGGTAAGGAAAATAAGTTTGTTAATACTTCCTGGCGTAAAATTTACCGCTGTACTTTTTTGGTTGCAGATGCTTTCTTTAATAATTGAACACGTTCAGTGTACATGTATTTAGTTTTATTTTCTGTATTTTGAATTGGTATTTTGGTTTTGAGAAATTGTGTTATCTGAATATACGTCAGCATATATTTTATATGTATTCATTATTCTTCCCAGTATTTCCCTTTTACTGCATTTCTCTTGTACTGTAGTAGTATTTAGAATAGATTTTAGAATGTGCAGCTGAGATCTTACAGTGCGTCTTAGTTGGTGCAATCAGATATAGACAACAAAGAATGAAATAGTAAAACAAATAAGATACCACTTAAAAAACAAGTTTACATGCTGACAAAACTGCTTGGTGTTTTTGTTGTGGGAGAGAGGAGAACAACTGTTGGTCTTGGTGAGCTGTCCCTCAATAAATAAAGCTCTGCAAGAACACAGCATCTGTCTTCATGTGTACCTTGCACTACTCCCTGATCGCCAAGTACCCATCTTGGGCATCTTCCACACACATTTTTTTAGGTAGAAAATTAAATAACTAGCTGTATGTGTTTGAGTTTTGGGTGTCTGCCTACAGAATTCATAAAGATTGTGTTCTTCACCGTCAAGAAAATGGAGATGTTTATTGTTGTGTTATTACCTAGCAATCCTTTACTGACTTTCATTAAAAGTTACTGGGTTTTTTGTTGCTGTATTGAAGAGTAGTCAGTGGTCTGGTCTCAGAGTTTTACATTTTCATCACTTCTTTCACTTGTTCACCAACCCCCTACACCCTCCTCCCACACTTCCAACATCAGCCCAGCTGGGTATACTTTCTTTTGAAAAAGCTGTGGTTGTGATGATGGTGCTGAAGACTTCTCTACCTCAAAGATTAAAGAAATAATTTTCTGCTGTTGGTTTAAACTGTTGTATTGTGTAGTCTGTTGAATTGCTTCTGCTGGTGGGTGCTTCCTTCTGGAAATTACTGTTCTCTTTCCACCTCTTGGACTAAGGTATTTTTCCACATGATGGCTGGATTTGTAGAGTGTTGCGCAGATACTCTGTGTCTTCACAGACTGCAGAGAGAGGATGGTAATGCAGCTAATTCTCTACCTCCAGTAGCCCCAAACGTTGCATGCTAACCCTCTCATTCACTGAAAAATTAAGTTAACCAAAACAGTAGAGACCAGCTGAGAAAACCATCTTTACCAAAATTATTACAGATGACTTTACATCTGACCTTCAGTTCCTTCTCCTGTGACTCTATTGTTGGTAAAATAGTAGGTAAACCTCATTTCAGTCCTTTCTTTTATGAGACTTCTGTGGTGGAGTGCTAGGGAATAAATTGACAGGCATCACTGGACTGTGATATACATGTTGTCTGTAACATAATATAGCTTTATATTGGCAGTGGGGGTAGGAAACAAACCCACAAAACAAACTTCACCATGTTGGGTTTTTCTATGTGACCTCACTGATGTTTTGGGTGTTGCTTGCAAACCTTCCTCACAGATCTGCAGTTTTTCCTGAGCCTTTAGAATGAAGTCCAAGCTTTTACCTTGAAGCACAGTTACAGACATGCCCCTAAGAAAACACTGAAGAAATGTTTCCCGGTCTCAAGTGAGGAAGTCTCATCCGTGGGTACCTAGCTTGATTAGCCTAGAGGTAGCAGCTGCTCTCGGTGCAGCTTTTCTTTTTATTCTGTAAGCTGGCTTCAGGCTTTCAGCTCTGCTGTAAGCTGCGGGCAGTGCTCTGACCTCATTTCTGCCAGTGAGCCGTATGCTTGGGAGAGCTTTCTCGACGGCAGCAGGCAGTCTGGGGCAGACTGCTGCTCTCTGGGGCACAGAGCCCCCCAGCTCCCCGCTTCTGCAGCAGCCAAGCTGAAAGAAACGGCAGGTTTTAAATCCTGCCCCTCTCCTGTGTTTTGTCGGGTTTAGCGCGCTCTTGGGGGTGCAGAGCTGTTTCTCAGCCCAATTTTGCATCTTGGGTTTGCTGAAGAAATGCATTCCTCCCAGAGTTTTAGGAAGGACTAATGTGGCAGGGCAGGACACCGGATGGCACAAAATCTGTAAGTCATCACATTAACGTGGTAGTCTGTCCCAAGTGACTATAAAGAATAGGACATGTAAAAACTGCCAGGTCTCTCTCTCTCTCTCTTTTTTTTTTTTTTTTAAATATAGCTTTGTCAGTGAAAGGATGGGCAGGGAGAGGAAGGAGTGGGTGTAGAAAATGAAAGCATGGTTGGACTGCCTAGCCTTGTAGGGTTTTTTAGGAAAAGTCCAAAAAGCTCTATAAACATGGGAAAAATCATGGAAATGAAATGCTTGTTTTACCCCTCATTTCCAAGTTACATTTCTCAGATTACCTCTTCAGGTTCTCTCTCATCTCCATCCACACTGGAACTTTACATCTGTAGAACAAAGAAAAACTACCTTTTTTGCCTGTAAATGAAGAACCAACAGCTGTTTATCAGGCTGTGCAATGTGCAACAGTCACATTTTAATATGAACATCAAACTCGCCTGTTTTTTTTCATGTGGCAAGTTATACAAGTATGAGAGAAGAAAACTAGAAGAAATGTCTTGTTTCTGATTAAATCCGCTATTGATATGTTCTGTGATCCATGGAAAGCAATAGTGGTGGAAAGAGAATAGGAAGGTAAGGGTTTCTGAGAATGATTTCATCTTGGAGCTCTTCCTGCATCACTTGCTTAATATGGCTCCTGGAGGCCATATAGATGAGACACGTGAAAATGGACTAGAGCGTTTTAGGAAGAGAGACCCTTCTGTCTTGTTAGTTGGCTCAGGTTACCTGATACATGACTAGAAGCTATGCTGCCCAGACAGTGTTCTTCCTGTAAGATGGGGGATGGGGATGGGGGGCTTTTTTTAGATCCTGTCTGCATTTAAAATGCTTTTAGTGTATTCTGCAGGGGAAGACCATCCATACTTAGGTATTCCGAGTTTCTAATAACTTCTGAGAGTTTTGATGGACTGAGCCTGAATAATATATTTGCTTACCTAAGTTAACTATCTTTTGCATCAGCTGCTGCCTGCTATGCAAAGTATATCTTTTCCTTCCCCCTCTTAAGTCTTAAGACACCACTTAGATGTCATTCTGTGATAATTGGGATCCTGAAGAGAGAAAATGGTGTTCCCATTGTAGATTAATTTTTCTAATTAGCTGAAAAAAAAGTGATCTAGGAAATACTAAGTTTTAGAATGAACCTGCAGTTATCTTGGAAGGGAAGGTATTAATAACACTGAAGATGAAATGTGTTACTGGCAGTGACTGGTCTACACCTGAGGCATCCAAATGCGAAGGTTTTCCAGATTTCTCCAGGTACATGGTAGGATTTTTCACTGAAGAGTTAGGTGTGATTTCTGGATGAATTGCCTCCTTTTGGAACAGGAAAGGACTGTTTTGCTTTGGCACGTCTCTGAAGCTCTTGACTCCCTTTAGTACCTGTAATGAAGACCAAAATTAACTTGGTAAGGCCAAGTATTATCTTTGTGTCTGACGACACAGTTCTGCCCTGGACTGGGGGAAATGATAACCACCTGAAAGAAGAGCAGTTGCTGCTTGTCAGTCCCACTGAAGCAACAGTTAAGAAATAGCATCAGCATGTTGAGGTAGATGTCAGCCTGTTGCTTGCCATGCTTCAGGACAGCTGCTTTCCTTGTCTCCATTCAGGCTTCCATGGTCGTGGTGGCGGGTTGGCTTGAGCTGATTTACATGTTCTGGTTGTGAGCAGGGTTTATTCACTTCATCACATAAACACAGACTAGCATGTTTAAGAGGATTACTAGACTGCACTGGTAATCCACCTCTGGTGGTTAGCACACTTCTTTTTTTTGTTGGTGTAATAGGTGCTGGGACCTACAAAACAATTTTTTCCTGCAATCACCCATTCCCTCTATACAGTAAGAGACTCACTTGCCTGTTCGTGCACAATGCTTTCCAGCTGCAAGATACCAATTTCCTTTTCTTCAAGGCTTTGGGGTTGTTTTGGTTTATCCATTTCTGATTCATAAAGTGCAAGACACATATATATGCGTTTCTTCTTGACCCAGGATCTTGTGCAGGAGTCCATCTACATCCTGCAGGACCTCTGCAGACCATCTGCCCAGGATTCAGGCAAATCTCTCTGCTCTTTTGTCCTTAGTGGATTGTTCCCCG
Organism: Ibycter americanus; assembly: GCA_035590275.1. NCBI lineage: Eukaryota > Metazoa > Chordata > Aves > Falconiformes > Falconidae > Ibycter > Ibycter americanus. Next base: position 48,979,279 of record JAVJGI010000062.1, read on the forward strand.
CAGGGCTGCATTCTGTTGGCTGCTCGTGTGAGAGTCAGTGTTGTCTGTGCCCCTGGGCATAACGTTTTTTCTGAGTGCGGCCTTACCCACAGTATTCCTCTTAATAGGTTGGATGTCCTTTGTCAGTTCTGTGCTGCCAGAGAGTGTACAACGGGGGAGGTGACATGATAAGGTGTTAGAGTTTGGCTAGAAGTTGGCTGTATAGTGAGTGGTATGTCACCATTCTGGTTAAGTTTTGGTGGTGGTGGTTTTTTTTGGGGGGGGGGGGGGGGGTCGCTTTTTACCTCAGAAGGTGGAAAGAGGGGAAATGTGTTGGTATGTATTTATCTACACAGAACAAACAGATACATGGTTAAGTGATAACAAGGAATGTCCTTCTGTAGCCTGTAACATACTACTTGCCTTCTTTCTGTTCCATAGTATCCCTTCAGAGATGAGTAAAATTATCTTGTATTGTAGAGCTGTGCGCTCCTCTTGGCTGCTGTGCTGGGTCCTGACTTCCATTCTGAAGTGGTCTGGGGAAAAAGAAAATTAACATTTGCTTTTAATTTTGCTGTTGTCACATTGCTGTAGAATTCACTGCTCTCACACTTGAAATCTTCTAAGGATCAACCATCTGAATCAAGAACATGAGTTAAAATAGTTTTTAATGAGTTTTTCAAATTGAAGTCTAGTATATTATTTTCCATAATTTGTTTTCCTTCTGTTTAACCATCATGGTACTTATCTTCCTGGGTGGTCATGTTATCCCTCTGAAATTTGCTGCAGAGAAGTGGATGGAGCCTGAATGATTTCTCACCCAGCCCTTCTTTAAATGTGGTTTCCCCCAAATAGTAATGCTTTCACTATGCTTTCATTTTCCATTAAAAATAATTTAAACTATTTAATAATTAGATCTTATCTTCTTTGGCAGAACTTACAACAAACATGCATTTAATCTACATGGTTTCAAGCATTATCAGCACTATACTCATTCAGGTTTGCAGAGAACATGTAAATGTGGACGGACTTGCTTGTCTTAGACCAGGTCCAGCTAGAGAATGAAAGTATGACACTAATTAGCATTGCACGTCAAAAGGGAAAAGGCTGTCTACCTGTGGCCTCCTCCGAAGTGGTTGCAGTACAGTTGACTTGGGCTGCAGTTTGGTGGCTGGTGGAGCCGGGCTGGTGGCTGGCTGCAGCTGGAGGAGGGGAGTTACCTCACTCTCTTTGCTCACCCAGCCTTTCCCGAGGCCAGCTCTGCTCAGTAATCCATGATAAAGCTCGGGGCAAAGGGGTTACTTTTCTGGCAAGTTTTAAGTTGCAGCATTTCACAAAGCGGTCTGATAAAGACCACCGACACAAGCTAAGGGGGCGTGTGTCCAACTGCAAGAGTGTGGGAGGCAGGAACGAGGGGCCTTTGACTTTTTTGCAGGCTGGTGCATTGGCTCACTTGGTCTCTTCAGAGACTTTAGAAGTTTGTAAGATGAATATAGTAACAGAGAATAAGAGGGAAGAAAATACCCTGTTTCCTCCCTTACTCCTCAGACTACACAAATCTTGAGCTCCATATACCACAATGTGCGGAGCAAGCTAAAAGTGTACGTGAAGAGGGCGTAAATAACTGGGTCCTGGCTCTGAGAATGATAAGCAGTTGGTAGTGGTTATTATTATTACCCAGATACTGTAATTGTACATGGGTTGATGTCTGAACAGCTTACCCAATATATAGGTTTTAGGCTGTGTATACGTAGGCATAGTCCGTCCCCCCCTGTTTTTTTTGTCTACCTGTTTCACAGTGTAAATGTTTTTTGAAAAGTCTGAACAGTCTAAACTTCAGCTATTTTGAGTATGTTTATGACTTGCTGATTAGTTGTCCCTGTGCCTTTTCTAAAATCTGATGGGGGAAACCTTGATTTTAGTTAATTTACAACTTTGTTGACAGTTTGTGCTGTAACAGCTATGATATGATTGGGTTTGTGCCAAGTTGGGAAGTTCTGAGTGGAAACTTGTAGCCTTCTGTTTATAAAAGCCTGGATTTCTCTCTTACACACATGCTCTTCTTCTATAGGAGGAAAGATTTTCTGTGATTTGTAAAAAATCATAAGCTTTGCTTTGAAAGCCAATGTCATTGATGAATGAGATATTGGGAGTCAAAAGAAAAAAAATCAGGGATCCCAGGACAAGATTGAACCCCAGTATCAATGGGAGACGACTCAGCCGTGACTGTAGCACAGCATGTGGTAGCGTGTTCCTCTTCCCTTTATGTTCCCTCTCTTCAGTCCCCGGTAAGTCCAAGATGCTAGAAAGAAAAATGACCTTTCAAAACTGAAAGTGAGAATTGCCAATTCCATGCATTTCTTCAGTGCCGGACAGTTTAATGCTTCTGTCCTTACTTATCCCTCAAAATCTGTTGTATCTATTCTGTAATATGCTGCATATTAACAAAATCTCCTAATGCAGAACTGAAGAAGGGCAGTAGGGATTTTCTCTCCTCTGCTTTTCAGTGAAAATGATACTAAGCACAATTTTGGTTATGAAGCCAACCTCTTGGTGAAATACGCTATTATTTGATCGTCTTTAGTGTATAAATGGACTGTTTTTATTGGACGATGCATATGTGTAAACACATAAAATCATACACACAGCTCTGTGCATATTTCATCTGGGAGATTCCCATGCCTACAACTTACTGAGAGCAAACTGATGACGTCTCAAGAGCTGCTTTCCAAGTTTCCAGTGATCCAAGTATCTAAATGGCTTTATAGAGAGTGCAAGAAAGAGTATGTGATCTCAGTCCCGTTTGGAGTTCATAGGTATCCACATCATAACAAGCACGGATGTCTGTGGTATTTGTTTCTAAACCTTGTCTAGAATTGAGCAAATGGATTTGATCTTTCCACAGTTAGAAAGGAAAACACTATGAAAATGGTGCATTTAAAAAGACAAAGGGTGTCATGTCTGGGGGTTTTAATGTGCTGCTCTTCAGTGTGCGGAAAGACATTTCATAGCTAGTTTTCAAATACCCAGGTGAAAGTAAATTCTATCCAACATGCAGTATTTCTTCGGAGAAAGCATGCTGTCTCTTCCCTCTCCACTCTGGCCCCCCCTGGAAATTTCAGTAGGAAGCGATGTTAAAATCTTGCAAACATGTGGGAAAAACCATGCTTGGTACTTTGTAAGGAATTAATGGCTCTTGATTTTTCAAATATAAAACATATTTTGCTTCCCAGCAAAATCCTGTAGTGTCTGTTTGGGAAAAGCAACAATTGTGTTTCTAAAATGACGCCTCCTAAATTTAATATTCCATTTATTCTTTTTCACCACTCTTCATGTTTCTGGGTGTTTTTTTGTTGTTGTTGTTTTAACAAGTGGTTCTCATTTGGTGTATTTTTTTTAAGAATTAGGAAGAAGAGAGGCAAACGCTGGACTGGAAGTTGAAATATGGGGTTGCTGGGTTTATTACAGATGCCTATGCAGTGACAGCCCCTAGCGTGCATGTGCGTGAGTGCGTGTGTGCGTGCGTGCGCGTTTTTAAATAAAAAGGAAAGCAGAGGTTTGCTCATTTGTTTGCCTATTGTGAAGCTGTCCTGCACCTTTCTACTCCTTTGTACTGGGGTGAAGGCTGCTGAATGGCGGCCTTGTGCCATTTGTTGATTTTAAACCTCACTGTTAATCCACAGGAACCTGCTGGTGTGCGCAGCAGGAGAGCTGTGTGACAAGTGCAAATCTGGGCGGGGGGGAGCGCGGGGGGTCACAGGGGATAATAATCATTCAGCCATCAGCCTTTGTCACCCTTAAGCCTAATTGTTACCCTCTGCTGGTAACCACATTGAAGTGCTGGCCTTTTAAGTGTTCCTTGATTTTACTTGGCACAGGCTTAGGGGATAGGATTGTTTGTTGCTGGGTTTACATCGTATCAGGTTTGCTGATAGTTTTATTAGCCCCGTTGAATTTTCTGCGTCCCTTAAAATAATTTGGGAGAGTCCAAAGTGGTGGAAGGGGCTGACTGGAACAGCACAGTTGTTAACAAATTTCCCTCTGTCAGGAGCTGGGCTAAAAAGAGAGACCAAAAGCTTTCCAGCTCTGCAAGCCGGCTGCCTGCTGGAGTCTGTGCGTGAGCGGTAATGGTTGGTGTGGACACTCGGCCGTCCGAGCGGCCCGTTATGGACAGCAGCGAGGTGGTGGTCAGGCTGCGGTGGGGTGGGGCAGAGGACAGCCTCCCCGGCGCCTTCCTGCCCGGAGCACGTGCGTGCCTTCAGGTGCCTGTCAAAGCTGAAGGTGCGAGGGTGGCTGAAGCAAATTGAATTGCCAGTAGGCTCGGGCAGGGGAGAAGAGAATTAAGCCATTTAAAAACAACAAAGAAAAACCTTTAAGGTGAGAGATCTTTTTCTAGCAGTCGGGAACTGGTTCTTCAACTTTCCCTGCCAGTTACGCATGCTGAAGTCGGTATTGCACTTTCTGTTGTTTTTCTTGAAGAAGTTGGTGTAGAAGCTGCTATAGTAGCAAAAATGAAGACCGAGTCGAAGGCTTTGCAGTGTGCAAGTATGTATACGTGTGAAGTTAGCTTGTGTTGTGGGATGGGGGATAGCGTGGGGGAAGTTTTTTTGTTGCTCCCTCCACCCCTGTGTGGTGGTGGCTGTTGTGTTAGTCCATTACCTAAGACTGCTTGGGCTTGTATAGGGGAAAAAAATCCCCAGGTTGCTGGTACAGGCTTTGGAGCCTCTCTTGCTCAAATACACTTTCCTTTTAACCCGTCAGATGTTGCAGGTTAGCAGGATGCAGCGACTGTGTTGTGTGCTGTGACCTGATAGCCAGTGTTCGAAAAGTTGTGCCAGTAGTAGTGATGGTAAATCCAGGGTTGTTACAGGAGTCTGATTACACAGCGTGATTACAATTGTATTTTCAAGTCCAGTGTTCCACCTGACCAGTACTTCATCAAAATGCTTGAGAATACATCTCAGAGTAGGATGAATGTTTTGACCACTTCATGCTTGCTACTCTTTTACAGTAAAAGGGGGTCGTTTATTTAGCAGGTATGTTTTTGTGTGTTTCCCCATGTTCAGTGGTGTGATTCCCTGCTTCTTGTCAGCATGTTGCTCAGCTCGCTGGATTTCTTCACAAACAGCACAGGTCAGAGTGGTACCCTGTGTGAGCTTGATACTTCCAGCAAACAGGTTTAACTAGTAAAAACTTCTGATCACAAAAACGACCAGCGCTCAGCTGTTGTATTTTCACCCTTCTGTGATTCAGATTTAATTGTAATTACTGACTCAGGCTAATAACTCTGTTACAACTGTCGTTGCAGGACATGTCTCAGGAAGGCTATGGAACCAGATCTCAACCCCCTATGGCCCCAGGAAAGCCTAACCATGAAGACTTGAACCTAATCCAGCAAGAAAGACCATCGAGTTTACCAGTAAGAAACTAATGTTTGTTTCAGTATTTTAAAATGAAAGCACTTTACGTAGCATTTTGTTGCATCTAGGATGAGCGGACGAGAAATGCTGAAAGAAGAAATATTAAACGAGGTTGATCACAAACTTTTTAAAAATATGATGAGAACAGGTAGCTTGTGTATGAGTAGACTTCACTTAAGGTTGTTCTGGTTCAAAATAGCACTATTTGTGCACATGCACGTTTTGTGCTTGTGCACATGTGTATTTGCATAGAAGAAATTGATAATTGACTGTGCTGTGCTTGTGTGTGTTTTTGTTTCGTTTTAGCTTTAGGAATTTCATAGTTGCACAAAACAGTCTGGTGAGGAAGAGGCTGTTTTGTGTGCCCTTTTCAAAGGATTTCAGTAGATTCTGGTTTAGAATGCTGCTGCCAGGAGTTATTTGCTCCAAACCCTGAGCATCAGTAATGAGTTTGACATGTTAATTCTGTTACTGTCTATTACTACAGAAGTGTAGAAGTGAAAATGATAGTGATACTTGGGCTAGGTTGATCTTTTGGTTAGGAGATTATTTTGGACTAATACTTTTTAGTTTTTCTGAACCCTATGCATTCTGCTGTGGGGGAAATGGCACAAATTAATATAGTTTGCAAAGACACTGCAGCTACTTGCATTTTTGAAGGTCTTATTTCACTCTAATGGACAAAGTACTCCTTAGCCTTGTCTTTGTGTGCCCCTTGTGGTTTGGGGATTTTCTTGTTTGTCGGTAATAAAACAGCATGAATTTAGTAAATTCCAAAAACCATTTTAGTTGGTTTACCAACCAGAATATATTCAGTTTAAGTGACAAAAACCTTTTATAAACTATGTGACCTCTGGCTTGGAATAATGTATCATAAACATGTAGGGTATTTCCTAGAGTTCACTGGTTATGTATTCATTTGCAGTTAGCAGAGGGATCTCTCTGTGAAGAGTTACCTTATCAAGACACCAAATGTATTTGTGAAATCTGGTATGTTTTACCTCTGACACATGACACAATTGTCAAGCCCTAAAAACAACGCAGTAAACATCTTCATAGCGTTTTAAAGTTATATCTTTGGCATCTAGGAGGGTATTTGTGCTACAAATCCTTTACATGACGTTTGAGACATGCATGTCTCCAGACAAGCTGTGGAAACTGGTGTGAGGAGAGATGTCTGTTTGCTTTGAACATAGTATTAATTTGATAGTTTTTCAGGAAACCTTTTTAAAAGAGACTAATTTCTCTGAACAGGTCTCAAAAATGAATGCTGGCAATTACGTTAAAAATAGTAGCTGCTGTGGACATTGAACTGTTTTTGCAACAACTACCTACTTTAAAAAGCAGTGATACTAAAAGGGACTTTTTACCTCCCAGTTTTTCATGAGCAGTGTTTATTAGGGTAGAGAAAAGTAAAGTTATTTATGAACTAATGTTCTACTAATTTGCCTGTCATTTTTCTTAAGCAATTGTCCTACTTTTAATCCATGCTCTGTCCTGCCTCCATCATCATGATATCTAAGCAGAGTATTGGGTATTATCTGTGTCCCTGAGTGTTTGGTATATTTAGTAGCTCATTATTATTCTAGGTATGAGTAAGCTGGTAGTATTAACAGTGAATGTTAACCATTTTGGCCACATAGCATAAATTCTTAAGTTGGTCCCAAATGCTGTTACTGAGACACTTCATTATTGAAAAGCTTTGCTACATAACCAGAGAGCACTTCATATACTCAAAACCCCTGCTCTTTGGATACAGAGGGGAATGGGAGGTATTATAATTTTGCACTTGGTTTTGGTTTGGGATTGTTTTTTTTGTGTTTTTTGGGGGTAGGAGTTTTTTTTTCAGATTTAAAAACAACTGCAACCCTTTGTATGTGGCAACAAAGCTTTTTTTGATAGTGTGAGCGAACTCCCCATCATCTTACATCCAAGGAGAATGTCTTAGAAATTAGGAGCAATCCAAGCATTCAAAGTATGGTGAACATAATAAATGCTTTAACATGAATCTATCTGGGGTATATGGCTTGACCGTATGAACATGGTGGTTTTTCCCTGGAGCAAGAGAATTCTGTATTCAGTTCTGGACTGCATATGAAAATCCGTGATCACTATCCCTTGTTTAGTATTCCTAGTAATAGTGTCATTTTGAGATGCTAAATATGGCCTCTTAAGCTTGTTTTCAAGTTAATGCTGTTCTTCAGGGTAGTAGTCAGTAAGTCGTCTTTGTACAGTGAAGCTTGAAATGATAGTGGTGTTACGCTTTTAATAAAATTTGGTGATGTTTTGTTTCATGGTATTCTGGTATTTATACAATTTGCCCGTTATCTTTTTATTTCTTAAGGGCATTGTGTAAAATCACAGCAGCTACATAGCAAGCTTATACAAGTGTCTAAAAACAACAAAAGAGATATAATACTAAATGGTGAATGGTGTTCTCTGATGTGGCTTTGAAAAAAGAGTTTCCCTTTGATGGATTTGCAGAGGAGCTGGCCACTTTCTGCGGCACTGAATGCTGGCTTGTGTCATCCTTTGGGGGAGTTTTTTCAGCAGGTTTGTGTCACAATAAGCGCAGCTAAACAGCTCAATAGTTGTTCCGTTTCCTTCACACATTGTATATAAAAGTCCTGGCATGAATGTTCCCATAAAGTTCAAAGCGGACAAATTTGTAATGTGGGTTGGTAACAAATGGCTACAAACAAAATATGGCTTTATTAGCTACTTCTAATGGCCTGTCAGATGGTATACAATGCTTGCTTTCCTTCTCCTAACTGCTTGATATCTGGAGGGTTTGACCTGTGGGTCTCTGACCATGTGGAGTCACGGAGAGCCCAAATGAAAAGTTGCACAGAATAGTGCTCCGAGCACTTTTGTTGGGGTCACAATTAGAAGGAAATCTCAAGCTTTTGAGAAAACACGGGAGTTAGGTCCTCTGTGAAGGAAAGGAAGTCATAAACAGAAACTGTTCCCTATTAGAGGGGAGGGAAAAAAGGGAGGGAGGCCTGAACGAAATTGTCTGGAGAACAGCTACTACAGAATGCATTTATCGAGACTTAAGGGATAATAGCAAAATACACATTTCTGCTATTGTGAGAAAGCTAGAGCAGACTTACAGGAAAAAGCTTCCAAATGACATATCTGTGAATTTGTTGTTGCAGTAAGGGAGCTTGTGTCAGCAGTAGGCTGTGTGTGTCTCTGAAGACTAATCCTTTATTTTGTCGTTAATGAGTAATTTTGTAAATGTTCACGTTGGATTGTGTTGATAGAATGAAGAGCAGAAAACATAAATGAATTTTTTTATTATTATTGGCATGAGCATGAAAGTAATTTCAGATAGGCATTGCAGTTCTTGCTGTTGCTTTGTTTTATTTCAATAAGGTCCTTTTTTGTCCCGTGTTAAGTGTGCTTTTTTGAGGTATGAGGTCAAATGACCTACCCAAGGTTGCTGTGCTTTCGGAACACGGGTTTCTGCCATTTTTTTCGTGTTGCATCCTACAGGTGAAGTTCTGTGGCTGCTTGAGCAGTTGTAAGCCAGGGCGGCTGCAGTCCTGCCGTGTGCCCCACAGCTTTGCCATCCCATCTCCTCCACTGTCAGTCCTGGGACTGGCCCAGTGAATTTGCTGTGGGGAATTGAACCATCTGAGAAATAGTCATTCTCTCTGTTTCTGGGTTAGTTTTTGACTGAATCACTGTGTAATTGCATGGGCATCAGTGGTACCTCAGAAGAGGAGATGAGAACGAGAAGCTGTGATGGGAAGGGGGCAGGGGGGACTGCAGCACCTTTGATTTTAGCCATGTCCTAAAAGACTGTATGATCTTGCTGGAAGGGTTTAAGATGCTTTCATCCTGTCAGCTGAGACATGGTGGCACAGCAGATCCCAGTGTTCACAGTCAGGCCCTGCAGCAGTCACAGATCCCCAGACAGAAGATAGTTTGCTGCTTCTTGTATGGTAAATTTTCTGCCAGCTTACATCCCGGAGCTGTTTAAGGCAGTCAGTGAATGCGAGCCCAGAGGCGTGAGCCTGCGCGGCTGGAGGCTGCGGGGCAGGGTGGGATTGTGGCCGCCCTCGGCTGCAGCGGGGGAAACTGTAGGGAAATGGTGGCCTTGGTCTTACAACTTAACGCAGGTTCATGTTGTGCTTACTGGAGGTCATGCAGTATTGAAGGGGGAAGGCTGTGTATGGAGTTGAGGGAATCGGTGTTTTGCTGGGTCACTCGCAATTCTGAGTTCATGGATGAATTCTGTGACATCACTTACTCGCTGGGCCTTTTCATGGAGGCAGAGCAATTTCTATGCAAAACAAAATAGTAGCCAGCTATGGAGGTGTAGAATGCTGGTTGTATCTTGTGCAATGCCATGACCTGAGAAGTCTGATTGTGGTTCTACGACATCTGTAGTTGTGTGAGCTTCAGTGTCAGCTGGTCTCAAATACATACTGTTGCTTGGACAGGTAAACTTTAAGATGCCACTTGCCTTGTTTCATTATGCTTGGCACTGTGGAAAACAGTACATCAGCAGTTCCTTCCTGGTTTTATTAAGTGTTTCACAGTTCTGTTTTACCTGATTTTAATGAGCCTCTAAAGGATGTTTCAGGTGTTGGACCGTCACTCCTCTGGTCGACACATGTTTTTCATTGCAGAAGAAGGGTACAAATTTAGATTTCAGAGGACCAACCTCTGTTGAGAACTAGTGGTAAACTAAATGCAAGACTAGATATACTTGGCTCGTGGAACAGCATCATTTCGGATGCATCTTGTTAGATGCAAGCTGTGAGGAAAATACATGGGATGGTTTGGGAATCTACATTCCCTGTCTGACTTCTAGAATATGAAGTAGCTTGGAAAGTCATCTTGAGCAACAGTGCTCCCTGAACAAATGCCTTTAATGGCTGAAGTCGTAATAGACCAGGAAAACAGTTTCCAGCATTATTTGAGAAACTGTAGTTGAGAATTAGCAGGAGATACCTCTTCTTTTCTCAGAGGTTGAACAACTGGGACAAGGGACTCCGGTGACATTTATACAGAGCTTAGTCCACTAAGCCCTAATCATGGTCAGGGTTGTGGGCACTGCCATAATGTAAATATTAATTACCACTGTAGCCCCTGTGGTAGGGACAAGTCAGTACTAAAGGAGAGGTGGTTCAGCAACCCTCTTTTGTTGTTGTTGGTTTTTGTTTGTTTGTTTGGGTTTTTTTTAATCCTTGTTGGATTCTTTGCAGGTAAGCAAATTAGAAAGCTTTATGTAAATTTAAGTGATACTTTAAAAATCCAGAATACTGCTTCTGATTTGAGAAAGAGGGAGGGGAAAAAAGTATCTGTAAATGGATTCCTGGTAATTCTTGGGAGGCAAATGCAGTTGCCAGTTGATAGATGCATGTGTAGTACATGATAGCAATTCTGTCCTGTAGTTATTTGCTTCTATTCATGTCTCAATCTGAAAATAACTGTTTGGGACTACGTTAAACCATGGACAAGAAGGACATGTGAGTATATAATACTTGCCAATTAAATTTTCCATTGTTTTTACATCAAGTAGGATAAGACTGGTGTGCCTTTTTCCCACTTTCTTTTTTCTGCAATGTTGTAAAATAACTGAATGATCTTGTTTTCCTTTGTTTGGGTCAAGAAATTTTAGCTGAAAATTGTTACTCTGTGAAAGAAGATTATTGACTCAACAAGCCTTCAATTTTCAGTGAATAACACTCCCACCCTCTAGCTTCAGGAACATGTGGTGCATGCATTCTATTTTAAAGTACAGACTGTAATTTAAAACTGAGGCAGTTTGATGCCCCACTGAACTTTGTTTAAGCCTGGAATAAAAGGAAAAAAGCTTCAAGTTGCAAAGAAGTGACTAAGCTTTCTCAAAGGCTTTTCTTAGCCATTATTCATGGAGTTGGAAAAAGTTGCTATTTTTTCCAAGTCATTTTAATTCTTGATCAAGTGCAGTTGCTAGTTTGTTTTGGTGGTTTTTTTTTTCTTTCTTCTCACCATTCCATGTAATAAACCTGTACCTAGAACAAGTTTCGTACAACACATGTATAGAGATATCAAGTATGTGTATTTCAGTATGTTTCTGAGATGCAAAACATGGTCTATTATTGGTGCGGGTGCACATGCAGATTCTGTATGTGGCCTTGTTTGTCGTTTTGTATATGGTGTTGGTTAGAATAGTGGGTCGAATCCAATGTGAGCCCCTGCAGCGCCACTGACATGGATGATGTTATCAGGGGGATGCACTTACACTTTATGTGTGTGTCATTGAAAATCTTAGCCCACTCTGTGTTCATGCATGTTTTGTGTTTGACTTCAGTGAAGCCAGGATTTCATGTAGGTGATCGAATAGGTTCATTGTCGGAGAGTTAACTTGCATATTCAGTTTAAGTGGTGCTTTTGGGGAAAAGTGTAATTAAAGTAGTGCAGAACAGCCTTGAGCCTATGTTGTCCATATAGGGTTAAACTGAAACATTTGAAACCAAAGTTGTTGAGTCTTGAATTAAGTATTCTTGCTGTTAAAATTTAAATTGGCGATGTGAAGAGAAGGTCCTGTTGTTATGAGTTTGTGTTTTGTGCTTTGCAGGATTACTTAGCTTTGCCTGATAGATTGATCATATTTATTTAAAAAACAGTGTTAAGTTAATATTGAAGTATAAAACCTAATTTTACTAATACTGTAAAAAAGATATTTGGCTATTCCATCACCTTTTCAGTTTTCAAAATACTTTACAATGTTTACAATATCCCTGTAATAACAATGTTACTAATTCAGGATCTAAGAACATTTGCAAATGCAAAAAAAAATATTTTTTTTAGTTTGACCTTACATGAAACTCATGTGGGAAAACCTGCAAAGGAATTCTAGATCCCAGTAGTGGTTAAGGTTGTAAAACTTGTATTTAAATAGGCCAATGTTGTCCTAAGTGGAATATTAAAGTATTAGTAGCTTTCTTCCTGCAGTGTTTTTTGAAGCCATGAGGAGTTGCATCAACATACTTTATACCTACAAATACCAGGACAGTATTGGTGTCAATTCAAGAATTAAAAGACACTAGATTTAATTTGGGTGGCTGAAGCTTACCCCTGCCACCCTGAGTTGTTCCCTCCCCCAGAGGCTGCTGCCCCTGTAGCCGAGGCGACTGAACTGTACTTGTGGTAGCCCCTGAACCACCAAAGCTTGCAGCTTGAAATGAGAGGCAAGCTGAAAGCCCCCAAGATTACTTTTAATATGCAAGGCTGGAAACTGTAGCAGCACGGGTCCTCTTGCATGCATGGTTCGATGTACCTGCTGCAGGGGCAGTAACTGCACTAGCTGTCCTTTTAATCTGCTTAAATTTCCAAGTCAATGCCTTTAGGTGCAGTGTTTGGGAATCTTAACTCTGAAATGGTAAGGTTTTTCTTACTTGGGGGTTATTTTTTATTTTTTTGAACATTTTAAAAAATTTGTGTACATATATATAAATATATTTAGTGTGTATAAAAGCATGCATGTCTTATCTGCTTGGTTACTTGTAAATTTTGAGTTGATAGCATACTATAAATTCCAGAGCTTAATATATTCACTGGTGCATGTCTTTGTTCATGCCTGTGTGAACATTGGGATTACGATGCAGAAAGTAAGACAAAAAAGTATTACTCACTTGAATACCATTTCAGGAAGTACCTGAGACACTGTAGATGTTTTTTCATTGTTTTATTTTTACCACAAGTAATCCTGTAAGATAGGGATTTTTATTTTTTTTTTCCAGAATGACTCCTTTACTTGTGCTCACCAACAGTTGTGAAGTGTGACCTCAGCTTCATAACCTTGACTGAACATACAAACTCATTCTGACCAGCAGCTTCTGAAGCCTAGCAGTAGCTGCCTTTTCTTCTTCTTCTACCATCCATTCCTGTTTGCTGGGAACGTATTGGCTTCTGGTGCTATTGTTGCAGCTTTCATGTTTAGAAAAATAAATAAATTACCAGTCTTTGATGTGAAGCTCACTTCTGAGTGGTCCTGGTCAGCTTGCTGTTTCTGTGTAAGCAGATGTTTGTGCAGTCATGGTCAGCAGTCTTAAGATTAGGCCAGGTTTCGCAGTGCATTGTCTGATTCCTCATGTTGTGCCTGTAATTGCTGCAGATTTTAGGTACCATCATAGTGCAAATGGATAGTGTTTGTAATGTATTATTTGTTTCATAGTACTGTGTTGGAATCCTGATAAAGTCAGTCCTGTAGTATATGAGACTATTCACGTTTTGCTTTATTTTTTTTGAAGTTTGAAACAAGTTTTTATATTTCTGTTAAACATGTTTTCTTGAAACCTAATGTCTTGTGATGCTTGAGCCTCTGAAACCTTCCTTCCTTTGCTGGACCCGTATGTCTTAGCGACATGGTTTAGTGGTGGACTTGGCAGTGCTGAGTTAATGGTTGGACTTGATGGTCTTTTTCAACCTGAACAATTCCATGATTCTATGATCTTAGATTCACTATCAAGTCTTCCCTTGAAGACAGCAATTCATGGTGGCTTTTTGTAGAATCTGTGCTATATTGTGCTGTATGTGAAAAGTGCTTCTGAAGTGTGTTACATGTAAATAGGCTTCTATTGTCAATTTACTTTTAAAAAAAATGTATACACACGCGCACACACACTAAATGAGGGGAGTTTCTGCATTTGGCTTTGCAAGACTCTATACTTGAATTCACTGCATCCCTTTTCCTTAATGTCATGCATATTACTCTGTGCATTTCCCACACAATTCCAAACACAGTTCTGCTCCCACAGGACTTTGTAAAGAGGGTCCCATTTGAGTCGGCAATGCAATTTTGGGGACTGAAGCATCATAGTGTGTTGACATAAAGATAAAAGTCTGATAACATCAGGAAAAGGCTACTTTCAGCTCCCAGTGTTTAGGCTTTTGATCTCTTTCCTTCCATGCAAACAATTGCAAATGACCCTTTTAATCATCTCAACTTGTGAAATGAGACTTACTGTGTTAAATTAGAATTAGGAGCTGAATTTTGAGGCACATTTGAATAATTGCATTAGTATAGGAATATATGCCATTCTGGATCATTTATTTCACATCATAGTTAAGTGGCATGAATTTATAACGAAGTGTGGTGTTGGGTTTATTGCACTTTTTTCCCCCTTCAAGGCAGAAATTCACTGAATAGTTTATCATCCACCATACTATTGAAGTTACCATTTTGGGAAGTAACGTAAAGATAAGCATACATGCAAGTTTGTATTTTTATGTTTGCATGTAGTAATACATTATGCATCAGTAAGCTTTAGTAAGGTTTACTGAATATATAGTAGTGGACCTAGTTAAGAGAACAAAGCTTGTTTCGTGCCATAGCATGAGGTGTAGACTCAAATGTACTGTTATAGTGTCACAGATGATGAATTTTGCCAATGTGCTCTGCACAAAAAGTAACAAAAGTGATCTAAACCATTATTATTTTTGTTTCTTAAACCGCAAACAATACAATGGCCAGTGCTTGTTTCTGAAAAGTATGGAAATAAAGGAACTGGAAGTGATCTGAGATTTTTAGACTCACTTGTTAAAATAATTTAGCAAGTTTATATAGGTAGATAAAATGGTCTGTGGATTAGGTACAGACATAGGCCCTAGTGAACTAATTCATCATGGCATGGGATAAAACTTAATGCAAACTGTTATCTTTTGGTTTTAGACTTTTATAGTGAACTGAAAGCCTTACCAGTTTTTCAAATGATACTGCAGTGAAGATGGAAGAAAAACTCCAGATTATCTCTTTCCCTTATTTAATTTACAGACCATGTCAAGATTTTAATAATAGGGCTTAATGAAAGCTTCATAAAAACCTCATTTTTTCCATCCTGTTTATTGTATCATTAGACGCCGACACAAAAGTAGGAAAAAAGTGAAGTTGTTCAGTGCAATTTTCAGCAGTTCTTAAGGATTTATTGAAGCAAGGCTGTAAAATTTTAAAATCTGTGTTTGTTTTTTTAAAATAAGTAACATCTCATAGTTGTGGCCTCATTTGGATTCTCTCATAGTCCATTTTCTCTCCAACTTCATTCCTTTCCTTTGTTTTGCTTGTGCCTTTAAAGACAACTTAGGAAGGCTGTATATACACACCACTGGTGTTTTTAAATGACTGCTGATTCTTCCTGCATGGCTCGTTAGACATTTTGCCCCGTTGGAAATCACAGTAACAGCCTTTTTGTTCCTATTCTGAGGTATGATGAAGTACAGGAATTTTTTTGGCTATGGAAGTCGTCTTCTGGTTGCATCTGGCCAGAAGGTTATTCCAGTGCTTAAGACCACAGCTTGGCGTAAGAGGGACCATTCGGTCCACCTACAGAGTTGTCTTTCTCCTCTGCAAAAAAACCAGAGGTCAAATATCAGATCCTATGAAATGCTGAGAAATGCACCCATGCACATACTCACATATACTTCCAAACATTTTAGCTCTTTAATTTTTGCTGGTTAGAACTGGTGATTTTAGTGCTTGCTTTTTAATGCCTACATTCGCAGTAGTACAGGTCAGATTGAAGTCAATCCTGTAAATCCTTCAGCTTATTTTTGCCAGAAAAACAAACTTTCCCTCCTGTATAATAATTTTGATCACTTGACCTCCATTTCCATGGCAATGTGATCAGAGGGCTACAGTCAGCTAGCCATGTAGGCTAAGGACTATCTTTTGTCACAGTGTGCAGTGAAACTACAGATTTGAAGAGTAATTAAAGGACTGACACGTTTTTACCCCACCACCCACATCCATTAAAAATGTAACTTGGAAACAAAACATGTGATCAGCTAGGCAAAGGTGTTTTTTTTAAAAAAAGCTTATTTAAAAGGAAAACCAAACAACAAACCCACCCCCCCAACCTCCTTCTTCAGTCTTTTAACTTCTAAAATTACTACTTTTCTAGCAATCTGAGACATTCTGTATACCCTTCTATGTGTATTTGAATTTCCCACAGACTCCTGATTCCTGTGTGCTTAGTTTAGATGACACGCACTTGGTGTTGTCAAAAGCTGAGTTTTCTAGCTGCAGAACTCATACATTCATCATTAAACAAGCACAGGTCGGGCAGCTGATGTTCCTCCAGGTTCAGTCTGGGGTTACTGGTTCAGGGTGACATGCAGAATCCAGCTGATGCTTGTGAGCAGCATGTACCTCCTGGTCTCATCAGGGTGAGTGACAAAACCTAACAGCAAGTGCTGGCCCGTGTGGCGCCTTGGATGGGGACAGTGTGGTTCAGGGACATGGTGCGGTAGCGTGTGCTGCTGCTCGCCTGGCAGCGCCTGTGGCCCGGCCAGCTGAAGGGCTGGAGAGTGTGCATGGGTGGTGTGTTCGTGTTTGCTGGCTAACGAGTGTGCTTTGTAGGGCGGTGTTTGGGCTTTAGGCCCCTGAATGCTTCTGGGCTCTCTCAGGTGGGAAGGTGCCTTTCTGGTAAGGATACGAAGGCTGGCGGTACTTCATGACCTGGTGAGAGGGAAGCAGCGTCTCCACTTCTGCACGACAGCGTTAGGTTTCCTTCAGACTAGGTAACAACCAAGTTATGGATGTAATACTCTTCAGATTATCTTCCTCTCTGTATATGTTAACATACAAAAATATAAGGTGTTGGGTTGTTTGAGGATCTGTCTTTTCTGGAGCAATTCTGTCCCTTCTCAGAGGGTTTGGCAGGGTAACCCAACTCTGATAAACCAAAAAGGAGTGTTACGACTTTTATCTTGTTTGCGGCACACAGCTGTGATGCTGTGGGGGAGCGTGGCACCTAGAAGAGCTGCACTCTCTCCCGAAGACTTGGTGGAGCAGATGTAAGAAAGAAAACGCATCCGAGATGGAATTCGTGGCTTCCTGGGCAGCACACCGTGCTACTGCTAGACTGCAAGGCCCGCTCTATAGATTGATTTGTAAGTGGATCACGCTTAGTAAGAGCATATTGATGAGGCAACAGTGTATTATAAGCTAAGTTGCCGTCTGTTTTTTCCGCACTACTGTTACTCTTCATTGCCAGTATCCACGTAATGGTAAAACTTGCAAGTGAGCTTTCTCCTTCCCGGAGAGGGTTCTCTCCACGGAACCAATCTTGCAAGTGCCCCTACACGTTTCATGTGGTACAAAAAAGTGCAAACGGTTTTCGTTGTCGGAATCGCGCTGTAAAATGAAAAAGCACGGGCACCTGGCCAGCCCGGGCTGTCCCGCCCGGCCGGCCGAGGGGGCTCGGCCGCCAGCCCCCCGCTCGGCGCG
>JAVJGI010000062.1:48997048-49052710 GCA_035590275.1 Ibycter americanus
CCCCCGGGGCGGGGCGGGCGGCGGTTCTGGCCGCCTCGAAAGTGTCCTGGGCATTTGTATAATGGATCATCAGCTGACACCGCCCGGGCAGAAAGCTCTCACCGCTCCCTCTGGCTGCTGGAAGTCTGAAATTACATCTTTGTCTTTGAAGTCGGGCGCACTGTTAGCGTCGCCATGGCGACGGGGCGGGTAATGGCCTCCGCCGAGTGGAGGCTGGTATTTAGCGCTGAGCGCGGCCCTGCACAAGGCCTCGCTCTCCAGAGCGGCTACTGAACTGTCCTCTGTTAGAAAATGTTTAAAAATTGCGTTTTTACATGGCCTTACCAGATTAATAGTCATGGTTTATTTCCTTTTAACTGCAGGGATAAAAGCATTATTCCATTAAATGGGTATCGCCCCCCCCCCCCCCCCTTTGGTTTATGCATTATTAACACAAGCTTTCCTGTTTTGCTTGTAACATTTTATAGGCTCTTTCAAACATGTAGTCAGATTTGCTCTGCTGCTCTTTTATTTTTCAGGACTTAACCCTTTCTCTCCTTGATCATGTCTTCAAAAACTTGGAGGCAAGGCTCTTGCAGTTCAGCTTGCTCCCATTTAACGTCTTTAAAAACAGAAAAATGCTTTTTCTTTTCACTTTTTTTTTAAACTATTTTTTTGACGAATTCTGCCTTTTTTAAAGCATTCTACAAAGTGATGCAGATGGGTCTGTTCTTATTTAATTGAATCAGATGCTGAAGTCAGCACACATGAGCCTTGATAGGGTTGTGAAGGGTTTGAGTCAAGGAAGTATTTTAGTGTGGCATTTTAATTTGTGTGCCCATCTTCTCTTCTGCCTTTTAGTGTTGTCACCCCACTCTGCATGTGTAGTGTTTTGTTGGCAGCCTTCCAAAGAGACACCCCTTGTCGCTGAAGGACTGGGACCAAAAATCCAGAACAGTCCTGGGGACACAGTATTTACCCCCACCACCTTCCTTGTTAACGTGGAGCCGGTGAAATATATCTAGACAAGTAGAAGTATTGTTGTAAACACAAGCTGCAGGCTTTGTTTCACTTTTCCAGTGCTCTAAAATATAGCTTTCATTTTAGTGTCTAGTAGGAGGCATATATCCAAGTACAATCAAGTGCTGTGGATACAGGGATTCAGTCATCCCTACCAGCACAAATGGTCTCTCTATTAAAAACTTTGAGGCTGTCAAGCAAACCTGGAATTCATATTTCCCCCCAACCTCCCCTCCCCAACTGTGAATTTATCGTTATGGGGTGCTTCCTGCTCTACTAAATGCTTCCAAAGACATCTCAGGAAAAGGCAAATGTTCCTCATTTTTTTGTCCTTTTTTTATTAATGTTGTGTAGCAATGTTGATGGTAATGGTACTTCTTGTGGGATGAACTTTTGACTTCTGGGCAGTGGACCGAAACTTTGAGATTTATTTCACCTGTCCAGCAGGACTATAGACTGTGCTCAGGTCTCTGACTGGGGTGTGTGTGTATGCAGGGCTCCTGCTCTTCCCCTATGCATCTGTCTTCAGCACTTGATGTCTCAAAGCTCTGCGTTTGTTCCTGCATGCAACTTTTCACCCGTGTTGACTCCCAGAAGACACCTTTGGTAATTAGCAGTGCTTCTAAAACTCGAGTGAAATAAATTTCCTACCTCTGGGAGGCCCTGGGGTAGGTGAAAGATGGATAGTCAACCCAACTCCCTGACTAGCATGAGGCCCATCTCTACTCTGGGCCAGCAGCAGCTGCAGGGGCTGTGTTGCGGCCCAGCCTGGAGTTAGTGTGTTGTAGTATTGGTGAATGTGGCAATAACGTGCTTTTTCTTTATTTTTTTTTTATATATATATATTAAAAAGGTTTTAAAAATTCTGCTTAAATATATTTTTTAAAAAAAGGCAGTTCTGGCAAATCTGCTGCAAGTGTGGAGACAGTATTGTACAACTGCATATATTAAGTAGGCTGGACTAGAGACTTACTCTCATCTCCTGGTTTTGTGGGTATGAATTTCATCCTTTGAGTTACATCGCCCTTAAATCTGCAAATTCTGGGAAAATGAGACAAAGCAGTTTACGTTCCATGAATAAGAAATTACTAATTGCTTACAAAACAGGCGTATCTTTATCTACACAGGGCTTTTTAAAGTGCTGCTTAATCTTTTTTCTTTTTTAATCACTAAATAAACATGTCTCAGCAGTCACTGCATGTGAAACCAAAACCTGGATGTGGACAAAAAGCAAACACACTACACTAATTTTCATTAGCATATCCTATCTCCTAGAACATTTATTTTTTCATCTCCTTGTAAATTGATTTTTCATGTGCTTGTGACTGATATTTGAACTGCGTGTTTGTAGTAACTGACTTATGTAAAAGCCAGGTCCTGGATCTCCCAACATGCATATATTATGGAGGTGACCTCGTGGGTCCATGGTTAAGGTTGCACAGAGTTTTCACTTAAAACAATGTTTAAATCCCTTAATTAAACATTAAAACTCGCACGAATTCTCAAACATGGACTGTTTCAATAAAGAGGATAAACTTTAATTATTTAGGTACTCAATGTTCTTCTTAGCGCTGTATTTGCAAAATTCAGAACAACTTAAAATTACTACTTCCTCAGTTTTTTCTGGAGTTCCTGGTATTTTCCCTTTCTCTGTTCTTTTATAAATCTTTTGGCTAAGCCTTTCATTGCTTTAAGTTGTCACAGCTCTGCTGACTTCAGAAAACTATGACAATTTATATAATTTAACTAAAACCAGTTCAGCTTTAAGTGTAGTAATGCATGACACAGAAGAACATACAGAAGACATAAGATGAGAAAGCTCTTTATATTGTATTAGTTTCTGCCATTGGAGTCAAACAGTGTATTGGTTATTTGTAGCTGATGCCTGTCTTTGACACCAATGATCTGGAATGAGAAGAAGAAACTAGAGAGCCTATTTAAAAGAGAAATACCACATGGAAGCAAAATCCAGACTCACACTTAAACACCAGTAACATCTCTTCTGGACAGGTGGTTATTTCTGAATCAGTCAATGAAGAACAGCTGCGGTAGTCCCAAATGGGTGTAAACTTCCTTCTACTTTCCCCCATCTCTTTATTCTTTGAGGACCCAGTTCAAACTTTGTTCAAGTCAGTCTTTTCATTGGTTTCAGTGAGCTTTGGATTTGGCTGATTAATTCTTAGGTTTACTCTACCCAGTTGTCACCCTGTTCCTCCATATTAACATCTGTTTTGAGCCTTTTCCTTCGGACAGGTTCTGTAAACCTGTTGTATACAGCTGAGTATGCTGAACCTGTAGTGACCAGCAAATACAACTCTCCTTGGTAGCGTTTGCAGCCTTCTGCTGAGCTATAATCACATTCTTCAGCACAGGTGGAAGCCTTGCTGAAAACAACGTATTATTTGCAAACCATACATAAATGAAGAAAAATTCCTTTAGAAACCAGTGTTACATATGTGAGTAGTATCTGTATTCAGACCCCTTAGCCTGCAGCTATACTAGCTGGAAATAGAGACAAAAGGGAGAAAAACCCAAACCTTACTCCCCATAGACCATTGGCTAACAAGAAGTTTTTTGTTTAAGTCTTTTGGGTTAGGATCTGTGTTTTGCCATCATTTTCAGCTGACTGCCACTGTGGTCATATATGCTTATTAGTTCAGGTCTCCTGTCCATTGAAACACCACAGCTAGCACTTTTAAAATTATTTTTGAAAAAAAATCTCGTCCTGTTAGCAGCAACAAGGGTCTACAAAAATACTTATATTAGAAAGCATTGTTTCAGAGTGTGCTAGTTCTTGAATTTTGGAAAGCACAAGCACTGTATTCTGCGATTGAGTACCAATACCACAAAAATTCAAAATTATTTATTAATTTAAAGCATTACTTACTGTTTTAGGCATTGAATGAAGCACAAAATTCACAGGAAGTTCCTGTCTCCAATGTATGAATAGGTTGTCAAGCTCTTCCAGGGTAGGGATTGGTATGTTGGAAGTGAAAAGGCTTGCTGCACTTGTATACCACAAGGTTCATGTGGAAAGGGCGTGTGAACAGAAGCTACTGGGCTTGAAATGTTTCTTTGTTGGTGATGTTCTTACATTTTACTGACTCTGCTGTGTGTGTACCTGAGCGCTCTCAAGCAAAGCATAGTGGGGAGGAATACATGAGGGCAGCGAGTACTGAAATAGTGTGGAGAGTCTTAATTTGTATGGATTGGAATCTTTGGCAATAGTACTGTATTAGTGGTATTTTAATAATTTTTTGGGTTTGCTACCCTGTGCAAATTCTCTTCGTTCTTTTTTTGGGGGGGGATAGGGGAACGTTAAAAAACCCCCCACAGATCCAAGCACAGTATATACTTTGTGACAGCAAGGGGTTAAGGAGATGTAATTATGCATTCTTCAGTAAGTGTTCTGCAGTCAGCAATACAGCTAGCTGTACAGGAAGCTTAAAAAAAAAAAGAAAAAAGAGGGAGAATATGGAGAGAAGGTCACATCGAAGGATTCTCCTAGGGTTTTCTTGTGTTTGCTTTTCCTTTGTGACTTAGCATACTCTCTCCTGATAGAAACAGAAGAAAGCATTATGGCCTGTTGGTTCCTCCTGCTGATAATGGACACTTAATCCCTTTGCTTATGGTAGTGGTAGAGATGAATTTATGGATTTAGGGTTTTTTTATTTTTTAAGAGTTCTGAGCCATCCCAGTGCTTGCTATGGTTCTTGTATATTCCCCAGCTCTTAGTTATTGCAGGGAGTGCGTTGCAGCCCTGGGAACACTCAGCATGTCAACAAACGCTATTTCTCAGCTGTGGTTCACCCGTTCTGTTTGAGAGGATTTGAATTTCCAGCAAATCCATCTACTGGAAATAGTTAGTTGTGCACCTTTTCAGGTGATTTGGATAGATGAATGGAAGTTCTTACACAGTCAGTATTTCAGGCTGACCTGACCGGTAAAGGTGAGCTTTCATCACTGCTAACTAAGCCTTTGAGGGACTAAGGGGAAAGAGCAGGGTGGTTTTTTTTTTTCCTTCTTCCCCCACCCCCCTAACATACATGATCATCATGTTCTTCACAGGTGGAACAGGGGGTTGTGGAGTGTTTTGGAACAGTTGTAGTAACAAAGCAGAGCACGTAAAATGGGCAGGATATTTGGTATGTGGGCTACCCCCTTCATGTGAGTTAGCCTGAGTTCTGACTTGATGAGTCACTTAGTGCACCAAATCCTTCTTTTTTATTGAACTAATTTAATTTGCAGTTGGATTTCAACATAACAGCAAAGCATTTCTGGGAGATGTGTGTTTGGTAATACAGTAGTCTGAAAGAGGTGGGTTGGGGGTTTTTTTCCCCCCTCTTTTTCTTTCACAGAATAAAATTTTCATTTTTCCCCTGGTACTTTCCCTATTTAATTATATGGAAAGAACTACAGACAAGTAAATGAATGGGATTTCTCCCCTCATCCTTCTCTGAAAAATGAAAAAACCCAAACACCACCACCACCACGCCCCCCCAGTAGCTTTTCTTTTGGGATAAAGATCCTCACCTTAGCCTTGCCATTGACCTTATGGGGACAGGCTCTTGTGATCCCCCCCAGAGAGAGGGGACACTGAGTTTGTCGGTTTATGTACTGGTGCAGAGTTCCTTGCAATAAGAACCTTTATGTTAATTGCATGAGTCTTCTGAAATGCAGCATTAGGGAACAGTCCACCCCTAAGGACAACTGAAATCTTTCTTCCCATACTTGTTAAACGCCAGTTTAAAGCTATTGATTTCCTTCCCCTAGAAAAATAAAAGTTAACTCCCATCATGCTTCTCCTCTCTTTCTCTTAACTTTCTTTTTTTCCCTGTGTCTTTATCATTTTAACTCAGCAAAATTCTGAAAGGATCGCTGCGAGGAGGAAGGATAGACTGATAAGTGTGTTTCCTAAAGCTTTTGGCCTTTCAAGGTTTCTCTTACAGCAGGGTTGAACTGTGCCAACAACTTGGATTGAGACTACAGGGGAGTAGTGTGCAATACTTTCTGCTTCCGATAGCTCTTTGTTGATCTAAGAGAGAGCACTTAGAGAGTGGTAGGTCATTTATGTGATTATGAAGAGCACTTGGTTCTCTCTTATTCAAGATGGAAAAATAATAGTTTTTGAATAAGAGGTCGCTGTCAAGATGACATTGAATGTGACTTCTCTTCCCTCTTCATTCCCTCCCCCACTAGAAGAAAAGCAGCACTGGAACTACTCAGGACAGGGCTGGATTTTTCCTCCATGTGACTTTCTCTTTTCTTCTGTTCTTTGTTCGTTTTATTCCTCACCATTTCCTCTGTGTGTAATGTTTATACTTCTTAATGACGTCTGGATATTTATGGTAACTAGAAATTTAAAAATAAATGTAATGCATGTACGGTTCTATGTGTTGTTTTAAGTCTTGTTTTTCCACTTTGCAGAATTAAGCTGCAAATGTGTGATGTGGTATCTGCTTGGGTGACAGATGTCCATTCCTGAATGATGCTGTGTTCCTTTTGTGCTTTATTTATGGAGTGATTTGTTTCTAAAATAATCTCTTAATCTTTTCCAAACTACATTTCTGTATGTGCTCTTTTTACATATGCCATAATTTACAGTAACAGACTAAAACTGAAATTACTCCTAAAAGCTTTGTTTCTAAAGCTAATAATAGTGATATAACACTGTCATTTTTGGTTTGATGCATCCTTGCAGAAATAGGTTAAGTGTGTAGTTTGGTTTTGCTCCGGTGGGTTTTTTGAGTGTTTGTTTCCTGTAGTACTGCCATAATGAATTGTATTTTGATTTCATTCACTTATCAAATGAAAAGACAACACTAATTTCTCCTTTTTTATGTTCAGTTTCTTTTATACCTCAGAAAAGGAGCTGTATGCCCAAATTAGGATGCAATTGCTCAGACTACAGAATATAGTAATGTATTTTATGAAAAGAAACTACATTAGTATTTTACTAAAAGTTATTCTAGGGTTACTTTACTTAAATCTGTGTTGAACATCAGTAAACACTCCAGTTCCTCACAGATTTCCTTTTCGTAAACTCTACCAGACATGGTTTCAGCTTGGAGAAGGGCTGATCAGTGGAATATGAGTAATTCCTTGCAGCAGGGAAGACTTTTTTAGATTCACTTATTTGCAGTCTAAAATCAAGTCTGTATAAAGTGTGTTGAGATTTTTCAGGTGTTTGCCTGTTGACATGTTGAAAATAACTCCGCTGGAATTTTGAAATTCTGATTTTTGGAAAACCAAAACTGTTTTGGAGCCATTTTGGGGAAAGACAGCACGTAAATATTTTTTCTTTCTGAACTCTTGGGTTTTTTACCTTTTTTTTTTTTTTTTAAATGTGGGTATTAGCAATGAGCAGTAATTTGAATTTCTGATTAAGTCACCTCAAAGTTAGATAGGAGGTGCTGAGAACTTCCATGATTATTAGTCAGCTACCCAAAAATCACAGAAAATGTGTGTGCAAGCCTGAAAAAGCATAGTGATGCCATTGATCTTTGATTACTAGACTGTGGAAACTTCTGAAGGTTGGACTTGTCTTCTCATAGAAAGTAATCCCGCTTAACTTTAGTCTCAGGTTTGAAATTTTTTGGACTGTAGTATTCCATGATTTTTTTAATTACATATGAAAGCTCAGGATCAGTCCTGAGTACAGATGGTGGGTGTTGAGCCATCACCACTGAACAAAAGCTGTAGTTCTGGCTCTATCAACTGAACTATTCCTGAGGGCGCTTGCTGTGCTGCAGCCCCCAAAGTCCACAGTTTTTCTGGAAATCTGCTCGATTCCTATTAGGACCTAACGTTACAGAAACTTGGCCTCGCTCCTTCAGTGGCTGCTTGAGCAGTTTGATGCTGGAGTGGGACTGTATTAACGTTTCAGTTCGTATCAGGAGCAGGTTTTTGAAGTGACTGTCACAGTTGAGCCCCGTTACCATACTTTGATTCACATTACCCAGCAGGCAAGGAGCAAGCTGGATTCCTTTTGGTTGAAACAAAGCTGAAAAATGTGCCCCAGGAGCCTGCCTAATGCACTCCAGCTGCTAGCAGGTACTTGGTCCCTGGGCTAGCCTGAAGGACAGCCCTCCAACAGGGGTACAGCATGGGTGCTGGGTGCTCAGCACCAAGCTCTCCTGCCAGCGCCTGTTCCTGTGGAGTCACACCGCTGGCTCTGGCAGGTGTAGCCTTCCCTTTCAATGCAAGATGCTGCTGGGCTGCATCTGGATGTTTTACATAAGGTCTGGATCCAGAGTCCTTTGAAGTCTTTGAATGACTTCCATTGACTTTAATAGGCTTTGTGGCAGGCCCTAATGATTTGGCTGTGATCTGAAAAGGGATGTTCAGAGATTTTTCTATAATGAGAAAATGTTACCTTTTAAAGAATGGAGTTCAAATAGTCTGATCAGTTCTCAAGTGGAAGTGAGCTTCTTGCTATCTCCTGGAATCCTTTTGTCCCTGTCAAAAAAAAAAAAAAAAAAAAAAAGTCAGAAAATTAGTACTCTTTGCTCAAGTAAGGTCCAAGGTTGAAATTAGCAGAGGAATTTTGGGTCATGGATTGAACGGCACTGACAAGCAGTGGAGAGATTTGCACAGTGCAACTGTCTGCTCCTCTCAAAATTGCGCGGTAAGCCCCTCATTCTCGCCAACAGTCACTTTGCTCACAGTTTTGAAGTAAAAAGGCAGGAGACAGGAAAAAACCCTCAACTTAATATTCATTCATACCAACATTGTTTTGAGTGATGCCGTAGGTCTAAAACCAACATGAATTAGAAAATCTCAAGTCTGTTTTTAAAGGTGAGGATGTAATAGAAGGCATTTCACTGTCCTGCTGATTGAATAATGAAACTACCAATTCTTTACGTTTCCCTGTATCTCACGTTCCCCTCGAAATTAGCTCTCTTCCAGAAAAGTTTCTCAAATTATTTTTTTGCGTGCAATTACATTTTCGTTATCAAGGAAATTGTTGTTTGATCAGTATCCAGAAAAGCTTTCCTTTTCCCGCTTCCTCTGAATCCTTTCGCGTGAGGTACGAAATCAACTTACTGGTTTAACAAATTAATGTGGAGAACTTGGATCTGTTGAACTTCTGCTTCTTTATTTACTGCATTATTCTGTTTACTTAGTCTTCATCTTCCTTAAATTACAAAAATGTGTACTTTTTTCTTTCCAAAACAGGTGTATGCTGTAATAATGTTTAAAAAATCTAGGAACAAAGTATAGCTCCATTTCATTGTTGGATGTGAGGATCTTGCAGAATGTGCATTTACAATTGTATGTAATTGTGTGTGTCTTCCTGTAATGGTTTGTCTTAATATTTTTATTTGTACAAGTGCATGGAACAGTTCCTCTGAAGTTGCACTGGGACTGATTTATCACAGTTATCCTTGTTTTACATCTGTGTAATTACTCTGAAATCATTGAACTTATGCTGATACAAAATTGCAGTAGTGGTGAATTAGGGTCGCGCTTTTGATGGTGCTTTTTATTCCGGCTGAAATACTCTACTGATCCAGGTGAGGATGAAATGTTGTACTAAGCTGCGAGACGTTTCACTGATTGGGTTCATGCTGCTTATCTGTCAGTACTTCCGTTCTTAGGAGCTCTATTTAATGCAGTTATTTCTCTGTGCCTTGGAAATGCAAAGGAGTGGGGAGAAAAGTTAAAATCAAAATTCATTGGTTTTCTAGTATTTACATGCCAGCTGTAGCTGAACAAAGTGGTCCTGAGGGCCTAGCACTGTATTTTTGGTAAAGGCATTATTCTATCCTTCATCTTTGAGTGCATTAGCTTTAGTAAAAGAAAAAAAACCCAGAGACCTTCTTCAGACTCTTCTCGTTTTTCTCATCTGCTTTGAAGCAGTGGATTAGCTTTTTAAAAGGAAAGCATAGGCTGGTGTTACCAGAGGGTGGTTTGTGTTTATCAGAAGGTGGAGGGTGCTGGTGGCATTCAGAATAAATAATTAAATAAAACACATGGTCAGGACACGCCTGCAGTTGTGACTCCATCAGCCGTTCACAATCCCCGTGTTCCTCTCATCTCTGAAATCCAGACCTTGGAAGTGATGGCAGGAGACCAGCTGATAGTCCTCAAATAAGCCAGCCCTGTGTGCTGTCCTTTTGTTTCATTTTCAAAAAACCCTCTATCGGAGGGAAGCAGTCGCAGAGCCTGCATGCTGTCATAAAGATCTGGAGGATGTTGTCCGATGCTGGGGCCTGGTGTTGCCATGGTCTCGGCTGCGTGGCTTATTCACTCATCCTGGGACCTCTGGCTTCCCTGGCTGGGAGTCATCAGTGCACTCCCAGCCCGCACCAGTGCAGCTGGAAGGGGTGCCGCGCCACCGCTGAATCAGCTTTCCCACCTCTTCCCTTCAAGATTAGGAAAGCAGGTGTTAAGTCTCATTTTGAGAATTTATTGTTATCAGTTGCTGATGCTTTAGAGACAACTCTGCTTACCCGCCTAATAGCCAAATGCAAGCTAATAGTCTGTACAGGCCATTGAAGCCTAAAATCCTGCTAATTCCTTCCTCTAATGAATAATCCCTGATCTCTGTATGTGCCTTGACTACAGAAGGGCTAATTATGAAATTCATTGTAAGGAAAATTTCGAACTCATGATTTCTGTGCCTGGGATATGTAAATAAATAATGCGTCTGCATGTATACCATGTACAAAGTACAGCTTTCATATGTAAAGTTAAACATCCCTAAAGAAATTTAGTTAAAATAAATGGGATTGTAAAACATTTCTTTTGCTCAGTGGATTAATGGCTCATAGTTTAGGGAATAGGTTGCCTGTTCTATATGAAAGGTCGTTCATTTTAACCCTTAGGAGAGACATTGTATGTTGTGCTGGCGAGTAAATTTGTTAATAGCTTTGAAGAAAGAAGGTTTTTCCTGCTGCAGAGCGGGAGGTGGGATTCGGCACTGGGTTCTGGGGGCCCCTGCACTGGGGCCTGGAGAGCCTCATATTCTCCCCAGCAGGTAATTCAGAGAAAGTGTTACTGTTCCATGCCTGGAAATGTATGGGGATGGTAAATCTCGTTCTTTGGGTTTGAAGAATGCTTGTAAGAAACAAGTGTAGTGATCTTTTCATTTCAAATTAAAAAAAAATAAATATCTAAGCAACCAAATACTGGGTAGAGATGTTGCATAAATTATAATGAGCACCAGAGGACACAGGATGTGTTCATTCCCAAGCTGCATGATTATTTCGTGTTGTGAAGGGTTAGCTTTTCAATTGCAAAGCTTAATCACTTTTCAAATGAATATTTCATAACAGTTATTTTTTCATCAAATATACAACGGCATGCTTATTTTGTTCCTCATGTGGTAGACATTAGTTTTCAGCAGCTTTAAATTCTTTTTATTTCCCCTCATCTTTTATTCTTGTTTTCAGCCATGGATGGGCAAGAGAATACTTGTGAATGTTTCCCGACGAGTGGCTAATGTTGTGGCTGAGAGCAAGGAAGAATCCAGAAGTTTTAGTAAAATTAGTTCCAAATTCTTAAAACATTTGAATTTATTTCATGTTGAGTGCAGCTTATGTGACCAATCTAAAATATTTTAAACTTTATTTAAAATGAGAGCACAAGTATTACAGACATCTGCCACAACTAGTAAACCCCATTTGGTGATACAGCACAGCTGTATTACTTTTTGTTCCCAGTTGATGAAAGTTACCATAAAAATGCAAGCAGTTGATTGCCCTTAGTACAGCTTCTTTTTGCTAGAAGAGTTGGGCAGGGGGATCTACATAGTTTTGTGTATACCTCTATAGTGATCTGTATAGGTATTTGAGAATTGCCCTGGCTTAGGACAAATCTTGGATAGCAACAAGGTGGTGCGATTGCCCTGTTACATATGCTTCAGACCCGAATTGGTGGAGTTGCTGTAGCACTGCTAAGTTGGCTCATGACTGCTTTCTAGATCTCTTGAGTGCTTTGGCAGATGGACGAAAATTAAACAAACTTGGAGGTTTTGAATTATACTAGTGGGCCAAACTGGCTTGAAAATCGGAGAAAAGCAAAGCTGACCTTAAGGCACTCTCACTTCTTTTTCTGTTCTTTTATATCAAGAAGTCCTTTGGTACTCACCTGTCCAGCCTGTTCAAAATTAAAATGTATTTTCTTTGAAGTATGCAATAAAAGAAATATTTATAAAAATACCAAGTGTTGTTTTGACTAGACAGTCTACTTATTTTTCTTGTCTAGCTATTTTGTTCTCATACTTTACAATATATTTCATAGTGCACTTTGAAGCCTACAGAATATCGTATTTGTCTTTTCCTTCAAAACAAAAATAATAAATCTCTGAAACTCATTTAATCACATACATAAGGCACAAGATAGTCTGAAATTGAGAGTAGCACAGTGCATTGTGCCTATGCCTGTGTATACTGAACTAGTGGTATGAATGTAAAAGCTGTACACAACTGACGTGCTTTGTAGAAGGAGTGTTTTGGGGAATTTTTCCAGCCATATCCTGGTCTATATTGGACAGTAACGTTCAAAATTTAACCACGCTCAAGTCTTTCAAATCTTGGGCAGACTGTTTAATGGTAGTTATATCAAAGAGTTTTCTGTTGTGCTTGCCCTCTTTGCCTTTCATGTGTAGTGATGCCATATTTGCCAGGATAGCCAACATGTTTGTGTATCTTTACTCAAGTACAGGATCTATAAGCTCCTTGTGACACAGTTGCTCTTGCCTTGTGCTCCTAAGTACAAGCCATTTTCTTCTGTCCTCCGTCCGTGTAGCTGAGGTTGACTGTGGGACCATTTAAAAAGGTAGTCATTTTTTTCCTTTTGTTCAATTTGCAGTTAAAATAGAAACCCAGGAATTATTGGATACTTTCCGAACAGCATAAAGTCCATACTGTTACACGTCGTTATTGTACGCCTGCTTAGAATTTTTCTTCTTTCTCTTATTTACAGCATATTTTGTAATGGCCACTTCCCTTGTCATCTTATACATGTAGGAAAAATGTATTTTATATGCTAAACCTACTTGTGATCTATAATTCTATTCCTGTATGTTACGCCCTCTAGTTCTTTGGTTAATTTTTTTTTCACTTTACAGTTATTTTTAAAGTCTGTGATTGCCAAGACACTTGAACGGTTTCTGAACGTGAAATACAGGTATCTCTCGGATACCTTGAACACAAATACTTTCCCAGTCAGGCACATAGATATGTGATGAAGGCGTAGGAATTAGTGACTCTTTCAACTTTGTGTTATGTGGTTGGTGGTCATAAGCTGCAAGTCCATAGTACACCATTAGTGTACATTGTCACCTGGAGAATTTAGATTTCTTCAGAATTTCAGGTTCTTTAGTGGATAAAACAATCTGCAGAAATAGTTGCCTTGCTGTTCAGAATTAGGCAGTGTTGGGTTGCTGCTGTTAGTGCTCTGATGATGTAAACAAAATAGAGTTAATCTATATGACCTAAGAGGGAGGGAGCTGACCTCACAAACATCAGTGACTTTCTTCTCACAACAGTTCTGGGAGGTAGGAAGTTGTATTATTACTATCCCTGCTGAGGATCTATGGCACAGAAAGATTAATTGATGTGCCCAAGGTCATGGAGGAAGTGAGAGCCAGGGATGAAATTGCATCTAGATATTCTGCATCCTGGTCAGATGCCTTAATCACATGGCCGTAACCCCTTAATATTTGCGATTTTGTTGGCTTAACTAGGTGCTCTATGTGTGGTGTCTTAAAAGTCTTATTTTGCCTTTTTACAATCCTTACCCAGTGTGTCTTTTGTCCCGAACAGAAACTTTAGTGAGAAGGATTTTTAGGGACTTCAGGTTTAAGTGCCATCTGTTCTTTCAGGTATATTCATTCTACGATTATAGATAGTTGTGCTTTGTTGTTCATCAGTAAATCAGAATGCTGAAAATGCAATATAAGCAAAATACATTGGAGGTTTGGGGTTTTTTTTAATGAATATATTTTTTCCCCCCAATGTTTTTGTGGTAGAGAATTCATCACAATAAAGGATTAAACTGTCAAAAGAGTATTAGCTGTTAGTGGTGTGTTGATTCATTATATTCCTTCGTGTGTTTGGAGTCATTGTGCTCCACAGCGAGTAGGAGATGGGGCTGTCCAGGGGGAGCACCACAGTGACCATTAGCAGTTGATTAAAAGGGAAGTATATGCAGTGAGGAATTGGTCATAAATTATGTCCTTCCAGCTGGAGTTTATCTGCGGTAAAGGAATCGCCAGCATCCTTATTTGTTCATCTGAAAACGTGCAAGTAGTCAAAAAGCATTAAGTAGTAGTCTGTAATAAGCGTCTGCATGCACTTGCCTTGCACATACTACAGGTACATGGACTACTTGTGGGGGGACTTCATCCCACCATGAGCCCTGTGAGAGAAGAGGATGCAGACCAGCTGGACTGGTGGGGCTGGCCCAGGCGCTGGCCTGCCCCTGAGGTCTAACTGCGTGTAGGACCATACAGGAGATTCCGTCTTTCCTGTCCAGACAGTGAATGATTTGGCCACAGGGAAATCTGCATTCAGTCTTTGCAGCTCGTGGTCAAAGTGGGTTTTCAATCACTAGCCCAAGGCACGCGCTTAATATATAAGAGTGCCTTGATGTGGTGCCCTGCTTTGCCACAGACATGTTTGAACCTCAAAGACATCTCATAGCTCTACAGATGTTAGAGAACAATAATGTCGAATGATTTTTTTTTTCCCCCTTCATTCAGTATTTATATTCAGTTTCCCTTTACACTAAAAAGAAAGTACTGAAAAGTTACATAAAGTGAATTCAAGTCAAAGGTGTTTAACGTATGTGAAGGAAATGAAGCTTAGATTTCAAGCAGTGATCAATGAAGTATAGTATTGTATGATCATTACCGAGCAATAAAGCAGGAAAGGAATTATCACAAGGATGTATATGCCATTCATCATACCCTTTTAATACCTCTTTTTCTTGCTTGCTTTCTTTTTATTGTCTCCTATGTTTTATATTCTTTGATCCTATATATGGGAACGAAGTTCTCTCCTCCTCTCTGACATTTTCACCTACTGTTATACAACGCCAGCTTAGAAGAGTACTTCAGGGGAAGAAAGTAGATATGCTCTGTGCTTTAAAACTTTGAATGGAATTAAAATACCTTACACTTCAGGTTTTGTAAATTTTGTGAGAAATACTGCTATGTTGTGTTTATTCTGAGCACTGTCAGAAAGTCAGTGGGTTTGCTGGAAAGCAAACATATTGAAAAGTGGAATAAAACACTAGCATTGTATTTTTTGCTCTTGATTTGCTGTAAGTGAAAAACTTCATAGTATCAAAATGTATTGTACCTTACTTGCTATGGGAGGACAACAGTGGGAGGCATCAAGGTTTCTTTAATTCTGTTTTCTTTGTGCCCTGATCGGTGACCAGGATTGCCAAATGTTTATCCCTGCATATCATACAAAAGTCATTAACTACCTGTGAGTTGTTGCACAGGTAAAGAGGCTTGAGAGGCTGAGATGAAAGAAGGAAGGCTATAAATGTCCTGTTATGGCCAACGTTTCCCAAATTTTGGCACACTTCGTTCAAATCTGATGTTGGTGTTGACCAGTGAAACTGGACATCAGTCCCTGAAGTGATACATCAGGGCAATCCTTCTGCGGAGGCAGTGCGGTTAATAATAATAATATTAATCAGGTTAGGGCTTGCAGTGTAATCTTAAGCAATACAAACTGAAACGTGAATTATTAAAATTTCTGTTTGACAGTGAGCAAATGCACAGGCCCGTTCTCAGAAGGAAGGGTGACTCAGCCGTATTCCTGAATTGATATATCAGGCTTCAGTGACATCCTAAGATTTGATGACAGGTCTATTAAGGAGAAAAAATAGTAATTTATACTTTCTGGCATAAATTAGTACTTACCGTTATATACTAGAAGGGGGTTTTTTTGTGTGTGTGTGGTAAATAGCATTTAAAAGATATTTACAGCATCATTTCAAATGAACAGAACTTTGAGGAATCTGCCTTGAAATGTTCTTAATTAAGATGCAAAGAAATTTATCTCAGTGCACTGTGTAGATATTAATCAGCGTAGGTGGAAAATGGGAACATACATGATTAGTAATAGTATTTTACCTTCAAACCTTGAAAATGGCTTAAAATGAAACACTCCTAAATCCCTTGTCACCCCCAAACAATATAACACACCATTTTGACTCTCTAATTACCAGGCCTAATTTGTTAATTTCAAAGGGGAGCACAGCAGCCTATAAAGGCTCGCAGGACTCTTTTTGAAAAGAGCAATGCGGTATAATTAAAATGATCAAGTGGATCTAATTCTGGTTGGGGAGGGGGGAGATGTCTTCCCTTGTAAGGTTACTTCAAATTGAATTGGAGTTGGCATATATAGCCTTTAATGAGGTAACATCCCTAGATAAAACATCTGACTTGCTGTTTATTTTAGTCTACATTTATTTGCAGGCTTTTATAGTAAGAGCTCTGTCTAATGGTCCTACCAACCCGAGTGCTGCTTCCAGCATAGCAACTGGCCTGGTGCATGGCTTTAGGAGAGCATTACGCTCTTGATGGTGAAATTGGTTTATGTATGTTTCTGATGCATCCATCACTGTGACAATTACGCTGGAGAAAAAGCAAAATGCGGAAGTGATGCTCCTTGTGTCCCTTTCCATGGGCAGTGGTGGTAAAAGCATTGAAGAGGCCATTTCCTTACACTGTTTGCCTCCATGGGGTAACTGTGTCATAGCCAGAGTTAAGCTTCAGTTGGATTTTGCACTGGGTTTTCCTAGTAAATATTTGCCGGCCTATTTTTCTGGGCTAATACAGATGTGATTTCCCAGTGGACACCCATCTTCCACAACATTACTGTTCATTTAGGGGCTGGTAGTACCTGGCTGGGGGGTGGGGGTGGGGTGTTGTTATTTGTTGGTTGTTTTTGGAGTGAGGGGGGTGTTGGTTGGTTTGGTTTAGTGTCCTCCCCTCTCCCCAACTTGGGTTAATTGAGTAAGCATTCTGGGCTTTAAACTCCTGTATGAGTATAGTTCTGTCTGTTCTGTGTTAAAAAGATAAATACTTAATCTGGGTAACTTCCTAATCAAAACACTTTAGATTGACTACAGTAGGAGGTTTCTTGTTTTGTTTTAACTCTTCTGGGTGTTTTATCTTATAAAGGCCTGTAATTATAAAGCCATATGAATCCTCAGCTTATTATTCATATTCCTCAGCGTGCCACAAAGGAGGCATTATGGAGCCTTGTGTTTTAAAATGAAACGTTCTGTGAAGAGGATGAAGTTTCTGTAGCAAAGAGCCTTGATGGTGGTGAATGCACATGGCAGGAGCCGGGGGAAGGGAGGAGTGGCTACCCTTGGGGTGAAGTTTTGGGGGGAGCAGTGCCACTCTCCTTTGTTTCTGAGCAGACCTTTTCACTTAAAACTCCCACCCTGTGTTATCCCATCTCCTGGTGGAGTGGGTAGGCTGTAATTAATAGATGTTTGAGCTCAGAGGAGACAGAAGCAAGGGCCTGACAGGTGCTTCCCTTCTTAGCTGAGTGGTGGTTTTGTATGGAGAGGCAGTACTAATTCTGCAACCAGTTGGTATCACCTGGGAGAGCAGAGGTTAATGTTTCAAAGGAGGAGGAAAAGCTGTTTGTATGCAAGTGACATTGAAAGGAGATATGAATATTTTAATACCTGTGATCAAGGCCAGTGGGTTGTACTACATGCACATGTTCCATTTTGGCTGGACCCCTTCTGAGCACCAGTTGTCTGGACTGTGGAAACGTAGCAGAGGTCTACATTAACAAGTGCATTATAATGCTCCTGTCTTCCTTTTCTCATGTAGGTAGTAAAACTTTTATAAAAGAAGGGGCCAGAAAGAATTTGGTTATGATACATGGCCTCTTACCATAATCATCTTAGTGAGCCACTGCTGCCTGTGATGTCTAACGGGATTGTAAACTAATACTGTTTTTCTTATGCAGATCGGCAAATGCACATTAGCAGAATTACCAGCCTCTGTAAAGGTGTTAGGATTGTTCCTAATATTTTTTGTTTCTGTTGATCTTGAACGTTAGCAGCATTTGCAACAGAAAACAAATCAAGAGTAAGCATGAAAAGGACCCCTCCTGCTTACGTGATGGGTTTTTTTCCTTTCTTGGCTTGCTTTTACTGTATCACACTCAAGAAAGACACAGTTAAAGAAACAGTGATTCTGTCTACTGCGTTCTGAAGTAACTTCCCACTACTCAGTAAAAAGCTGAAATAGGTAGCTGCAGTAAAACAAAAGTAAGGGGAGAAAATATTGGTAAACATTTCTAATATGCTAGTCCTGCATCCACGAGCCATTTGTTAGAAGCCTTTGATGTCCAATGTTCTCCAAATTATTCATATAAAATACTTGAATAGAAAAGCACAGTTGGACGGAGATGGAAAGTGCAAATTATGAAACAAAAGTATAAAATATATCTGTATAATTCAGTAGATATAATATTCAGTGGACTTATAATTCAGCTGTAGATGTATAATTCAGTGCAATGTAATTATTTTGTGCATTCTGTATTTTTTCATTTCTTGTGTGCAGTTTGATGTAGGTAATAACAAGAATAATGTTCACAACTCTGCTTCTTAATGGTGTAAAGCCCATACTTGTTGATAGGAAAAATGTCGTGTAAAACAAGTGGATTACACTAACATTTGAAATCTTTTTGTTTCTTTAACATGTCTAGCAACTACTGAGCCAAGTATGTGGAAGTCTTTACCCTCCTAGGTCAGATTCCAGCAAGCCCATGTTGCTTTTATAGAATAATGCCATACGGCAAACTGACTCAGCTTTAAGCACTGCATATGGTCCCAAGGGGAGAAATTACCCATCCAAATGACGGGTGGATGGCAGGCAGGCAAGTTAGGATGTAGCTGCAGCATGCTCATATTCTGTTTCACTAGGGCTGCAAACATTCAAAATAGCTGCTTGGTGTATTTGAATTTGATCCTCATAACAGTAAGGAGCATGAGGGGTTTGGAAATAAAATAAGAACAATAGCTATTTCTCTCTACGCTGCTTCTGTAAAGTACTTCTGATACATTGAAGGGAATTAATGTCTTTTGGCATGGTTTATTTCATTTTCCAGAGTGGATCTGGTAAGTGAATGGGAATCAAATACAATTATAATAGCCCATTTCTCTTTCCTAAATAAAGTTTGGTATGCTCATATTAACTCATGTCAGTAGTTGCTTAGTTCACATGAGTAAAAGTCAGTTTATAATAGCTAGGAATTTGACTTTATTTTCTCATACTGGAGGTTTTCTTGGGAACCTACAGTGGTAAAGAATCCTAGTTGGGTTTCAGTCCATGTTGAGTAGAATAATGGAAAGTGAATTTACACATTCTGTGCTTGGAAAGAAACAAGAAGTAAATATCAACCACTAAATGAGGTGTTCCAAAATAAAGAGAACAATTTTTGGAAAAAAAACAGCCTTTTTGTTATTTTGATAATTCTGTAACATATACTGTAATTACCCTGAAATTTGAGTAAAACCAGTAATGTTGTTTGATCAGTTCATTAGCCAAAGTGCATCAGTGGTAGCTGCCCTGCAGTCTTGTAGTGCTCATACCGCTCATCCTGCCTGTCTGGTTGTGTGGGGCTTTGTTTGTTTGTTTGTTTTAAATAACTGTTTGACCTTCTTACTGTACAATTATAATTTGGGTGAGCTGACAAGGTGCTTATTGGTTATTGTGTAAAGGAAATTATGCCTCAGTGAGTGGCAGCGTCAGTGCAGTTGCCAAAAGTCTGAGGCTGGATCGGGGTGTTTGGTAGAGGGCTGAGACTTCGCGTGTGAAGAAGGCAGTGAATCTCAATGAGAGGTTGGGTAGTGGCACTGTGATTTGCTCTCCTCCATCTAATCTTGGTGGCTTTTCTCTCCCTGGCTGGTCCTCTGCAGCTGGCTGCGGGCCAAGGTGCAGGAAACCTGCTCCTCGGTGCTGGGGTCTGAGAGTCTCCGGCTCGCCAGCACCCCTGCTGAGGTGCACCCGTGCCTCGTCCTTGCGGTAAACCCTCATGAGGCTGTGAGATGGATTGTGCCATGTTTCCTCCTGTCACAGGCATGACCAAGTCTTTCAAATGATCTTTGCTTTGAACAAGAGCAGTTTGTTGAAGGATTGATAATGTTGCTTTATTTTGTTTGCCTGCATTTCCTTTCCTGCGCATCCAGCCTTGATTTTTATAACCAGGCATACTGACAAGTGAAACCCTTGGGTTCAGCTGCGTGTATAGCAATGCTGACTCCTCCCAAAAACTTCGAAGGTGTAAAAATGATAGAGTACCCTCTATGCTCTTCCAGGTTTTTAAGAATTTTTCTGGATGCGTGAGAAGTGTTAAAATGTTAAAGAAATTACACATCGCCTGTTGAGGGACAGTATAGAACAAGCTATTCATATTGCCTTGTTTTTTTAAATAGAAAACCACTTTTTGCATTCCATGTGTGTTACAATCTTGTCAAATCCTAGAATTAACTGAGATTGAAGGTATTTCCATTTCTAAAGATCTATACTGAAACAAGAAACTTGTAGGTATTGTAGGGAATAACAGGTTTCAGTACAAGCTGAGCCGTGGTCGTCTTCACAGTCTTGAGTAAATGACTGAACCATCCTGGAATCTTTGTGAAGAAGTGAATCTAATGGAAAAAATACTGTGCATTTGGACCAGCTTTCTCAGTTTTCACTATTCATGAAGGTAGCAACCTTCTTCCCAAATTTCATATGCTGTTTCCAGTGAAATGAGCAAATTTCTGAAATAACGCCGTCATACGCAAAATAGATTATTTTTTAAATTAATCTATTCAGGGAAATGTTGTTTATTTTAATAAGCAGAATTTCTAGCCACTGACGTATCAAACCCAGGCTGTAATAATCATTCAACACCCTTTTTCCGCTCCCCAAGTTGCATGCTGTGTGGTTCTTTCAAGTGCTTGTGGTACATATTATTGTGCCTGTAAAGTATTTAGATTCTCTCCACATCTGTTGTTGCGCTGACCTCCTGTATTATCTGTACCCATTCTTCTTTTGTGAGAAAAATATTCAGTTCTCTAATTTCAGTATAGCACCAGCTTGAAGTAGTGTATTTTCTGCTTACTGAAGTAAGGCTAAAAGCTGATAAGAGAAGTCTTTAAAATCCTGTTTTAGACTGAGTACTAGATTATATGCTTGAAAGGAAGTGAATGGGTATCTTTTACTGATGACAACCAGGACAGATGGAATTCACTTTCTAGGCTAACCTAGTTTTTCAGGTTGCTTTCAAAAAAGCACTGCACTTGCAACCATTGAAAGATACTACTGACCAAATCCATGGGAAGGAAATTATTTGTAGAAAAGGCACAACAATAAATGACTGTTAAAAAAAAAAAAAAAAAAAAGCTATTGGGGTTTTACTGTTGGGCTTTTAGATTTATATTTTTTTTAACCTTAATTTGATTTCATTTGCTGCTTAAACCTGCCTCACTGGAACCTAAGAACATCTCTAGACTGTCCTGGGCTCTTGAGTATTTTATTTAAATTTTAGACGGATGGTGGAGGGAGAAGAGCGAGGCTGTCTATATAAATTGCAGAATGAGATGGAGGAATTCACTAGTTCTGGTTTAATACCTGCATTGAAAACCTGTATGTTTTAATATCCAAGCATTTTAAGCTTCCACTGGCTTATTTAATATCGAGTACCGATGCTTTCATGTATTCATAGAGTACTAGATGCCTGTACATACTGGTTACTATGATCATGGGGTGACTGGTAACTCCTTCCTCACCTTGTAGAGGAGGCTGGTAGTTGTCAGAGCTCTGCATTTGCGTGTTCCTGTTTCCAGTCAGGACACACCTAATCAAGATTTTTTTTGTGTTTGATTTACATACTTCCACATTTCTGGAAGTCTGGGTGCAGAAAATGCATTTTCTGTTTTTTAAAGAGACACTGCCATTTCTTTCTTGAAAGGGCTAGGGATTGTTTGGACTCCAAATTCTACTGCGTGCCTGCGTTCTCCCTCATCATTAGTGGGAGCTTGAAGGTGGCTATTAGTATCTCTGTACTATATAGATACTTAGATACTTACTTTGACCTCTTCTGAGGCTGGTAATTTTCAAAAATCCAGCAAAACTGGTCTTTTTCAGGAAAGCTTGAAATTACTAGGCTCATTCCTGAAGTGTCTTGCATAAGCAATAAAGCTAGGCTATTGTGTGTTTTCAGGGAAGATCCATCTGGAAAAGCACATCTCTGCCTAGATGCCTTCTGATTGTCCTCTGACAGTCCTGCACTGTTGGTGGGTCTGCCCGATTTCTACCCTACTGTGTGGTCCTTACCTTCAAGGTGCTCACACAAGTGCTGGACAATTGTGCTGCCAGACCTCCATCAGATGATTTCTAGTACGTGTTACCTAGAGGACGGGATCTTCAGCAGATCGCTTTGATGGTCAAGAGATTTAGGAGCCTGATTGTCTGGGCCTGGTGGTGGATTCACAAGAAAGTCCTTCTGTGTCTGTTCATAGAGAGCTGATTCATTACCAATATTAGTAATTCCCTTTTGGACAGGCATTACAACTATACACTGAAACACAAGTGTGCTTTTCTGCTCTCCTTCTTGTGAGCTTTCCGAGCTGATGGTTCCTATCAAGACTTGGTACCTTTGTTATCGTGAGGAAGACAAAATAGTGACTGACTGAGGAGAGTCACTGACTTCTTTGCAATGGCTGTGATGCAGTTTTTGAGAGAGAAACACGCTTTTATGTAAAATGTTGTTCTTGCCAGTAGACTGAGAGAAATTATACCTCAAAAGTTACATTTCTGGTGCATATGGTTTACATTTAGCTGACCACAGATTCCAGTTCGGGGGGCTGAAGAGCTGATTTGAGCTGAAGAATTATGTAGTGTCTTTTAAGCGTGTCAGGAATCTCTGCCTTGACATTTGCAAGCTCAGTGCTGCTCAGAGGATCTTCCTCACCTTGAAGCAGGGATTGTGTGAACATCCTTTCTCGCTTAGCAAGGTAGCAGTGTGTCTATGCAGGTAAACCAAGCAAGGGTCTGAGAACAGACCCCTAAATTGGGTTGCTTGTCTGTATTGGACAAATTTGAACCTTCCTGTTCTAGGAAAAGAATCAATAGCATCAAATCAGGTAATCACCTCTTTTAAAATGTACCTGTTTAGATGATAGCATGTTTGGAAGAGCCACTCCCCACCCCCACCCCCCACCCCAAACTCCACACCCCAAGGAGCAACAGGAAAGGGAAAGGGGACTGCTTATGCAAGATCCCTATTTCCACTGGCAGTTAAAGTAACTTGGCTGTTGAACTTGATGAATACAGAAAGGTGAAAAGGCCAGGACTGCTAGTAAAACCCCTTTCTCTCTATTGACCTCTTGAAAGAAAGGTATAGTAGGCACTGTTTTGTTTCAATCAAAAGACAGTCTTCCCATGCTGTGCCTTAATCCTCCTGAAGAGCTCTGACACAGTCCTGTATGTATAGGGCCCATAAGGCATACTTACCTAGGACACTGAAAGGGGGAGGGGGGCAGTAGCAAATAAAAAACCTAAATGCCCCATACCTTCCTCTTTCTTTTTTTTCTTTTGTGGTGGGGTGGTGGTGGTGGTGGTGGTGGTGGTAGGAAAGATCAGGATTTATGTTAATTAAATTGATAGCACTGCGTCAGTAGCACACAAGCTGATGGGCCTCCCTGAACTCCTAAGTTAACAAAATACCTATCAACTGCATCTACTTCACCTCCTGTAGGCTGAAAAAAAAGGGAAGATTTGTATTAAAAATCAAAAATAATCAGTCCAGAGAAGTTTCGACTGGTTGATCTGTGTGTATGTTCTATGAGCACTTGTTAGTGCTGACATTTCCCCATGTGAATATTTTATGTGGGCGTTGTACAGTGGCCAGTACTTGGCTTTGCTTTCCTCTGTAGTTGGTGCATTTTACCTGTTCTCCTCAAATGGTTATTTTTTCCAAGACAAGAGAAGGAACAAATCTGTTGATGAGTGCTCTGGCAGTTGGCTTTCCTGTGAAACTACAAAGGGTTGCAAGAGCTGAGTGTAATCCATGTAGCTGCTTTGCTGTTCCCAGCCTCTGTATTTTTAGACTGTGGCTCTCTGTAAATTCCATCCAGGCAGTATCACTTAGGCGCAGGGCACGAAAAAGCCTTCTTACCAAATACATATTTTTTCCGGCCTTCTATTTCCATCCATACGAGGACTTTTTTATGGTCAGCAAAACACTGGATTTGTGCTAATGCATGTTGTGCCTTTTGTGTTTCAAGATTTTAAGCTGTGGGGTATTTTTAGAGTGACGAGGTGGACAAGAGCTTTGTCTCCTGTTCAAATAGAGAAGTTCAACATATGGTTTCACTGGTTACAGATTTACCATAGGAAGAGGTAAGTAGGACTAGCAGATCAGTGCTAGCATTCTCCTAAATATTTAGAAAAATAAATGGCAAAAGAGAGGAAGAAATCTGAAAATTCTGAATAGTTGTGACAATTTATATAAGGAAATTTAAACTTCAGAAATGTAAGGAAACACGTGCATGTTTGCTAGAGACAGTATCAACCCCAGAAGAAGCAGAAATAAATCTTTGAAGTGTAATTGCAAGGCAGTCTTCTCCCATTTAATTGATATTTAAACATTGGCTAACATGGATCCTTGCCATTTAACTGACATTAACAACCTTGGTTAACTTGGTTTTGAGCTTTTTATTTTATTACACTGGTTTGTTTGTTTTACATTAATTTCACTTTAGTGCTTGGATCCTTGTAAAATACATTTTTTTTCCTTTTCAAAAACAAACATCAAACATCCAGAATATCTGTTTTGTTTTAATATTTAAACATTTACACACATCTTGGGCATAATTGTATATGCATTTTATAGCATGAAAAAGCGAACCATGTTGATTGTAAATCCTAAACATCTGCACTGTAAACCAAAACCATACTTTTTTTGTGCACCTTGCTTTTTCTAAGTTTTTCTTCTCATCATACTTTAAATATTTCATTTTTATTAAGTAATTGCTGGCATTACTTTTGGCCTATGCCACACCTTTTTCTTTTTTTTTTTTGTTTTTTCTTTAAACCATTTCTCTTTTCTCCCCATCTGTTGTCTGCATTGATAACTTGTTTGAAGTAAAGAAACCTTAAAACAGGCTTTTGACCACAAGTCCATGGCTGCCGCAGTTGCAGAGGTGCAGTGAGTGGTGTGCAACAGCTGAGGGGTTCTGCTGGAGCAGAATGGCCTCCTCAGCATCCACGTCCTCCCTGCTCCCGTATCCAGGCACACCACCTTACTGTAAGGCATGAGCTTGCGATGGATTTCCAAATTTGTAGTTACTGTCTGTGGACACAGAGTCACTGCTGGTACCTTGTGTTGTCACCGTTGCCTTCAACAGAGGAGGGTAAATGACTCCTAGTGCATAGCAGCTTGTCTATG
This sequence comes from Ibycter americanus, assembly GCA_035590275.1. NCBI lineage: Eukaryota > Metazoa > Chordata > Aves > Falconiformes > Falconidae > Ibycter > Ibycter americanus. The sequence goes on from JAVJGI010000062.1 coordinate 49,022,485, forward strand.
TGCCTGTGCTGGGCACTGGAATTCAGTTAGGTGGCTTCTAATTGTTTTTGGAATAGGTAGAGAGAGAAGTGCTTCGTGCCCTGACCACTGTGTACCACCCCTACTGCATTAATGTCAATCAGCTGTTAAGGATAGAGGCAGGTATGTTTTAGATGCATTAGAGTACCATTGGCAAAAGGTTCTGCAATACCCCCCACCCCGAGTCAGTATTCTGGTTTTTCTGTAAAGCAATCCATATGTTTACTTCTCCTGGTTTTGGCAAGCTTTGAGATTGTCACAGTATTTTAATCAACTGAGAAAGTGTTCACTGCAAAGGAAATGACTGCACATAAAGCTTCTTCACATCAGCAGCAACATTCTGCTGCCTCAGGACACCTGGATATGGTGCTCATCATGGTGTCCAGTGGGAAGAAATGTTCCAGAATTTGCCAAGCAGAAGAACTAAACACTACCTAGTAATTTCTTTTCTCTCTGTGTAGTCATTGTCTTTTATCCATCAGTAATCTGAACTGTGGTTGAATTTTTAATTATATATCTGCATTTTCATTCAATCTTTTACCAGCTGTTCTTCACCCAGGGTTTTGAGGGTGTTGGGGTCTTTTTTTTTTGGTGATCATAGGTATGGATTCTTGTATACAACTGTAGTTACAAGGCACAGTGAACTTGCAGTGAGAGAGAGAACATCATTGTGCTGCCACTGCTCATGTGTTGTATAGTTTTGGTTGTGATGGAACATCTGATGAAGTTGCCACACAACAGAGCAGCTTTAGAGCTGCCTGAAAAAATTTCTTTCTTTGTCATTTCTCTTCCGTTTTTTTCTTGTGATCTTCCACAAGCTTAGTTTATTAAAATGACACAAAACCCCTGTTTTGATCCATTTAGACACTCAAGCATGAGGACATCGTGTTTGGACATGTTCAACTAGCTGTTGTAGCAGAAGTGATGGAAAACAAGGACCACTGTAGGCAGCTAGGTCCTGTAGGCCTTTTCATAGGTTGATGGAGTTCAGTCTTAAAACTGGTTGCCTTATCTGCACCTGCTGTGCTCTGTTTGGATAGCTGCTCCAGTATTTGCCCAAACCCATCTCTTCTGTGTTTTTGCTTTTCTTTCTCTGCATTTGTCTTTGAAGTAGACTATCTGCAGCCTTCACTATGAGCTATTGTCTGTCAACACTAATTAGGCTTCTGTAACAAGTAGGAATTAGAGTGCATCTGGACTTAGAGCATTTTAAGTGATGCAACTGTGTTGGTCAACTCTGATGTGTCAGTGGGTGAGAGCTACTGTGTTTTTTGTTGTTCCTCTGTTCTTGTTTCTGCATGAAAGGTGTGTGCACCTCCTCATTTGAATTTGTTGGCCATATTTGTTAGCGCTACTGTCAGACTTAACTTGGTTCAGCGTACTACAAACAAACATTACATGGCATGAAATGTGGATGTACAGATGCCTCCTGCGCTTAATACGCCCTCTTCCCTTCAAATCCAAACCAAGAACCCCAAGCCCTTCCATTTGAAATTATTTCCTTGGCAGTATTCATAAATTTCTTCAGTATTCTCTGTGTTGTAGAATTTAGAATGTGAATGACTGAGATCTACAGATGACACATTTCTTCAGAAATCACTTAGGCATGGGCGTTGAGTTCAGTCACATATCAGAAACTACATGTATAAATGACACAGAATTCATAAATAAATTTATAAAGCGTGGGGTTCAGGTTTAACTGGTGAAGCCCCACAAGTCTAAGTGTGGAGCCCTAATCATTGTTCACCTTCTTTAACTGGTCTTTATCTGGTCTAGAGGGTTTTTAAAGTTCTTAAGTCTTGTAAAACGAATTCCCTTACTGAATAACAAAGAACAAAAGTGTCTTGAGAGCACCTGCATCTTTTTTGTCTCCTGATACAGAAGTGTCCACCTCACAGCAATGAAATAATGCGATGTTCAGGGAGAATACCACTGCTCAAATTTTTTTAGTTGGTTGTTTTTGGTGATTAACGCTTTTTTCTGTTGAAAACAATTTTTGAAAGACTTTCTTTTTATAAACACAGTATTTTCAAATGCTGTTTACTTATGCTTTAGATGCCTGTGTTTTTATTTATTTAAATGTTGCTTTTTGTTTTGAACATACCATAAAGAATTTTGCTGTTTCTGATCTAAGACTTACAGTTACAATAAATTCCTTATTCCTTTATCTTGATTTTATGCTTATTGGAAATCCTTAATGAGAAATAGGTTTCATTTTTCAGCAGGTAGTAAGTTTTTTTGGTATGCATTTTGATGTAATTTGCTGGGGCAATGTCGATTTGTCTTTAGAAGTAGGTACTGGCCACTTTTGCTCATGGAGTTGGACACTGCCTGAATAGATTTGTCGTCTTGTTTTCCATATATTGAAGACAGTTACTTCATTTAATTTTTGGAAAATGCATCATAAGAAAGCTGTCCTCAACATGTACTTTAGAGTACAAAAATCACTGTGTTTAAATGTAAATAAAATAGCCAGTTTTGAGCTGGATGAATAATTTATAAACTATTCTAGACATCTTGACTCAATGAAAGTTCAGACGAGTTTCATTGCAGTACTTGTTAGTAGCTTTCTTTTCTCTTAATGTTGCATTTTGGCTTTTATGCACTAAATATGTTTTCAAGTTAAGGAGGTTGTGAAATTAGTTTGAGGCTGGATTAACTGGTTTGGGACTATATTTTTGGGATCACTGGCAGAAATCAAGAGTTCTGATTTGAAGATTTCTTAGTTGTTCTAAGGTTGATTTTGAGTTCTAATACGAATTTACATATGAAAATATGAATTCAAGTTGATACTCCCTGTGATGCACAAGTGTAACTTGTGTAAATAAAATTCTAGATACTTTGTTTGCTCAGAGATCGGCAGCTTTTTTGAGTTGCTAGATGTTTCTCCTACAGTGAAACAGCAATATACTTGGACTGGAATATACTTTTATGTGACACCCCTTTCAAGAAGCGAGAGGAGGAAAATTGAGGCTTTTACATACCAGGCTGGCAAATTGTAGCATTTCTTTCTAAATATTGTTCACATTTGTGCTCACAGAAAAAGTAGTGAATTGTAGACTCATGAGATGTAATATGAGATAAACTATGTATATTGATATGTAGTGTCTGGTACAAAGTCCCTGGCAATGAATGCAAAGGCTGCTGTTGACTCTGCTGGGCTTTTATCTGGCTATATAACAATCTGTTAAGAGAGTTTCTTTCTTAAATAGAAGCAATGTGAGTTGCTTTTTTTTATATTGCTGTGTGTAAGCGCAGCACGTACTTCAGTGTGGCATAGTCAACAGTAAAGTGCTTTTTTTCTGGCAGTAATTAGGTAGGGGTGGGGTGTTTTTTTTGTTTTTTTTACAATTTTCTATTTCTGTGAACTTTCTATTTAACGAGTTTTTAATTTTCATGAATATAAATTGAAACAATAAAAATTGTCAGTGTTTTTGGTCTTGTTGCAACCCTTTGCCTCATAATAAATACCAAATAATTCTGACTTAAACAGACATTATCTGCCTTGTCTGAAACATGGAAGTTCCAGTTTGGGCTGGATCAGGTTGGGGTATGCCTTTCTCTTTCATTATCTATGACTTTTACATATAAAGATAGCCCAGGAGAATTAAATAGTTTAAATTCATCTCTGCAGTTTATACTCTTTTCTGTCTTTTGTGTCTCTTCCTACAGTCCTGATGTGTGCAGTTTTAACGCCAGCAGATAATTCGGTTCTGGTGGAAATAAGTGTCATCTGTTAGAAATCCTACCAACTGCAGATTCAAACAAAAATGAAGCATTTTACCACAAGTAGCTTCACTGCAGTAAACCAGCTCGCTCTTCCAGGGCAGCTCGCTTGCTATTGCTTAAGCAGCGTCCCAAACCGGGTGCGTGTATTTTTAAATGCATGTTTTGCCCCTTTTCAGTGTTTTGTATCTGCTTTCATGTTGGCGAGAGCGGGGTGAGCAGAAGGCCGGTGCGAGGGCCACGCAGGCTGTGGCAGGCGGCTTCTCCAATGGGCTCCCATCTGTCAGGGCTGCGCGCTGATAAAGCTTGCGGCAGCTGGCTCGGCTCGCCACTAATCCATTCATCCCGGCTGTGGATCAGAAGGTGGCCTGTCCCTTCCCGGAGGCCTGTAGACCTTAGAGAGTTGCTGTAGCCCCTGAGCAGTCCCACAGGATCTGCCAGCAAGTATAATGACAGGGCACACGCAGCTCCAGTGCGGGGCATGTGTGGCGGCTCTAGGGCATTGTGCCGGGGACAGGGACAAAGCCGGTCGCTCTCCTCCCAACTGACCTGTTGTGCCTTAGTCAACAACAGTGTGTTCACAGCTGAAGTGCTAGCTAGGGGTGGAAGATCGTTATTAATGTGTTACTTGGGACGGAACTGTGAAGTCCTCAAATATTTCCCTGCGAATCGTGCAACTCGGTGCGCACAGACCGCCGAGCGGAGTTAGCCGCTCGGAGCTCCAGATGGCACCGATGACTGTGAGAGACCACGGCTGTATGTGATCTTTCCTACTGCTTTTTGGTGTAGGCGTATTATTGCTGTTACAAATAATTTATGAGTATAGTGGTTATTTAAAACTGTGTAGTAGGTTGCATTTCCCTCCCCTATCAAGGCTACATAGCGTGTTAACTAACAAAAGTAGCGAGATAATTCCTGCCCTGAAAATTTTACAGCCTTTTGTACACAAAATCTGTCGTTGAGCCTGGAAGGTCTGAGAGGAGGATTGCTGAGAATGGGAGACACAGCAGAAGAGAAAAAGTTCAGAGAGAGAACAGGAATAGAAAGATGACGGGGGAGCATACGCGCGGCAGAGCAGCATTAAGAGCTGAAACACTGTAAAATGGGCTGGCAAGTAAGATCATGTAGGTGAGGGATGTGAATCTTCAATCATCTGTCAGAAGCAATAGTTTGTTCTTACACGGAAGAGGACCTGAATATTTTGGGATGCCTTTGAAACATGGGATGGCCGTGCATCTGAACAATAAAAACAGAAGGTGTAGGCAGGAGTGATTAACTGGCTCGTCCGCTGTGACAGTTCCCCAGTCAGTAGAAGCAGCACATCCTCAGCTATTGCATGTCTTTTGCCACTGTGTCAATAGATGTGTAGCTTTTCAATTTACTTAACTTCTTCTCGGGGGGGGGGCAGGGGCACGCTAAATCCCGGAAGTCACAAGGTAATTAAACAGCTCAGAAGAAATTGGTTTTATCCCACAAAAGCAGTGCCTGCGAGTTTAACAGAATCCCGATCTAATGATTGGCATCTGTTGCAGCAAACACCTTTGGGGCAGTCCAGAAGCAAAATGGACACACTGCTACTGCTTGATTTAATTCCCCAGTTGATGGTTGATAGGACCTTCAGTGCATGTGACATGTAAGAAGATGCAGGACACAGCAATTTGAACTGACATGGAGGATGCAGCATAAACAAAACAAAACAAAAACTGCTCAGAGCTCTATCACAAGCTTTTTACACCAAAGTTTTGTGGCAGAAAGTTGCAGAGGCTACAAGAAAAGCAGTATCATATTTGAAACTGTCTTTATTTGAACTGAGAGGTGGCTCATCTTCACAGATGAATTGCTTTAAAAGCGTATTTAGATGAATACATATACGATAACAGAGAATAAATGGATTTTGTTCTCCTTTTTTGTGATGAGACCACTCTTCAGAAGGTATACTTTAAATGAATCATGTTGAAATCCTCAGAAAGGAAGACTTAGTTGTACAGAAGACATACAACAATTGATACAAAATCTCAGAGCAGAAGCTTGGTTAGGGAAATCACATTCACAACTCGGTGGACTGGGCTCCTTGGTTTTGTATCTCTGCAATGAACCCAGCTCTGGTTTGCTTCAAACGTGAAAATCTATCTAAAGTAGCTACGCTGCAGTCCAGACTTAGGTGAACAGTTAAACTCTCAATACCTTAAATACACTGTGGAAACATGGATAGATGAAACAGTGTGTTAGATAAAATTGGATTTGGCATAGTAAATTTATATAGACTTTTTAGGCCTGTGCTATTTCTGTGGGCCGCTGTTCTGTTTTGAATCTAATTTTAGTTCGGAGAACTCATTTGATTTCCTTTTTCACATCCATATGTGCTCATATGGTGAATTTATAGTCTTTTTACTAGGTTTTCATTATGTTAACTGTAATTATTATAGCTCTATGGAAGCAGTGCCATAGTTCATACCGAGATACGAGTTCTTGCATTTAGTCAGAAGTATTTTTTGTTTTGGGTAAAGATTCCAATATCAGGAGTTGAAAACAGTAATATTTTTTTGGGGTATATGAACGGATGCAAGAGGAAGGCATGGTAAAATCTGGTGATAACAGATTTATTTTTTTTTCTTGATGAATCAAATAATTTAGAATTTACTGAAATTTACTGAAAGTCAGCCCTAGCATTTAAACAGAATCTATATGAATATACTCTGCAGATGTTGAAAGACACCATTTAAGTAATAAAGAAGTTAATAGCATCCTAAACATAGGCATTATCCTGTTCCCTTTTAGTCATTTGATGGCTCCCAGTACATCTTTTCATAGGTGTGCATGAGGTCTTTCCCGTTGGGCTCATCCACGTGCCTTATTTGTTGTTATCTTCTGCCCTTAAGGTGAGACTGGAGCAGGAGCAGCAGCTCTGACAGTGGCTTTTACTTAGATATCAACGCCAAGGATTAAATTTCAAGTGCTCTGTGAAATGCCATGTTCTGTGGAGAGTCTGTTATGAACAGTGCAGAATTTATACAAATACAGCTTGACAGTTCCGTGTTTCTCTAAAAATACTGGCTACTTTCTCCTTACTTGTCTTCCTGGCTTAGTGTATTCCCCTCCCCAAGGTGTCTTCTCTTGGTGTGAAATGCTGTTCCAAGACTCTTAGATCTCTCTTGGAGAGATGGCAGAAGATTGGAAGCAGCTCTCCCAGGAGCACCCAGTAGTTGTTACTGGAGGTGGGGTTAGCACTGGAAGGGCAGGGACACCGGGAAGTCCTGGCAGGAGAGGGGCTCAGGACGCAGACTGCTGGGGCAGGTGAGGGAGAATGGGAATGTTTGGGGCTTTGATGAAGCCCAGAGGGCTTCTTGGGGAGAAAGGTGAGCTGAGATCCAGCAGCAGAACTTCGTTTAGAAAAAGCAGAGGGTGAAAATGGAGGTGAGGACATGGAAAGGCATCGTTAAGCATGCTCACCAATCTTGCTGATGGAGAGATGGGAGATGAAGTATTGGTTGATGAAGTTGTCAGGTAATTTTGTTTCCCATGTTGTGGAGGAACAAATTGCATGTCTGTTGTTGAGGACTTTGTAATATCGGGTAGTTCTTCTTCACAGTCTCTGGCCTTGCAGATGTTTCTGCAAAACCTTTCCCAATTGTGCTGCCACCAGTGCTTGCATCCCGGAGCTTTTATGAGTCGTTTTGTGACCTGCCAGAAGACTGCCATGTGGTCTGGTGGTGGTCATGTTTGAGCTCTGCCTGTCCCAGGGTTCCCACCAAATGTAGCATGAGGAAAACTGATTTCGATAAATGACCACGTGTTTTCGGTTTGCATCAAGGCAGAAAGTAGCTTTTGTCACATTTTATAGTGGTATTAGATGCTCCTGGGTGTGTATGGGTCATTTTTACAAGTAAACTCTGGCACATGCTACAGATGAGCATTCATGTTCAGTGCACTTCTGCGCTACCATGGCACTCTTCTGGCCTTGCAGTCGTTCCTTCCTCAGCAATATATGAAAAAAAGTCTTTATCATCAGCTTTTCTTTTGCAGTGAAGAACTAGGTGGAGGGAAATAAAACATAATTGCATAATTTGGTGGGCAGGCTTTGACCTGAGCTTAAAGGCTTAAATGACTAGAAAAACCTACCTATTGCCACGTTTGTTTGTTTTTTAATTAAAAGCGTGTGAATGGAAGACTTATCCTATCCTGCTGCATAATTAACAAAATGTGTTTAACCTGAAATGTAATAGACAACATAAATGGATGAACAAAAGCAGAAACAGCAAGTCTTGCAAGGAAGTCACCCAGGACTTGAGTTGTTTATTGATATTTAAAAGGAAACTGATACACTGGAAGTAGATTCAGTTTTTAGCCTGAGGCTGAAACACAAATCTTTTCACCATTCACAACTTTTAGGAGGATCCGTTTGTGTCTGCAGCATGCCTTTGAGGAAGGACAGACAAAGTGAAGTTGTAGGTATCATTTTAATATTATTTTTTAAAAATATTGTGTCTGTAGAAGTATAGGCAGCCATATTCTATTATGGAAATAATACTTGTCATTCAGGTTGTATTTTTCTAGGTTTGCTTAAAATACCTTCTTAGCTTGTCTTTCCCTATGCCTTTTTCTCTGCTGCCTTCTTACTCTTCTACCTCCCCTCCGACCCCTAACAAAAAGCGAAGAAAGAAACCAAGGAAACATTGCTAATGCTTGTACATTTACTTCAAAATAAACATTATGAGAAGGACAGCAACACACACAGGCACGCTCCTTGATGATGGAATAGCTCTGCACATGGGGCAGATGAGGAACCTTTAAGCTGTCATCACAGAAGACCATACAAGATCTGTTTACTTGGTTCTGCACCTAGCCCGTTGCGTTATCTCGCTCCAGACAGGGGCCGCCTTGCATTTGGTTCTCTGACTGGAAGGTCTTGCCATTACTTAGGAACTTTTTTCTCACTTCCAGCTTAAGCGCAGCTATTATTGGGAGGTTTTACCAATTTATGCGTATTGCAGATTGCCCTTTCTGTTATTTAGCTGTCTTTCCTGTTGTGTTTAACTTCTGATCATTTTAATTTAGGTAGTTTATTTTACTGTAACTATTTTTTCATAGGTATTCTTCAGCTGTGACTAATGATGTACATAAAATACAGCAGTCTGATTTTTCTGCAGATTAGTAGTAGTCCTCTGTACAGTAATAGTTTTGGAAAGAATTCCTAACAAAACATCTAATATTTTAGAACTGGTCAACTTCTGACATCCTTTTTGCTGTCCTTGACTATTATGTTGTTATCTATAGCATCTGATTTCCGAACTGTTAAAATTTATTATACCTTGGGAAGTGATGTGGATTAAATGTGAATAAATACATTTTTTTTATATATAACCTTCTCTCTTCCCCTGCAGTGATACTGTGTAGTAAGTGCACACTGATTTTATCACTGGAACCTGAGTTTTTCAAGGAGCACATGCAGTGTCAGACTCATGGGTCCAGCACACCATTATCAGAAGTTATTCTATAAGTGTTGTCTCCCCAAAACTTTTTTTAACCCGTTTGATTATTTCATTAGAGTTACTCCACATAAATAGTAAATACCATACTGATGCTAGGTTGCCCTACAGATAATTTTTATACACTACGAAGTGTGTGAGATACCTAAACCGGGTATGTCATGGAATTGAAATATCAGCTTTAAATTTGCTCTGTATTTAGAAAAACTAAGCGTAAGTTTGCAAGTTCAAGTCCAGGATAGTGACTCTGGCTGCTGCAGTTTTGGCTTTTGAGGTAAAAGGCTGGTTCATGTTTTTTGATCTTGAGGTTTCTGGTTTCACACAGCTATGAGAACATCCTCCAGATGCTTTCTTTGTCTTGGGGTGGGCAAGAACATTTCTAATTCCAGATTGTCTCCTCGTCTACCATAGTGAGCAATTTAACAAAGCTGTTCCTACCTTAGCGGAATTCACTGTCTTCTTCACTTTATCTGAACAACTGCTTGATCAAAGAATCTTACAGCCTTTCTGTAGCAGCATTTTATGCCTTAAGAGCTGGAGGTATACTGATGAACGCCAAAAAGCAACAGGTTAGCTCCATCCAGGCTTTAAAGATCATTGCAGAGAATATGGATTCAGTGGCTCAAAGGTGTTTGTGCAGCAGCATAGGTTTTAGATCATGTGTTATTTGTCTTGGTGTCCTGACTTTTTTCTCCAATCAATACGGTTTTGTGCAACCTTCTAAACCATGTAGCTTTATAAATGGACGTGAAACCTGAAAATCCTGGGTTTAGACTATTGCTTGTTTTGTGAGGAATGGTTGGTTCCCCTGGTATGCAGAGACATCTTGGTTTACGGACAGCTGGTTCACATCCCAGCAAGAAAGTCTATTCTTCAGGATTGGACAGCCCTAACACTGGAAACCCTTCTTCTCTGGCTGAGATTTGTTGTGACAGATACTTCATTTTTAACAAGGGACCACATTTTGATTGTACTGAGCAAGCAGGATTTTCTTACCCCTGTCCATGATGACAGGATCATGTGAAAGGCACAGGCATTTCTAGCTTATTTTTAAAAATATCTTGTTTATGTGTTGATGAAGATACCCACCTCCAGGTACTTAGTTCTTTTTGGCCCGATCTTCAGTCCACAAGAATCTGTTTCTTCTTTCATCTTACTGCGAAGGTGTTGTTCCTTTTGTGATTGCCTCTTCTGGGAAGGTGGAAGAAGTCTGGGCCCTTCTTGCTGATCCTTCCCAGAAAGTGCTCTCACTGGACAGGGTGCTCCTGTATCCCATTTGGAGTTTCTCTGCTAGGCGTTTTTTTTTAATTCCTCTTAAAAACAGCTGACAACCTGCATGTTTTTAGCTAAGGTTCCTCTTTGCATCCTCAATGTCAGAAGGTTTGTTCTTCCTATAGTGATGAAGCAGATCAGTCCCTAAGAGTATTTGTAGCAAATGATGAAAGGACAAAGAGCATGACCGTATGTGTGCAGAGACTGTTCAACTGGATAATTAGATGCATTGAAGTCTCTTATAACACTGTTGGGGTGGAGTTCCCTTCTGTCATCGGAGCGTGCTCAAGCTGCTGCTCTGACCTCACTGAGGAATACCACCATTCCTGATGTCCTCAAAGTGCTCACCTGGAACCCTGTCCAAAACCCTCATGGAGCTCAGCTCCTGCTGTGTGCCATCCCGGGAACACAGGGCACTCCAGGAGGAAGGTCCTGCCGCAGTTACTTACCTAAAAGAATCTGGGACCTGTACCAGGTTTGTGAGTGTGAATGTGGCTTATTCCTGGACCTCTCTGCATTTGCCCTTCATGAATATAAACATGGATTTGAAAACAGGTATTACTTATTGGTAACTGATTCTTTACAACATGCAGCCCACATGAACGTTCACAGTTTGTGTTCTTTTTCCCCTCCCTTCCCCCTCCCGCCTGAAAGTCCTTTTGAAACTCCGGTCTTTGGGATAGTGCAGTCAGATCAAAAACTGGTGTGGCACGGAGCATGCTCCAGCATACGCACAGAGGAGAGCAAGCATGTGGGAGGACCACACTGGTATGCCAGACAGGTACAGGGCATCGTTCCTGAGTGATGGTATATCTGTACCTGCCGTGGGAGTGTACTTATGAGCTGTGGCTATCAAAGAGCTGGAGTAGCAATATATAGCCTTTCTTTCCGTCTTGAAATCTCTCTCTTCTTCTTTGTCTCTCATTATCTTCAGTGAAGTTTTTCTGCATTCAGATTTAAGTTCAGGCAAATCTGTCATTAAAACATTCGGTTGATTTTAAAACAAGGTTCTCTCCTGTTCAGAGAAACACCGTCCCATTTACTCCAACATGCCTAGCCATGTTTGTAAGCTTCACTCATGTTCTTCTAAATGAAAATGTCACACTTCCTTTTCTAGCGAACTTGTGAAACTGGTCAAACTAGACTGACACAGCAGCATAATACTACACTCGCTACTTTCTTTAGCTTTGTAGACAAAATGCAACCCTAACAATGCCCGTGTCTGACTCGGGGTAGATTAAAGCATGTGCTTTCTTGTAGGATAAATGGTGTGGAAATATAACTCACCTTGATGTGTCCTCTCTGTCTTTTTCTTTCTCTCTTTTCTTCCCTCCCCCTTTTCTTTTTTCTGCTGCCCCCCATCTCTTTTGAAAATAGTGGAGACAAGTTCAAAGAGATGAGACTGTCTTCCACCATGTGGTGTGAATAAGGATTGATAGCTGGGGGAATGAAGAGAGAAAAACACAGCTCAAGTATTGATGTTGAGATGGCAGCTTTATTTTCTCTTCTCTTCTACTCTGGGTTTTTAAGCCTGCAAAAGATGGGAGGAGATAGCCTGTTTCATGAAAAAAAATCCTAGTATGGGTCACTGGAGACCCAGTGTACTCTGGAGTAGTTTGGGATCTTCAGATTTGTTGCATTGTTACTAATGGTATTCACACAGTTTTCCTTTCCGACTGCTTAACACAGGAAGGTGAGGGTCAGGGAAGTGATTATCATCTGCAGCCCCCTCATTTCCCATTTAAATGATAGAGTAGAGCAATTCCTTTATTTCAAAAACTGATGCTAACCCATTCTCAACAATATATCTTTAATTTCTTGATAATCCATTGTCTTGCACTGTCTCCAACATACTTATGTATTCCTGTGTTCCCCTTTGTCCTCTTCCACCCAGCAATACATACTTTACATGCACATTTGTGTAACACAGCAATACGTTAAAAATAAGTATTAGTGATGCAATGATAAAATAAGCTAAGATGGCCCTTCTAATTACAAATATCCTCTGTAAACTGAAGTATTTAGGAATGTCAAAAATTGTTTACTTAACTGAAGTATGTATAAGTATAGCGATCAATGTTTATAATAATACAAAAGTTGGGGAAAGGAAGGAGTAAAAAGCAATATGCAGTTCTGAGGATAGACTCCAGAGCAAGTTTCCAGGTCGAACAGTAATGTCTCACATGTAGTGATCAAAACAGCAATGGCAGTGACACAACTTACTTTTAATTGCCCAATTCAAAAACTGAAGAATGACCATGAAGAATATCTGCTAGGATTATGAACCCTACTGTAGATATATTCCTCTTGTAGATAAAAAAGAAAAAAGGTAGATTTTTGCCTAATGCCAGACTGCTTAAAAAACCAAGAAAATCAAAAAGGATGGGTAGATAGGAAGTGTATTGAATGGCAAAATTTGGATATTTATATATTTAAAGTATATGCAAAAAATACTCTGCTCCCCCCACCACTTCAAGGTAATAATAAATAAAAAAATCTCAAGCTTTCAATCCTGTGTTTCAGTTTATTAAAATTTATAAAAGCTAAATAGTGTTTCTTGCCATTTGTTTCATGTTCCCAGGGATGGTTTGTTTATCCCCAGGAAGAGGTGGGAGTGTCTCTTGGGATGCTAGCCTCACAGTCTTGAGTCTGGGAACAAATTCATCTAACACAGCACTCCTAAATTAAAAGAAGAGTTACTGGTTGGTGGTTATGGAAATCTGTTTAGGTGAAGATACACCACAGAATCTAAATTTAATTTGGAAATTATTATGGGCAGGCGTGATAGCACTAATATTCAGGGTGTCTGACATGTCCTACCGTAAGACCCTGTTTTGAGTTGCTTACAGATAGTTTTTAAAAATGTTGAAAATTTCACAAAAAAAGCTCAGCTTTTAAAAAAAATGGGTTTAAAGAGAAATAGTTTTAGACACATTAAAAAAAACCAACACACCACAACCTCTTGTCTTGTACAGACTTTGCAGTTCCACTGTTTTTAGCAGAAACTTAAAAACGACCTGCTGCTGTGTTTGGAGTGCAGGGTAGGTCACTTACCATTGCTATAAATCTGGCCATGTTACCCACACCTGGCAGATCTGAGTTCGTAACGCTGCCTGCTCGGTCCAGGAGTGTAGCTGAATTCCTCAAAGAGCCTTTCAGCATCGTGCTCTCGACTGTGCTAGCAGCAGTGGGCTGTGCCTGGCAATGGAGAAAGCAGGCTGCTCTGAACGCAGAGGTGAGGTGTGAGACCTGAGCTGAGGAGGTGGCACAGAAGGATTCTTAGCAGCTGCAGGAAGGGAGCGAAACTCATTGTGAGAGCAAGAAGAGAGGATGACTGGCTGGAGAAAGGGGAAGAAGAAGTAGGAGGAAGAAACCAAGGTCTGATGAAGAGCCGTGGGGAGGCTGGAGGTGTGCCATGGTAGGGCAGGAGACAAGCAGTGGAGGTGATGCTGGTGCTAGGGTAAGGCAGCGAAGACTGGACACAGAAAGAGGAGGGGTGGCACTGTGTGAGGGCAGGGGAAGTGCAGGGGATGGGGACTACAGGGAGAACAGAGACTGGGAGCTGTAGAGACAGAAATTCAGAGGGGAGAAATGCGAAGCCTCTAGGTCTGCCATGAGAGTAAGACCAAGAGCTTCACATGGTAGCAAGACTAGGGCATGAACAAATGGGAGGTGATAGGGAAAGAAGACCACATCTGAGCTGACATCGGTAAATTTCACATCTTAACTTTTGAGTCTATTTTTGTGACCTAATATAATGTTCTAATATACAGGGCTCTGTGCATAGTGGTGTTAAAAATACCTGACCTTAGAGAATGTAGAATACCCTTACTGGATGAGCATTTGTAAAACCACAGCCTATATTTCACGAAGTACAAACTTAAACATCCATGACCTCCAGTGCTCGTGTTCTGAACAATCATGGCACATCTTAAGATTTGTGTATTTATTTTAAAAGGAAGGGTTCACTGAAATAAGCTGACTGCAATCTGAAGCAAATGTATATGAAATTTTCCCTCATGAGAACTACACATCATTTTTATATTGCAAAACTTCAGTTTTGGTTGGCTGTTTCTATGAAGGTGCTTGTAAACTGACGCAGAGGCTTAAGTTACAAAGAACGAGGTTACCAAAAGACTGTTTGAAGGTGAGAAAGCTGGGTGTTCAACATGAGTATTAGATTTACTGGTATCATTTTCAAAGCTAGCTATGAATCTTACTTAGTACCAATGCCTCTCCAGTTTTCAGTATGACTTTGGCACATAAAGAAATCTTTTGTAAAAGAGGTAGGATTTCATGCAAGCTTTTTTCCCTTCTTTCCAAATCATAATACAGCTCCTTTCGCTTCTTAATAAAAATTTTAAATATCTTAAATATTCTGCTGATAGGCTGTTATTCACAGTGGGAGCCGAATTAATCTATGCTCCTGAAAGCTCATGGAGGTAAATACTCCTACCAGGAATGGATTTGGGCTCAAGGTTTAACTGCTGTCTCTGTTAACACCTGTTATATAGAGCAAAGAGAAAAAACTTCATCAGTTTTGACTACAGCCTTTTATATGGAAAGAAACTCTTTGCCTTTTTACAGAATTTTTTTTTTTTTTTTTTTTTAACCTTTAAAGTACCTGACTTTAAAGGGGCTATCCAAATGTCTCTCAGTGGAGACTTAAAACGGCCTTTGTGGAAGTATTTTGAGCAGTACTAATAACAATGGTTTCTGGCAATTGCAAAATGGGATCGACCAATTTTAGTAAAATAGTGGCACTAAACCCACTGAGCTTGCTTTTGAAATGGTGTTTCAGTTTGACCTGAGTTAAAGTGATGTTTTAAGAAACAGTTTTGCACCTTGCGGAAATGATAGACAGCTGCTAGACGAGGTAATGATCTGTCTTCATGTTTGATGCCTTCTTTTATCAGTCTCAGGCTTTTCACTGAGTCAGATCTATTGATTAGCATTAGTTTACTTCTCAGGAAGCCTGCTTTGCATTGAAATGTCATGGGCTTGGGATACTAAATGCATGCCAAGCAAGAGCCTGATCTCTGTCTAATGCTGCCAGGTAAATTACATGTTTGCTGAGTGTTTAGCAAGGGTAATAGCTTTGTAGCTCCCAAAAATGTTAAATGGGGTCATTTTTGTCTCCCCTGAACAAGTACTAGGGGAGAAAACAATGGGGTCACATGGAAGATACCCTGTGCTTTGCTTTGCTTTATGGAGTGTAAGTTTATGGAGTTACAGAGCAAGTGGAACTCCAGAAAGTTTGCGGTAAAATCTCTGCTTCACAGTAACTGGTGTGTCTATATTCAAAAGAATGATAATGGAACAGTGGGAGAAGAAAGATGATCTACATCATTACTATTAATGAAATTAACTTACCTCTTAAGAAAAATAATAATAAAAAAAAACCAAGCCAAAAACCAGAAGAACACACAGAAGCAACTTGGGGAGACAAGAATTTGATTGAATGCGATGTTTTAATCTAAAATACTAGGGGGCTTGTTTTGTTTTTCCTATTTTGCTTGCAGGGTTCCAGGTGCAACACTCTAAATACATATGGTCACTTTGAAAGCAGAAGCTTAAATATAACACTGCTCAGTAATTATGCTAACTGCATTGATGGAGGTTAGCAGAAAGCTAATTGTAACCTTGGGGATGAGGAAAATACTCTGGATATGTTGAACAGGACTTTTAATATCCCATTATTTTATATTCATTTTAACTTTTTCAATATGTATTGAAAATCTTGACTTTTTCTAAAAGTTTCTGGAAATTTTGTTGTTGTAAGAAAGATGGTATGAAAACACTGATATTCAGTGATATAATCTGATGCTTCATCTTTCACTTTATTGTAATTCTTGTGTATTTTCCAGACTTTTCTCCTCCTTCACTCACTTTCTGTGTTTTTGGTAGCTTCTTTTTTCAGACAAGTTTTTATACTTCACCAAGCCGTGATAAACATTAATAGATTGGGTCAGCATCTCATACCTGCTTTCTGCACTACTTGTAAACAAGAAACTAACATTTTTCTGACATTTTGGTTTCTTTCATGTTACAAGCACAAAGTATTTTGTTTAGTTGGTCATTGTAAGAGATTTACTTAAGATACACTGTAGGTGACATTGATTCCTTAAGATTTCTTGTACTGTCTGGTTCCACCCCCTACTCCTGCAATCCCCAGGATTACAATTAGAAAAAATTGAGAGCACAGATTAAAAAGAAAAAAAAGGCAATTTATGGTAAAGAGATTCTTTAAAATAACATGGCAGTATCCTATGTGTGCAATCTTTCTTTTATGTGTTTGTACAACGTTTTAAGTAATTTCCAAGAACAATGCTCTGTGCTGCACAAATGTGCTGTAATTGCTTTACAAAAAGATGGTTGCTTCTGTTTAATACCTAATTTTAAATAGTAAAGAACGTAGTGTTATTTAGCTCAGAGATAACATCTGAGAAAGGTGGCCATTAATTTCAAAGAGAAGATGTGATCAAAATAGGGGAGAAACAGGGAGGGGAGGGGATCTCATGATGATTCTTGAAAGAAGATGCATCCCATTCTGTGTATCTGTAGAGAAAAACTAACTGCAAATGCTGAAATTTCCTAACAGTTTTAAAGTAGAGCTAATGTGTGGCATGCCTTGGCAAGCTGTATCTTGCCAATTTTTCTTCATCCCCTCAAGCATATGCCTTGCTTGCATAACCAGTTTTTTAGCCACATGGATTCAGCGTTCCACGCTGCACGGAGGCTGTGCAAATTTATCGCTAATACTAAAAGAACATTCATGTTAAGTTGTTTTGAATAGCAAATTCGATCTAAAAAAAAATCCTGGATATTATTTTAAAAAATAAAGAAGTGAGCGGGTGAGCAGTGTGGGTATGTGTGTGTCACCCATCTCTGCATTCATCAGCTCAGCACTCTCGCAGAGAGATCTTTCCATTGTGGTTAAACTTCCTCCACATCTCAGACTCTACCCCTAAATGGTCTTTAGCTTGGCCAGAATACTGAGGGCCATATGGCCCTATAACACTTCGTTAATGCTCTTCCAAATCTCAGTAAAAGCCTTTCTTTCCAGCAATGCTAGTATCTTGCCTGAATAAAATTAAATTCTAGTTCCTTGAAAGAAAATGTTATCAGCCTTCCTAGCAGCTGTGAGAATTGTGCTATGCTGATTAGATGTGACACATAGAAGAAAAACTGCTCTAGCAAGTGGTATTTGTGATTCAGTAGGTGACATGTCTTTCTAAACCCGTGCTGAATCAATGCCCCAGCAGTGTGTCAGGGGACAGTATACTTTTTGCTGGCCCTCTCATTCAGATGAGATGTAAAACCAAAGTCTTGGCCACTTGTAGTCATGACAGGTTCCATAGTAAACTAAAACAGAAGATAGGAGGTTGCCCCAGCATCCAAGTTTGATTTATTGATAAATAAATGTAATGGAAAATACACAGTGACAGGTAGGAATGGCTCTCTTTCTTCCTTCTGCATGTTGTACACAGTTACTCTGTGCTGCTAGACTCTAGGAGAGGAGTTCCCACGATAGTACACCTGGCAGTAGTGATGCATTGCACCGCTTACAAGCAGTGTGTTGATAAATAAGCTATCCAATGTGTCCAGGAAAGGAACTGGGATTTTTTGTCAAAGGAACAGGCTGAACGGTTTACTTTGGGGTTGGGCAGCAGCTGCCATTTTAATGAGCTGAGGATGAAGGTTTTCTGCTCCTAAGCATCGAGAGTTCTAGGTGCAGCAACTAAATTTTCCTGTTACACTACCTTTCATTTCAGTTCTTGGTATCTTAATTCCTTCATCTGTAGAAAACTTGCATAAGAATTTAATGTGAGCCTAGGTTTTTAGCATTTATAAAACTGTGAAGTATTAATAAAATGGTATATACAGAAACAGGAACTATTCTGAAAATCCTTTCTCATGTACTTACTATAAAATTGATAATAGATTTTGCATGAACTTAAAAAATTTCGGACCATTATATGGAGTGCCACAAAACTGTTTTGGGTTTGGGTTTTTTTGACTGGGAAATGTTACATGTGAGAATGCTACTAGTTTTAAGATATTCAGAAATTGTGTATTGAAGTACAGTTGGTAGTGTTTGCAGAATGGCAAAAGAGAGCTGAATTATATATTTTGTACGAAACTATTAATCTTCCTTGGGAGTACGATATGCGAACAGGAATACTTCTAAAAATTAAGCAAAATGAGCATACTGTATAGTGAAGAAGGGAAGGCTAGCACGAGTTCAAAACATGTATAGTAGCAAAAAGATTCTTACAGAAGATTACATTCTCACATACCACATTTGACTATCTC
Source organism: Ibycter americanus (assembly GCA_035590275.1). Classification (NCBI taxonomy): domain Eukaryota; kingdom Metazoa; phylum Chordata; class Aves; order Falconiformes; family Falconidae; genus Ibycter; species Ibycter americanus. Next base: position 49,041,303 of record JAVJGI010000062.1, read on the forward strand.
AAAGATTAAAGCTTATTTTGTTACATTTAATACAGAGCATATGTGACCTAGAGTAAGTGTAAGTCTGTAAAAGTCTCTTTAGAAATGCAGTTTAGTAGTGTCTCAAAGAATTCATCAGACTTGTGCTTGAATTTCCAAGGATATTACTCCTTTCTGTCCCGCAATTTGATCCCACTGGACTTTTTCTGCCATTCGAGGATGAGTGGACTCTTTATCCTGAACCCATCATTGGTTTTTTTGAGCTAGGCTTATATCTGGCAAACAGTACAAAAGGCACTTGCTGAGCTGGATTTTTTTTTTCTTTCTTTCTTCTTTTAAAGATGTATTATTGCAGAGATACAACTGTAGTTAGTAATGAAAAATTGAACATTAAAACAGTGAGCCATGGTGAGTGATCTCCCCCTGAGCTCTGGTTCCATAGTCACGGAGTTTTTTTAGGCATATTTCTTATGTAACTTCTGAAAGATGATGTTATAAAATTTTCAGATTTTGTGAAATCTGACTATAAGGGAGGCATGGAAGGAGAGAACAAATGAAGGGGGAGGGGGAAGAGGAGGGAAAGGAGAGAGAGAGGGGGTAAATTATGCTTTCATGTGAACCAAAACAGACAGTTAAATGGCTCTATCCATGCCCAAATTGAAGTTGGTGTTCAGTAAAATCTAAAAAGAGAAAAGAATCAAAGTATGTCCTCCCTCTTCTTCCAACTGCCACACACACTTGCATCCTAGCTCATTACCATGGTCACAGTATTGGTTGCTTCGTGGTAAGTGATTGAATAGAAGCATGGTTGCTCTTCCCAGATCAATTTGAAATCCTAAATTGCTGTCTAATTCTGAACAACATGCATGCAGTACCCACCCTCTTGTCCATGAGAATTACCATGTATTTCAGATGCAGCCAAGCTTCCCATCAGTTTAGTTAAAGCAGCTTGTGCAAATTTATCTAAACCAAGCGTGTGTAGAAGCGTGTGCATGTGTGAAAATGAAAAATCTTTTCTCTGAGCGGCTAATCCTCAGTGGTGGGGGACTAAGCACGGTTTCTGTTGTTTTTTCTATGAAAAATAATCAGTGGTGTTTCCCTATAGGCCATTTTCCAAATGCTAGGGGAAGAAAGGAAACATCATATTCCTTTCCCTACTGTCTCGTCTCTTTTCCAGTATTTTGTTATTGCTGCTGCTGCTGCTGCTGCTAACAAGTACAAATAACAATGTTACATTATTTGGCTGCCTTGGCTTTTTAGGAAATCTGCAAATTATGAATAATCTCCGGTTTTGAGCATTAAAAAATAAACAAGAAACAAACAAAAAAACCCCAGCACAACAAAAAGTCCAAACACCAAAGAAACATTCAGCCTTGTTATCTGTTAATTTTTCTGGTTTTTTCAGGGCCTGAAGAAGGCCCCAAGGCTAACATGCCACTTAGGAGCTGACTTTCTACTTGCAGTATGTATTTTACAAGCCTGTCTCCCTTTATTCATTTTCTTGCCTATTTGCTGATATAACACAACGGTAGAGTTGACTTCTTTGGGAGGGTCTCATGTGGGAGTTACCAAGGTGAGGATATTTTATTTTTTTAAAACTTACTGGAGTAAGGAATTAAGCCTTCCAAAAAATAGTCTGATAAAGGTTCTGGGTTTTCTTCTGTGATTTTTGAAGCACGGAGGCTCTAGAACCCAAGGCATACCAAGAACACCGATTTACATTGGTTCCTTCATGTAGGATAGACAGAACTGAAGTTTGGAACAGAGCGCTGTCCTGAGCTCTCAGCCCAGCAAACACCGTGCGTTACCAGGACTGGTTCCATAGAATTCAGTCTGCAGCAGCTGTAGGTAGAAGTCAAGGTAAATACTAGTACCATTTAGCTCTAAAGAATTGATTTATTGCTGTACAACAAAAAGTGTAGAATAGGGCAGGTTTTCAGGCACAGGGATTGTCAGAATATTAAACTATTAGGGAAATGACGTTCTTTGGAAAAGAGTACTTGCAAAATTCAAAAGAGTTACTGCCAGCGAATTTTCATTTATTAATTGTATATACTTATAGCTCAGATACCCTGGTTATACTGTTAATTCCAAAGACAAGCAGATGTAGAGGAATTGTAGGTTAATCAACAGATTGTATACAGTTGCTTCTGGGGTGGCAGGTTGGCTGATGTGGATAATGTACACTGTGGCTTGTTCAGGCTAAGTAGCTAAATGGAACTGAGGACTGTGGGAGGATGGAGCTGGATGGAGGAGGAGTAGTGTGGTCTCGCTCCTGGAGAGAAGAGTTGCAGCTCGGACAGTGAGGGCTGGATATCGCCTACTAACCTACCTGTGCTGCAACAAGCAGAGCTATCCAATAGTCTGTCATTTTGAACCAAAAATATGTATTTTTGTTCTCTTCTGTTTGTGATGCAGCATATAACTTTTAATATATCCCGGTTTATGGGAATATATTTCCTAACAAATGGTGCTGAGAAGTGAGTATGAATGAATTGCAGTCTTCCCTTAACCTTTTCTCTCTTTGTTTTCTTCCTGTCACTAATGGACTGTCTTACTAGGTGCTGTGTACTGGTCACTTACAGCACACAGCTGGGGGAGTGTATGCAAAATGAAGATTGAAATGTTGATGACTTGAAGCAAATTGGATCATTAGCAGAATGTTACCTCCTCATTTTACTCTTCTTGTAGATGCTTGTGTAAAAGCAGAGGATGAAAAAAAAGAAATTTTCCTCAGAGTTTATCCAGTGAAACACTGTACCTGTGCAAGTATCACTGGGGGGAAGGGGGAGAAGAGAGAGTGTGTGTGCATGCGTGTGTGTATACACACACACACACACACACAACTGGAGAAGAAAAATGGAAAATTCAGTATCATCGCATCTTGTGAGGCTGTATTCCACTGCTGTAATACATATCAAAGCATAAAAGCAATGCCAGGTGTTAAGAGATTTAATAACATTAATGTGTTGCATCTCACTTTGAAAATACCGCTTATTTTAAACATCAACAGCTTTTGTGAATGATTGTGAAAATCAGTTTTCCTGTCTTTATGACTGAAAGCTGACTGGATTATATGATCTGGTGTCTTTTTGATTAGTTGGAAATACGCTTTTTCCTCTATTATGCAAAGAAAATCTGCTTTTACACAGATTCACGTTAAGGCCATAACATACAAACTCTATAGAAAGCATGGTGGTTATTTCCTAATTTTTGTAAAATGCAGCAGATCCAGTGCAGCCATCCTAATTTTTCATGCTGTGGAGGTGCAGTGGGGATGCACACTTTGCAGGCTACAGCTTGTTACTAAAGATGTTCTCTCCATTGTAGAACTCTGTGGATCTCATTTTGCTTGCTTGTGGTTTTGAGATTTTGCCTTTGTGAGGTGGAGGTCTGGATGGTTTTTCAGTAAGGTAAAGTGGACATACACAGTTGGTACTGAGAGACACAATGCAAGTTTTAGCTCTTGAAAAGTGAAGGTTTGTACATCATGTTAACTGAGGTCTGTTGAGGAAAACTGCATATGTGTGTGTGTGTTTACATAAAGAAAGCTATTTTACCAATAACCTGACATTTGCTACCATTTCTGTTCTGACCAAGCTCAGAATTTGCATTAAGACATGGGTGCAGCAAGGCTAGGGAACAAAATCCAGCCAGGCCCAATGGAGTTAATTCCTGTAATTGAGACTGAGCTTTTTTTTGTAATGTTAGTGTTAGCTGCCTTTTGTGAAGGCAAGTAAATTACGTGCCCTGTAGAATAGAGATGATTTTCCACTGAAAGGTAGTTTGTGAGATCCAAACCCAAATTTAATGTAAATCTCCCTCACCTTTGTAGTCATCATCCTTCCCTGCCTAAAATATCCTCCAACTTGTGAAGTGCTTTGAATGGTAGGTTCTGTAAAAGAAATGCATTAAGAAATTATTTTTATATGCATATATATAGACACACACACAGATGCTAATCCTGTGGAGGTGAGAAGACATCTGCCTGATAGCTCTGAGCTGTCATAGTTGGATTTGAATTAACACCGTTTCTGTAGTAAGTTGTCTTGTATTTTGCTCCTGTTTTGAAGAGCTTGTCTTCATTATTAGCCCAAGAAGTCTGGCCCTATATTCCAGTAGTTATTTTACCCCTTTAAAATAGGATTAGGTTAAAGTCATTGTCTTAGTGTTCAATAAGCCTCCTGAAAGACAAGCAACACAAGAAAGAGCCACAGCAAGTTTTCTTTTCTTCCTATTTAATTTGACCTATCAAATTAAAAATTTATTGCAGTTACTCTTGATAAAAGTATAACTGGGATGGGGGAGTGAAGTTCAAATTAAAATAATCTTTGTTAACTGATCATAACAACTTCTTTTCTTATACAGTACCTCTTAATGGCTAGGATTAATCAACCTGTGCATATTTTTTCTTTTCCTTTTAAGATGATGTTAATGGCTTCAGTTTCTCTGAGTTACTTTGTTTTCCCTCTGAAAACATGTTTTGTAAAGGAATGAAATACTAGCAGTCATTCCAGAATTTTGGTAATACTTCAAAGATATTTACCTTACCTTAGGAATAATGCTGAATTCAAATTCTGGGAAATGTCATGATATAAACAGTCAAAGTAAATTTTGTTTTGCACTTAGTCAGTTAGTGCCTGTTTAACCAAGGTATTCCCAACAAATATTCTTGCTCTGGTAAGGCAAGTGTGAATTAGTCAATGTAACCAGTTCTAGTAGTTGTTCATTCCTTCTAAGACAAAAGGTAAGATAGTTGTTTCATCTTAAATGCCAAAGTGACTTAACCTTTCAAACTGTGCTTTCCAAGACTGAAAGACTGGCTTTTCAGTAAGAGGCTTCCTGGACATAGACTGTCCAACAGAGGTCTTCACACCCCTACCCCGGTTTCTTTGTATGTGTTTTGGGCTCTGTTAGCTTGTAATAGTAGCACCAAAGTGTCAGGGTGACAGTTTCAGCGTTCACAATAGTTGCTTTGGCCCAGCTTAGTAACAGAAACAAGTGATGGGTGCAGGAACTGTGCTCCACCCAGAATCCTCTGATCCCAGCTAATATCTGCACAGAAACAGGTCCCCTGTCCATAAAAGGCATCATTATTTTTATATATATATATAAAAAAATAAATATGTGTGTGTGTGAATATCAGTATTTGGGTTGTTGGCTTACAAGGGACATTTCTGAAGGAAGAATATGGAGCGTTTTAGGACTCCCGTTCGTGTTCTTGCGTTCTGGGACCAAATGTACACTGCAAGTCCTATCTTCAGGTGCCATTTCAGAAACATCTGTGAAGTCCGGTCCCACCTCATGTCTCTTCCAAAGCAACGTAGCATGCTGAAAGTAAACAGAAAGAACCAAGTTAAGCTGCAGATATCTTTGCTGCAGGATGTTGCAGATGCCAAAAAAGTACGTGGGTTCAAAATAAAGATTGGACAAATCAGTGGAAGAAAACTCCATCAAATGCAATTTAGTACAAAGATGTGTGACCTCTGGTTCAGCAAGTCTTGAATCACTGAAGATTGGGAATATATCTTAAATGGATGTATATAGCCAAATAAACTACATTTTTCAGCTTGGTGGGTGGCTGAAATTCTGAGTGAACCCATATGCAAGCACAGAAAGCCAGAAAATTTTATTTCCTCAGCAGTATCTGCAGAGGAACAAAACAAACATGACCCTGTTTCAGGTTGCTCTGCCCAGTATTCTGGATTACTTGCTTGAGCTGAAAAGAAGTGGGCCTCTGTTAAGTTTGCTCAGGTTGCACTTGCTTTCCTCCTCTGCCTGGAACTCACAAGTAGAGATTTTCTCGGTGCTAATTCACCCCACCCTCTGGAGATTGCTGAGAGATCCCTGCAATCTCTTCTCTGGCTGAGGAGTAGGTCTTTCAGTGAAACATCAGCATCTGCCTTACCTTCTGGATTACTCCTCTGTTACAGCCAGTATCCACCTACCCCCTCTGTATTTTTACAGAGGAGCCGATAGTTGTCTCCATGTCTATATAATCTTGGCCAAAAGAAAGGGAGCGACCCAGGGCCTTGCGGTGGACCATTAAGTACTTCTCAGGACAAGGTAATTTCCAGGACACAAGCTGAGTTTTCCCCAGAGAGCACGTCAGAACTCCATTTGAGTCTCCATAGTTTATCTGCTCATGTTCTCCTCTAAGGACTTGAGGTTTCCTTTTAGGTCTTACGTGTTTTGTGATCAAGACACACACACACACGAAAAAAAAATTCTGTTAGGACAACTCACTCAGCTTTGTGGATCTGTGACTAGAAACTCTTAGTGCCTGGTGCTCTCAATGCAGAGACTGTCACTAGTTAAGTGATGCTGTGAGGGTCAGTTAGGAAAGTGGACTGCATGTCTTAACCCAGGCATGCATCACCATAGCTTGGGCAATACCAGCACATTTTCTTCCTCAAGCTTTTTTCAACATATTACCTAGAGGGCTTTTTTCATACGTTTACCAAGCTTTGCACCCTGTTGGAGCCTGGCTGATTGATGCTGGTTTGGGGAGAGCAGAGCTTCAATCTCCCATGGACTCTGGAATCTTCCTTTAGGTAAATGGTATTTTGTGGGAAGTACAATTTGGAGCTCACATGGAGAGGCATTTAAAGGAGACGGAAAGGTTATTTACTTGGTTATTTACTTGTAGCCATTCTGCCTCTAAGGTGCGTTATTCTCCTGTGTTTTCACAAACCATCCTGTTAGCCATCTCCTTGGAGTCCCTTAGAAAAAAATTTCTCAGGTTGGGAACTGAAGGGGAGGGAACATACACCATTGATTTCATAGCTGTGTGCAGGGCACATGGAAGGGGTCATGTTTGTTTCGCTCCTCTGCCGATACTGCTGAGAAAAATAAAATTCTTGGGCTTTCTGTGAGAATGTACACAGACAGTATTTATACAAGAACAGTTACCTATAACTGTAAAATATGGTTAAAAACAATTATTGAAGAATTTTATGCTTGGACATTTTCAAATAAAAGCCATGTTTATGAAAGGTTGTGGGGAACCTAATGAAGGATGTTTAATTCTGGTGGAATACATTAGCTTTGTTACAGGTTTGTTGTTTCAGAAATGGTTCCTGTTGCTCTATAGAGCATGTAGAGTTCCATTTGTAAATCTCTTGAAGCATGATAGAAGATGAGCACTTCAGTAGGTTGTTGAATCGCTAAGCTGAAACTTCTTTGGCTTTCCTCATATTGATTTGGGTGCCTGGCTTTTGTACAGCATTAAAACAATCCCTGTTTTCCAGTCCCTGAAGAAGACTCAACATCCTCCAATGACCATAAATTCTCACTTTTGCCCACATCTGCTATAATGGGTTGCTTTTCAGAGGAAACCTTGTTAGGGAGTCTGTGTAGTCTATGTAGGGATTTTCCTTGCTTACAGTGGGATTGGTGTGATCAGCAAGTAAATTGTTTCTGTTTTGGGGATGTTTCCCACCCCCATGTGAACAGTGGTGATTACACCCGTTCACACGTTCACATTGGGGAGAAAAAGGGAAATATCCGGAAGCAGTGGCAATTCATCTCAATATTAGCCTCTTAAAAGTGCTCCCAAGGTTCTGCCTGCCTAACCTATCTACTGCTCGTTTGCTGATCATTCATTACTAAAGAGTTTTGAGATACTTAAACTGAATTGTAAATAACCCATTTCTGTATTGTTCTCATGTTTCTTTACCCATAACTTTATCAGATACAGGTTTTCAATATTCTGTACTGTAAAACAAATTATCTTTGGTTTTTTTCCTCAAGAATTGTTGTCCAGTCTGTTAGTTATTAGTTCCTCCTCTACAAGCAGCACCATGCCTTTCAAACAGTTTTCTTCTGATATGGATTGCATTTGGAGGACTGCATTAACTGGCTTAGTCTCCTGTTTCAATCTTGATTTATTAAGTTGATGATATTGGGACTGACACTCTGCTAATGACAATTTCATTTAGTGGTAGAAGGAAGGGAATGGAAGGCAGCACTCATCTAATCATGCAGGCATTCATCTGGGTTGGTTCCTTCACATGTTCTATATTTTCATACGTTTTTAAGAGGATTGGACCAGTATGTCAAATATTTATGCATAGATACCTTATTTTCCCTTTCAAGTGTTAGTTCCACAGCATGGAAAGAGATCGGTATAATTCCTATGAGGCAGTACAGGCTGTCTTAGAACTTTTTAAAAGCATGTTTCAGAGCTTTATGATTGTGTGTGTTAAATGTTGCTATTGGATTGTGGAAGATTTGGAAATGGAGATTTAGTGACCAGCAAGGGACTGTTCTTGCTTTTCTAGAGTTTTGGAAAGCTTGTTTTCAAGGAATTGGGGTCACTTTCTTTTTAACAGGCACTGAAAGGGATGGCATTTGTTTTTTATGCTTTGTATCTCATAATGGTCTTGTTGGCAGTTCCAGAAAATCATACATAAAAAGCATTACTGTTTTCATTTGAAAAGGTCATAAGCCAATATAACCTACATACTAGATGTTTGGGTTTTTTTCAAGTATAAACAGATCATTTGCTTTCTGTATGTGAGCTATAGTTGCATGATTTTTCAATTGTTGTTACTGCCCACATAGTACAAGACTGAAAAAAGGATCTTCTTCTGCCTTAAAGTCACATCTGCTGCTTACAAGTCATTCTGTCCGAATTTATACTTTGTCCATATTAAAGTACTGATAAAGTGCAGGTGTTCTTTTCCAAAAGATGGTGGCCATTTACATGTGGGTTTTCCTCCCTACATCAAAGCAGCTTATTGGATTTTTCTTCCTCCATGTCTTTTCAGTTCCTGAAGTTTTGGTGGTTTTTTTTTTTTTCTTCCTTCCCCCCTGGCCTTTAACACAGACCATTAGTTGAGATAGCCTTAGGGAGCCCGCGGAGGCATACAAAGTGACAGATCATCATTCCTATATAGGGTCCCCCAAAGCCATTATGGAGAAGGCAAGGACAGTGGCTGAGATTCTGCACTGTGCCTTTAAGGTCTTGTCATCAAAGAGCAGCATTCTTAGCAAGTTAACTACCGTGAGGTAATGTGATGAGATAATTTGGGCTTTTCAAACAATTTAGCAGGTCAAGGTAACCCTTAGATTCCTCTAAGGATTTCAACTTTGTTAAATCATTTTAGAACTACATGATTGTGGCTAGAAATTTTACTTTGTGTTGGCTACCCCGAACGCAGTGCACAACTCGCCCTTGCTTGCCACGTTCCCCGATTGCAGTAGGGCTGGGACAAGATTCCTGGAAGAAACCCATTAAATTGTCTCCTGCAATCTATATGCCTAGGAGGCCTGTTAACAACGAGGAGCTCTGGTACTTTCAAAGCCACTGCAGTTGATTTTTCCCTGCTTCAAGGACCTAGATAAGGACCTAGATTAAGCTAAAGATCTTACCTAACGATTACTACAGCAGGGCACTGGGTTCACCTTTTTTTTTGTTGTTGTTGTTTTTTTTTGTTTTGTTTTGTTGTTGTTGATGAACACAGCAGAAGAAGTGATTGTTGCTGCTGTCCTGTCTGGGGGTGAGGCAGAGGCAGACGCCTACCTTCTCTGGGAAGCCTGGCCGCCTGCTCCTTGCGCGTTTTGACTTGGGTGTTTGCTTCAGGGTTTTCATGGGAGGGTAGAGGGGAAGAGGAGATGAGGATGGAACAGGGACTGGATTTTTGTTTCTTGGATAACTTCAGAAACCGAAACAACAACAACAAAACCCTTCGGCCTCCACATTCCAGTGCTTGTAGGGGGGCATTTTTTAGCTCTTGTAAAATGGAGGGGGAGGGATGTGAGAATAATGATCTAAGTACCCTACTACAGGTTCACAAACTAGAAGATAAATAAAAAGAATCCAGAGTTGTTTCCTAAAAGTTTTATGTTTTGTAAAGCTTTTTTCCCCTGGTTTTGAGCCCAAACACAGGATTTCTGAGTGCCTCCACTTGGTAGAACTGACTCCAATTCTGGCAGAAGGCAAGAAACGTGATTATTTTTGGTGCTTCTCGAGAATTTTTTCCCTCTCTATTTCTAATACTGCTCTGCAGAGCCACCCCTGTGCCTTGCTTAAACTTACAGAAAAGTTCATTACAAATGGTGGGAAAACCAGCCCTTGTACAGTTAGAAGTAACATTTAAATTAGATTCAATGAGGTATCTGTGCACATGCAGTCCCTACCCAGTTTGCCGTTTCTCCTCTTTAAAGCAGAGGTGTTTTGTTTTGGGTTGGTTTTCCTCCCCCCTTTGAATTCCTTTGTGTGAAAATGTGCATTAAGTGTGATTAATATGGCCAAATGTTTTGGGTCAGTCCTGACAATTTGTAAATGTGGGCTTTGTTTTCTGTTGGGGTGGGAGTTGTTTATATTAATCTTTTCCACAGCAATAACTGGAACCAATCTAAGTATCAGATTCAAACAGAGCTTTGAATATTTTTAATGCAGTTGTCACATAGCTTCTGTAGCGCTACATACCACTGCCCAATAAATATATTTTTCCTTTCTAGTCTCTCCATATTTAGTGTTAAGTAATTATGGCAGTATTTGGTTGTAACTGCTTAGTTTTGTTCTTTTTCAGAGATACAACCAGAATTTTAAAACCTGGGTCAAATTTAGATACATAATGGCCTAATTTTCAGAGATGTGAAATTAATTGAAAATGTGAGTGCTTATAACTTCTGAAAATTAGGCCAATTATTTCAGTGACTAAATATGAACATAGGCACCTAATAGTAGGCAGTGGAGTCTGAAAAAATTTTAACACTAGCTTTTATACCTCTGAATCAGTCCTTGTCTATGGTGATTTCAAGTGCTCAACATCAGTAAAATGAGGTTGTTATGGTGCATGCACAGGAAAATATTTGGACATTTTAAAAATAAAACAGCCACAAGGGATTAAAGTTTTATCTGAGACTTTTTAGTATCAGAACAAAGCAGAAATGTTCCTTTTATCTTCCACCTTTGCCTATTACAGTCAATTAGTATTTTATTTACCGAACTTAGCAGAAGTCTTACCAAGTGCATTTTATCTGGTCTCCTTTTTCTTCTTCCCGTCCTTGCCAGAAACAGTAGTTCCCACCCTCTGCCTTGCACCCCCACCCCCCGCCCTTAATTTCTAGTTATTAGGGGCTTTTATTGGGGGCGGATGGAACAGGGGAGCTGAACGGCTGCGCTCGTTTTTAACTTGGAACATTTGATCTTGCCAGGCATGTCCTTGTTGGCTCCGGGTTTGCTCCACGGCCTTTTAAGTTTAATTAATTTCCGCGTCTTTTTGACGCTGCAGGTAGCGTAGGCCTTACACCAACTGAGCGCGAGGCAAAGCCGCGTGTGGAAGGAAAGCCCAGCCGCGTGTGCAAGGCAGGCAGGCCCGGCCGCGTGTGGAGGGCAGGCTGGAAGGCAGGCCGGCCCGGCCGTGTGTGGAAGGCAGGCAGGCAGGCCCGCCCGGCCGCGTGTGGAAGGCCCCTGCGGG
>JAVJGI010000062.1:49055953-49225985 GCA_035590275.1 Ibycter americanus
GCCCCCCCCCAAGCCGACGCAGTGTTGTTTACTTCCTTCTCTTGACAATGGCGTTACTGAATTGTTCTACCTTATTTTGGTACTTCCTGCAAATCTGCCCGTGATGGCTTACTCGGAAAAATATTTCTTCCCTTTAACAAAATCAGGCACATCCCGGACAGTACGAGTTATATACGGAAAGACCTAACCTACTTGAGTGCTTATTTTTATTCTACAGTTCAGTTAGGAGCTCGCCCAACTTACTTTTTTTGTTTTTTTTTTTTTTTTTTAATCCACTTTTCTAGGGTATAGTTTTAGGGGCAGAGCTACAGTTGTCCCTGTAGCCGCGGCAGCCCGTAATCTCTCATCTGCAACTTGGGCTGCTTTTCACTCACCATATAATTCTGTTTATATTAATAAAAGGCAGCTGAGTATGTAGGCCTGTAACTGCTGGGGTTATCTCCAATGCGCAGGACCAGCTGACTCAAGGGAAACGGGCAAGTGAAGCAGAGGACGTACCTGCGCAGGCATACGCACGTACCTTTGTTGCTTTGGTGGGGAGATACTCCGAACCTGGTTATTAATTAATGTAACAACATTTGAAAAGACATGTTTAAAACTTCAGGTTCATCTAATTAGACTTGAAGCTAGGGCCAGTGTTTTTGAAGCTTGTTTATTTTTATGGTAAGTAAAAATGAAGGATTTTATCACTTTGACAGAAGAATTTGGTAGACGTTCAAGCAGTCTTTGATTTCAGGAAGCCATTGCTGGCTCGTACGGAAACAAGTTTTCAAACTGAACTGTACCAAATACACTTTTTTTCCTTCTTTCAGAAAGGACAAAAGCAAACTAAAAAAACCCCACAAAACAACAACAATAACAAACCCCAACAAAAACCCACCATGGGACTCTCCTTTTGCCTCCCCATGTGCTGTCCTGTGTCTCCCCCCTTTAATGAGTAGGAGGGACAGAAGTTGTGACAGGGCAGGTACTGATTAGTTGCTGTCAGTCTGCACAGATTAACACCTATTTTTAGGTTTTTGAACCTCTTGAGTAATACTGGTTAAATTGGCACAGGTTAATAAGTTGGGGTCCACAGAGCCTCTTAACTGTTCACTGTGAAATTTGAATTAAAGAGACAGTCTCGCTTTGTCAAAACGATGGAAAAGGTTTATAAACCAGACATTTACTGCGTGTCCGTATTCGTGTGTGTACGTCTATGCACACAGAACATACATAGGTCTGGAAAACAAAAGTGGAAATTCATTATTTTGGGCACATTAACACACACACGTGCAAAATTGAGAGAATCTTTGCAGAATAAATCTTCAGTGGAATAGGTTCTGAAAGAAAACATCATCCCTCTCCACTTCCAATAGAAATATGGCATTTAAAAATAAAACTTAATCTTTGTTTTTTCACACATTTTCTCCCTGTCCTCCCCCCCATTATATCATTACACTGTTACACTGACACCCACTGGTAAAAGTTGCTCTGAGATCATGATTGTAAATTGAGCATTTTGATGAAGGGACAGCTATTACTGAGGAATAAAAAATAAAATGAGGACCAAAGAATAGCTTCTTTCCCTTCCTCCCCCCTGAAAAAAAAGCCTTGCAGTGTTGCTTTTTTTTTTCTGCTTTTTTGAGGCGTTAGTGTGTGGATGCTCCAAACACAAGAAGGGTGAGGCCGCATTGTTTTTCTCTAAAAACATAACGACATCGAAATGTCTGCATTAGAAGCAGTTTCTTTCTAGACATTTATGTGTTTGGGGACAGACAACAGGCTGGCACAGAGGAGAACAAGAGAAAGTAATTAGTGTGTTAGTAACTGCTGTGTTTAACGCTGTTTCCCAGGTAAAACAACTTGAAGAAAACCAGAAATAATGGTCATGCTAGAAATATAGTTGTGTGGGCACTGGCCTGATTGTATCAAAGCAGAGATGAATGCCAGCGCTGTGCAAGTCTTATTTAGCCTGTTTACCATTTAATTCGAAGTTGTCAGTGGTCTTGAAAGCCACTTGTGTTGGAGAAACAAGGCTTATTTTATTGAAATCTACCACAGCACCAAAATCTGGTTTGTGAGAGTGCCGTTCCATAGCCCTGCCTAGCACAAGAACAATACCGTGCAATTAGACTGTTTCAGGCTCTGAAATAGGCTTTCTTCCAGAACACCCTCCCCTTATATTATTAGGCGTGTTCCTATTAATGAAATGATTGATTGAAAATCTTCCTGTGTTTATGTTGTTTGGGCAGCAGTAACATGGATTTCCCCTGTCTAGACTAAAATTGTATCCAGTGGAGATGTATGGGACAGCTGTTTGTAAACTCAGAGTGAGACATAACAAATGAGCTGCAGCAAAACCTGTCCATGGCTGGCTTCCTTGTAAATACAGTGATACGGTCTTTGTTTTAAGGGAGAAGGGGAACCTTAGTAGAAATAAATACAGAAACAAAATGGACTCCACAAAACATAAAAGTGTTGAAAAGACCTGCCAGGGCTGCACAGTTCAGAAATTAAAACTCTGGCCTTTCACCTTTGAGATTGCAGTTCAAGTCTTTACATTCTGAGTAAAATGAGCTTAAAATAAGTATAAAAAACAGTCTCCAGGGTTGCCAGCTTACTGTTATAATTGGTGCGGATACTGTAATTGGAAAACAGGGTGAGTGCTGAGGTTTAGTTCTTCAGGAAAAGTTACAAGAAAAATCTTTATTCGGGTACTTGCTGTATCCTCTTTTAGGCTAACCCATGCAATATATATGTGCATAAAGAAGAAATCCTTACAAAAATGGTCACTGAAGTTGAGGATTTATACCAGGTTCTCGTGCCTGAAGATGTACTGCTGCACTGAGTATTACCTTATATGCACACCATGGTACAGAAATGCTAAGTTTAGAAAACTGCACAAGGCTGTTAGCAATTGATTTGTTTTGCTGTTTTACTTTGAATAATAATAAAAGCATGAATAGGGGGCTTACTTTGAAATTGAGACAGGCTGGGAAAAAAATGCTAGCTTGTATCCTGTAATTATCCAGAAGCACCCTTGTAGACCCAGAATAAAACTCACAGAACAGGCATAGAGCACAATGAAGAATCAGTTTGTGAGGAGGTGGTGTGTCAATAGCCTGCCATATCCTTTCTCCTCTCCTCTTTCCCTGAGTGTCGTTCTTGTTCTGTTTGCGTGAAGAAACTGCAGCAAACAAATAAGAAGAAAGGGGGGGAAGAACATTTATAGTTCATATGCAGTATTAAAATAAAATACTAAAAATGCTATAAGCAGTTTTATAGTCATTGTTTATGGACTCTAGAATTTTTAATATTCTAACATGTAATTGAATTCTGAAGCCAGGATTCTGCAATTAATCAGGCTTTTATAAGTGAGCTGCTATTTGCTAGAATTAACTTTGGAAGAATTTGGACTTACTTTTTTTTTTTGTTGTTTTTAGTTTGTTTATGGGTATAGCAAAAAAGTGAAACACTGAAGTGGTCTGCAGTATCATACATTGTGCGCTTGCTTGGGTGAGCAAAAGTCCCAATTTGCGTAACTAGTTCAAGCATTTGAGAAAACTAATTGTTTGATTCCTGTATGCAAAGTCGGGCTTTGTGCATGCGAATCATGGAACATGTGGTTTTGGAGGACATACTTTCGGGGCTTGTGTTCACTTTTCTCTATTACAGCGGATAGAGGACTCAAGTAAAATGCAAAAAAACACCAATACTTCGTCAGTTTATCTAGGCTTTAATTACTACGTGCCCTAGTTTGGATGGAAGTGACTCCTAGGACTGTTTTTATTTTTACCTACCCCCTTGAAATGTTCGTTGTAAAGCCGGACTAAATTTGAGTGCCAGCTTTCCTTAGTTCTGAGGAAGTGTATTGCTGTTGTGAGCTGGAAGAGTGTGGCGGAGTTACGGTGCTGACTGGAGCACTTGTTCTTTCCCAGTAAACTCTTTAAATCCTGATACCAGAAGGGTCAAAAACTGGCCAGCTGTGACATCTGAATAATATTTAAAGCAGTTAATCCAGTCACGAGTGTTTATCAATCTTTGTACCTCATAGAGAGTTGATCGGGACACAGCCTAAAATAATTCAAGAGAAAAGATCAGGTCATTGGCAAAAATCATTTAGTTCAGCTGACTCTTGTTCCACAGATTTACCTTTTCAAGTTAAGGTATGAAATACAGAACATTACCCAGGGGATTCCTCCTGTGTGGCTATTTGGCCAGGTGTGTTGATACTTTGTTGTGCAAACCATCCCTTCCAAATCTGTGCTCTGGATCTGACAATGCCCAGATGATGCCCAGGTGAATTGCCCAGATGTTGTCAGTATTAGTCACCTTCTGTGTATGTCATGATACTGATATGGGAGAAGGGGACGTCAGGAAGAGCTTTCTGTCTAGTTGGAAAGGTAGGGACCAGGTTCTGAGAGCCTGTTACATCCCTGCTGGCAATTGCTTAGGCCATTTCCCCACGTCATTTACAGTTGCATGGACCACTGTGGTTCTGTTGTTGATCATATCACGCTCCTATGGCAACAACATTAATTTAGCTGAGTATGCAATATCAGACATGCATTTAATATGTTTTAATTATCTTCAGAGAGATAAATTTCAGTCTTTTTTTTGTATAAAGGTGTAGGCTTTCCTTGTTTTTAATTGTTGTTCATCTCCTTTCTGATCTGTTCTGATTTTTTTTTGCCCATTGAAGATGAAAAGGGTCATTTTTGTGTGAACCGGTTTTCTGAAAATCATGCTTTAGAAAGTCCCATTACACCGGTCCTGTGAGGGAAGGTAGAGAGGGGGAGCATAGGTATAATAAAGAATCACTTTCTTCTCCTGACTCAGAACTAGGTTGTGAGCGAGTAGAACCATCTACAGTCTGGAAAAAAGTTAGTAAGAACATAAGCTGTATGTAGGGTAGGTCTTCTGGTGATAAATTTTGCCTTGGTGTGACTTTTTTGCTTACTGGTGTTTTATTCTCAAAAAGTACCACTTTTTTCAGATAAAGCAAAAGGAAAAATGAAACAGTCCTTGTAGGGCAGGAGTTGAAAGTACTGTGGAGATTGTGCAAAATTACAAAAAGGTGCTCAAAAAGGTGTTGTTCTTTTCCTGTTATATTTGAGATTCAGCTGGATTGTGTAAGTTATCCATTCCATTAAAAGCAGGAATAAATAATGCAATTTATGTTTGGAATTGGTTGTGAGACACAGTAAAGCTTTTAAGTTAAAACCCTGTTTCTGAAACAGAGTGCTCCCTACGTTGTGTGCCTTCTCACCTAAAAAAATCTTTTTAACCCACATACCCAAAATAATGTTGTCTAAGGTGCAGGAAGCTTTTTCTCCTGAGCACAATAGGAATATGTTGAATCTTTTGAAAACAGTTTCTGTTTTTCAAACACCTTTTCTTTTTCAGCATAGATAATTAACGCTGCCTTCACGGTGCTTGGTGCCCTTGATACATGTTACCTTTGACAGATCCTTTCTGTTTGCCACCTCTTCCTAACATGCTTCCAAGATTTTCAGCACAAAATAGCTTAGTATCTTTGATGTTGGTTGTATATGGGCTCAATTAAATAAGAAAGCTGCTGACAGAATGGTGTAGAGTTGAAACTTGAAGCTTTGTTTCTGTAAAGATTTTGTCCTTGGTCACTTGTCTTCAATTTTTGCTGCAAATTGTTTGACTTCTTTTAGGCAAGATTGTTAAGACATGCAGTTTTAGCTAGGACTGTATTTGTTTTCACTTTTACAGGTGGTATGCGCTGTAACTATGTAGAGAAGTAGGAAAAGGGAGCAGGGGAGTACTCTGCAGTTGTGGCCTTAAGCAGCAAAAAACGTCCCTGCTGGTGAGGGTGACTTTAAAACATGCCTTTCTGGAACTTTCTGGATTATTAAAAAGCATTATGGCACTGCAGCTGTTCAGTACCACCCCCAAGGTGCTGGTGGATGGCATCTTGTATTTATGGTAAGCAACCCAGCTTTGTCTGAAAGGGGCTGTTAGGGGGTGTTCAGGTGGCCCCTTGGGTTGTTGAGCTGTGGCAGTGAGAACCTCCAGCCCTACAAGCAGAGGGCAGCAGGTTTAACCTTTTCGGTGTTTCCATAGTGTTGCGTTAAAGGGGAATGGGGTAATTTAGCCCCTCTACAGCCTAACGGTGTGATAGTGCGCAAAGGCAGCAGCTGTAGAAATGCTTTGCCTTGGACTTGGGTAGAAAAGGTTTTATGATTCCCAGTTTTGGAAGTGGGGAAATGAAATGATGAAATCATGGTGTTGGAACGAGAGAGTAAGAAATACAAATGGATTAGAAAAGACGCAGACACAATACCTAAATAAAAGGCTTACTGGTGGCAGTAATTGTTACTGCTTGTGTCACATGGTATAATGACAGTTTTTCAGGATTTCCTGCATATTAGAATGCCTGAGGATGAAAGGTTGGAATTTTGTTTTTATAATATCTAACACTTTTCTTAAGGGAAATTAAATAGCGACTGCTCTGAGATTTCGGTCTAAGTACAACAATCATTTTGATCTCTACATTGTCAAACAAATAAATATCAAAAGCTTATTTTCAGTGCAGTTACTCTGTTTCATGCAGTGTTCTGGTGTGAAAGAACTAATTGTATGTTACACATCTTTGCCTATTATATATGAAAAACAGTACGACAGAAAAATAGTAAAGAATTTGAATGATGAATACACGTTTACAGAGGGAAAACCTGTGCATGTGTATGTCTGTATATATATGTCTTACCTGTTTAATGACAAGAGCAGATGAACATGTTACAGTCATGAATTCGCTGCTGATCAGCTGTTTATATGGTACCTATGGAGCATTAAGTTACCACAGAATTGTAAGGGATGGAAGCGTGCACACAGGTAGGTCTCAGGTTCCCCTACACTGAATGTGCACTGAGCAGAGATGTGCAGAATCCCAAATGTCAGTTTATCTGGGATTTGTGGCAGTTGTTTCCTGGTGCAGACCTAAATATGTTTTTACTTTTATGTCTTTTTGAGGTTACAGGAATTGCCCCATAGCACACAACTTCTTTTCTCTCGAGTTGCTTTTAATAGATGTAATTCTGTTGTAAGTATTACATCGCACAAGCTGACGGTTATTGCTTTTAGTTAGCTAATATAAAGAGTCTTAATTTTTTTGCTTCTTGGGGATTGGCCTTGTTCCCAGGATTTTGCAAAATATTTGCAATGGGAGGCTAAACCAGCAGGTTAGTCAATAGCACGTCCAACTGTGTGTTGGGCACAATGCTGAAGATGTGAGTGATTTAGTTGTTGTAAATCAGCATCACCAAAAGCATTGGCATTTAAGAAAAAGTTTGGAAATACGAGCATGACAGATCTGTTCCACTACACAGCTTTTAAGAACATGAGGCATCGTTGTGTTTTATCTCGAACACTGGCTGACCAAGTACAGAGCTGCTTCAGCGAGGTGCGTCCTTGAGCCACTGTTGTCTGTACATGCTAATAAGGAGAATGAGGAGAATTAATAAGCAATTTGAGCTGCAGCATAGTTTCTTGAAACGTTTTCTCAAACCTTTTTAACACGAAGTAGCACTCAAGTTATTCTATAATTTAAAAAGAGATAATTTTGTTACTTAATTTGTATTTTTGTAGCTAAAAGTTGTGACTTCAAAAATTAGAACACTGATCTTCATTATTGCTAGACCTGGTGAGCTAAGAGATCAGTGACTGATACCATAAAGAACAAGCAAAATAAAGGTAAAGTCTAAGAAAAAGTGGATGCCAGATTTAATGAATAATTGCCCTGAACTGGGTCATATTGTATCCAGTTTTTACCCAGGTGAAACTGTGAGGAGATGGCATTTACTTAACCAAAAAGCCTTGAGTAAGTAAGTCTCAATGGACTTAGTATAGAAAGTGAGGAAAAATTGGCTGAGCTATCCTTAATTAATGAGATTTATACAGTGTGACTCTCATGCCTTTATTTCAGGCATAGATTCATGGTCGTAACACAGGTGTGTCTTTGGTGTATTTGTTCAAGGATTGCTCAGGGAACATGCCCAGTCCTCGCTTGCTGCAGAGCTGAACCCCAGCCTGAAGTACGTGCATGATTGCCATTAAAAATAAACAAAACTGGTGGCAGGTAGCAGAAAAAAAGAGAAAGAAGGGCTGTTGCAGTTAACAAAGTTTATGTCTACAGTTCTGCATGTGTTAAAAGCTGTATACGCCCTCAGCAAATCCTTGAGGAATTGCCAGCAACTCCTGTGGGTCATGTAGGTTTACCCCTGCTCCAGTGAGAAGGACGACGATCTTCTACAATTGCTGAATCCTAAATTACTTTAAAAGACACGCAAAGGGAGGAGGTACTACAGCTAGTTAGGCTGGATTTTGTAAAGATATGAATGACTATAGCCATATTCATCTTTGAAATAAACTTTCTAAGAACTTTGAAAAATGAAAACTGGATTAACTTCCTGTCACCTTCGTTTTAAAAGAGAAGACTTCGGAACTGGTGGTGTGTGGGTGGGTGGGCTGATGGGAAAGCCTTAAAAGCTGAGAATCTGCGCTAGAAAAGGATTATGAGGGTATATCTGCGCCAAGCACTACAGTGTCCTCCGCATTTCACGCTACCCAGGCTATTTCCTATAGACAGCTCAGCAAAATTGGTGTGTGGAAATAGTAGTTGGAGTTACGTTTGCATTACTCTGCGCCTGCACTAATGAGTCCCATTTATAAGTTGTTGGGACTGCAGAGCCTCCCCACCACCCGCCACAAAGTCCCCTGTAAGTCAAGAGGGCAAACGTGGGTACAAGAGCAGGCGGTTTGATTATGGTCTGGGCAGTGTGATGTGGTTTCTCTTACCGTGACTGAGCAAGAAGTGCACCCCAACAGCAAGAAGGTGATTTGGCAGTAGTCCAGGAGAGAGCACCAGTATTTTCTTACTCTTTTAGGATTTCATTGTCACAGGGAAGAGAGACCTTTCTGATCTGATTGATCTTTAGCAAACAGGGAAAACAGAAGTATTACAAAATGCAAGTGTTAACATATACATTTATTTTGTTTTGAGCATGTTTTAAAAGGGCCAGAGGCGTGCCTTTTTAGTAAGCTGGCAGTTGGCAAAAACCCTCTAGGTATCAGAGACGCCCTGTGCTATAATTTTCCTAGAATAATAATGTCAAACAAATGACAATAGAAAGCCTATAAAATTTGCAGCCAGCTGGGCAGATTCTCTTGTGTGACCCACAGAAACTGTAAGTGCCCGTGCAGAATATTTTGTCTTGATCAGAGCTGCTCCAGTCTACTGCATTCCTTGCCAGAGTAGCTGTAACCCCCTCACCTGCCAGCTGCAAATAGCGGCTCCATTAGATGAACTCTGAGAAGCTCTGACCCAAGTCTGAGAGCAACGTTAAGTGTGTGTTGTATTGGGAGTTTTTGCCTGGGTAGTTAAATGTAGATCAATGATCCTTGTCAGCATTAGTGTTAACAGGATATTATACGGGAATCAGCATGCATCAGAAATGATTATTAGTGCTTATTTTCAGATGCCCCCAAAAAAGATGGAGAGGAGTTCTGTGACCCATGTCTTTTGCGAGTCAGTTATTTTGTCCTTGCATACTTGCTGCCTCATATTCTGTTGTTTGGATAACGGTCTGGGTATTAAGCATAGCTGTAATTTCTCCTGTGAACGGTATTCCACTTCTCGTGGCTCTTGCTCAGTTCCAGCTAATCCTATCTCAAACAAAGTCTTGATGAGACAAGGAGCTGGACTGAGCTGAGGACTGAATCAGTGCCGAGTATGGCTTTGGAGAAGACCAAATTATAATAATTACTTGTGTCATCTGATCACTAGGTTGTACAACTCTGTTCCAAAAAGGTATTGTTCAACATTGCTCCTCAAGGTTTTGGTCTAGGTTTCAACTCCTTTTCAGGGAGGTAAGAATTACTCTCTGCATGATTTACTGTAAGTCTCTTGGTTGCGATGCAGTATTGTTGGTCACATTGGAGTTGTGTGAGTCCTTTACTGAAAAGCAAAACAAAAATACTGAGTAAGTCTCATTACTTCTGACAAAAAGAGACTCAGGGCTACTCCCTGAGTTGTTTCAGGGTACTTCACATGTTACTTACCAGGGACCCTCCAGGCTCATGTGAGCACATATGTGACTTCTTCCATCTTGTAAAATAAAAAACTGTAAAATGATATTTATTCTACTATTAAATTATAGAATACTACGTGAGCAGTAGTGGTCTTGGCCACACCCACCCATTTTGGAGACCATGTAGATTGTGTAGGGAGGTGGAAAATTCATTTTGTCACATACTGGGGAGGATCTGGGAGGTTTCTTGGCACCATCTTGGCCAGCCTGCCAGTTCCCGGTCGGTCCCTGGAGTGCCTCGGCCAGGGGCCAGCAGCAGGGAGCAGGCTCTAGGAGGGGTGCATTGCCCGGGTGGGACGGGCGTGCTCCAGCTGTGGGATACTCCTGCTTAAACCACTAATTGTGTCTCATGTAAGTGATCCACCATGTATGTTTAATACTCTCGCTCTCTAGAATACTGCCCCATCATTTACCCGTTACCACTTACAGTAGCCTTCTAGCCCAGAATTGCAGGATACTGTAGTGTGGTTTGGGTTTGCTTATTAGAAGCAAAAAGACTGTTTGATTCGTGTGATAAACTGGATAAAACACCAATGAACAGTGGTTAAAAGTTGCTTTTACATAGAAATAAAATATGGGGCAAACAGGCCCATTCAGCTATAACAGTACTGTAAGGAGTGGAAAGTGGACTGAAGCAAAGATTCAGAGCAGTGCCTAGGGGAAAGCTACTGTATCTGATACAGATATATAGATAGATGAAATGAACAGTGCTTCATTTGAGAACCAAGTCTGCTTTTTTAAATGATGCTGGGAATTTTTCACTGTAAAAGAAGAACGCCCCCCCTGCCCAAGATAACGTATTTACATATGTACAGTCAGGACAGACAAATAAAATAGGAATGTTTAGCTGCTACAAATAAGTATATAATGAGAAGTTCTTAATTAATGTCTGGTTATCTTGAAGCAATAATGAATCTCTTGTTTGGCTTTTTTTGTTTATTGGAATGGAGGTGATGTATTTTGAAGATGATTAAGAGAAAGATGATGCTTGCTTGACTCTTAAGGAAAGTTTCTCTTCTGCTTGGGTAATGTGGGTGCTGACTGAAGTACACTCTCATTCCCGCTAGAGGGGGGTCCTCTCAGCCTAGGTTGTAATGCATTTTGGCTTTTTTTTTTTTTTTTTTATTATTAAACTCAGCATGAGGAAAACCTCACACTGTCCCACATCTTGTGCTTTATATTGTGTATATTATGGTGTCAGCAGTTACTTGTCTCTTACTGATCTTAGCTTCCTTTTATACAATGAGGTGAATGGACTAATACACTAACTAGTACACTGGTAAACACAGTAGTAACAAAGAATACAGAGGATGTTTTATTGTATCATCTGCAAGGTGAGGACAAGTATTTATCACAGAAGTGGTGTGATTACTCTTGGAAAAACAGAAGTGGCATTATCAGACCTGTTCAATAGCATTTTTTAATTAGAATTATTATCTACACTAATAGCTGTGCTCCAAACCATTTTATTTTCTGCGAGCCTTACATTTCTAAGCATAAAAGAAAATATTGCTATATGTAAAAGAGACTAAGAGTATGTTACATCAGCTTAAACTTCTGCTTTACGCTGTGATGTCACAGTTTGTTCCTCTTCTCAGTTTCTTGGTGAAAAGGAGGAGGATTGAATTTTGTAAATGTGCTGGTTGTTGTGCCATGTTAATTCATGTATTTTGAAACTGTGGCAGTCGTGACTATTCTCTTGGCCCTGAGCAGGCGGGAGCTTAATTAGCACAACCCATTTGTTGGCAATACCACTGTACTCTACAGCGAAGGTCCCTGCATGGTGAGGTGGCCTCTCTGCAGATAAGGCGCAGTGCGGAGCCCGAACAAAGGATGCTCTGCCCGATCTGTGCTGGGTCAGTGCAGGAGTTTGGTGCCGTCCACAGTGTGCTCCTGCAGCTGGGAACGTTGAGGGAGTGCAGGGCAGAGGGCAGGCGGCTCTGGGCAGGCTCGGTGGGGACGTTAGCCCAGCTGGGGCTGCTTGGGAAGGAGACAAGGAAGGGACAGTGGATGAGGGAGGCAGGGTGGACTGGAGCTGGCAAGCGGTCAGCAGCCCTGCTGGGATCAAGGAGAGAGTCAGAGAGGGACCCAGTGACACAAAGAAGGCTCCAGTTTTCCTAACGAATCTCCACAACAGTAGTGTAGCAGAGTAATAAACATTGATGGGTCTGGAGGTAACATCTAGGGGGTGTGACTGGCACAATACTGGATAGAGAAAACTTGAGTGAGTTCTGAACAAGATTGCTCAAGTTTTGGGTTCTGTCTAGTTGCAGGAGCTGGATGTTGTACCAGAACAGTAGGCCTAGTAAAAACGAGCGTCCACAGTTTAGATGGGGGTACCACATTAACCCTGACCAGACTGCTTCTGATGTTGGAATGACTTTTTTCAGACGTCTTGAGCATCTGAGTAGGGCACTGTGTTGTGACAGGCAGTCATACTGTTATTTCCAATCCAGTCACTGATTATTCTCTTTTTGGCCCTGGGCAAGTCACTTAACCCTCTGTCTGTTTCTTCATCTGTAAAATATATTATGGATATTTATCAGGCTCACCAGGACTGATTGTTTAATATTTATAAAGTGCCTAAAGGATTAGAAGCTTAATATAAGTAGCTAATACATATCATTTTAGATTGATTTTATTTACTTGGGGTTTTTTTTCTACCTCCTATTGAATGAGATGCTATTTTGTAGCCTCTTACTGCCATTCCTAATCAGCTGGACAGGTCACAATTGGGTAACTTCAGGTTCATTTTCTTCTTTTATTCCTAGTGCCTATAAATGCTTTATTCCCTTCCCCCCCTTTTTTCCCTCCCCTTTTTAATTTAGAGATGAAGAGATACCATATGTTGCTAGATCATGACATAAATATATTTAAGTGCTGCCGTCATTGTTAGTTTATCAGCCTTTCCATTATAAACCCTCTTGTTCAGGGGTTTATAACTCTGGCATTATAACGTGCTTCAGGCTGAAACTTGACATTCATTTTTTTCCCTCTTGATTTGCTTTAAATCCTTCACTCTTCTTAAGTTAAACTGGAGATTAGATACATTAGTTATAGTTATACTAGTTGTATAAATTACAATGCAGCAGTAGGCATTTTAAATAGGATGTAAATCACAGAAATAGAGACTTTCCTAGTTGTTAACTGGGAGCCTGGGAGTAGAAATCTGGGATTATTTTCCTGAGCATGTCCCTGGCTTGGCATATGACTACTAAGAAATTATTTAACCTCTTTCTGCCTCTCTCTTCTGCTTGTATATTGGGATGATGGCATTTCTTACTTCACTAGTGTATTGGGAAGCTTAATTAATTAGATTTCATAAAAGCACTGAGATTCTCAGGTGACAGGTGCTGAAGTGTGAAGTATTTTTAAGGAGTCTAATGAAAAATCAGTGTGCCTGCTTTTGTGCGTCTGTTGCGTGTTGTCCCAGATTAGCACACATCAACTCTCAGAGCTGTGTGGTATGTGGCAGCCAGCAAGGAGTTGGATATGAAGCACCGCTAGATAACCAAGCAGCTTGCTTTCCTCAAGCTTCCAGACATTCACTGTATCTTGCACTCGGCTAGTCTTGGCCTTTGCCTGGGGATTTTTTATTCCCTGAGTTCTCCTGTTTTCAAAGAACTTGGTGTGCTGAAGACAGGACAGGAGCCTGCAAGCAAGACCTCTTCTGCAGTTTCCCATCAGTGCTGTTCCACTTGGTGCTGGTGCAGGAGTTACCCAGCCTGGTTAGAACATAGCGGGAGGGGAAGAGTTCAGATCGTTCCAGCCATTTTTTTTACAGGGAGTTGTCGTGGCAGATTATTCTGGTTGTGCTTAGGAAGCTTTTTGGTGTAGCCAAAACTCCATATGGAAAACAGCGTTCCAGCTGTAGTACAGTAAATTCTGGGACACTGACAGGTACTCTTTACGTCATTTAAGTTAAGAAACCTTGTTTGTGTCCTGAGGGATACTTTCAGAGTTTCCTCCCTTGAGGATTTCTTTTGTCAGCTGTTAGTTCAGCGTGTCCTACCCTATGTAGGTTTCCTAGGGTTGACCCAGACTGGCATCTTCATTTACAGATCTCTTTGTTGCCTGGACTGTGGTGCTGTGCTCAGGAGAGAGAGGGTCTTGGTGGTGGCTAAATTTGAAATTATCTTTCTCCTTATAATTTCAGGTTGAAGTCTTGGCCTCCAAGGATGCTACATTTGGACACAAGGTGTGTAGTTTGATGCAGTTTTGTTATATAGGTCCCATCAATTTAAATTATTGGATGTGATGTCACAGAAGATTACAATTTTCAACCTGAGAATTGAGGAACCTGTGACTTGCATCCATTGATTCAGAAACTTTCCCTTACGTGTGGTAATCTGAGAATGACACACAGGCTGATTTAATCCTGTTATTTGATATAAAACCTGTGAGCAAATTTTACTTATGGAAGCCCATGTGGAAACATGGAACATCAACTTTGTAGTAACTTTTAAGATTGGACTTACCCAAATGCTGGATTTGGTTTTGTTCCATAGACTTGCAGCTCAAAAATTGCAGTTACCTGCTTTGCAGTGTGCTGATTAAGCCACTTCGTTCATGGTCCTTTTTCACAGTGAATCTCAAGTAGAAAGTAGTACATTGAACAGCTGCATCACCCTGTGTTCAATTGTAGATCCAATGTATGGCACGCAGTCCGCGTGTTGGAGAGACCACTTTGTACCTGCTCTGCTAAATGAATGGGCTGTATCCTAGCTATTGCTGAAGTTTCTTTGGCCGGTGAGCATTATGGTGATGACAACAGTTGAGCACTAATAGCAGATGATTTTAAGCAGGGCAGATTGTGTGTAGGCTATAACTAGTTAGCTAGGAAGAGAGTGGATGGGGAGGGGAAGAAGGAGATTGTAGGAACAGTTGGCTAAATCATGACAATGAAGTTTCCTGCTGCTGAATGCCCACATGCTGTGATACTACTGCAGGTGAGAAAATAGCAGTGCTGTTACTATCAAGGAAAAAAAAAAAACCAAAAACCAATCAAGAAAAGATGAAATAAGTTCTGTAGGTTTATATAGGATACAATAAACAAAATTAACCAACAGAAAAAAAAAGTTTAAAAGTGTCTAAATATTCATGATGCCACAATTTACATTATGTCTGTATTGTACATTTTTATGTTGATATGTGATAAAGTAAGTTAAATAAATTCTTAAAAAACAGAGCTACTCCAGTATTATTTAAGTATTTAACATATGGTAGTCTGCAGCATTTTCTGGGTTTTATTTAATACCCAGCATGCACACAGAATATTCATTGAATAGATAATGCACCTGGAGGGTCAGATCTTGTGAACTCATGTCCATAATCCTTCAGACTAGGTGGGTAAACAGAAATATTGCTGAAGATTATTGTAACCAATCATTCTCACAACTAAAACACTGTGGAGGAGGCTTCTTGCTTTTTTAATCGCTAGACTTGCAAAGTGTTTTTCAGCCTCTGAGTCATCTTGATGGACATCCTTTGAAACACCTTTTTATTACCAGAACTTCTAAGAATTTTCTGTTACTAAGC
This sequence comes from Ibycter americanus, assembly GCA_035590275.1. NCBI lineage: Eukaryota > Metazoa > Chordata > Aves > Falconiformes > Falconidae > Ibycter > Ibycter americanus. Next base: position 49,071,592 of record JAVJGI010000062.1, read on the forward strand.
TTCAGTTTTACAAAACCGAATCAGTACTGTTGTCAACTCTTAACATCATCCTCCAGAGCCCCAAGCAACTTTTCTGTAAGATTTGTCTTCAGAACCAACAAGGTCTTTTTACTCTCTTAAAATAGTACCTTTACATTATATAGTGAACTATGTATGTCTAGGGATGTCATGTACTTTTTAATTAATCAAGAATAAAAGTGAATGTATCATTCCAAATTTGCTAATCCCAGAATTTATTTTAGCTGTCTTTTTAGGCATGCAGTGAAAGCCCTTTCTTTCCTCCTCTCCCATAAGAAGTGTTTCCTTTGCTGTCTGTCTCAATAACAAATAAATGTCAGTGTCTCTGTTACATTAACAAATGAGTTGGTATGCCCACGGAGAAGACATATAAGCCCAATATTTTTAATGGAAAAAAAATTAATTCTGTAAATTAGAAAATAAGTTGGTATTGTGAATACCAGATAACGTAGTTGAGAAGGATGTAAGGCTCAGAGTTTGCATGATGTAATGCTTTCCTTGATACCAGCTTTTAGCCTGAATTTCCCTCCAGGTCTGTTGGAGGCTGTTGAGAGGTCTCTCTTTACGGTTTTGCATGTAGCGTATGCTTCAGCTTGCAATACTGTAGGACCCCTCTATGCATAAGCAGAAGCATAATTCGCTGCAGGGGATGACTTATTTTTTTGACTGTATCCATTCCACCTGTCCTTAGACACTTACCACTTAATTTTAGGCTTGTTGACAGGCTGTGTTGCCTGTGGATATTAGAATGCTGTTTTTAAAAAAGGATATTTCTAGACTGTTGAAAGAGCTTACAATGTTATCTGTTAGCCTTAAATTCTCCGTGGTTTTAGTCTCATGGTAAATACGCGTGCTGGCAGCGAATGGGGCTGTTTCCCAGGAAAATACTCTGAATGAGGCGGCAGAACATCGTTCAGCTTCCCTGTAGTTGTCATCGGTGAAGTGGAGATCCGGCTGATGTAGTCTGCCACTTGAATAGTTGTCTTTGATGATGATAAGTGCATGTAGAAATTGGCTACAGGATGTTTTGATGCAAAATATGCATATTGATTTGGACAAAATAATTCTGATTTTTGAAAAGAAGATTAAAAGCTATTGTTTCACACTGTCAAAATATCCAGGGAAGAGGCACCTTGAAGTACCAAATCTTATCTTTACTCCATAAGCACAGAACAGGTGCAAATTGCGGACCGTTAGCAATAGTCCTTCAAAATGTTCCCTCCACCTCACCTTTTTAATAATGACAGTCTCCCCAAAACAGAGGTAGAACACAAGGCATTTATTGGAGTAAAAATGGTATTTTAATATGAATATTTTTTTCCATTTTGTGCACATGTGAGACCAGTACTCTTTAATGGGCCATGAAAATTTAAGCAGTTTTTCAATCAGTTGAAATACAAGTTATTGTTTGACAAGTATAAAGATGCACAGATCTGACAACATTGCTGTCCAGGCCTCCCCTTTGGTTGAACAGTAGGAAGCAAACCCATTCAGCTTTCTTTGCAACTAATTTTATAGGAGGAGGAAGCTGTTAGTGTGCTGTAACAGCTTTTTTGAAGATGGTATGCTTGGTGTTCAGTTTAATTTACACATGCATTTGTGTATATGTTTGTATGCAGGTTTGTTTCTTAGAGAAAAGAAAAAAACAAAAACATCAAGCTTTTGACTACTCCTTCTGTTCCAGTATTTGGAAGGGTTGTGATATGTGCATGGTTGTGTATGGAGGGATGTAGGGGTGATGACCACCTAGCAAGTCACAAACAGCTGACAGGTGAGCTGGGACAGACTTAACAGTTATGCCTGGTCCATTCAAGTTCTGCTGAGTATAAACTTAGATATATAATAAGTTTCTTGAAAACCATAGTTGCCAAGAAAGTAACAGAGTGAGAGTGGATAGATGGAGTGGTATCTGCCCAAGTCTGTAGTCAACACACAGGAATGTATTTCAAAGTTGGAGACTCCTTCAGTCCCATTAATCTTATTAAGGCCTAATGACGACGTGTAAAATACTAACAGTGCCAATTTATTTTGTGTTTGTTTTAGCTGGAATAGGAAGATCCATTTTAGCAGATGGGACCAGTGTTCCCAGATGGTAGAGAAAATTAGGAGGGATACAAAGATGCGAAAAAGAAAGAAAAAAAGAATAAAGTGCACAGAGCAGAAATAAGAGGTAAAAGGTTTAACCATCTTGAATGATGCTGATTTAAACACCAAGGCAATGAACAAATAAAAATAATGTCTTGAGTTTTTTAAATCCTCCTAAGAGATTTAGATGCTCAATTTCCATTAGAACATTTTAATCCTTGAGGTAGAATTGAAAATCTTAGTCTGAAAGGTTGGTTATTATATAAAGATTTAACCCACATTTTACTGTTGTAGGAGCCACATATTGGCATCAGTTGGAATTCCGGTGTCAAATGCAGGATCACATACTCCAGACAGGCTGCAATTGATGTCTGGCCCTACCTTTAGAGTGAGATGCTTGATTTTTTAAAATATTTGTGCTCAGTTTACTCTCCTGTCCCTCCCTTTCCCTAAGGCTTTTACTGTCAGCATCTACCTGACCTAAATAATGTAGGGTAGAGGAGGCTTCATTCAGTTAAGCAGGGTGAGATCACCTCGTCCACGTGTCTAAACCTGTCTGTGGACGTGTAAAGTGCCATAAGCTCTGTTTGCAGAGACGGTGCAGCCCGCCTACCGCAGCTAATGCCGAGTTGCAGTGATCCCAGCTTAGTGCAGCATTAATATAAATAAGTTTGTTAATGGCAGTCCAGCAGCTACATGTCAGAAGGCTCACAACTTTGTGCAACAGGAAAAGAGACACTTATGTTCCCACAGTGGGGGAGCTCCACCAAGAACAGGACTCTCTTATTTGGTAGTGAGCTTTAATCCTTCCATTGTGTGTCGTTTTAAGCTGTGTTGTGATGTAATTGGCTTAATCATTACTATTATGTTGCTTTGCACAAGTTAAGATTGTAATTTGACATATGGAAATAGATGGTGACTGGATTAGTGATTTGCAGGTGTCATTTAAAAACGGGGCAGGGAAGAAAGCCTGTTCATATTTTGCAAGCGGCATGTTTGCTAATGTACAGAGGCAGAATTAACTACACAACTGCATCTCGCGCTGCCTTGAAGTAGGAGTGAGCTTCACCTGTTCATTCCTGGGACTGTGCTGATGGCGTTGAGGAAAGAGAATCTCATTCCCGATGGATGTGTTCACTGTAGGAGTGATTTTATGTTTCCTTTGCAGAAGACAAATACAGGAGAAAAGCTTTCTCTTTGATCGAGAAATCAGCATAATGGAGACACAGCTCTATTAAAGAAATGCAGCAAGGGTGGCATTTCTGATGTGGCTGTGTCTGCGTGGTGGAGCTTTCAGCATTGTTCGTGGAACTAGCTGTATTTTTGTTTTGTGACACAGCATAAAGCGATGACCTTGTCTCCATAATTTAGTAACTGTGGAAGTTGTTGAAATAATCTATTCCTAAGTCTTTTTAAGTATGTGCTGCTGCGATGCAGTTTTGAAATGCTCTTTCTCTGACGCAGGATAAATGGTTTTAAGAATTAAATGTACTTAGAACTAAAATATCTTTTTTTCCTCCCCAACATGCTACTTTTACTTGAGTTTATTAAGATTTTTTTTTTTTTTTCCTTCTTTCCTTCACCTTGCAAATGCTGCTTTTTTGCAACACTCAGCAAATCAGGGTGTATCTTCTGTAGCCCACTTATTTTCACAGTCCCAGATGCCAGAAGTTCAAATCCCGAGAGGTAGTTCAGCTACACAGTGTAGCTACGTGTCAGCTTCCTGGTTTGAAGCATAGGACACCAAAGAGAATACATTTGGTGTCTGACTGTGAGTTATGATTGTGCAAATCTAGAAGGAAACTGTTGTTCTAGTGGTATCTGTAACACAGAAGCCTTGAGCTACAAGATGGAGATGCCATTTGAGAAAACATGTTCTCAAGATATTTTATTTTTTTTTTAATTTGTATTAGCTTTATTGCAGCAAAATGGTGCTTATTTCCTGGAAAGAAGGAGAAAAGAAGCCATTGAAAGAAGAAAAAGTAGACATTAAAAATTTTTTTCTTTCAATGCCTTGTTTGAGACTGCTTTCTTTTGTTGAAGACTCTAAGCAGCCTCTGCTTCTGCCATCTGGTGGTTGCTAATAAAAGTTGCATCCTCAAAGCCAAATTAAATTGTTTTAAAGCCAATTAATCCTTTTCAGAAGAGGATGTTTTCAAGTGTCTGAATTATCTCTGTCTTGATATGTTGACACTTGGAGTGTCTATGTGTGTGCTTAGTATATGGGAAAATATAGAGAAATGAGTTCTCATTTACATCTGTCTGTGCGGTGTTGACTTGGGTAGGAATATGGGGGTTGTAAATAAGTTTTAGGATTTGTTTCAGCTTAGAAAAAAATAGATATTCATATTAGCCTCCAGTAACTTCTGTTTCACTGCTCAGAGCAGAGTTAGGATTACATGTTTCCCCAGTTATGTTGTTGTTGTTTTCTTTGCGGAGTTGTTTAACCTGAGGTGTTCAGATGAGTAAAAGGATTTTCCAACCTTCTTTCTTTGAGTCATTTTTAAAGCTGTGTTTTAAGATTGCTGAAGTCTTTCTGAGTGCCCTCTGTACTGTCTTTAAGAGTAGAGAATGGCATTATAGCACGGAATGAGGCGCTCTTTTAATGTTCTTAGGGACCCCTTGCAGATGTTTCAAAGTGTTTTGAAGTAGTTATGACTAAGTAGCAGTGAGTTGAACAAGTTTGTACCTGGACCTGTGCATATTGCCACTACGTTATTCAGGACAATCCGAGAACATGCAAAACCAAGCAATTGTGATAAAGTTTTAGAAATTTCATCTATGTAATCAATAGTTCTTAACGTCTGGTAAGTTTAGTCTCAATAAACATCTCTGTGGTTTGACGTTTCTCTTTTTCCCCAGTTAGTTTTATAGAAATTGAGGCCAACAAAGAGATTTAGAGCCGCAAGTTCCTCTCCGTCCATTGTACACTCCTGACTGTGGTCCAACTTTGTCCTGAGTGCTGTGGGCTGTAGAGAACTGTATCTAACCACCTTGAGTATGGAGGGTGAAATCAGAACAAGAGTGCTGTACCCCATGAAAATCCATTCCAAACAGCACCCGCTTGTTGTGGTACCCCACTCCTCACACAGCTCACTCCCGCTTCCCCTATAGAGAGGATTTTAAAGCTCTGTAGGAGGATGGGGAAAAGTGAGCACTTAGGTCCTAATGCCTTCTTGTGTCGTGGAGGTGGATCTGGACAATTCCAAAACAGTCTTGCATGAAGAAGAAAAGATTAAATGATACATAGACTAGGGGTGGGGGGTGTGCAGGACTCATGTGTTAGCTGAGAACTCCCAGATGTGAGAATGTCAAGACATGCTGGATAAATGGCATGGTAACAGCTGGTTCTTTCCTCCTTGTGCCCTGTAGCCCACACTCCTGGACTGTAGTCTCAGGAAAGACAAGATAGGGCAAGGCTTTAAGAAGGAACTGTCGCCTGTGGCGGTGTCCCTGTGTGGGTACAGCATGTCAGGCTTTCCTGGATATTCCCTTAGTTCCTTTCTTGCTAGTGACCCAGACTAGTAATAAATACATGTTTAATGCTCATGTTCAGCACGAAGCATCTCGTGATGCTTGCAGAATAAATACTGGTGGCCTCAGGGTTAGACTTAGGCAGTCTGCATGGGTATGTGGTAACATTGGTTTTACAAAGCTCCCAAGCACTCTGTGGCAAGCTGGTGTGAGGCCAGCTGGTGAACATAGTGCTCTCCTCAGCAACCTAGGCCGTGGTCATCCTGTGGTTTGCCCAGCACCCTGCAGCCAGCTGGGATTAGTGCTAAAAACATGTAAACTGCTAGCTTTCTTCCTACCTCATCTCTACTTTTGGGCATATGTAAGCATCATAAACAGTCTTCATCTCTAGTACCGTGCAGCTTATGTTATCAGGGTGTGGATGGGGTCACACTTCGGGTTTTTATGCAAGTTTAAAGCTCCCACCACCTTTCTGAGAGTACGAGAGGGCAGAAATCAGTGTGCAGTTTTCAGAAACAGAGGCATATGCAATTCAAGGCAACTGTTCAGTATTTGCGCAGGTGGTGTCTGTGAGAAGGTTTGGCAACTGGTTTTGCTTTTCTGATGGATGAGTATCCTTCTTTGGGCAGTTCTATGCCGATTTAGGTTGCCACTTGGTTGAAATTAACTGCAACCTTGAACCACCCACCTCTTGTGGCAGCAGAAGCAGCAGTCCATACTTGCCCCTGCTGCTTTTTTGAAGGGGTGGTCTGTAGTATGGTTTGCCCTTTCCAAACTCCATAGAAATGCTAGGAAAGTGCAAACTGTGGTACAGCTTTCATGGCGGGAACATGCATCACATTGAGGGTTTGACTGAACCCGCCATTTCACACCAATCACTGTGATGCAGCAATAGAACTTCCCACCAAAAAAAGAGAATTTGTTTTCTTAGTCTACCTTCTGTTAACTCTCGACATGCTTAACTGGTGGGAGCACTTAGGTGACCTGAGTCTGGTGTGCCTGAGCTGGCTGCTCGTGTCTGGCTGAGTCTGCTGCTCAGGGTCCTCCCTCACTCAACTGCCTCCTATCAAGATGTAACTGGGGTGATGCTTGCCTGATACCGCAGGTCCTTTACAGTTCTGTGTGGCCCCTTTGTTTTGTAGGGCTGGTTTGAACTTTGAGGGAGTATCATATTTACCAAGAAGTCATCTAACAGTCGGAACACAATGTTTGCCTGTAAATACCTGCACATTTTAAATGAATGTTAAGGCAGGTGGTCTCTTTGTTTGGGGGTGGGAAGAGGGCAGGACAGAATATTTGCAAATAGTTTGCTGTTCCTTCTTGATTAGGAGAGCAGGTTAGACCAGATTTCTTTTTCTTCTGTAAATTCTACCTGATTGCACAACTGGTGAGACCAGAACAGTTCCCTCCAGCAACCAACCCCACCTTGCTACAGGAAGCATGCTCCGATTCATATTGCAACTTAAAAAACAACAACAAAGAAACCACAAATATTTTTTTTATACTACTGTTCATTTGTTTGCTTTTTTTTTAAATGGAATTCTTCTTTTAACAGCATGAAATACATGTATAGAAAAAGATTCAAATTTCTCCTATGTAGCTGCTTCCCCTGATTGCATAGCTGGCTTGTTAAAACTAATGCTAGGTTTGAAAAATAGGAATTGCAAAGAGAAACGTGAGAAAGTTGTTGGGTAGACAGATGTGATTTAGGTTTTCATTTCCCCTTTTTTTTTTCCTGAGACAAGGTCAGGTGTGTATCATGCTTCAGAGCTGTGCTTTGCTGGAAAAAGGGCTGTTGACATGTCGCAGATTTCAAAGAGGAAAAAACAATGGCAATAATGCAGAATCTTGGGCTTTTTACTGAACATACGTTTCTTTTAAAGAAAACATCGCTTTGTAACTTTGAAGCTTCAATTATTCCATTGTTAGTTTTTGAAGAATTCTTCTTGTGGGACAGGGTTTTCTAATGAATTGGGATTTCGATGGATAATTTTATTGGATTAGAATGACACTGGGAAGGTCCTGTTTTTCAAGGTCATTTCTTTGATTTTCTTGGTGAACAGTTAATTATACAGGGTCTTGATATTTTCTTACGTAGGAAGATAAAGATTACAGATGGTTTTCACACTATTGAAATGCTTTAAATTATTTAATATTGTACGCATGTAGATTATTGTGATATATGTCTAGTGTAACAATCGGTGTGTGTCTTTTATGATTTTACTACTAAATGCTTGCTACTACCTGAAATAGAAAGCAGATGGATTTACAGTCTCTTTAGTAAAATTTGTTTTAACATTTTAATCTGAAGCAAAGTAAGCATCATTTGTACTGCTCAATTTAATGTGACTGTCGGTTTTCATTCCACTGGCTGATTTCCCCTCCCTTTATCAAGATCTGTTTGAATCTCCCCAAGCCTCCTGTGAAACTTCCTCACAGTGTTACTCCTTGTGTCAGAACCGATGTACCAATTACCTCGTAAATGTAATCTATATCTAGAGTGGTTTTACAACTTCAGTCCTTGTGCAAGGGCTGTGCTTCGATGGAGGGATGTATACCTTAAAAACACTTAAGGGAAGAGCAGTTAGAATACATACTAATTTAAAAATTAATAAATGTATTTTGAGAAACGTGTTAACTGCTGTTTGTGAAAGAAAGCAATGAAGTGAATCGTGGAACTGGCTTTTGTTGCATCTAAGTAACTAAATATCATTATAGCACATAGGATTGCGTGCAGAAGCTTTACAGTAATGTAGGTATGGCTGTTTATATGCTTATTAACTTGTAGGTTTTTAGCTGTGGTGTGTGCACAATGCTGCCAAGGTCAAAGTTATTAAGCTGCCCCAAATAGTACTGAGGGAAGGAATTACGTTAACTAAAGCTTTCTAATGTTTTTTTAGGTAAACTTTTTTTTACCAACAGTGTTGTGGGAAAGGATCTTGAAGGAGAAATTTGGGGATGCTGGGCTTGGAAATGGCATGAAATTAAGGAAATTAAATAGGATTAGAACTGGTGTATTTTGTGGAACAGATGTTGAAGATGATGGTCACAATACTCTTAGGATCCTGTGTGTTGCCTGGCTTAGTTATACAGGGGTTTGAAAGTGAGAAGTTCAAACTTGATACAGTGGGCAAGGGAAAGCTAATGGAGCACATTAAAAATGCAAGCTGACCTAGATATACTGTTGAATGGTGCTATGTGGTGTGCAGCTTTACATGGCAGGCTGCAGCATCTTGTTGACCAGAATAAAGCTAAAAAAGCTGAAAATACGGCACTGTTTACAAGTCCAAAGAAAAGATAGAAGAATTAGGCCATCCTGATCTATTTTATATAGGTGACATTGCTTTTTCACTGTGAAAGCAGCTACTGATTTCTGTGAAATGTATATGACATTTATTAAAAAAAAACTACAGAAATTACTTCTGGGGAATGCTCAATATGGATGCCCCATCGCCACAAGTGTGTGTCTACTTCCTGCTTTCTTCTGTCTAAGCTACATGTACACAGAACCCTGGAAGATGGAAGAAAAGTTAGTATTATGTTAAGAGTTAGTTATCAGAGATGAATTCTTTCTTTCTGGAATATGATGATATTCAGTATGGGAAAGGGTAGCAGAATCCAGCCATTAATCTATGGTACTTCTAATTCCAGATTAACTTTGAAGAAGTCAAAGTATCAGAAAACATTAATATGATATTATTTTTCAGATAATATTAAAATAGCTTTAGCTTCTGTTAGATGGAAAGTCTTTCATTCTGTTATTTAGACAGTTTTAACATGGAATGATTATCTTCGCTTATTTATAAATACCAAAAAAAGCTTACAGAGGAAATGTTGACTTCCCCCCCACCTGCCCTTGCGTTTGCCTTAGCCTCTGCTCAAACTGTACAAATGCGGGCATACATGATTGGGATATTACATACTTTTATAGGACTAGGAGGTTTAAAATTGATATTTTTTTTTTCCTAGGGCTGTAAGTTATAATGTGTTTTCAGTTGGTACAATAATAATAAAAAAGGCTTGCACGTACCTGTGATGCATTTGATTCCTCCCTGCAGTGACTCATTGTGGATCTCTCTTTACAGCTAAGTGCTTGTTCCTTCTGATCAGAGGAAAATGCTACACACCTTCTGCTTTGTGCCTGTTAAATTCACGTTTCTATTGTAGGCAGCATTACACAGCTATCTTTGAGAATTAAAGGGAGAAAAAATATCAAGAACAGTAACTGAAGTGAAAAATTAAAAAGCCACTTTGTTCACCCCTCAGCCCTAATGTCAGTTTTCAGTGCATTTCTGTTTTCATGCTTGCCTTGTCCAAATTTACAAATTTTTCTTTCTTCTTGTTCGGAGCACCCGTCTTTGGTACCCCGTTGAAATTAGCGACCATAATGGCAATTGCTTTTTTCTCTCTTCTGGAACCTAAATGATGGATACCAACTTTTTTAAATCTTGTTATGTTAAACATAATGTATAGTTATATCCAGACCAGTATTTTGAGTTCAAGAAGGGATTGTTTTCTCCAATTTTGTTATCATTTCCCCCCCTCACCTTTTTCATTCCCTGAGGGAATGGTCTGGAGAACAAAGTGTCCGTGTTCCTGGGAACAGAAATAGATTGTTCCATTCATAATTTAGTGATCTATTTCTGTTTGGCAAAGTTAAGCACATGCTTAACTTCAGGTCTGTGATTAAATCTCACTGACTCCGGTATGACTTAAATGCTTTGCAAAACTGTGGCTTTTATTCCCATCTCACCATTGCACCATTCCTTCTGTCTTGTTGCTCTTTTTTTTTTTTCCTCCACCCCCCCACCCTCCCTCCTCTGCTGTGCTGCAAGTTGACTGTGCTTAGTGTCAGCAGTTTATGTTCTGCATGTTTAATGAAGGCCATGGCTCAGCTCAGCATAGCCCTTCCCCTTACGCTAACAGAATTTTGATAAATGAGACTTCCTTGTGTGGAGAGCTGAGAAGGGGCTTTGACGGGAAAAGGCAGGGCATGAAATCAGCAGGTGTCAGAGTGTGCAAATTATAGGCATTTTAAACCAAAAACAAAATAAAGAACTTGTTATGAGTAACGTGTCTTCAAAATGTGTATCTTCCTATAAAACACAAAAAAGGATTTAACAATACCCTCGCAAAACAAAACTAAATTCAGTAAACACTGATCTGAATCAACATATTTCTACATTCCTTTTTGCACCATGTTCCCGTGCCTACCACCTCAGTCATCAAAGTGTGCTATATAAGCAATTGGATTACAGTCATCGTTGCTGAATTTAGCACATGGCAATACATTTCAGTTGTGGTTTATATCCTGTGTTGATCTAAACCATTAGAAATTCTCTGTTTTATGCCCACTCAAGTTATTGACTGCGATAGAATAACAGAGGGAACTAGTTTCACAGACAAAAAGAAACTGCCAGCAGGTATTGGAATAAAGGTTTTCAACTACGGTACATTTCTGTGATCCTTCCTCCTCTTTCAGTTCTATTCTCATTTCTCTGATACTGCTCACTACGTTCCCCGCCACCATCACCTCTGTCAGTCTTTCTCCTTCATGCAGATTTAACTTGTTCAGTGACCGATCTATTCAGACTATATTGCTGTGTAATTTAAAAAAATCTTTTCGTGTGCTCGCATGCACCAGTGAGGTGTTGGATTGTTGAAATAACATCAAACTTTTCACTGGCGATTATAATCTGACGTGAATGATTGAAGGCCAGAAATGGATCCTGCAGACCTAAAACTGGAGCTATTTTATTACCTTATCTAATGTTTCATAAAGGTTTCTGCAGCTGTGGTGGATTAGAGATTAATTGTTTTTATTGGAGAGATGAAGAGAAAGGACAGTTGGTATGGTTATAATAATTAATAAATAACACAGTTAATTACTGTGCTGGCTCTCCAGTATGTTCAGAGATTAATTTAAATCAATTTGTGCTCGCTTCTATTAAAATACTCAAAACTATTTTTATACGCACACACACAAATATAAAATGTGTATACACAGAGCTGTGTATTTAAATATATATGTATAATTTTATTTCTTATATATCTATGTTTAGTTACTTAGGTTTTTTCCCCTTTTTTGGCAGGATTTTTGCATGGCTTGAAAGCAGGGATGATTGCAGACCTTGTAATTTTTTCATAAGCTAGTTCATACCACACCTGTGTGCCAAATCTTCCTGTAATGTCTGCAAAGAGTGTCTCAGGATTTTCTTGCTCACCTGCCGCTGCCCTCTTTCCCTCCTGTCAGCCAGGTGCCGATGGGACCCCTCTGCAGTCGGGAGAAGCTTGGGAGTTGCACATGATCACCCACTGGCGTGTTCTGGCATACAAATTTTCTCTTACAGAGAGTATATTCTTTCTTAAATATTAAGATACGCCCTTTATTCTAATACCATCTCATCCCAGATTTGTATTTTTTTTTTTTAAAAAAAGGTTGTTTCTTTTTTTCAGATGTTTTACAGCAAAGCAACTGCAGTTGCACAAGCGGTGGCTTCCAACAGTAGCTGTAGACTTCAGGCTATATTGTACCTGCTCCATATTTTACAGTGTAACTTGTAATACATCCCTGTTCAAACCCTGAATTGCAGTCTCTTAGCCCTCCTTGCTCACAAAGAGTATTTACAGACTCGACTGGGAGGTGCTGGCGACTGGATGGCGGGCGGGCAGAATTCATGATTCCTGTAAACTGCAGGCAGAAAAGGCTCTTCCACAACATACGATCAGGCCTTTCAGGCCATTGGGCAACTGTAATGGCAGGTGCGGTTACGTGTCCCTTCTCTTAGGTTTACTGTGTGTTCAGGAAGGACAACAGAAGAGCTCGGTGTGATTGCAGCACCCCTCTCTGCAGAAAACCAGTACCAACCCTATATACTCCAGCACTTTCTGGGCCTTCATTCTGTGCGTTGCATTTTTGTGCCAAAGCGGCAGTCACGATTTTAAAGTTGAAATACAAGATGACAAAATAGTATGGATTGCATTATTGTCAGGCATATGTGTACACACGTGCATGTTACGGCACAGGTCCGGTTGCTGGTTGAGATGTACAGGACTGTTCGATTTGTACATTACTTATTCCATGACTTTTCTGTTAGCTTTACCAGGGAATCAGTATTATTTGGAGTAACTAGTGGACTCTTAGCGTTCATTTCAGGCACCTTTCTCTCATGGCAAGTGAGAGTTGGGCTGAAAATCATTTTTGATGGGACTCTGCAGAGAAGCAAGTTGGAGCTCCATGGCTGGCGAGCAGGGCAGTGAGGGGCAGCCACTACTCTGATTTCAGGCGGGATCAAGCTAGGATGTGAATATACACTAAAATATATTCTTCTGAGGAAGGACTGTGTGCGCTTGTTTGTTTGGACTATGTTCATAGCATTTTGGGGTTACTGGAGAGAAGCTGTGCATGGGTAATGTGCTACAATGGTATCGCCATCAGATTTTGAAATAAATGATCTTGGTTTAAAGAAAACCTGTGTTAAAAGGGAAAAAGCGAATCATAGAATCGTAATCATAGTATCATTTGCGTTGGAAGGGACCTTAAAGATCATCTAGTTTCTATCCCCCTGCATGGGCAGGAACACCTTCCACTAGACGAGGTTGCTCAAAACCCCATCCAGCTTGGCCTTGAATACTTCCAGGGATGGGACATCCACAGCTTCTCTGGGCAACCTGTTACAGTGCCTCAGCACTCTCACAGTAAATAATTTCTTTCTAATATCTAATATAAATCTACCCTCTTTCAGTTTAAGGCCATTCTTCCTTGACCTATCGCTATGTGCCCTTGCAGAAAGTTGCTCTGCAGCTTTCTTGTAGGCCCCCTTTAGGTACTGGAAGGCTGCTGTGAGGCTCCCCGGAGCCTTCTCCTCTCCAGGCTGAACAACCCCAACTCTCTCAGCCTGTCTTCATAGGAGAGGTGCTCCAGCCCTCTGATCATCTTCATGGTCCTCCTCTGGCCTTGCTCCAACAGGTCCATGTCCTTCTTATGCTGGGGGCTCCAAGAACTGAACACAGACCTCCAGGTGGGGTCTCAGGAGAACTATCTCCTTTCTGCATTTGAGAGTTAAACCTTATTTATTTTGCCTTAAAATGTAGGGAGTTGGGTGAAGAATGGCTACAGGTTTTTATTCCCTTGTGACTAAAACCCAGTAAGTGAGGCCAAAGAAGGTTTCCGTTCACTCACTGCCACTTAATTCCTTCAGACTACCAGGCAGAATGGAATCTTCAGTCCAGAAGAGAAATGTTTCAAAAGTACGTAATACGTTCTTTTTGCAGAAATTCCTAAAATATTAGATTTATCTTGTGAAATAATTACAAGTAATTACAAACACCACTTTCTGTGGTATCACCTGGTTCTTTTTTCTTTTTTTTTCTTTTCTGCTGTAGCTATTGCCCCAGTTTCTTTTTGTGGATCTTTACTGTGAATATACATTTTACCAAAGAGCATTGCTCACTAAGATTTGGAGATTAGTTTATGGTATTTTACTGTGATGTAAAGTAATTATACTCTAAACTATGACAGACAGTATAATTTGGAGATTGCATTCCATACATACCCTTCCATCATGTTCTGGCAAAGGCCATCCTTCTGCTAAATCTGATAAAATATAAATTTCAAATCCCAAATGTGCACACGCATAAAAAACAACCATACCGAGGATGCCTGTCACTTCGCAGCGTTGGCCGCGATATTGGGTACTTTACCTTTACACCATCAGAATGCAAATTATTATGTGACAAACTGCAGCATTAACCTTACCCCTGGGGGAGCACTGGCTTCTCCGCACGCAGCCTGCACTCTGGGGGAGCTCGGTGCCACAGCTATGTTGGGGCCAGGGTGCCACACTGGGCAGTACTAACGGTTAAGATCCTGCTTAACCTTAAATATGCCAACAGCCCTCAATTAGAGGACTTTTTCAAATGTGGAGTTATGTGGAACCTGAAGTCTCCCCAGAACTGGGGGCCAAAGTGTGCAAAATCTGAAATGAATTTTTGGTGAGCCCCAGTTCATTGCTATTGCTCCTCAGCAGAGGAGAAGGGTTAGCCTTCTGGTTTTTCCACTGGCGCATCTTTAATGTAAAAAAAAAAAGCCTATGAGGTCTGGACAGATTTCCAGATCTTTCTCCTGGTTAAAATTGTCTCTTCTTATTCTAGTCTTGCACTTCCAATTTTGCTCTGCAAAGTTATTTGAGTTCAGCGTATTCTAATTTAGAAGTGAAAGATGGTTTTTGCTACACTCAAATACATGCGATCATCGTAGCGCGGTCTCCTTGCATACTTCAGCAGACTCAGCCTGTCTCACTGCAGGGCTTGCTTCCCTCAAGGCTCATCTCTTCTCCATGTTTTGATAAGGAGATGAAAGGTGCAGAGAAGGGCTGGTGTTGAATGGAAGTTCATTGTCTTGTTCTTTGATTTATCCCCTTATCTAGATGTAGAATATCTTACACCTAAATATTTTAGTAACTTAGGGGGAAGAACTGTGAAGTAATACGTTTTTCTAAATTTAATTTTCCAAATGCCAGCAAGCTCAGTACATTCTGGGACATGTAACCTCAAAGCACAGAGAGTGTGAGCGAGCCACTTGACTGTGTGAATTGATCAAACACCAGTCGGTAGATTGAAGTGTACATATTTGCATATGTACACTTGTATATGACACTTCGTCTAGAAGAGAGTGGATTTGCTTTGCTGGGAAGATGTTCAGTAAAAGTAAATATGACCATTTTGGCATTTAGGCTAATCAGTGTAAGAGCAGGTTGCCTTGTTTCTACAATTGGTTTTGCCCCCTTGTCATTTTACTATTAAAAAAACAACAACCAAACAAAAGCAAGAGGCGCCCCCAAATAACAGGAAATAAGGTTTGAATGCAATGTTATCTGTTAGTATTTCAAAGTTCTGGCTCCCCACTGTGCAGTGAAGTTTGTGCTAGGAAGTGTAAG
Organism: Ibycter americanus; assembly: GCA_035590275.1. Taxonomy (NCBI): domain Eukaryota; kingdom Metazoa; phylum Chordata; class Aves; order Falconiformes; family Falconidae; genus Ibycter; species Ibycter americanus. The sequence goes on from JAVJGI010000062.1 coordinate 49,087,107, forward strand.
TGGAAAAGCTAAGTTGGGTTTCTGTCAGTTTTCAGGTTTCTTTATGCATACACTCCGAATTTTCATGTTTTCATTGAGAAGGTCTTGCGAAAGGCTTATGTGTATAAAGTTCTGACTGTGTATCTATTGATATATATTGAGCTGTACATGCTCAATTGGAAGTAACAAACCCAAAGATTTTCTATACCTTGGGTCCATTTTGTGTGTACCAGCAGTATGCATAGCAGTAATAGTAAACTCTTCAGTGAAAATAAAATAAGCCTGAAATTGTCACTGTAGATTGCCCACAGCTCTGCTTGTTCCTTGTGTGTCACCACTGAGCTGTAAGAAAGAACATAATAAATTTAAGAGGAGTATTGCGGGTGCCAGTCTTCAGAGTTTCCAAAGGGCTGTGCAAACTCCTGGTGCATGTCTCCGTCCCAAAGCTGGCCCCTGCCGTAGCTGAGCAAAGGAGGAAAGCTCCCATTTTCAAGTCGTTATGCAACAATGGAAACATGAGCTTTTAAAGTGAATTTTGAAAGTTAGTTTGATATTTGAAGTATATTCAAAATCGGAGTGTGGTGTTTCTGGGTTTCAAAATGCTTTACTTTATAATAATACATAAAAAATATGTTTCTCTAGTAAATTGCCATTAAATAATGATTATTAAAAGGATTACAAATTATTTCTATTGTTACAAACATATGATCTTGCAAGTCAGAAAGAAAGCAGTATTTTAAAACAGAATCTGTTTTAAAGGGGATCTCTGTTAGCATTTTTGTTCTGTAGTTGTGTATCATCATCTCTGACTAAAAAATACTTGTTAATACCTGGAACCAGTCTGCGGTAAGATAGCTGATGTGACGAGCAGGTGTTGTAATTCCAAAATCCTATTTGGACATTATCCAGGTTTTGCAATATTTTTCAGGGAGAGAGTCATAAACTGTTTGTAATAACTCCATTTAAAGAGAATACTCTTTGTGGCCATTCTCTGAATTCCGTTACTTTATTCGTCTCATTTCTTTAACCTTGTTCATAGAGGAAAACCATGGAAATTTTGCTAACCTGTCTCTAAGATGATGTAAGTTATTTAATAATGCGGATTTTGAAAGTCCTAGATAACCAAAGATTGCATCATTTCCTTGGTATTGTACATATACTAAGAAATGAAATAAGAACATGTGCCTGCTTTTGTTCGTGCACATATAGCAAGGGAATGAGAATAGAAATAGAAATAGATCTGATTGCTTTCTACATATTTAGAGTAATTCTTGTGATAAAGGAAGCTCTAATCCCATTTTTGAGACCATACATGTTTTTCTTACAGTCTTTCAAGCAGTAACTAAAATGCAGAGTATTACGCTCTCTAATAAGAACTCAAAACAACTGCATTTTCTCTTGGATGGAAAACTCTGTTACTTTGGAGACACTTAACATCCCCATGTTGTAGGTGTGGTTGTGCTGAAAGATTCATGGAAAAAATGAGGCATCATTTTTTGTTAATCATTCATTCCTGTTAATGGTAGAATCCAGCTAGCGTAGGAAGTCTTTTAAATTGAAAGAGGTTCCTGTTGTTTCCAGCCTTTCTCTTGGATTTGACAATTTTGGGGCTGGAACATAATGCATATTTTCCCCCACTCTAGCCGCACCCCCCAAGAAAGAAGGAAGAGGGAAGTGGGAAGACATTCTAGGGAAGACATTTATCCTCCCAGCTTTGTCTCGGTGCTTCTGTTTCACTCTGGAAAAGTGGTGACTGAGTGTTGCTACAACATTACATCTATGCAATTTATCAAAGCTTATGGGATTTTTACTTGGGTTATCGAAGGCTCATTAGTCGTCAAGTCAGTTGAACATAGGTCATAATTATTACACTATTAGAGCGTTCTTGAAAAAGATAAATAAGTGTTAGGGCTGTAAGATCTTTTGGAATAAAAGAGAAGTATTTTAATAAAAACATCAGTATTTTAACATTCCTCAAGTTCTACAAAACAAATGTGGACCTGACTTTCAAGTAAATTATAGTACTACAGTGATGATAAAAGTTCAGTGATAAAGGGATGCTGCTGCCTAACTTGTTAAGCGTAAAACAATACAGTTGTGAAGGAAGGGACTGTGTGTCTGTCTGTCTCTCTAGGACTGTCCTTAGGATGTGAAAAGTTTGCATCCATGAGAGAATTGCTGTGTGACTAAACTTTGCAAATTTGCACGCTTTCCATAGTCTTTTAAGTTCCAGTTTGAATAGTAGGTTATGGTTCCCTACTAACCATTTACTCCAGAGAATGCATCTTCCCATCAGTTCTTGGATTTATCTTGCATGGCTTTCATTTACTCCAGAGAATGCATCTTCCCATCAGTTCTTGGATTTATCTTGCATGGCTTTTCTGCAGACCATTCTTTTGCATTCAAACACTGTGGTAATGTCCACTACCAGCAGAGTGATGTTCAGAGAAGCAAAGACTAATTTACTGAACTGTCCATCGTCGCTGTAGAGCTGAGATCAGCGATACATTCATGCTTCTCCCCAGCCCTACTACACTTTTTTCTCTGATTACAATGTTGTATAGTTTATGTCTCTCTATTTTTATAGTTTGGCAGACAGGCATTGTCCAAGAGTGTAAGAATGTGTCTCATAATGTGCAAGGCAGCTGCAGCATGTCACATTTGCACTTCCTAAACATCAACACAGAAATTCCCTTGCTGGATAGAAATTTGCATGCAGCTTGAAGGCATTAAAATACTGTGTCTCTAGGAAATCTTGGTGGAACTTGATCCATTTGTTGCTTAGAGATTTGTGGTCGTGGATGAAAGGAAATGCTGTTTCTGAAATTCAGTTGTTCCAAATAATGTAGATTTGGAAATTTCTGTTTAAGCTGGTTTTTTGTTCCAGATGTTGGTGGAGGAGTTTGTATAGCATATAGTTCTCCTTCCTTCTGAAGTTATGGGACTTTGTCTTAACAGCTACTGTTTGCAGAGCCGTTCATATTCCCTATGGAAATTGCTTATTTGCACATGGTTTTGGATGTTGTTATTAGATGAATTATCCTTTTATCAAAAAGATGAACTACGATATGTGTCCGGATGTGCCATTAAGTAGGTGATATGCAAAACTTAGGCTAAGGTTTTGGTGGTATGTGTGATGAGCCTGCCCTTTATTTGCTTCCTTAGATCAGCTGAGGTCGGTCATGGTATAACATAACGTTGTACAATTTGAGTTGTGTGATTTTACGGATCATCCCTGCATTCTTTAGATTAGGTGCCTACCAAGAGGTCCTTTGACAGATGTTACTGCAGAAGGTGTTAACTACCCCTAGCTACTTACTAGCTGCTACCAACCTTGTAATGGATGGAAGGATACTGCAGTAGTCCAGACAATCACAGATCGTAGTTTAAAACATGGATTCAGTTTGAGTTTGAGCATCTGGGATGCAAGTTTATGCTCTCTTACCGTTATTTTTCTGTAAAAGCAGGGAAGTGGTGAGGTAGATGGGTAGAACAGCCCTAACCTGCCCCAGCAAGGTCTGTTAGAATTGGGCTGTAAAAGCCCTTCGTCCCTATAGGTGAAGCAAATTAGCAAAGCTGCTTGCACCTCAAAATACCTCACCAGTTCCTGAGAAGGCTTTCTATCACAGGCTGCCAAATCCTTTGCTTTTTGGCTTTGCCAGATGTATCCATTGAGAAATTAGGGGGACTTGCATATTTCTGCAAAATCAGATTTGCTCTTAGCCTGCTTCTTCACAGAGAAGTTGTTAATTTCATGAAGCTGGATGTTGCTGTTCAGGAGAACAAAAAGATAAAAGCAAAAGCAGAGCTGATGCATTTCTTAGTGCAAGGCGATTTGAAGGGCAGTGTTGGCGAGGCTTGTTCAGTGACGCTGTGCTTCCCTTATATTGCAGAAATGAAGAAACCTCTTCTCAATAGCTATTGAACACTTTTTATGAGCAGTAAATACACTGCAGGAAGAAAAGCAATGTCTGTAGGGCTTTATAAAGGTTCCTGTAACAGCATTTAACTTAGTGGTTTTTTGAACATAACCTGTTATGACCTAGCTGACTGGCCTTCATTCACTTTGCTGGGATTTATACACAACAGGAGGAGCGAAATCAGCAATCACAGGACAGGAATTTTTAAAAAATAGCCCCCCCCCCCCCAAGTCTTTCTATTGGTTCAAAGCCAAGCTTTAAAGCCAATTATTAATGGCTTTTTTTCCCCCCTTTTGTTTGGCTTCTCCCCAATTCACATCGTTTTCAGTGAATCTGTTGAGAGTAACACAGTGCCTGACATTATAAGGGGTCATAAGTTGGAATCTGGAAAGAGTCCTTCATCTATTTGTATGAAGTAAGCAGGCTTGGAAGGCGAGGCAACAGAGGGATTTTAAAATTGGGAAAATTTATTTGTATAGCTACTCTATACTTTTTTTAAAAAGCAAAAGTGAGAATGGGAAATGACTTAAGATGAAAGGAGTTGGAAGGGTACAGTTGGTATGCCTTTCGCTCTGCAGCTTTTAGCAGAAGAGACAGGCTTTGGCCCTGGGAGGCTTCTCAGTGGCACAGAAGAAAGCAGCAGCGTGGAAAGCTGAATAATTGCCACGTCTTTGTGGGCACTCAGCTCCACTGAGGGGAAGGAAACATGGATCCTCTACTGGCATTTCCAGTGTCAGACAGCCTCAAGCCTCACTTTCCCCTTCTCACTTGCGCTGTGCCTGCATGCAGCTTGTGTGTGGAAGGAAGGTGTAGATCGGTAGCACATAGGTCTTAAGGAAGACTTGGAGTAAGGAAGATGTTTGTCTTTGTCCTACAAATACATAAACTTTTGTTCTTCCCTCCCCAGCTGTGCAAGAGTGGTTTAATACCAAATTGTTAACGTAGTTGCACTGGATGGAACAGTGCTCGCACACAGAACTATGTGATGAGACATTATACAAGACGAATTAAATAATAATAAAAAAAAATCCTGTCTTGTTCAGCTCCATTTTGGGAAGCAAGGATGGGAAGATCACCACAGATTAAAAGTATCAGGTGTAACTCTGTTGATGACAAAGAAATTACACTGGGGTAGAAATTTGAAAGTGGTTTAGAGAAAACAATTACTGGGGCTAAGAGGTTAAGAAGAAGATGAAACATTAAAAGCTATTTTTAAAATTATGATGTGTTCTAGCTACAATAATGAGTAAGATCTCAACCATTTAATATAAGGAGGTGAAAGCAACCCCCTCTCTTCAGACTGAAACAGGTATGTAGCTTGCCTAAACTTTGCTTCCAGAAAGTCTTAATTTTTCTCATTTTGTGCTGTTTAACCTTATAGTGGGTAGAACTTGTGATTATGCGTAATTCTAACCAAACAGCAGGAATGCACTACCCTTGTGGTCTAGTATTATGTCTAACTGCCCTTTAGTGGCATTTCATTCTCTCTTTGGGGCTGAACTAGTAAATAAACACAACCCAAGTCTGCTACCAGTGATGACGACAGCACAAATTTAGTACATCTCACTTAGAATTTCAAAGAAGATAATTTGGCTGTTGGATTTCAGAAGACTTTCCCCACGCTTGTAATACATTTGAAAATTTCAACTGTGCTGAAGTAGTATTGCGGAAAATTTTCTTTTAAATGCATATCCTGATTTCCCAGGGCACTTTTCATGCCCTAAACTTCCTGCTGTTGAGAAGATCCCAGACTGTGTAGAGCTGACGCACTCCTGCCCCGTAGGGTAAGCAGATCCCAGGAGCACGCTTTGGCCTGGGATGGTCCCACCACCATCCACAGGTAGCTCCTACATTAGAGCACAGTTCTGAATCCCAGAGCAGGGAGGTCTTGGAGCAGGTGGCTCACCTGAGATTAATCCTGCAGCACTGGTTTGAGAGCTACTGTGAGAGCACACATCCAGGAGCCTGTTAGTCTTAAGTTTGCGTAATTGCCATGGAGAATTTCTGTTGATACTCTCCTTTGCTCAGATTGAGCACAGGAGACAGAAACCTGATGTTAATTTACTTGTGTTTCTTTGTTTAACAAACAAAACATTTGTTTTATGTTCAAATATAAATGTAGGATTTTAATCTAGATGTATTAAACAGACAACAAATAAAAATTAAGCTTTGTGGGCATCTCACTAGTGTTGAAAACCAGAAGGCTAATGTCTGCAATAAGCAGCACCATCTAAAGCAGTACCTAAGTGTGTTAGATCTTGTAAATCCTTTATACTTAAAGGAAAAGAAATTCTGCTTGCTCTAACATGAAATGTAAAGCTTTCTACCTCGAGCAACAAACCCATCTGTCAAAGCTAGTCTGTAAAGCAGAGCCCCGCTGGATGATCTGAAGGGCAGAAAACAGCTGTGCGATTTTCCAGGCTTGCATTTGTTAGCAAATAGTCTTTGGGTAATATTTATCAGTGCGCGTGGTCTTCCTTTAAGAAAACCAAAACGAGTTGCATGTGTATATGCTGAGAAGTTTAGCCCCGAAGAACAAGTTTGAAAAGGCAGAAGGAAATGGAGACCTGCCAAGCTTGTTGGCTGGAGTCATGGACAAGAGCAAGGCCTGTCTGAACTGCCACTCAGTTTTTATTCTGCGAGTTTGCAGGGTTGGTGATTAGAGTGGCTTTCGCCCAATTATGCTGTGATTATTCTGCTGCACTGTAATTGACTGGGGAGATATGCTAATACCTGTCATTTGGGATGATAAAAGATGAGCGGAGGACGCAATGCATTATTTAGCTGGCTGTGTGATAGATGAGGGATGCGCAGAGTGCTTTAATTGCTGAGAAGAGAGGTTAAGCTGAACGAACGGATGAATTAGAAATGAGTTTTTTTATGGCTTGTGGAAAAGTGAAATAAAGGGAAATGTGCTTTAAAACTGTAGCAGCAGATAGAAGCAAACACAACAAGATGAGGTCTTTTAGGCAGCTTACTCTCTTAATTTAAATATATAAGACAAAACACGGTTTAGTGTTCAGTAAATAATAGTAACAATAATGATAAGAAACGCTTGGTGAGTTCATATCCTTGCCAAAAAAACCATTGCAAAAGGAACTGTTTTTATTTGAAGGTGGTATTTGGTGATTTGGAACCTTTTCAATTTCTGTTGCGGTTCAGACCTTTAAAACCTCATTTCTAAGGACTGTGGTACCACTGCTGAACAGTGTGTTTTGTGTGCCTAGGTCAGATATAGATTTACATAAATAATATCACGCACACATACACATATATACACACAGAGAAAATCTCTCGACTATATGTGTTATACAGTTAATAAGTGCACAGAGAGAGAAGTGAGATAAAATGAATATTCATAACAGTTGGAGGAGTGTAGCGATACGATTAGCAAGAGTATACAAATAACTCACAAGTGACAAAGCTCTTACCCTTTGGGTGGGAAGGTCATTAGAAACTGTATCTTTTTTTAAAAAATTACCTAGCGAAAAACAACGAAGGCAACTAGGAATTTTGCCGTTGTGTCATTCTGTGCATTTACACAAGCCCTCGCATGTGGTTTAGAAAAATACTTGGAGACCGTTCCACGAAGGCGTGTGTGGGGTAGGTTTTTGGAACGGACTTCCAGTTTGCGGTTAGGAAAATAAGGTATATGTCTCTATTGCAGCCGAACCTTTATAAAATGGAGGAAGCAATCTCCGGTGTGGTTGACTTGTCCCTAAATGTGTCTTAACTGCTGGGAGGCTGCGATTTGTGCATTGCAGTACATTTTTTTTTTTCCTCCAGAAAATACTGGCTCTTTGAGCCATTATTACTGAATGATAATGGTTTCATCTAGAATATCATGCCTTGTGAGCTGGATGCCAGCTTGAGACGGATGCGGTACTCTGCTGCTGAAGTAGAGTCTGCAGGGCCCGATCACTCCCCCAAATATAATCATCACCTTGTTCTTTCTGCCATTCACCAAAATTTCTTTATGGCTGCTTTTCATCATCTTAGTCAGGGACTGGCAACTTATTTTACAGCTGTGCAGCCCATTGTTAACTTAATTTTTTTTTTTCTTAAGTTGGTTTTTAAAAGAGCGGTTTATAAGGCAGTTTGCTGCTTTTATGGAGCGATTTATATTGCTATGTGCTGGTTAATATAATTTTTGTAAAATGACCACTTAGATTTCGAAATGTGAGTGCCTCTGGTTGTACCTTGGCTTCTTTCCATTAGTTGAATGGATGCAGCTCTCAGAAAAGCTGTGCATCTTTGAAGAAAGAAGCAGTAAAATGCTCTAATGTTATTGTTTTATGGAGTGTTATATGGAAAAATCGAACTTTTAAAAATCCCTTATTAACCATTTTTAAAGATGGTTATAAGAGAAAGTTTATTCTACATGACTTCATTAGTAGTAATGTATTTAATGTAAAAAAAAGTGCCTTCTCCCATCCAGAGAGACACCCAGGCAGTTTTGCTTCTTTAGGTGGGATATCCCTGATGGCAGCCAGCGTTGGGGAGTGTGGCTGATGCTTGGCACGCTGCTGGGGTCTTTAACATCTGTGCAGAGCCAGTGGGAGATAACATTGTAATAGCGTGGTCTAATGTAGTGTAAGCTGTGGTCCTAGTCTAGCAGCACACAGATGAGGAGAGAGAGGTTATGGAAAGGGGCAGGGGAGCTGCTTGCTCACCATGGGTCCCTCCAGCAGGCATGCAGAAACAGCAGGATGGACCTGCACATGGTATCTGCTTGGGATCTGATAACTTCTGACATGGGAAATACCTTTTTTCCCCCTGAATCCTTCTGCCATTTTTGTACTTTGTGGCCTTTTACAGTTTTTTCTTGCTCTCGGGGTTGTGATAGACCCCTGCAATTAGGAAGCGAAGTGGGTCCCAGCCCTGCTTGTTTGCAGATAGCGTTAGCACCTTGGGAAATGATCTTATCCTAACGGCGTGTTTGCAGTCAGCTATTCATCTGCTTCTGTGTAAGTTTGTGTAAATGCAGTGAGGATAAGGCTACTAACTTTTTTCAGTCTTTTCTAGCCCAAATTCCCTGCAAAGCGCTATTTTCACTATTATGCCATGTATGAAGCATACAGTGACTTTCAGCATGTTGTAACTATGAGATCAGCATGCAGTTTAGAGGATTTTCATACTCCTTGAACAATAAATTTTAACTTACCAAGGAAAATAAAGATCTGATACAGCAGCAAAGTATTGCTGAGGGTGAGCCATTTTTCAGTACCCAGCTTTACCAATTAAAAGATTTGTCATCATTATATGTACTGGGTATATATGTGTATGTTTACATAACACATAAATCTGTGTAAATACATGCGTAACACATGTAAAATTAATGTATTACATGAACACAGAATCCATACAGTTAATTTCTGTATTGCATTGTGGTGCAGATGCCTATCAGAGAATTTCAGCTTATTCTGCTATGTTCTAAGAGGTACCTAAATAGGTACAGATAGGAAGATTAACTTAAAAAACAATATACCTGAACTAAACACCTTGCTTATGATCAGCTGAAATGAATTACAGGAAGGAAAAAAGTGTTCATAATAGTTAATCTTTGTTATTTTTTTGTTTAATATGTTGTTAGGTCCATTGGAAAGTATTAGTCGTCAATTGTCACTTGGCTTAGTGCTATTTCTCTACCTGTAAGTGTCTATAATTTAGATTCTGAGGCAAAAATAACTTTATTTTGTTACTGATAAAAGATGAAACATATTTGACTGACATTGTTGGAAATAAGCGATAAGAAACTTTAACAGATCTATCAATCAAAACAGCAGTTTTATTTCTTGTATTATTAGCTCCTGAGGCTTTGCTGCAGTGCGTGAGAGGTAATTTCTTACCGCAGGCTTTTCTTACTGTGCACTTGATGTACTTCTGGGGTGGGCGGTGAAAACTGTACGTTTTATTTTGTTTTCAGTGTTTCAGTCATAAGGTTTTGATGATCTCAGCTTGTTCCTTTAGTAGTTATGTCTGGGTATGATCTAAGGAATCTTGGAAAACCCACTGAAGCAATAGGAAACAGAGGTCAGGAGAGAACGGAGTAATTTTTTAGACTTAAAAACATAGAGGGCGGGAGGGGGGCAGAACTGCTCTTATAATAATTTATGAAAGCAAACCAACAACAAATCTTGAGAATTTCAAAGCATCCTTTCCTTTTCATAGTTTTCCAAAAGGGCTCTGTATACATTTTGTGGTGCTGCTCTAGGCTCTGTTTGTGAAGTGTGTTCCGGATTATATGAGTGATGCTTGTGGTGGTTTTTGATCCCTAGATCAGTTCCAGTGATGGGAGTTTATTGAAGCCTCCAGTGGGCGAAACACGGGACAAGGCAGCAGAAGGTCCTTTGGTAGTGCCTGGGTAGCTCGTTAGAGGAGGCAGTGGTGTCATCCAGAAGAAGCTATTTGGGAACCACAGAGTGCAGTACTGGGGAGAGCACTGGTACATCTGGTACAAACATGGACCTCGTATAATTTTTTTTTCAGAAAGAGAGAGGGAAATCCCTCCCCCCCCCCAATTTTAAACGTCATTGACCCAGAGCCCTCCAACTTTGAATTTCCAATTACTCAGCTATATAAAAATGAATACACTCTGCTATGTCTAAAGCCAGGCACATGATTCCAGGGCTTTGATTTGAACAGAAACCTCTGTGTTCACGTAACTTTATGTAAATATGCACACACAGGTGTACAAAATATACACCCAGTAAGAGTTTTCTTATCCACAGTGAAAAAAGGCTTTTTGTGTTTCCTGAAATAAAAAGCTAGTATAAAGTGTAAGAGGCTAAGCCCAAGATTTGGGGTAGAGATGTTACTCTGAATTAATAAGAACAACTGAGTTAGAAAGAAATGCATAGAGAGAGTAAAAAAACCAACCATTTGTTTCCATCTAACAGTAACATTTAAAAATTTGGAATTTAGAGGACAATGTAGTATCTTTCTATCCAGTGAGAGCACTGAATTGTGAATGGCTTTGCTTTATACTTTTAAAAAAATGTGTGTGTTGTTCTGTGTTAAACATATTTCAAAGATCACTACGATTTGATACTTACTGAGTAATGCCCCTAAGAAGTAGTTGCTGAGTCATGATGCACAGTAGCATTTTGGTGAGAGATTGAAGGGGGAGTATGACTAGCATTGTATTTTCAGCTTCAAAAAAGATGTTCCAGCAATTCTAAGCAGATAGGCTGGGGAACAGAAAATGCTGCTGTTTGGAGGTCTGAAATTTTGAGTTCTCATTTATTTTAAATGTTTCAAAGGTAATAAAACACTTTGTAGGAGTCTAAATGAGATGTAATGAATTTGATTTTAGGGGGAAGGGAATTTATTTCTGTGGTTGTTACTTAATCAACATCTATTCTGCCACTTCACATCAGCTTCTGTCCTTTCCAAGTGAATTAGTTCTTTGGGCAGCATGTTAAGAGGAAGTGTATTGTTCTTGGCAGGGCACTTGAATTTCTAATTACCAGATTCCTGCCTTAATTGCAATTACCTGGACACCCAGGCAGGGTGAACTTTTGGAAAAGAATGTAATTAGTGCAAAAGAAACCTCACTGCCAACTGCTTGTCTGGATATCTACACTAAGCAGAACCTTGATAAGTTCAGATCTCTACAGACAAGCTATCAATCCACTGAGATGCTGCCCAAATGTTGTGCAAGGCTGTTGCAATGTGTATGATTATTATATGGTCTTAGACCTGGTGTGAAGTTAAAGACACCTACTGGCTTTTCTGTTTCCCCCTGAATTTAGGGAGGAAGAAGGATGGCTCTGAGAGAAATGTCTTGGGTTTTTGTAGATGCTCACCAATAAGGAGTTCATCAGATGCAGAATTTGTTTAAATAAATGGCAATAGTAAATTGTGCTCTGTGTGAGATAAATGAGGTGCACACAGAGTAATTTAATTCAGGCAAAATAAACAAATTAGTTAATTTCTTTCCAATAATGTTTGTAGTGAGCCATTCTTTGCATACAACTACAAAAGCAAAACATTGCCAGCCCAGAAGAAATCATGCAAAACCACACTTTTGAGCAGAGGTGGAGCCATAGTAAGGGTAGTTGGGAATACAGATTGTAGCATATCCTGGTTATGAGCTGAAATGATTTGGATTAAGGGCCTCCGGAAAGGTTTGCTGCATGAGACTTTTATTGTCAACTCTCTTGTGTTGACTCACAGGAAAATTAAATGTAATTGATAAAAAAAAAAGGGAAAAGAAATTAAAGAATTACTACTTAAAAAAAAACCACTGAAAACTGCCTTTCTGTAATTGCAAGCTTTTAATAATTCAGCTTTCAAATAATGTTGCTGATGAAGAAATTTAAAAATTTCTGTGTTACAACATTTTTTGTACTGGGGCTTGAGTCCTTTGGGGGGCTTTGTTTCTTTACTTGATCCCTTTTAATAAAAATTTAAAAACAAAAACAAAACCACAGAAACACTGAGGTGATTGATCCCTGTGAGGTCAGGGACAAACAGACTGTCTCCATGATGGTAGCCAGTTGTAGCGTACCGGTGTCACTTAGTGGTGGATTGAAAATAGGAGAAGCTGTCAGCTAAGTGCCTTCTGTTTGTACAGAGGGAGTTATGAGACTGCTTTGTTCTTTCAAAAATGCAGTTAAGAGCACTTCAGATCAGCTGCTCAAATGCTAGGCTTCCCAAGCCAATGTGATGGTGAAAGGGTTGTAGTGGGAAGAGTGGTGGTGGTGTAAAACTCTACCAGTTGCTTTGAATTAACACAGGGTTAGGGGAGGTGAAGGAGGTGGGCTGATGAAGCCCTAGTGAATGGTTAACTGGCTTAAATGCAGTTACTGGGGTGTTCAGGTCATTAACAAGTGTATCAATACGGGTTTTATTAACTAAAAGTTTTCCTGTTACATAGGGTGTGGTTGGCAGCAAGAACTTAGCCTCAGCCAGCCTGATTGCATAGGCAAACCCTGCTCAATCAGATCCCAGGGGCTGTTGCCCATCCATCACTTCCACCAAACCAGAAGTGAGAATACTAAGGGCTTCAGGAGGTAATTCATGAGATTCAAGGTCAGCAAGCTTGATGGGCTCTATACTGGGAGTTTTACATAGCTTTTGAATTTTGAATTTGTGACGAAAAGGTGCTTTAAAAAGTTTGGCTGTCACAATGTTTTCATTATCTTTTTTTCTCTCTGCTCCCTGTTTCAGTTTGGCTGTTCTCAGTCTTGCCAATCATACTCTATTTTTTTCCCAGACATGTATTGTTGGAGAAAGTCACGTTAGAAAGGTTTTGGGTTTTTTCCCCTTCCCCTCTCTGTTTTAGCCAGAATATAGACATATATGCCTCTTGTGCTGGAAAATAAGACACACATATTACTATTGGGCAGAATATTGGAGATGGAGTGATACGCATGTACACAGGCAGACAAAAGTTTCAAAAACAAGTTGTGATTTTCAAGTGCGGATGTTGAAACACTATGAAGAAGTCCCTTCTTTTCAGGCTTCTTAGAACTCTTAGAAAATTTGAGTATTTTTATGGGATCTCAATCACTATTAATTTTGAAATGCCTTGACAAGAGGCATAATACACGTATTTTGAACATCGGATAAGCAGTTTTTCCCTGTCCTTTAAAAATGGATAGGGAAGGGAAACCTAGATGTGTTAAAAGCATAATACGAAAAGAACATAATTTGTCACTGTAGAATTTCTTCCATGTTTTAAGTTTGGTGGTCTTACAAATGTAGCACTGAAAGAGTTGCATGTGTGGATATAGCTACCCTCCCTAGTTGTTACAACTAATCTGAATTCACTAGAGAGAGCTCAGTGACTGCTAGCCATGGCCATGACTTCTGAAGACTAGCATCAACCGAGTTGTTAACATGGTCTTGTCTGGTCACTTCACACAAGAAAATGAAGACCTTAAGAGTTATTTTTAGCATTTTCGTATTTTTTTAATTTGCGTGTTTTCTGGTAATAAGGGACATAATTCTTTTTCACCCCCCTCCATCTTTCACTAGCAACAAGAACAGCGTGTCTTTTGTTTTCTTCAGTGTTCATATTTTTATGCCCTTACTGCATCTCTTTCTGTACTACTAAATATACTTCCTTGTACCTTTCTTTCTAAGAAAGCATGTAGTTTATTTCAATGTTGAGGACCACTGGAAAAAAGAAATCTGCAGCTTCTTTAATATAAGCATGGCAATGGGCGGGTGGAAAGTCAGTACATGTAGCTGGTAATTTTGCTGTTCCCTGTAAAGGTAAATTAAGGCACAGTTTCCAAAAAGTGAAAGTGGCTCTGGATAAGCTTTTACTTCTTAGTTACAGCAGGTCATAATATTTCTGGTTAAAGTCATGGTGCATATAATATTGAAGTACTAAGATGTACCAAAAGCTTGCCTGAATCAAATAGTGAATCCCTTCAACTTCCCAGTCACTTGGAGTGAGCGAAAGTCCATCTCTTGTGAGGATGAACAGGGACTGTTTGTCCCAGGACGATTGCTGTTTCTGCGCCTAGGCTAGAATACATCTCTTAATGTATGTATCTGTGTGCTGCTAAAGCGAATAGAGTAGACGCTATGATCTGCACTTTGCTTCCTTTTGTTTTGAATTCAGAGGCCATCCCTAATTGATGGAGGTTTCCTTTACGATGCACTTATTTTCAAATCCATCATGCCGTGCTTGTGCTGCCCCTTGCCTTCGTGGATGCACTGGTCTTTGACCCAGAACTGGTAAATGAACCCTGCAGGGAAATCATTAGAGAATTGGAACGGTTGCAGTGGAGGGACCAAGGGTCAAACCATTACCTCCCCATAGGACTGTTGACTTAAATTGGACTTCTTGCCTTTCGGAAGCAGGTCAAGTGTCAGGGACGGCTGAAGTGGTCAGGTACAAACTGATACAGATCTTGGACACAGTTTGGAGTTTTTAGCTTGAAAAATTAAGGCTAGGCAGGATGGATTTAGTCTAATGATGCCTTCTCTGTTTCTCTTTTCCCCCTTAAAAAGCAAAATCCCGAGAAGTCAACGGGAGCCAACGCTCTGACATTAACGTGCTATTTGTGATCTTTCAGCACATTCATAATTTTTTAGAGTAGTTGGTTCAACCTTTTTAGTCTTTCCTTGCAATTTTCTTTGATGGAAAAATAACAAATGATATTTTGTAACAAGAAAATACCTCCATAATTCCTATGAGAAATATACCTCCTGCTCTTTTTTTCCCTTCCTCAACTGCTTTTTGCATAATTTTTTCACACTCTTAAAAAATGTAAAATGACCCTTTCCAGGCTCTGCAAAATAAATATTTCTTGCTCCTAGAGAAAAAACTCTGCAGTGGCGCATCGATGACAATGAAATATACTGCTGAATATGAGAAACTATTTAGTGATTTAATTTAGAAATCTGAAACCCTTGAAACATTTTTATAATGTTTTATATATTTGCAAGTGTGTAACTATGTAAAATAAATTTAAGATATCAAAAATGCCAAAAAGCCATGGGTTTCATGATACTGAAATATGACCACAAACACTGAAGAATAAAACAGACTGTACTAGAAAAAGGATGAGCCTGTGAAACCCTAAGTTCTTTTCACTGCAACTTCAAAGCACTGCAGAGACCCCTTAGAAACGTCCTTCTCGTCGGCTCCATCCACTGTTGTACATAGCACACAGCACGTAGTAGGTTTAAGTCGCTTTCTGACCTGTGTGAGGAATTATCCCTCTCTGAAATAATTAACGAGATGCAAGAATTAACACAAATGCACTTTTGAGTAAGTGGGCTGAAACCTGGCTCTTCTTTTGAAATCAGTGGCAGAGGTGCGTTTCTAGAGAAGTGAATTGTGTTTTGATAAAGGAAGATAAATTAATTGCAGTGTTTCTGATACATAAATGTTTTCAAAATATCAGTAAGAAAAAATTGGGGAAAAGATATGTAAGTATGACTTTGACTGGGGTGTACTGCTCTCAGAAATACCCATACTTGAGATCCGTAAGTCAAGAAGACCTGGAGATCTCAGAAGTCAACGTGAAACTGTTCACCATCTCCAGCTGTGGAAGGACAGAACATGTGAGGAGAACAGTGCTAGATCACAGATAGCCTGCGTCATGGCTTGAGATTCACAAAGCGGGCTCTCTTGCCAGTTGGTTCTCTTGTATCTTACTTCATGGGTGAGGAGGAACAAAAACGTTAAGTTTTGTGCATTTGTACTCTGGCTATAGTTCATTACAGGCCTTCCCCCCACCCCCTGAGTTTACAGACTTGTTTTCTGGAGGGTTCTTGTAACTGTGATGATTTATCTGTAAGAAGGAAAAGAGAAGATTTGAGTGAGTAAGAGAGAGAGTGTGTTTTATCAGGGAAAAACGCCTTTCTGCAGGGCGGGCGGTGGGTTTGGTTGCTGCCTGCGGCGGGGACGGCGCTGTGGAGGCTGCGCGGCCCTGAGCGCGCTGGCAGCAGGCAGCAAACGCCTGCTGGTCGGCTGGCGGGGCTCCGGGGCCCTCGCGACGCTGAGCTCCCGCTGCCGGCAGTGCTGGGGGCTCGGCCCCGCAACTGGAAAAGCAGGTGTGGGGCAGTGGGTTGGCAGGGCTGACGAAGGAGCCGCCTGCCAAGATGGCGCCAGCGTGGAAGCTGGAGGTCCAAAGCAAGATGGCGGGGAGCCAGGGAAACGGCACAAGGAGGAGGCTAGAAATAGAGAAGCATCTCTGTTTTGGTGCTTCCATAGGAGATGACAGCCCGTCCTGTGCCCTGACGGCACCTTGCCTACTGATTGAGGGAGAACGAAGAACCGACCAGCTGGAAACTACTACCCTTTACTCCATCTCCTTCCACTTCCAGCAGCTTTTTCCCCTCAAGCAGACTGGAGCCGGGAGGCACACCATTGCTGGCGTGCAGAAAGGAAGCAGCTTCCCTGGCACCTTCGGCGTTGTGTCTGGTAGAAGCCAGCTCAGTAGGGTGAGCCATTTGGAAAACGGCTCTGTGCGTTCCAGCTGGTGGAAGGGAGAGCTGCTGTCCTCCCGTTGGGGTGGGCTGCGCTGGGAAGGTGCACGGAGCACAGCCGGCAACCTGCTGCCCAGCGTACAAACCCTGCCTGCGCACAGAGGCAGAAGGGAGTGGGCTTGCAGCCTCAGAAAGTTGAACAGGGAGATGTTTCATTCACAAGGGCTGTTCCAACAGCTCCTGATGTTGATAATGATGAATGGTGTGTAATGAAGGGCTGCGCGGCTGAGAGAAATTTCTTTGAACATGCCTTTTCCGCTGTAACGCATCAGGACTAACAACCCAGCTTCCTTTGATAACAGGTGATGGGCTAGGAAGCAAACTGGAAGGAAAATGATTTTCCTGAGCTTCTCACAGAAAGCATACAAGGCACCAGGGCTTTTGCTTGTCAGTCACACAATTTGCTTTAAAAGGTGAGAATTCGAGATAGCACGGATTATAGTGACGATAATGTTGGTCACATTGTAGCTCACTAGAAAGACAGACACGACCGTTTAATGAACCAGTCATTAGTGTTCAGTACAGTTCACAGAAGGGGAGCAGTGGTTTGGGTTTTTTTGGCAGGTGAGTAATACGTTCTCTACCACCTCTCTCGTGTTGGAAGGGATGGTGACTGAGCAGCCAGGCATCCCGTGGTATCCCCTGTAAAACATAAGGTCTGTTATTTTACTTACTTGAATTTAATGGTGGTGTTTCCAAGGTTGTGGACCTCTGAGCTTTCTTCATGTCTTTACATTTCTTTATTTCAGTGCAATGAATAGAAAATAAAAATATACTGGAGATAGCATTGCTGATCTGTAAATTTCCCCTAATATTCTGAAAAGCCCTACATAAGCAACCTGAAATCAGTATGCAGTGCATACAGTGTTAATTTATTTAAACAGTGTCTAGTTTTACACAGAGCTCTCTTTTCACTCATTTATATAGGTATGAATATATATAGGTAGATAGGTAGGTATGTGTATGAGAGAGATGAGGTGTTTTCACTTGACCATTTATTAACTTCTGACAGGAGATGAAGGACGAGCACTTGAGAGCTTAAGAACTTTTTCCTCCCTTCTTTGCACATTTGTACCCCTAGAGTTACTGGTACTGCCCCTTCTCTGTTTCAAAATTCAGTAAGAAAATAAAGTTAACGCTAAATGTCATTTTATAATTGCAATAATGATCACACAGCTGTGCTTTCCTAGTTGTATAATGCACGTCAGGATCAGTTTAGGAGCTCAACCTCATTTCCTGCCCAGATGTAATTCTGGTGACCATTATTACAGTAGGAAGGCTCTCCTGGTTCATTATGGCTACAGTCTGACAGAGGCCTGCACGGCGTAACGGAGGCCGGCATGAAAGGGTGTTGTAGCTCAGGGTTAGCCGCACGTAAGCTTTTGGCCAGTGCAGGAAGCACGTGTGGGTGCATACGGATGGGGCAGCTGCAGACAGCGCGAGCAGCTCACGCGCATGTGCCTGCGTGTGCACAGAAAATACTAATAAAAAAATAAATTAGGTGTGCCTTTCTTAAGAAATGTTGTCTTTATTTATGAGCATGTGAATTCTGAGGAGGAGCTCTTACACTTAAATGAACCTGCGAGCAGCCCATAGAAAAGCAAGTGCCTGCAGCGCTAATAATGAGAACTGACAAGGCGATCCTGCTGTGTTTATTTATGACCTTCTGCCTTTGTTAGCTCTTGTGAGAAATTCCTCTCTAACCATAACAATATTGCTGGAGCTTGGCACTTCGCTGAGGAATCCTACGGCGCCTCGAGGCCACTCACTGGCATGGGTACAGCTTGCAACAGATTGGCACGGTTGTTGAAATTTTCATATGTTTTCCCTTTATTTATCTCTCTACTTAATTCATAAGGCTGTTTGTTCCTTTGGTACGTTTGTTTGTTCTGACAAGCATCCTTCAGAAGTATTTTGGGACTTTGTGAAGATCCCAACTTACTGATTTGCTTTTTTTCCTCTTTTTTGGTGGTCTATTGAATAACACAGGATGAAATGAGCTTTCGTTTGTTAGTTCCATCAGGTAGATCTTCTTAGAAGTTGTAAGACGGGTAGGGTCTTTTTAAGGAAAGACAGCAGTTTATAAATGTTAGCCCTGTTTGTAGTCTTCAGTGTAGAAGACTGCTGACGGGCGACTTGGACAAGTGCTCAGGCAGCTCTGCAGCAAAGCAGCAACAACCTTACAAGCCACACAGCAAAACTTTCAACAGGTTAAGAACCGTATCCTTCTCAAGCTGTAGTTCTTGCAAACCATACCTTGCCGCAGATGGCTGTTTTCCCATCTTCCTGTCACACACATTCCCCAGAAGACCTCTTGGCCCTGCTCCATAAACTGTGTTACCTAGCTCAGACACAGATTTGGAGGATGGAGAATCAGCAGTAGGCAGGGTTGCACCTGAAGTTCTGGCAGGGCTGATGTCTCTCTTAGGTTCATCTTGCAAGGACCAGGATGCAGCCAGGGACAAGCGCTGCAGTTCCTCAGGCTGCTGCATGTGATGTGGGGTTTCCATGGGGAAACAGCAGCAGCAGGAGAGGAGGGCAAAGGATCACTGCCTTACAAGATCCTGACAGACCCTCTTTCAAAGAAGCTTCCAGCTGCAGCACTTTTTCCCCACGTCTGTCACGTTACCTGACGTGGTGTTTCATACCATGTACAAACACTCAAAATCCAGCGCAGCTAGAATAGAGATCAGTGAGGAAAAAAGTTCTCTTTTACTCTATTTACAAATATTTCATGCAAGTGGCTTCCAAATGCACTGTCTCTGTGGGCTGTGGTACTACTGTGGTGCTTGCCAGAGGGAGCCACAGCAGGGACGTAGCCTGGCAGGTGTTGGGGAAAGACAGTTGGCACCTGAGGCGAAGGGCTGGGTAAAGCA
Source organism: Ibycter americanus (assembly GCA_035590275.1). Lineage (NCBI taxonomy): Eukaryota > Metazoa > Chordata > Aves > Falconiformes > Falconidae > Ibycter > Ibycter americanus. The sequence continues at coordinate 49,106,839 of JAVJGI010000062.1, forward strand.
CTGTTGTACAAGAGGGCAGATGGGAGTGCCTTGCTCAAGTAAGGCTTCACTGAGTGTCCACCCATTGTGGTCCATGGAACAGCAGCCACGTTTTTGCCAATCACAATTGTGTACGCTGAACACCCTACCTGTGCTTTCTTGGAATTTTCTCAGAGCATTTTTATTAGCATTACACTGAATTGGTCATTCTGTGCAATACCAACCTCCTCCCTTCAAGCCAAGGGAAATTTTGGAGGAGCAACGTACTGAAAGCTTTATCTAAAAGATTTTGGGACTCCCTGTCTCCTCTGGTAAGAAAAAGCTGCAGTTTTGAAGTGTGCTCAGGCACTCAAAAACTCACAAAAAGCTGGCTTTCAGAAATTGCCATGGAAGTCTTTCTTTTCTATATTAGTTAAAGAACAGTAGTAACTGGTATGTCGCTGCTTCTGTAAATTGCGTCTGCATGGTTTAACACTTCCATAGTGACTCTTCCATGATTCTCCTCATTTGTGGGATTTCAAGAGTACCTGAAATTATGAACCTGTTGGGTAAAGATTAGCTTCATGCACTCAACAATCAGGACAACCATGTCGTTATCTCAGCCTTGAGATAATACCTCTTCCCACCCCAAAAGCAAAGTTTGTAAGCCGTGGCTGGGACAGCATGCTTAGCAGTAGGCAGGGGAGGTTATTGGCCTTTCAGAATTTTTTCCTAAAGCTTAATTGAAGCACTACAAGTTATCCTTCCTACTAGGGTAATCGAGATATTATTTCAAAAGAAATCTGAGGTTTAGACACTTTTCTAGGATTTCAAAAGCCTTTTGAAATTTATATAGAGGTTTCTGAAATGTGAGTTCTACCCAAGTCTGTTAAAGCCATATCATCTCAAAATATCGCGTTCCCTTGCTGCTCAATTACTTTGCACAATAGCATGCCCAACCAGCACTGAATTACTGTGAGGAGAAGTGAATTCCAGAACCTGGGGTGACAAGGGAGTCTGGTTCTAGCTGGCATGTGCAAGAAACGATCTGAAAGTTTATTTTCTGCTTTATTACTGTCTTAGATTTCATTTCCCAACCTTTTCCCAGGTTACTGGAAAATGAAGAGGTGGGAGGGGTTGAGCGAACAGCTCCTGAAGCATAATTGTTTGGTTTTGCTGCTGTGGCCCATAAACCTCAGAAAGGAGTAAGCAGTTTGTGTGCATGATGGGGGGTGTGGAGCAAAGCAGAGTCAGAGCAATCGCAGGCAGTCCCATTCATTTGTGCTTTACTGGTTGTCGAACTATGTGCCAGTGGGGTCACGCTGGGTTCAGGAAAAGGAAAGAGAAACGAAGAGGGAGGAGGATGAGAGATTCTTGCGTGATGCTGAGGAAATGACTCCGGACTGACAAATCAAGCTGAATTTACTGCAGTAAACATGATACTCATATCTGTCTGATGTAACACTGCATATCCAATTTGTTCTGGTTTTGTTTAATAAGACTTAATTAATTAATTTTGTTCTCTGAGGCAAGTCACCTTGTTCAGTTCCTTAAAATAGAAGCTTTTCTAACATTTATCACTCTTTTTGGTGTATAAATGTTTCTGCTCCTTTCAGCTTCTAATTCAAGAGGAAGAGATGGAAAGTTATTGGAGCACCTGTGTTTTTGAAGTTTAAGATGAATCTGTGACTTATTTACCATCTCATTGAATTGTGGTATTTACTTACAGGGTGTTGTGGGAGAGAGAAGACGGGGACACAGTATGATGCATGCTGCACGCTGCACAAGCCCTAAGCTAATGAAAACTTGTTTTGTAGGTCCTTATTCCTATGGTAACCTGCTGGGACATCCTTTTTATCAAACCATAACTCTACAAAGGGTACTACTATGCCCCCCCCAAAAGGCCAAATGCTGTACATCAAGAGCTTTTTTAAACCTTGGGCATACAGGTGTACAGGTTCATCAGTTAAGCCCTTTATCGTGGTCCACACATAGGTAGCCTTGGGCTGTCGGAACAGCTCACTTATTATCAGCCTGCCTAATTTGCTGTGGGATAAAAATACCTGCTTTCAGTGATCAGTGGGCAATTGATTGCTAGATCAACACTTTCTCTGTTCGCTCTACCGCAGCCTCCAAATTAGATAGTAGTATAGGTCCAAACTTCTTAACAGCATGGCTAATGCCTTCTGAATGCAATGTGGAATGGTCTGAGAAGCACATGTGGAAAGTTATTAACTTATAATGGCAAAAGAGGTGTGTTGTGATTCAGCATATGTCTGTAGTAGTGAACAGTAAGCCATGCGAGGTTATGTGGCTGTGTTTAAAGAACTTCTCCTACATGAGCTACCCTGCATAAACCCAGTGAGAATTTCTGCAGTGCAATCATGTGTGGGTGTGGACTGTAGGATAGACATGGTGTGAATTTTACCACATTTCATGTTGCGGTATTCTGAGGTGGTGTTTGCTCCCTTTTGCTTGAGCCACACCTGCAAAATCTCAGGTTTTTGAATATGTAGTCTCAAGATAGGTGGCCTACGTCTGACTGCATGTGCTGCAAGTTTCCAAAAGTATGATAGGCAGAGTAAATGGAATAAAGGGAGTACTCAGTAATTTCTAATGCGTATTGCTGCTGCTACTGCTAAAATTTTAGGTTTGCTTCATGTCTGCTGACCCATATGTTCTTTTGGTAATGTCTTGTTCTTCTTCCTTACATGCTTTTGCTCAAATCCATGTTTGTCTTGTGGTTTGGTACTCCTGTCCTTGCTTACTTGGTCTGATTTCTTTCTACATCAGCTGTGAAAATAGAACAAGTAGGTAACGGGAAGGGGAATAGCAGGCGCGTGATGTTTTTCTTGCAGCTTGGTGAAGCTGAATTCAACACGGCCAGAAGCACAGCTAGGAAAGCAGGCTGGGCTGGCGAGTGGGGGAGTCGCCCAGTGGCCATTCAAATTCTAAACTTGCTCCAGAGAGGGAGTAGGATAGTGATCCCCAAAATAACAAGCTCCAGAGAGCTTGTAAGGTTCTGGCTCAGTGCATGTTTTCCTTCGGTCAGCTTCCTCTCTGTTTCATCATGCCAGTTTAGCCTGTGATCTCCCCGTGGAGATAGCTGTAGGCTACATGATCTAGAAAACGGTCATAATCCAAAGAGACGCGGAAGAAGAAAGTTATGTCTCAACTCGTTCTTTATATGAAAAAACCTTAACTTTAATGGAAAGGATTTCCTGTCTGGGGATGGTTAAGGTTGGGACTGAGGAAGCTATGGATGGGAAGTAGTATGATTATGAGTAAATTTTATTAGGTTGCTGTTACGCAAACACAACTTTTCTTTCTTCTTCATAGGGGCAATTTGTTGTGGTTTTCATTGATTTGGTTGTTTTAAATGTTGATGATTTATTGATGGTAAATAGCTGAAGCTGTAACTACAAGAGTTGTTGGCTGAGAATTTTTCTTTGCTACAATACTGAAGAGACAAATGGCTCCTAAGGGTTGTTGACTTTTTGTTTTTAAATTTTATTTCAGAACTTCTACGTGCTAAGCATTCTGCTTCAGAAATAAACAGTGAAGTTCATGTCTTGAGAGATGCTGTGTTATTGTTTTTCTCTTCTGGAGATTTACTGTTTATTTTCAATATAAAAAAATATTGTTGTCAGACAAGCTGTGCGTCTTACCTGTTTACAGTCCTTGTTAGACTCTGTCAATTTGCTTTGATAGCACATGGGTCATTAGTATTTATCGTTTCATACACCCGAGTCGATGTTTGTAAGGTAGTGACTTTTTTTGTGCCATTAGGAGATTCCTTGATGTAGCTGAAGACCTCAGGAGACCCCTTCCCGTTAACTGTCAGGCAGCTGCAGACCCCATAATGAGTGGGACTCAGCATGGGCAGGGAGGTGCATGGTTGTCTGGGCTTCTATCTGGCGCCTCGAAGCTGTGGTGTCAGCTTTGAATTTCTGATTGCCCTAACTTGTGTGTGCTGTAAAGCTCTTATCTGGACAAGCAAATAAGATCCCATCGTGGATCATTGTAGGCACAGAAGTGTGACTGTATCCATCTTAGCAACTTCTCATCCTGTGTCTGACAGATACAATCATTTGTTCATATTATACTCTGTTCTTGGACACCTGTATTCACAGATACACAGTTTTTATTTTTAGATAAGGTTGTCTTAGAAACACAGATCCTTTGCTTGTTAAACAAATGTAGTAAGAAATTATTCTTTCTTTAAATGAACTGGGAATTGAATGCTACAGTGAGATGCCACATTCAGCAGAACAAAATCATATTCCTTGTTTGGGTGGCAGTCCTGCCTAGGCAGCCGGGAGGGCCAGCTGCATCTCTTGAGCCTCGTGGGCTGTGCTGTTGCCGTGGTGTTCACTGTTGATGAAGGTGCAAGCCTGCAGGCACAGCTGCAAGGAGGTGTGCCTTCAGCAGCAGCCTCCCCTGCACAGTCTTCACAGTCTTAACACCTCAGATCCTTAATCTGAGATCTAAGCCAGTGACACTCTGCACCAACTCATCATGTACGCTTTGGTATTCATATTGTGGGACTAGGAGTTACCTAAAAAAGGGAAAGAAGAGGGGGAAAAAAGGTATACCTATTTGTTTGGTTCTGACTTCGCAGTGAGTCCACTTAAGATCCCTTACATTTGGCAGATGAAACATTTCTATTAGCTGAGTGTTTGGAGAAAAACCCAAGTTAGTTAAAGTTGGCAGTAAAATGCATACTAGCTTTAGTGAACCTGTTTAAAAAAAAAGTAAAGCAAACCTTCCTTTGCTCTTTCCCCACTCTTGGCAAGTATTCATTTATTAGGACTAATGCTTTTCTTAGAAACAATGTTTTCTATGCACTTTTAATCAGTGGGATTTTTTTAAGACTGGGAATGAATTTCATATCTGAATTACAAGTATGAACTGTCCAAAATAGTCATTTGCTTAGCGATTAGGTGGTAAGCTGTGGCTTGAATCTGTTTTTCCAAGTTGGCTTTTTGTAGATAATCTCTTGAAGGCTTATGTAATTCCAGGATCCCGTAGGTTGAAAAGATGGCAGGCAGAGCACTGGCACTGCATTGTTTGCTTATGCTTTTTCTTGGTTGCTTGAGTGAATATAGGGCTTTTGGGGAAAAGATTTTGCATCCTCGGGGACTTCCCTGTATAGCTTTGCAGAGAAAATATTTGATACTGATCGGAGTCCTTGCAGCACAGTTCAGTAACTGAGTTATTTTGGGAAGCATGTGAGGTCTGCAGAACGAAGGGAATGTGTTTCCCCAGCAGTGGTGCTTTGTCACTAAATTTAGTGCAAGAAGCTACTGTTTTTATCATATACTTAGAATTTCCTTCGTCTGGAGTATTGCATGAATAGCTTACCACATAGAGGTTAAAGTTAAAAATTTGGTTAAAAACATGGAAACATCTAGTAAGTGGAATAAAGTAAGGCTGACAAGTACCATGATTAATTAAAATGTACCTCTACCCAGCTATTATTAAAGTTTGAGTTTGTCTTGCAAGTAAGTTTTTAGCATGAAGCAAATCTTCTCCGTACGGTAGCGTGTTCTGAGGTAGAGTTGTGCCCATCAATAAAAATCGAGCTTTTTCCTCAAGGAGGTGTTTGAAATGGAAGCGAGGTTGTCTACTTTTCCTTCTTAGAACCTTGAATAAACAAGATTGGGAGAATGAACCTTGTTTTCTGTCCCTGAAGTTCATCTCAGTAAGGGATGTCAAAGGCACTTTGGCAAAAATGTAATGGAAACCTTATTGTCTGTCTCCTGTTAAAAATTTTTTAAGAATATGCATTAGGTGTGTTTGGTGTGCTTAGCTGAGGGTCGCAACGTAGCTGGTGTGGAAGGAAGGCAATTCTGTATGGGGTAGCAGTCTGAAAATGAAGGGGTTTTACCTCGTGGTCTCTATCGTTGCTGTACTCATGTGTTTTTCCAGTTGCACGGGCGGTGGGAGGCTGTTAGCTCGCTCACTGCCTTGACAATGTGACCAGCAGGGCCTTTGGAAGACTCCTTGAAACGTGCTATTATCGGCTGCTTTGTGGTGAAAAGAGGTCTTGCAAATATCTTGAAATTTAAACAGAGCTATTGTGGGTTTTCCCTTTGAGTGCATATGTGTGTTTGTCAGCCAAATCATTTGTTCAAAGTTAATCTCAATTACAGAGCATATTGTTCATAATCCCCCATGGCTCCAAAACAATAGCAGAGTGTATGTCTGCTTGAATATATATTTACATACTTAGATGTGAAATATGTTTGCGTGTATATATAATTTTACTTCTAAAGCGGTGATTCGTCTTGAGGAGATGGGTATTTCATGCGGGATCCTGTCTTTTGAGCAACACCATCCTCCATCCTAATAAAAAAGCTGCAGGAAGGCCTGAATGGAGTGAGCAAGGGCTTTGATCCTGCAGCCAGAGAGTTGCTGCAGTTGCCTATGTGTAGTGCTGGGATTCACGCTAGCAAAACGCATGGTAGGGTAGAGTCTGGGCTTTCAGCTTCTCGGAGACAGGGAGGTTTCTTCTGTCTTTGATATCTACAGAATACCTCTGCTTTTCTTCCACTCCCTGAACATAAAGGAACTGATAGGCAATCGCTGGGAAGTTTAAATAAATCCCAGGTTGTATATGCTCTGCACAGTCCCTGCAAGAGACCCCCAAACTACAGTAACCTGTCAGTAAACTTAGGGTGTTGTTTAGCGTTGTAGGAGCTCAGGTAGCAAGGTGCTCCACACTCTTCAGAGAAGATGCTAATCATTTTTCAGCTGTTAGGTATTTAACAGGGAATCCTTTTAGTAAAATCTTGGCTTATGTCCGCTGAGACGCTCCAGCAAAACCAGCAGCTGCATGAAGTGTTTATGGTGTAAATTTTTGCTCCGTGGTGAATACTCTAGTCCTGTCACGCTCTGTGTGTAAAATTGTAGTGGTATTATGGAGTTACTGTAGTCTCCTTTTAGCTGTTTATTGGGTCTAGGTGTATTCCTTGAGTAAGTTAACATTATTATACTGTATAAGGGTGTGTTTATTTTTTGTCTTGTGCTCTTTGTGAGTAACTTTGACTTTCCTGACTCTGTATAAGGAGTTTGCTTCCTCCTTCCTTGCTGGCTGTGTTGCAATAGTAAATTGGTGTGCTGTTTCAGGAGTGTCTCTCCTGTCAGTCTGATAAGATCATACCACCAGGAAGGCATAACATTATAATCCCAAGCACAATGTGATCCTGTTCATTTTAGCTCTTGTACTTGTCAGAAGGACAAGAATAAAGGTTGTTCATGGGTGAAAGGTGAGGCTAGAAGTGAAGATAGTCAGAGATAAAACTGGTAAAAGAGATAAATCCTGCACAGGGACATTTCAGTTTGTAATCAAGGTATTATCTAGAAATGAACTTAGGACATCCCAGCCAGATGCCAGAATAATACAGGATGTAAATCTGACACAGAGAATACAAAACGGTAATATGGATTTGTGACGGGGGGGAATTATTTTGTCCTTCATTTTTTCTTAGATTTGGTGCCACATTTGGAAATACAGTCATACCAATACCATAGACAAGAATAATAAGATCACTGTACAAGAAACAGATCTACAAGAAACAAGAGATTTCTGGTAATTCTAGACTTGCTACATTTTACTGGAAGAAATGAGTGCTTTCCAGAAAAAGCCTCTGAAAAGAGGCAAAATTTAAGGCATGCCTTAGGGTATGGGGACTTCAGCCCCTTAAAAGAATCCTGGCAATTACCTAACCTGCCAACTTTCCAACAAGATAAATGGAAGCACTGTAGCTTGAAGGTGCCTTGGTTTGAATGAGATGCAGTAAGTAAGGTCCCTCTGTTCTTTACAGGCATCATAGATCTGATAGTACTTATAAAAGAAGAATAGAGTTGGTGCCCTGCTGACTAAATTGTCCTCTAGAGGAGTATTAGTTACAGAGCTTCTTTGTTAACTAGGCTGTATGCTTAAACCACTGTGAATTTCTCTTATTAGTAGGCTTTTTAATAGCTTTACATATGGATAGGCTAAGTAAATGCAAGTAGTTCCATGTAATTTATGTATGTAACATGTACATGTACAGTATTTTGTATATAAATAAATGTTTGTGATGTGGAAATTGCACATAACTTCATTACTGTTCTGTTAAACTGAGGTAAAAGCAAGCATTAAAATACTGATAATAGGAGAACAGTGAGTTGACTTCTGCTCTTTCTGTCCAGGTGCTTCACATAAAGTCTTTCTTCTCCTTCTCTTTAATTTCCCAATTAGCTTTTGTGGGTAACAGAGGTGTTTCTAAAGCATTTGTATGCTGGAGGTTTCCCAGTTGCTTGCCTACTCAGGCCTTCTACCTTAGAAGACTAGGTAAGGCCACAAAGTGTAGGTTGACAACAAATACAAAGTAATGCTTTGCAAACCACCCTGGGCAGAACAGCTGATAATTCTCATTTTAGCCCACTGTAACACAAGGTAAAGGTTATGCAGCACAGCCCAGGCATCTAGATAGGCAACAGCCTTTTGTGCCGCCCTGAGAGCAGCCTCATTATCGGCTTTTATGATGGGTCTGATGAATAAATGCTACCGTAGCATCCTTGGCAGACGAGTGGATTGCGAAGTTCCCCAGCCCAGGGAGGAGAAGCCAGTGCTTATGCTAAGCACACCTGGGGAGTGAGTGCAAGGCATCACGGGTGTGCTGAGCCCGCCTGACTGCTCCCTCTGCATCAGCTGTGGGTGCGTGGTGGCTCCACTCTTTAAACAGACTGGCATCATGCAAGCTTTCCTCTTTCTTTTCCGCTTTTATGAAGGAGTTGCATCAGGTTGGTGAGGAAATCCCTGGAAAGCAGGCACTTGAGGAAACGCCTGGAACTCATCAGTCACTCCACCCTGGCAGGAGGCTGGAGAAGTCAGATGGGTCCTGATGGGAAAAGTCAACTTCATTCCTGTCCCTAAGTTCTTCCCCATGTGCACGCTTGGCAAGCTGGGGAGATGCTTTGGGGAGCAGTCAGGTTTTTCCTTGGTCTCTGAAACAGATAATTTCATCACGGACAGTGGTAACTGCTTCATGGCTTTTTGTTATTTTGGCGTGTTTGTTTTTCAAGTACTTCATGGCTTGCCGAAACAAATGAAAGCTTTAATCCACACACCCTTTTAAAAACTTTGATATTCTAAACACAAACCCCTGTGTTTTCTATATCTTCTATCAGTTGGGTGCCTATCTGTTTTTTTACTCAGAATTTGTATTCCTTTAGAATAGGCTCTATTCTGCTACATTCAGTTTTCAGGGGTTTATTATATGCTTTTCAGCAGCATTTGTTTTATCAGCACTTCCTGCAGCATTTGTTACACATCATGACAGCAGCGATTTGATTCCATTTAGAAGAATACCATGTTATGTATGAAAAAGCAGTAATTGCTTACCTGTTTGCCAGATACATTCTACTGTGAAAAATCTCTAGCATTGCTCTATACAGTATCAAATGGTGTTATTTCTTGTTTACAATTTCTACAGTTAATAATTTTGAAAAAGAAACAACAAAAATAGTTTATTGCCCATTTCACAATTAAATTTCCATTTGTAGGGGTCTGGACTTGTACTCTTGAATGAATGCAGAGTCCACACATAGACTTACGTTTCAAACTTAATTTTTGCTTTTCATATCCCTAATGAAATGCATGTACAATTTTGTGCTTGTCAGAAAAAGCAAAATGAACCTGTGGTGAGAGTTGTGCTTCAAGTGTTCAGGGAAATTCATTGGAAACAAGGTCTACGAGGTATTCTGCAGAGAGCTAAATCGGGTGGGTTGTGTTATTGCCGTTATGCGCAAGGGGGAATAACACCTAGCATTCTAGGTGGCTTCTAATGAGTGTTACTGGTGTTTACACTGTTAACCCTACTCTTTCCATGCCTTGGAAGGCTGACTGTATCTGTCTGTGGGGCAGACTAGCTGTGAGCCTCCCTCCTAACAGAGGTAGTCAGCACTGGGCAGGACTCTTACTCTAATTGCAACACTGCATTTCATCCAACTTTCTGTAACTTCTAAAAATAACTTTATTTTTTGTTATGTAAATTAGGCAGCAGTAAGGCTTTGCTTCCTGAGCTCTTTGCTTAGGCAGAGCCCAGTTCTTTTTGTGCTACTGGGACAACGGGTCCTCTGGTCTACGGTACAACCACTTGCATGAGCCAGACAAGTGAAGTCAGTATCAGCTGAAGTCATCCCAGTTACTGGAAGCCTCAAAGGTCATTTAATAACCTGTTTTATATGTGAGGTAGCTCTCTGCCTCTTCGTTGCACCTTAATTCGCTGATGGAAATAGTAACATGGCTCCTTAACTTGTGCCTTGTCAATAGTCACAGAAACACAGCTGTCTTTGTGCTTTTCAGTTTGTATGAGATTTTTCTGTGATGCTTAGGAATTAACATTTTTCCTGACAGTTAAGAGGCATGCACTTGCTTTGTCACAGCATCCTTGGTTTTTCATATCTGATTTTACAATGATTTTAAAAACACAAATTACTCCCACAGATCCAAAGACCAATATAACTCCTATGTTACAGCTTTAGGGAATATGCCCAGCAATTCATAGTTGGAATTCAGATGTGCTTTGATGTACGGAGGAGATTTCTCATTGAAAATAACAGCAGTTGTGAATGGAAATGGAGCAACTGTTTACCAGTGTATTCAAATAAAGCTGAAGAGAAACTCTTGAGTTGTACACTGGTATTTGATGGAAATAGAGAAGCAGCCTTCCTTGCTCTGGGCTGGCCAGCGGGTCCTGTGCTGCTGCTGGGGGCAGAGCCTCCTTCTGGTGTCTCCTGCAAGGTGAAGGAGCTGCATGTGAGTGTTAGAAGGGCTGCTTATTTTACACCCTTCTCTGGTTTTGGTGATGGTTTAAAGAGTGAAGTATATAAGCTGTGATTGTAATGGTAGGAAACCTCAAAATGAAATACTGTGTGAAAGTGAAACTAATGTATCATTTTGATTAGTTTTAGTATGCTCAGGCAGAATTTGTGGGATTAATTTTGAAAGCTTAATCCAGATGGAAAAGGTTAAATTCAATGTTGAGTGAATTTGGTTCCAATTCATTTGTTGCCCTTGCTTGTTCTTTCTCTGAAAGAATTAGAGATTAAATGGAGAATTGTACATACTATCCTCATTTTCTGCCATCATTTAACTGCACGAACCAACAGTAAAGACAACCTCTCAGTTATCTGCTGAAATAAGTAAACAAGTGGACCTTGTCACCATGCCAGCTCTCGAGTCCTGTGGCCTGTGTGTTAGTTCATATGACTACTTACATTCTTTTTTCCTTTTTCCTCAGGATTTATCTGGATCCATTGATGACTTGCCGACTGGAACCGAAGCAACCCTGAGCTCAGCCGTTAGCGCGTCAGGCTCTACGAGCAGCCAAGGGGAGCAGAGCAACCCTGCACAGTCTCCATTCTCCCCTCATGCTTCTCCACATCTCTCTGGCATCCCCGGGGGCCCATCACCTTCCCCTGTAGGCTCTCCTGTTGGAAGCAACCAGTCAAGATCTGGTCCCATTTCTCCAGCGAGTATTCCAGGTAAGTTTGTTCTGAGAAACCAAATTAAACCATTAAAGGGGTTTATTAAATAAATAAATACTCCTGTATTCCAAATTCATTTATTTTCTGAGAATCCTGCATTTTCAGGGCCTTTTTCTGCAAAAAATGCATGCTTAAAGCAGGGGTAAATTCCATCTGAACTTCAGCTGCCAAGTGCTTGGAGCACTCAGAATTCTGAACTTGACTCAGCATGTGTGTTTGAAAAATGTCCTTACCATCTACCAGTGCAAATACTTGATCATAATTTTTGTATTTGGTTTGTGTGTCATCTATCTGTCACATATTTCTTTCTATTATTTACAGGGTCCCTTTTTTGTTTTTATTGTGTATTTTTGTTGGTTTTGGCTCTTGAACTTGTATGGTGGTTTCAGACCCACAGGATAAGGCAAGAGATTTTCCAGCCCTGTATTGTAATAATGTAATTTTGGACATGAGTACAGAATATTGTATGAGATATTTTGTAGTATTTGCAAAGGTCAGGAAGTTACTAGGAATCCAGCCACACCAGTAATAATAGAAATGCTGGTGGCATGCTTGCCGCTTGCTCTCTTGTGCCACATAGAGTATGACACACAGTCATTCATGTACATTCAGAAATTTGTGGAAATCTGTTAAGATACCCAGAAGAAAAAAAACCCATGCATTGATTCCAGTTCTTACCTTCTCCTCACCCATCTGGCATGTTACTTGCAGGGAGTCAGGCGGCGATGTGTATTTGGTATTTCAGATAAGTTTATTCTTTTGCTGATGCTCAAGTTTTTGATTATTTTCTGACATTTGGAATACTAGGGAAATTCCTAAGAGTAGGAGAGTGCTGACATTACCCCAGGGATAACATCAGTTGCTGACAAAACCACAAAAAAATCAACATGAAGCTCAGTTAAAAGAAACAAAAGCAGTAATGCCTTTTCATTAGATGTGCTGTAAACCAAATGCAGGTTAAAATTCAGTGAGTAGCATGTGTTTTGGTATTCAGTACAAAGATATCTGTGTAAAATATACATTCCTGTTTGTATACAGAGGTTAAATTAGATAAGCAAAGGGGAATAAGCTCAGTGCACGCAGGAATGTTGCATACTAAGTGTGGCCTGAGCGTGTCCAGCCCTGACACTGCCTGCGTGCCCTGCAGTTATTTCTTCCTTCTCCAGGCGTTCTGGCTGGCAGCATGTGCTCAGGTGGGGCAGGAATAACAGGGACAGCAGCAGGACTGGAGTATTTGCATTGTGTGCAGTATGGTAGCTTTGTGTTTGCAGCGTATTTCCCAGCATGTGGTGCAGAAGCCCATCCCTGTTGTTGAGTGAAGCCAGATAGTTCACCCAGCTGAAAGAGGAACGTTTTCCCACAGTCAGATTCAGGCAGGTAAATGGATTGGCATTTTAGCAGCCTGATTGCTGAATAGGGAAAGAATGTTGTGACATTGAAAACAGCTTTACTGTAGCCGTGATAGATAAGGATGGGAATAGGACAGTGTGTATGGGAAAGTAATAACTTTTATGAAACGAATTGATCCCTGTGGGCTAAAAATAGAAGGGCTGTGGGCCCAAAGGTCAGGATCAGAGTCGCTTCATCACTTCAGCTGAGCCCAAAAGCTCATATGTTGTGACTGAACTAGTGAAAAGTATTGCCTCTTCATACAAACTGTGCCACCATTTTGCATGGTGGTTTTCTGGTCTGCTGCCGTAACACAAAAGCAACTTTCCCCCAGGAAGGATTTTTATGAATGGCGCTAAATCAAAATCACCCACCACTGTTTCCCCAGCATGGGTGAGCTCATGGTCCCTGCAGCTCTTTTGCTAAAGGTGAACTCCCAGGCATGAGCTAATGCAGTGCTCTCTGGAGGAGAGCTGGGCAGCTGCCGGTAGCATTGCTGCTGCTGGTGCTGCTGCTGCTGCGTTTCTCAAGCTACAAAGTGACACAGGCAAGGCTGCTATTTAAAATCCTGTGACTAGCGGGACACGGCCGGGTGCTGGGGCTTTCAAGCCATATGAATTAGACTGTGCTGTCACCTAAGTCTGTTCCCATCGTTGTGCTTCATTACTGGGACTTTGGTAGCTTTTTTGATCAGCCATATTCACAAGACCCTATGAAAAAGTAACAAAGAGCTTGTTTGCATTTCTGTAGCTGTTTGCAGCATTCAGGTAGTGGCCGTTTTTAGACATAGATTGTGTAGTGCAGCATCTCGCCCTTAATAATTTTGTTCGCTGCTATTTTCTTCTCTGTTCTCACCCTACCCTTGTTTGTTCTGACCTCATTCCTCTCCTATTACCTCCTGCGATGTTGTGCCACAGCTTCTCCATGTGACATAGATTGGCTCTTTCAATCATTCTCTCTCCAGCAAGTCATTGTAAAATGAGCAGCTGTTGTGTTGCTGATAGCTATGGCTAGGGAAAGCCAAAATGTTGCAGGGGGTTCTTGGTGGGAAGGCCATTAAAATAAAGGTGTTGCTTTCCCAGGGTTTACTGGAAGAGAAGCATCCTTTTCCCAGTGCCTCCTTCCTTGCAACAAAATTGAAGACTAATTTAACATCAAAAGGGCAGACAAACAAACAGCCCCCTATTAAATCTCCCAAATGGCTGATTCTCTTCCACTGCCTGTTTAAGCTGTCCCCCCACCCCACCACAAGCCTGCCACCCCGCATTGCTTTCTGTCGCACACGGCGGATTTCATGAGCATGGACTGGCACAGACAGCTCTGACATTGGCACGTCCCTAGCTCAGTGGGCATTTCCTTCCTGTGCTCTCTGAAATACTGGAAGGATATTTTGTGTGGTAAGTGGCACACACATATACAGCCTTTGTTTCCATTCGCATTACTGGAATAAACCAGGGAGATTAACCCCTAAGAACAGAAAAAGCAACTTGGATGGGTTTTGTTCAGAAACATCGTTTTCTCTCAGAACAGTAACACTTCTCGTTTAGATGCACATTCATTACAGAACTGAAATCCCACTCTTTAATGATTTTTACAGATTCAAAATGCATTCTGATTTCCTGTTACGTAGATCATTATTCTGCTTTGCCAGAAATCCTGATCTCTTTATTTTGTAGCCATCTTCATAATTAGGGTACGTGTTCTTCCAAAGAATGAGATGTGATGCCCTACGCTGCTTTGGGTCTTGAACTGTGCCTGATTCAACCCTAAACCATTAGTGGAAGCTGACGCAGCACATCATCAAAATGCACTGTTGTTGCCAGAAGATTTAGCGGCTGTTAATTTCACTTCTCTCTCTTTTTGTGTTTTTTTTTTCTTTCCCTCCAGCTCTAACCATTCCAGTTTACTAACAAAGCAAAAATGTAAATAAGCTAAACTCCCATTTCTCCCCCCATCCCCAATTTTGATCTCACTGGCCAAAGGCTTTTGTCAGCTCTTTCTCCCTTGCGGTGTAAGCAGCAAAATTTTTTTATATTGAGAGTTCTGTGGAAGATTGCTGATAGGCCAGGAATCCTTTAACCCATGATGGGCAAGCAGATTTTGTATGAGTTAATAGAGTCTAGTCTCTGCAGCAATTTTCAGATGTATAGAAGAGTACACTATACTAGTAATGAATAGCAAATGCTGTCATTAGAAATATGTAAAAGAATTTTTTTCATGTAATCAGTATTTTGACTTGCACTTTTCATACGTTACAGTTACTTTCTGAACAGAAAGCTCATTTTCACTCTGTTAAGCATCAGCTGCATTGTTGTTTTTATTACAATTGTATTGATGTCTTCTTTCACCAAGGAGCTTGGACATACAGCTGGAGTTACAATTATCAGGAAGAAATCCATGTGT
The DNA here is from genome assembly GCA_035590275.1 of Ibycter americanus. NCBI lineage: Eukaryota > Metazoa > Chordata > Aves > Falconiformes > Falconidae > Ibycter > Ibycter americanus. The sequence continues at coordinate 49,122,130 of JAVJGI010000062.1, forward strand.
GGGTACTCTCACTTAGGAACGTTATTGCCGGTCATCTTAGTTTATGCTAACCAGTGGTCAGCACCGTCCTCTGATTAAAAAGACTCCAGGTTTTTAATTCTGATAATTATATGAGTCAATGGATGTGTTCCATTCAGTGGTGAACTCTACTCTCTGCAGACCTGGAGGTCTTCCCCTCCTGTATTGATCAGCTGGCTAGCTTGAAATCCAGGACCCATTAGAATTACAGCTAGCACTCCAGGCAAAAAAGAAGCAAGAGGGGAATGGGGTGCCCAGAGAAAGCTGTAACAGGAAATCCTGCCTTGGTGTGCATTTTAGTCAACGTGTGGATGGACTAGAGTGACTAAAATACTGAGAGAAGTAAAAAACAAGCAATAGTCTATCATAGTCCAAAAGGACATTTTAATGCAAAAATCTGAGTGAAGGAGAGATGCTTTCTTTCATGCCTTATAAAAGGAGAAGCCTAAGAGTTGAACTGTTTCCAGAAGCAGCTGCAGTAAGACAAGCTGATCAGGCCGATCTTGTCTTAAACAAAAATTTGGAAAAATCTTTTGCTTGAGATGGAGCTATTCCACATGCTTACTCCACTGACCACCACTACTGGTATGTTACACAGCATGGACTCTTTCCAAACATTATTTGAAGGAGAGGAGACTGCCATGTGGAAAGTGACCAGCACTGTTTAACATCTTTGTCAGCAACATGGACAGTGGCATTGAGTTCACCCTCAGCAAGTTTTCCAATGACACCAGGCTGCGTAGTGCGGTTGACATGCTGGGGGGCAAGGATGCCATCCAGAGGGACCTTGAGAGGCTTGAGAGGTGGGCCCGTGCAAACCTCATGAAGTTCAACAAGGCCAAGTGCAAGGCTCTGCACATGGGTCAGGGCAATCCCAAGCACAAATACAGGCTGGGCAGAGAATGGATTCAGAGCAGCCCTGAGGAGAAGGACTTGGTGCTGGTGGACAAGAAGCTCAACATGACCTGGTTTCTGGCCCAGAAAGCCAACAGTATCCTGGGCTGCATCAAAAGAAACATGGCCAGCAGCAGGTCCAGAGATGTGATTCTCCCCCTCTATTCCACTCTTGTGAGACCCCACCTGGATACTGCATGCAGCTCTGGAGCCCCCAACATAAGAAGGACATGGACCTGTTGGAGCAAGGCCAGAGGAGGACCATGAAGATGATCAGAGGGCTGGAGCACCTCTCCTATGAAGACAGGCTGAGAGAGTTGGGGTTGTTCAGCCTGGAGAGGAGAAGTCTCCAGGGAGACCTTATAGCAGCCTTCCAGTACCTAAAGGGAGCCTACAAGAAAGCTGCAGAGCACCTTTTTGCAAGGGCACGTAGTGACAGGACAAGGGAGAATGGCCTTAAAGTGAAAGAGGGTAGATTTATATTAGGTGTTAGGAAGGAACTTCTTATTGTGAGGATGACAAGGTGCTGAAACAGGTTGCCCAGAGAAGTTGTGGATGCCCCATCCCTGGAAGTGTTCAGGGCCAGCCTAGTTGGATAGGGCTTTGTGCAACCTGGTCTAGTGGAAGGTGTTCCTGCCCATGGCTTGCAACCCAAACCATTCTACGATTCTATGAATTTATAATACTGTATTTTTTTGTTGAAGTTTTACGGATACCCTAAAATAATTACAAAACAAGAAAGGGGCTTGTATCCTTGTAAAATGGATATGATCCCCCTGTCCAGAAAGATTATTTTAACACATCTATCAATGTTTCTCCCTTGACTTCTCTGGAGGCAAAAATCTTGCAACAGCTTGTTGCAAGGAAGATGCATGCTGTTCATTGGCATCCAGACCAGAAAAAAAAACCAGAACACAAAATGCCATTGACGTAGCTATGTTCTTAATCACTGCTAGTGCACAAAACATCTATTCAGCAGTTTTGCAAATCTGGAATGCTTACAAATGAAATACATGAATGTTTCACATAGCAGTAGTTCAAAACCCTTTGTTTTGAAGAGTTTGAGCAACACGTAAAGGTTTTCTGTCTTTTGACAAGAGGAAAAATAAGCAAATTGTAAGGTTCCCGAGGCTGAGGCATTGTTTCTAGCATATGGAGCATCTAACCTGTGTTACCTATTAGAATTTGGCCCAGGTCACAACTGATGAATAATCTGTTGTCTCAAGGCTTTGTGAAATAACTAAATAGTCTCAGTCTAGTTTCTTGAGGAGAGCCCTTGCTAGAAAAGGCACTCACAAAACTGCTGCTATACTCACAGTCTGACTGGAGAGATCAGGGAGGTGTCCTTCTCTGCAGAGGTGGTCTTCCCAGAACAGGTGCAGGAGTTGAAGTGAGACAGAGACATGCAGTTCGAGTTCCTCCTGTTAAGTTTTCCTGACAGCAGAGGGTTTCATATTCCAGCATCATCAACGTGCTGTTTTTCATCAGCTCTAAGTTAAGCATCAGATAGAAAAACAATAAATCACCAAACCCAGCATGCCCTGGGTGGTTATTTTTTAGGGGTTGTTTTTAGTTTTTAGGTTTAGGTGTTTTCAGTTGCTTAATATCTGGTTATCAATGTTTATATTTCATGGTCACCCATTTCAGTTTCAGTGTTTAATTGCTGTCTAAGCCAGTGTTGAACATTTCTGCCCCATGGACTGAACATCGTGCAGGGTCCAGGGCACACAGCACTGAGGGCTGTCCAGCACCCTGCAAAGGCTTAATGTAAACCTCCCCCGGACAGCCAGATTGATAGTGCTCACATCCCCGTAGCTGTGCTCTGCCCCATACCAGGTTTGTTCTCTTTGTTGATTCCTGCCAGGCCTGTTTTCACCATCCTGGCAATTGCCAAACAGCCAGTGCGGCAGGGCATCTGCTGCTGTGCACGCCGTGGCAGCACGTGTATGGCAGGCCACTTCTTGTAGCTGTGTGAGTCATTGGTAGCCCCGTGCTAGTACAAATCCACCTGGAGTATGACTGCTGTTGCAATCCAATTAAAATCTTTGCATAATTATGCATGTGCTCTGGTTCACGTAACAAAATTCAAATACTCTTAACTGCAGCCGCCAAGATTTGACAGGTATGTTTGTTGTTAGTTTTAGATGTATAGTTTAAGGCCATCGTTGGACAATTAGTGTTTGCATTTAGTCATTAATCTGTGCATTTCTTTCTAACTTTTTTTGCTGAACTCACTTGTTTTTTTTCAAGAAATTTAATACAGTATATTTGGTTTTGAGTGTTTGGGGGTTTTTGTTCAGTCATTATTTGGCTACACAAGCACAGATTTTCTTTCCTTCTTTGTTTTGCCAAATAGGGCATCACAAACATAGATTCTCTTTCCTTCTTCATGTTGCCAAATAGGGCATTAATTTGCGTATTATCATAAATTAAAAGGTTGTCTTTCACTCCCTCGTCCTTTGCAATACTAAGCAATGATTGATGAGCAAATGGGAAAAGTCTCTCACGTTTCCATCAGTATGTTTTTGTTGTTGTTGACAGATGGTTGTTACACCTAGATAAAATAAATGTTGTAAGTGGTTTGGTTTCTGTGATGGAATAGGCTATTGCAGTTTTCAGTTTTTCAGTGGACTGTGTATCACTGCCATTAGAGATATTTGAAACGGCCTTCATGCTTCATAGTTAAGTGTCAGACTTGACTAGATGGATACGTGGCGTGTCCCTCCTTAGAAGAAGGAACCTGAACAATTGCAAATATGGCTTGAATTAATTCTGGGCCAGCTGGAAAATAGCCATTTAGCCTCAAAAGAACATTTTTGCTACCTCTAGATAATAATGTTTTTAAAAATTAATGAAAAGCAAGATATTCTCTCTCCTCCTTAGGGACAAAATTCATGCAGGTTGAGCTGTGGCTTGAAAGAGTCAAACAGCCCTTTTGACAGCATCACTCTGTAGGTAGATAGGGAAGTCAAATTGCAAAGTGGGTTTTTAGAAAGCAAACACAAAAGAACAACTCACTCTGGTGGCGAGCTTTTTTGTTTGTTCCTCATCTCCAGATAACAGTGGACTCAAATTATTGTGATGTGTTGATTGATTACAGCCGTTAAGTTTCTTAGTAATCAGTTTCATCACTTATTCTCAATTCGTGCTTGCACCTTTGATTTCTCTTCCACAACAGGGTGATGTGGGTTGTCGTTGACTAATGAAGAACAGAATTGGTTTCGGCGTGAGACAAACGGAATGCCGACACCAATCCCAAAATGCATTAATCTTTAATAATCCACATCTGCATGTTTATAAATGATATAACCAGGGGTTGCTAACGTTGATACTCCCCCTTCCAAACAGAAGCTGACATAGAAGTTGGTGTTTGCAAACTGCATAAGAGGCACGTGGCCGCACATGGTGTGTGTGACCTTGCAGAGGAAGCTCACCAGATGAAAGTTCTCAGTTGATTAAAAATACATGAAGAATTGCTCTGCTTCTGCACTGGTCTTTGGAGCTTATCGTTGTCGGGCAAGATGAAATATGGCATGATAGATCTTTTCTTCTAGGAAGATCAGACCCACCAAATGGTTTTTGGAAGTGGGTTTGCCTCAAGGTGCTTTTATTCTTTATGCATTCAACGTGCCGTTTTCTCCCCCGTAAACCATTGAGACTAGAGCTGTGTAATGTGCAATATAATGCAATAAGAAAAACTAGATTATCAAAAGTTTGTTCCTTTTGAGGATAGTATTAATGAGGGCACGTACATTTTGGTACTGAAATGCCCGTTAGTCACAGGTGGTGGACTAGTATGAGAAACAGCAGGCAGGACTAGCAAAATAGTTCATTGCCACATAGCAGCACTGCTCCAATTTCCACCTGCTTGCCTGAACTTGAGAGAGTCAGGAGGAGCAGGGAGGAGTGAAACTCCATTGCTGCTGGTCGTTTGAGTTAATGCCACCTGACGATGAATATTTATTCTGAGCAGCTCTTATATGTAGCTGAATCAAAGGAAAAGAAATATGGATAAGAAAGAGCAATTTCAGTTCACATTCACCCTTTCTTTGGCATCTTGCATGTTTTCACATTGCAAATCTAAATGAAGGTTGATACATGGTTTTGTTAGAACTTGGCAATGTTAAAAGTAGGAGTTAAGGTGGTTATTAGGTGGCAAATACTGGAGGTGTATGTCTGCTACATTTGTTGTGCTTCTAAGGCTCTTAAAAACAGTAGACACAATGAGGAACAGCTTAGAGAAAAATTCTCCTTATAGTTATAAATGCAGTGTAGAGCATGAGCACTGATAATGAGAAATTCTTGCGTTTGGAACTTGTATTAACTCCCTAAATGGAATTCTGAAGTTTTAAGTTTCAGGTATGTGGCAGGGTAGGTTTCATTTCTGGAAGGAAGAAATGAACCAGATGTAAGGAAGAAATGCTACCCTGTCCTTTGTTAGGCACTTTCAGATATTTAGCACTTGCATCTTAATTGACGTTTTATAAAGAAATGGAGAATGTTTTTTCTGTAGCCAAAGCATGTGCTTTTTGCATTTACAAACATGTAATGTCGTGTCCCAAGTAATTACAAATGACTAAATTCATGCAACCCTTTGCAATCTCCTACTTCAGTCTAAATGCAAGCAAAACTGTCATTTTTATGAAAGGCTTAAAAGGACAGAGTAAAAAAGTACAGTATGATTACAGGGTTTGGATTGTTCCCTAAAGAACATAGACACTTTTTCCAATGGTTTGCACAAATTTAAGAAAATATAATTTGCAAAATCTAAAAGCAATTCAGAGGCCCCATAGAGGTGTGAGAGAAAGCAGTAGGCAAGCTGCGGCTGCAGCCTCTCCCAACCCCTCTCATCCCAATTCACACCGTCGCTTCGGAGGGATGCAGTGACACAGAGTGCAAAACATGTGGAGGGGTGGTTAAATGAGACTTTAGAGAAAGAAAAAAAAAAATGAAGTCAGTGGCTGAGCTTTGAAGAGGTCTGTCTAGTGCAGAGCAGCGAGCGAGTGGGGAAGAAAGGAGCAAGCGCCTCATCTAATCTTTCTCCTGGGGACCCAGGTGGACAAATTGGCAACCCTGTTCACAGCCCTCCCCCCCCCCACCTTTGTAGCGTAAGAACTGCTAATCGGATCCATGCTGCTGCAACTGTGGTTAGTTATTAACAGAATAAAAGCAGATTTCTTCAAAAGAACGGGTTGGGGAAAATGGCTGTACAAAATTGCAAGGTTGTTAGAATCTTAAATGCACAGCAGTCGGTTTTTCCCTATTCTGAATTAGGCGATGAATACGGCCTTTCATCTGTCACTGTGCCCATTTCTTCAGAAGGCAGCCAAACATTAAGCTTCTGAAACAAAAAAAAAAACCCAACAAAAATTGTTTGAAAAAGGAAAAATATTGGGGAGCAGGAAGAATAGGGAAATAAGAAGGAGAAATCAGGTTTTGTTTTTATTAATTTGGCCTGGTGAGAGAAATACGAGCTTGCCTGCTGTATTCAGTTCCTGCATGCCAGCCGCTGTGAGCCACCATTTCTGAATGTGGGGATTAGAAAAGATTTAACTGGTTGCTATCCTGAGCTGCGCTGCTCTGGATCAGCCTCCAGCAGAAATACCCTGGGCTGGGAACTCTACCAAGCTTAATGGAAATAATGCATTAAATGAACGCAGAGTTAGGCAGAGGTGAAAGCAGAAAGAATTTGATCCCCAAAAATGAAACTTCTCATAACTGTAAAGTGAAATTACAGGTCTGGGGTGGGTGTTACTGAGGATAGGGAAGCAGTGATCCCTAGATTTAGACTGAATTATGCCTTCGCTTATATAAATAAATAAACGATGCAGCGTTAATTTTGAGGAGCTCTAGTGCCTTTCTGGTTTGCAGCAGGATTTTGAAATTTGGAGAAGAGTAGTCCTCAGGCAGACTTGCTGTGGCCTACTGGAAATCCATTCATTATTCGGGTGAGTCGCAGCCTTTTGAAGATTTCCATTGACAGCTTGCTTTGGGCTTATTGCCAAAACCTCAGGAAAAAATGCTGTGGTGCTGTGGAGCTTATTTCAGTCCAAATGCAGAGGTGACTTCTGGATGGGGCATGGATGAAACGGACCCTCTTGCAGTGGCTGCTGCCGCCTTCCCTTCCCCTCCCAAGCAAAGTGAGTTTTGGCTTTGGGGGGCAATATATTTGCTTTCCTGCCCCTTGCCACTCAGCCAATTGTCAGTTCAGGCAGTACTAACAATTATTTCACTTTATACTCCAGAGTATTTGTTAGAAGTCTTCATACCTTACTCAGAGGTTACACAACTGGGAGTAAAACTTGGATGTCTAATTTGGCAGACCCCAGTTTCAGCTACTTAATTCTTTTTTTAAAAAAAGTCCATAATATAATGAATTATTCTGTAGTGAGGGTGACATTTGGATGGTGTTCCATAAGTAATACCTTGGGACTACATGCTGAATAATGAGCATGAAACAAAATATTGACTACCTCATCCTGTCAGTGTCAACTTTGCTTTGAATTAAATGTTATATCATGTCAAACAAGTAGCTTCTGGTCATGAAGTAAGATGTTTATGCTATTGCATGTGTGTGGAGAAAAGTCAGAGCTAGGGTTCTGCAGGCCAACTTAGCTCAGTGTTGCATTTTTTAATGGAGGTTTGAGAGCAGTTTAGCACTTAGGTTATAGTGACATCTCTGGAACTTGCTCACAACCCCATCCTTGTCAAGGTAAATGTAACACAAATACAAAAAAGAAGATGGAGTGTAACTTTCAAGGATTAGTAGTTTGAGAATTATATACTTTTATGAGAAGAAGTGGGTTTTTTACCTTTTGTTGATTTTACGTGGATTGTGAATACTTGTGTGTGTGTGTGTGTGTGTGTGTTAGGGAATCTTGTGTCTTTGGAGCATGATGCATTTGTTTTAAGAGGTAATACGGAAAATCAGGGCCAGGCCCAACAACAATCTTGCCAACTTTTTGTAATGTGGAGTATCTGTAACTCTGGCTGAAGTTGATAATCTTCATGTTTACAGAAGCTTTGCATTGCTGTGGCAGAACAAATCAGTCACTTGAGATCTCACCTTCAGCAAGCCACACAGTCAGCCACCAAAAGCATCCCAAGGTGGGAGGGTTCCGGGTTTGGTCCCAAGCTCCCAGGTTGGAGAGGTGGAAATGGTCTCAGTGAGCAAGCAGCAGTGCATTACCAGCATAGCTGTGGCTAGCAATAGCTGCAGCATGGAGCTGAGCAGAGCCAGAAGGCTTGGTTTGAGCACACTGGACTCTGTATTTCTCCCCCAGAGTGGTTCAGCGGGGCCACGGCTGCTGTATCTGAAAGGGTCCTCTTGTTGCTGGCCTTCTAAAGCATCTGCATTCAGGTTACTGTACAGATACAAGGAAGGTTTTAATATTAGTTTTGGGGGGATATGTAGGCAACCCTTGCTTTTTCCGGGATGAATAAATCATTCTAAAAATACTGTTGATACAACAGAAAGTTTGGCTACAATGTGTAAATTAAGGAAGAAAATAATCCTTATTCTTAAGGGGTCCTACAGGCTTCGTAAGATGAAAGAGATAACGCAAGCCACATGACCAGTTGCCCTTTATGCTACCCATAGAAAAATTTATTTCCTTTGAGGTCATTTGCACCTCACTTCCAATTTCCTGAAAAGCTCATTTAAAACAATTTCAAATAGAAGCCTATTTATGATCTTTCATTTCTGATGCAGGGATCCGAGACCCAGAATGTCCCTTCTGGTCTGTGAACCTTTACTGTCACATCAACTGTGTGATGTAATCCCATTATTTTATCAGATTTCATCTTAATCACTAGGTTTCCTGGACCTCATTATTCCTAAAAGGTAGTTGTTTCAAATTCCAGTAATGGTTTAATTATCATTCTAAACATCATGCTTTTTCCTCCCTGATATTAAGCCACAAATACATTTTTTCAAAAAAGTCACAAAATCACAGCTTTAGTTTTTGCCTTGCTAAATAATACTCACTCTTTCAGCCTCCTCTCACATCAGGCTGGTAGCTCTTCCTGGTTCCCATTCCAGTTAGCCTTAGGCTTTCTGGTTTTGTCTGTGTGGAGGCTCACCAGTGACACATCAGCAATGCTGTTATGTTTCCTTACCTCTGCTGGACTCAATTCTCCTAATTCATCCTAATAATAAATCTGTTTGATTCAGGGTGGCATCAAATGGTTTTTATAACTTAGGTTATAACCATTTGCAGGTCAACAAATATGGTCAGATTTTCCTTCCTTTTCTTCTCCCATTTCTAACTGATAACCCTACTGCTCTTCAGTTATTCTGGTCTGTGAGTATAAATGTTTGCATATTTGTTACTCCAACACAAAAGGAGGTCCAGTTCCTTAGACAGTATTTTGATCATCTTCTGTATTTACTAAGATTCCCTACTTCATAATCAGCCAATGTCATTAATCCAGTCCTAGCTCTTGATTCCTAAATTAGATTGAGAATTGCTCCAAAGACAACCCACAAGATCTTCAACTTCTGCCATTCCTCCAGCCTAATGTTCCCCTTTCAACACAGGCTGTGATCAGTCCCCCACCCACCTTCCTGTTTCCCAGTTCCTCAGGCATCTTAAAATTCCTTTGCTGATATCCCACCTTCCCTCCTTAACTAGTGATTTCCCAGGGGGAACCTGTTATCACTGAAGTGCTTTCTTGATTCAATTGTTCAGGCACAATTCTGTGAGGTATTGTCCAACTGGTAGAGGGTACCACTACTGAGCATCCTCCAGTATCACTACAGTGATGGGAGCAGAGAGCCCTCAGCATGTTTCAAAATGTTACTGATTTGGGCCGTAATTCATCATAAGGACCCCTCCTTAGCAGGATATCAAAGGTCTGCTCTTTCTTGCTATGTTGGCTCAAAGGAATTTACTTTTTACACTTTAACTGCAGATTTCATGGCTGTAGTCATAATGCAGTTGCCATGTAGTACTTTTCTCAGTCCATCCTTTCCAAAGGTGCAATGCAGTCTGTCCTGACTATTTCAAGCGTAGATTTTCAAAGTCTCATGCAGAATACTTAAAAGAATTTCTAACGTAATTTAAAAAATAGAAAACCAGCTTACAACTGTTCTATTAAGCATTTTTAAATTCTCTCACCTGTTAAACTGATGGTTTTTTAAAATAGCAGACATAATATTAAGTAGGCTGTTGGTTTTGGTAGTTTTAACAACTAATTTTACAAGATAGCTATATAAATGTGAATACCGTTTTGCTCCTCTGTTAAATCTAGGTGAAAGAACTAGTGTGGCAGCGTTTATCCTTTTAACATACATTATTGTATTTAGTGTGATAAAAATACTGTGAAACATCCATAGTATTCACTTTGCATAAGTTTTGGCAGGTGGAGTATCTCACCAGTGTAGCAACAATACTGTGCAAAACATGGGGAAAGGTTATCCCTGTTTAAGCTTCCATCTGTGTGTCATTGTGTCAAAGGAGGTAGTAGTCTGTCAGTGAAAGAAATTGTTGGGGTTTTTCCCCTCTCTTAAATAGCTATAGAAATTATGTTTAAAAAGAAAAGAGTTTGTTTTTCATTTGTAGAAATTTTCGTTCCCTAATAAAATACAAAAGTGTGTTCATGTATTATTTAAAGTGTCTTCCAAGAGTCCCAACTAGAATACTGGTTGAAAGAGGGAAGGATTAATATCATTTAAAGAAAAGAAATGGAAAATCTTTAAGGTCATTTCTTTTCATGACAAAGAAACTTAAAAAGCATGGCAGACAGGATCTTCAAAGATTTTTAAAGTCCTGTCGTCAGCTCCCAATCAATAGGAGTTAGATACCCAAATTAAGAGTTCAGTTCAAGTCTTCAAAGGTATTTGGGTGCCTAACCTCCTTTTACCTTTCAGATCACTTCTAAGGATGAAATGGCAGTTTGACTGAAAACATTTTGATGCGATACTTTCATGTCCCGCACCTGGATAATTTGTAGCACCCACTGATAATTAGCATAATGGCTACTTCTCTTGCAAGTTCATTACTTGTTAAGAGTATGTGTTGCTGGTCTTGTTTATGCAATTGTTTTCCTTTGTGAAAAAAATAAGAAGTAAACCTAAAAAAGTGAGTTAATAAAATAGTGTTAGTGTTTGCAGAGGCTGATAATTTCAGTGAATGTACAAAACTCCTGAGTCTGTATTCCCTAAGGATGCAAATGAAAATGATTCCTTTGTAACTAGTTGTACGCGCACTGTTCTAGGCTTTGACTTTCCCAGTCCGTGCTTGCACATCTGCCTGTGCAGGATAAGGCTACTGCCAGATAACTGAAGTTATTATTAATGTAAAAAATTAAAGACCATGTATAAATGTATTTGAACTATGTTGCCTAGCATAGATCTTCCATGGACTATGAATGTCTCTCAAAGTTTGCCAAACCTCCACCTAAAGAAGGATCCCACTGGGAGCTGTGTGGTGCAGTCAGGACTACCCCTGCCCTTATTTTTTCAATTTTTTTTAAGTATTTGTAAAATTCTCAGATGGTTCAGATCTACTTGCAGTATTCTGTCTGATAGCGGTGCCTCGGGCATACACAGTGAAAGTGGCAGTGCCCTGTGTTAACATGGAATTGCTGTTTGTTTACAGTCTTGAGTCACTGAATCCTTCCTGTCAAGCAGAAAGCGTTCATTATAATGCAGGCACTTACGGTCTCCACAGCCCACTCTTGAGTGGCATCAAAACATAAGCCAGAATATTACTGTCATATGCCTTAGAGTTCATGAATGGGCTGTGGATCCCAAAGCCTCAGGCACTGAGTGGCATGTTTGGTCTTTTGGAGGAGCAGTTCTGCCTCTAGTCCAGCATTTGCATCTCTGAGACAGTTGTCACAGCTGCTCCCGGTAATGTTGACTGTCATGTTTTTTAGTGCAAATGCACCTCATCTGAATAGCTAGGCAATGGTTACACTCCACATTTTATGGATTTTCTTTTGTTCTTTATCAATCTGGCCTTTCTTTACAGTTGGTGCTGAGAGCCAGTTGCTTTGAGGCTAGGAAGTGGATGGGGCAGAGCAGACACGTTCGCTTTCCTGCGTTTACGTCCAACTTGGGGCCCTTCATCTCTCTAAAGAGCAGGCTCAGCTGCCCACCCCCACCCCACCAACCCAGCTCCCAGCGCCAGGACCGGCCGCAGGATTCTCGCTCCCGCCACTGCAGAGGGGCAGCTGCTGAGCGGGAGGAAATGAGTCTCAGCAGGCACAAATCTATTGCCTGTGTTTTTATTCTTTCCATTTCTTTCAAACGGAAAACAATCTGAGCAGTTTCTGAGGATGAGAGATATAAATCTGTCTACTGCTATTTATACTGTGCTTGTCACTATAGTGTCTTAAATGCTTAAAGTATGTATTTGCTGCCTAACCTGAGGTGGTCTGCAAGCTGCTTGGGCTGTCAGGAGCAGGCACATTTCAGACCAGCAGTGGAGAGGAGTCCCAAGTCCAGGCGATGTCTGGGTCTCATCCTTACTCCTGCTCAGGCTGTGGCAGGTTGGATGTTAGGCACAACGCCGTTGGGGTGTTGTGCAGTGGGAGGGTGATAGCGTGGACCCTCCCTGCTTGACACAGTGTTCAGTGGTGACCCAGAGGAGTGACTTGCATCAGTGCAATAAGCACCTGCTTTGCTGTCCATTAATATTGGAAGGGAACATTCCGTGTCCTGAGCCTCACAGACAGCACTTCTTTGGGTGGGTAGACAGCAGTGGATAAAACTGTGTGGGTGTCTTTTGAATGAGGCCGTAAAAACGGGTTTGTCTGTTCTGGATGGATATTTTAATAAGAAAATGTCTTCCCTTTGCTTTTATTTGAGTAATAAGATACCCCTTTTCTGTCTGATCTCTTTCAAACATGCTTCACTTTCACCACGTGCACCTACATATTATTCTTTATTCCCATATTCTACATGGACATTCAAATAATATTAGAACCACTGATTCATTGAAATACTTTTTAAATTGTTGTTGTTAGTCATTTTTGTATTGACTGAATTTTTCATTGGTAATATTGTTGGCAGCAGTCCATGTCTGCCTGGCTGGAGGCCAGTTTAAGCTCGGCAGGATGAGCCCTATTGTTCAGCAGACTTGGATTTTGTTAAACTCTCTAACAGAAATATGTGTCAGGAGATTTGCAGCTATAAATTGGATCATGTCAGTGAGGTTGGGAACTCGCTCAATACGAAATTGAACATTTTGCCATGCCTGTTGCTAAATTTGTTTATGCATGTTTCCTCCATGGGTTTCAAAAAAAAAAAAAAAAAAAAAAGGTAAAAGGAAGTAAAAAAAAAACTGAAAAAAAGCTAGGCCTGTTGAGCTCTGTCTTTTCCTTATGCAGCTGGTACTTACTTAGATGTTGAGTGGTTGAAAAATGCAGCAAGGCTTGGTTTTGTGCATTGCCATGTTAAAAGCAAGTCTGTTTTCCCTTTTCTCTCCGTGTATTACAGGCAGTCAGATGCCACCGCAGCCTCCTGGCAGCCAGTCTGAATCCAGCTCCCATCCTGCCCTGAGCCAGTCACCAATGCCACAGGACCGAGGTTTGTTAGGTGGTGGGGTTTTTTAGTTGGTGCCAAATGCAGCCTTCATTTTAAGTTGCACGTTAGCAATGTGAGATTTCCTGGTATTTCTTTTCTTTTCCGAGGGAAAATAATGACAGTCCTCATTGTGAAATGCTCGGGGGGGTTCCTTCTCTGAGGAAACAGCAGTTGAATAGCAGGTCTTACCAAAATATAATTGGAAACAAGGCTTTATCAAAATACAGTGAATGCTCGGAGAAAAAGGCAGTTTGCTGTAAATACTTGAGTCATGTCCTAGGGAATTCAACTTTTCGTTGTCTGTCTTGGAATTAAGATGTATAGAAATAGCACTAGCTATGAGCACTGCAGTTTTGCACTGTTCTTAAAATTCTCATCTCTGATGTCGTTGCATGGATACAATAGCTAGTCCTCTAGCCAGTTCTAGAATAAAAATATCTTTAAATATAAAGGGAAATCAACTATTTAGGTCAAATGGTTCAAAGATTTGGAAATCTTGCAAGGGAAAACCTTGCAGGCAGCAGCGCTGTTCTAAAAGAGCACTTCCTAGCAAGTGATCACAAAAATAAACAGAGCATTGTGTTTTTTCTTAATGTTACCATTTATAAACTTCCAGCCCTTTTCCTGTCACCTCCTTCCTCCCTAGCTCGTGGAAGATAGTTGTCACAGTTTTGTTGCATGGCCATACATGCGATTAACTGCTGTAAACTGGGCATCCAGTCCACGCAGTGGTTAACGTGCCAGTGACAAGCTTGCAAAACAGACACATGATAACTGTGATAAACATGGAGTTATTTATGAAATGCCCCTCCTAAAATGTCTTGCTACCAGAAATATTCCAAGTAGCACCATATGGGGATACCATAAATACTAGAAGTTTTCTCACAGTGAAACAAGTTGAACTCACAGAATGCAAATTTCTGGGATAGCATCCAGGAGGAACTAAGAGGACTTACAAAGAAGAGGAGAGAGTATTAATTTTCGCTATTTTTCTGTGTTGGATGCCCCCTCTTCCAGGACTCCTGATTAATGAGAACATGAAACACAGAATTCCGCTCTCAACTTACTTGTTTTGTTTCCTTTTCATTCTTTATACACAGTTGTTAGTGCAGGGACTTATTTTCTGCTTAAAATTTTTTTTAGAATAAGGTACATGTTTGCTGAAAAAAAGAACGATCTCAGTACCCAATAACAAATATATGATGCTTTGTGGGATAGAATGTCACAAGACAGTGGGAATGGATCAGATGGAGGCTTTGAAGACCCAGCCATGTCGGAAAGATGCATACATTTCCTGGCATGACTGAGTCTTGGCACAAAATGTTACACTGCCCAGTAGTAATTATTTCTGCACTGTGTATTCCTCACCTGACTTTGGGGAATGAGTTAGGCAGGTCTGACAGAGCTGGAAGAGTTGAACCTCTGGGTTGCTGCTGTGGAACAAAACTGGGGGTCATTGTATGGTTGGGAGAGGCAGAGGGAGGTTCAGAAGTGAAAGAGAGAAGACAACTGCCTTAACTGGGAAGTGAAACAAGTAAATAACAGTGAGACAAGTGAAATTTACAGACTGATTTAGTCTGGTTCTTCCTCTGTGCAGGGGGGTGAGAACTGTGGGTATGTTCCTAGAGAAAATGTGTTTGGGAATGTTGCAGGTTTTGCACTCTTCATATGCAAAATCTGTTGTAATATGCATGATCCTTATGACCCAGCTTGTACAAGAAATCCATTTGTTTCATGCAGCAGATATGAAATTTGTAACTAGCTAGGTCATATTGATTTTGCAGAACGTGTTCCCCAAAGCTTCTCTAAAGTCTGTGCTATACGCGCATAAACATGCGTGCATTCCCTTTTGTGCCCTGTCATTGATTAGAGGCTCCTTTGAAATGGAAAACTTCACCTTTTAAAAAGGCTGTTACATTAGTTGATTCCTTTGCTTGCTTGAACTGGTTTCCACTGAACTTGAAGGAGGGGGAGTGATGGGGACTCAAAGGGAAGGTGCTTGTCATTTACTGATAAAAACCTGAGCAGAAAATCGTTGCTGCTAAGGACACCTGATCCATAGGCATCTGTTACAGTAATTTAAACTCTTGGCTTACTGATACACTTTCTCCCAAAAAAGAAAAGAGAAAAAAAGGAAATGAAAACACAAAACCCAGAGGCCCTCCATAGGATAAGGTAATGTTGTTTGTTTTAGCACATTTCTGTCCTTGTTTAGAGAGAGAACTGAATGAACAAAAAACGATTGATAATTTCTTGAGCAGAATCGTCTGCTCTCAATACTTGAAAAAAATGTTATTTACCAGATACTGTGAAGCTTGATTGACAGGTGGAGTCTGAGCTGTAGCACTTCTGGATGCTAAACCACTACCTTGAACCATTAAGTTTACACGTATTTATTTTATTATGAAAGTGTTTGATTATATTTTACCCGACTTTCCATGGTTACTCAGCACCCAGCTGGGATTTTTATGTTTGCCTGCCTAAGACTATATATCCCCTGTCATACAGTGCAGCATGAAGCAATGAGCGTATTTTCACATGTGCATTCTGTGTGTGGAACGAGGAGACTGTTAATGTATGTACAGTAACAGGAATTTCATGGGGGACTGGATTTTTTTTGCTCTTCAGCTTGCTTTTCATATAGCTTATTTCGTACTTCTTGGAATAAGTATAAAAATGCTTACTTTTTAAAAACAATTTGCCAATTGTTCACGGCCTGCACAAGCTGTAGGACATTTCAACCTGGGTCAGCGTAAATGGAGCGTGCTATTCTAGGCAGCCCACTTCTGTTCTCGTCCCAGAATCAGTAACTGGCCACTGTTGTTTGATGCCTAATCAATAAAACCTTTTCAGTTCTACCAATACACACTGTCTACCAAGGCCATAAGAAATTGCATGGGCTTCTGTGTGCATAACCTATGTCTCAGCTCATGTGTCTTTGAAACTACTGGGACCTGAAGTAAGTCCCATACACCTTAATGGACTGTTGGAGCCAGAGAGCCCTGGAGACAGAGGGAGCAGACTGTGCGGGACTGGGGTCAGAAGCCTCATGGAGAAGCAGGAGTGGCCATGGCTGCTCACCTACACATGCATTTAACTGCTGCTGAATCCCATCGATTACCATTACCTGGGGATACCGCATAAAAATGTAGTCATGACTAATTAAGCTAGTCATTGAAACTCGCTGTGCTTTTGGGGGGAAGGGGGGATGCCTGTTTTGCTCTTTGTTTCTGATATAGCTACTTGAGGCTTTTCTTTATTACCATCAAAAATAGGGGTTTGATTTTTCGTGTTCATTGAAGTCAAGGCTTTTTATAAACTTCAGTCACATCAGCCCCTTGAGGTAGGGCAGCAGTGATACCATGGCTGTCATAACCCTTTGGCAAATAATGGAGGTACACAGTCACTTGAGCTCCCTGTATTCAGCTGTACCTACTTATCTGTTTGGATTTTGGAAGCCATGCTTTGAGGATGTACGTTAGTAGCTAGAACTGCTCAGTGCCTTAGAAGTTATTTGTGTGGATCAAATAGAAACCCAGCATATCCAAATTGACCCCCTAAACCAGTTTCCTGAAGCTGCAGCCTGAAAAAGAAGCCTTCCATCCTGGGCATTAGCTTATACTCCCACTTTTTCTTTTGTAACCTAATGGAGATGTCTGTCTGCATATATGAATACTCACCTATGCAAACACTAATAGGAGAATATGTGTCACAATAATGTTGAAATAGGCACTTTTACCCCCGCAGAAATGAATGGTTCCTTACCTAATTTTTAACAAGCGTAGCAAACTTTTCTACTTTTAAGTAGCATTTTTCATGCTTATGCATTTGGATATGTACATGTCAGGTTTGAGTCTCATATTAAAATTGTGAATTGGGAGCTCCTGAAAACGACTGAATTTAATGGAAACAGTTAATGACTTCACATTATTACTCTAGCAAGCACTCTCATAATGGGGATACTTAAAGAAGCCTTATTTATTAGTGCAAATGTATATGGGTCAGAATTAATTTTTAAAAAATCTTTAATTGTTTTCCCCTTATAATTTTCACAGCGGTACGTAGTTAAATATTCATGATAATGCTGATGATATGCTAAAGGTCTGAAATAGATCTGGAGTCTCAAAATCAACACAGGTTATTTAACCCTTTTCATCTAACGCACCATTGGGGACTTGCTCAGTGAAATCCCAGAGCACTGGAATAATTAGAAGATAGTAATGAGGATTTAATTAGTCCTTGAGATATGCGGAAATAGGACCACTGAGAACTTTTCTGTTTGGACATGGATTGCAAGCAGAATTGATGCCGTTGCAGCTGCTGTGATGTGCTGGAAAATGTATTCCATTGCTGGAGGCAGTTTCATGGCACCATTCTGTGCCTGTCAGATCTATGTGGAAAGTGCCCGGAGTTAAGCACCTCCAAAATTGTTGAATAGTAGCCTTCCTCTTCTCCGTCACCTCCTCCCAGTACCTTTTCTTTTTTCTTGTTTCATGTCATTCTTACCGTTGTAGGTTTATTTCTTTCCGTTGTTGACATGATGCAGCTTTTGAGGATTGTGGTACAGTTGTATGCTCTGTTAAAAACATATCACAGACAGGGACAGGGAGTAAGAAACTGCAGACTTGTAGGAGTACAGGTGTTATACTAAGCAAAATTTGGATCGTTTTGACACAACTGCTTGTAAGCTATATCCTCAGATCTAGTCCTTATTTAGTATTAGATCTTCACAGAAGTGATATTTATCAGTAGCTGCAATGTAGTAAATTTAAATAGCTTTTTTGGCAGCCAAGATGTTATCCAGCAAGAGGTAGTAACAGATGGGATGTGATCAGGCATTTTGATGTTCTCTTTGTGCTTCCCTATAAACACTAAGTAGCAACTGAATTCCTGTAACTACAATTTCCTAATTTGCCCATTAGATTTCATATAGATATTTTTCTCCCCTTTAACTGTTTTCAGGGCATGCTTATTTTTGTGCAGTCATCACATAAATTCCACTGTCATGTATTTTCTTCTAACAAAATATAAATGTTTCGGATGTGTGGAAGACATGGAATACCAATCGGGTGTTTTGCACCCGATTTCAGTTCCTCATCAGTTTTATGGCTTAATACTGACATTCGATGGTAGAGATTCTTTTCCCTGAAATCTATTTTCTTCTTAAAAAAAGAAACCAGAAGTAAGAAAATAGATCAAAGAATTCTTATTGCAACAAAAAGATACTGTAGTTTGCTTTTAGATCTTAAAAAGACTTTTTCCCTGAGAATACGTTTTTCTGCTCCCATTTGGGGATTCAGGATCTATTCAGAGCACTGAGGAGCTAGAGAATAAAATGATTCTTGTCATTAAAATTTTTCTGCTTGCCATGTTAACGATGACACCACTTAAGGTTAAATCAGACTTGGTAATAAGTTTACTTGATGTAGACTGAAGTGTTTCAGGCTCTTAAAGAAAGATGCTTGAGACATGCACTGAGTGCAAAGCCACAGGTATGTTTGAGTGCCTCTTCTGCACATCGTGTTCTCCAAGTGGGTCAGTGTGGAGGAGCTGAGCTCCAGCTGGTAAGCAGGAACACTGTGCCAGGCTGGGAGGAAATCTTCGTGCCCAGAAGACTGAGGGTAGAGGAATTGTGCCCTCAACAGCCAGAAAAGTGCGTCATATAAAGAGGAGAAGCAGGTTTTAGTTGAAACTGTCACACTACTACCTCTGTAAAACATTATCTTTTTCATCTCAAGTCATGTGATGAAATAGGAATGTGACGCATAGGAACATTCAGAGCTGACCTGTATGTGAGGGCAGAGCCATGGAGTAGAGCCATGCGCTCAACTTCTTCGGTGACTCAAAAAGTTAATAAGTTTCTCAATTTAGTGAGCACTAAATTTATGAACAGTCTTTAAAAAGGATCAGGATAGCATTGGGTTTTGCCACTGTGTTTTTAATTTGATTGTAAAAGTGGAAGTGAAGTGCACTGAAATGTAGTGTTTGTGTGACGAGCAGATTTTTTAAATGTATACACACTATTTTTCTTTGCTATTTTAATTGCAATAGCACCCAAGACCCCCATTTTTCTACCTGTTTTTATAGTATTGCATCATACAGCAATGCACAGCAAAAAAGCTTACAATATGTCTACTTTGATTAGTGATCAAGATCTTTGGGATAAAAGGTTACTGGTGTTCGCTCTGAGCTGCGCGAGTGAATAGCTTTGCGTCTGTTTGCCTGTCAAGCATTGCAGGAAGACCTGTTTTTCTTGTCTGAAAGTATCAGAAATTATGTTACTGTGCCAAAGCAGGTTAATTCTTAAAGAAATCAGTTGCCATTTCAGGATGCTGGTTTCAGACTGTACTTGGATTTCAAACATACACCAGCCAGTCTCAGCTTTAGGTTGATCAGATTAGTTGTGGCCTACACTAAGTGTACAGCAGTATTGGCCATCTGCGAGAAGAACTGAAGGAGGAAAGGGTATGATTTGCATGTAATAAGCCATGCTGGGAGACAGCAAAACTGCAGAAGTAGGATTTGAAATAGATGATAATATCAGTACAATCAAAACCCAGAGTCAGGTCTCCCAAGTAAATTTTGTATACTAGCAGCTGGTCACTGCTTTCTTCTTGTTGATGTTAAATCATGTTATACTTGGGAATGAGTCTTTATTTCCTTTTTTTTAAACTAAATTGGGGATTCTCTTTTTGAAATTATGTAGCAGAATTGAGTTTTTCTGAGAGAGTTTATATAGTTGCCGGCAGAGAGACTTCTCAATGGAAAAGTTTCCACTGACTTCATTAGGCAACCGTCAGATTCCCTGCCTCTGGGCTCAGGGAGCAAGGTAAGCCACAAGCAGTCACTGATGAAGAACTTGACAAAGTGACAGTCGATGTTGCTGTCATCAGGCTCAATGTAAAGTTACTGAGTATGATCCCCATCCCTGGGACAGCTTCCCATCATGGCCTATAAACTGGGAGCGTCTGTGGTCTGCCTGTTCAGTGCACTGTTTCCAGGACACTGCTCACTCACTACCTAAGTTAACCTTTTTAATGAAGTTTCTCTAAAAATAAAAAACTTCTGATCTAAGACTCTTTATGTCTTTTAAAGTTAATATATAGGGCAGTGAGCCGAAATCTATATAATGTACATATTAACAGCTAACACTGGATAGTTACTTGCATCCCAAAGGATCCCAAAAGGCTGCAGAATAAACACTCATCAGGAAACAGCTGCATATCAAGGAAGGGAAAAAATCAGTCAAGTCATGTATCATGGTAAAATAAAAAGAGACAAAAGCATGTTGGGACTGAGGACAACACGCTGATTTTGTGGTTTTGAAAAAATACTGATTTCTTTTATGTGTGTGCAAGACAGAAGGGAAACATCATGTGTATTTTAGTCTTGTCCACAAAATCCATATATATATATATCATGGTATTCAATGTATTTACTTCATGAAAAGGATGATCTGAGTTGATCTGTGGAACCTTTGACCAGGAGTCTCCGGGGAGGGTATATTTTTCAAGCCTGAAATTTAGACCATTTAAGCCTGCAGGCCTTGGATGGTACACATGGAAGAGTGCTGTTCCTTCTTTGCTGTCCTCCATGATCTTCCTAAGTATGAATGTTATTAGGAAAACTTAGACAAATGTTGATTGTATAAAGCAGACGGACTCCTTGGGTTTTTCATATTGCGGCTCAGATTAATTGCAGCAGCCTAAGCTACCTACTGAAACTGAGGATTTGCTTTGGGGGCAGTTGGGAGGCCAGGATGGGGTGCTCTTGTGCTGCAAGTCACCGTTACCCTGATTTTCCAAGCACCACAGTAAAAGCATCTTGTGTAAGGTATGTTGCAGTAAGATGGTGGATGAGCAATGTTTTTTTGTTCTGTCTGTGCATCAACATCTCCACAAATGTCTTTCCTTCTCTGCCCTCAGTAGAGCACTTAAAATTTACATCAGAGAGCATTACGCAAGGTTTGCATTAGGAAAGGTTGGATATTTCTTCCCCAGCTACCATCTGGGTAATCTGTCTGATCCTTCCCCAGATTCTAATTTATCAATGATAGATTATATGAATTTCAAGGCTAGGCAGTAGCAGAGGGAGGTTTAGAGGTGGGAAAAATTTAAACATTATTGCGTGCCATACATAGACCAGGTTTTGTAATATCAGAGAGAGAAGCAGAGGAGATTCAGCCAGTTAACCTAATAGCACAGCTGGTAAAACACTGGGGGGTCTGGGTTAAAACCTTAGCTAGGTCATTAGTTTCCATCTTCCCCAAAGCTATTCACATTGTGAAGAGAAGCAGTCAGACAAGTAAACAGTGAGTAGACTGTAAGATAGATATTAAAACATAATAAGAAAATACTTCTAAAGAAAAATAAAACCAATCCAGCACTTTTTCTTAAACAGAAGATTGATACTTCTGTGAAAAGGAGAAATACTGCAGTGATCTTTGCAGGGAGCTCCAGTTTTGCTAAGGTGATGTTTTCCATAACTGCTGTTTCACATAAGTAAAGAAACATCCTTTGTTGAATGGGTGTGAAGAAATTTGGTGGTTCTGCAGATACTAGCAGGTGCCAGCATGAAAATAAATTGTCCAAGTAACAAAGGGAAACCATATCACTGTTACTCTGGTGCAGAGATCTTCAGATGTTTTTAGTGGCACCCTGATGGACTTGGAGAAGATGACAAGGTTTTATGTGGGCTGAAAAAAGAGCTCAATGTAGTAGTTGGATTATTTTTTTTCATGGTTAATGGGAAAACAATAAAGAACTCTCTCCTAAGAACTCTTTGGGAATTTTTTAAAAAACAGATTGTGATGGGGAAAAAAAATGAGGATTTTAAAATCTTTTTTTTTTTTTTTTTTAGCTTTTATACAAGTATAAAACTTAGTATCAAGAAGATGATTAGCCTTCTTGTTACAGGCTAAAGAATAAGCCTCTTGATTTGTTCTGTGTTGGTGGTCTCAGTACCTTTTTTTTTTTTTATGCTCCTACCCTTAAGTTTTCCAAGTTGTTTGTCAGCAGAAATCTTCTCTCTACCAGGGATATTAACAAAGATCTGGTGTATTCAATACCAAATTATTACCCATGTCAGTGCTGCTGCTTGGGACACATCTAACAGGTTCATACCAGAGCCGTCCAAAGATACTGTATTGGTGCAGTGCAGTAACTTAGCTGTGCTCAGTACAGGTCAGAATCTTTTTTGCCATCTTTTTGTGAAGGTTTTTTATTTATTTGATTTCTTACTTCTTTTACCTGCCTTACTGGACAGGAATATTGAGCATTAGTATTTGCATCATCTAAGTGAGGTTGACACTGCAAGCTGATTTGCTCATGCTCACCAACCCATTACCCTGTAGTGTATATTACTAAATCAGATGTTCCATGTATGACAAACGTAGGTTTCATATGTGCTGCACCAGTCCAGCTGGGCATGTTTTGGTAAGGCTGGCTTCTGGAAAATGAGAATAAGAGCTAAGGTATTTTGAATGTAAAGAAGCCTTGTGCCTGCTTGCTCTAGAGGCCAGTTTTCTTATGCCACCCACATGGTTCCACTGGATTTACTTGGGTTGTATTCTGGTACATGGGTCAAATCTTCCCCAGTTTCTTCATTGCTGTTATTTGTTTAGACTTGTATAAAATTTTTGTCTGCTTTGATTTTTTCCAGTATCTAAACCTCTGTCACTGTGTCCTTTTTAATGTATATTTTAAGTAGCACCTTAAGGAGGTACCATGCCATTCTTTGCCAGTGACAGTAAGTAATTTATGGCCAGGTAGCGCTGGCCACCCATAAGCAGTGGCACAACAGTGTTTTCTTAGCTCCTGCAGTCTGTATGCTGCTCATCTCCAGGTTTGACCACACCATTTAAAGGTGTTTGTCCCAGTACCATCGACAGTCTGTGCAGACAACCTGGTTGCATATTTAGGGTCCTGGTGTCTCAGGCTTACACAAGAGTAACCAACTCTTTCAATTACTAAAACACTTAATTGATGTGTGAATCTTGCTCTGTTGCATGTTTCCTCACAGTGCTCTGAGGTATTTGCTGACTGTGGACATGTTTAGCCGGGCAAAACCCCAGACATGGTTCACCAGTCCAGAGGCTTCGTGAGCTGTCCTTGCCATCTGAGACGGTGGGCTAGGGAGAATGTCAGTCTAACTGTGATCTTCCCGAGCACCCTGCTATGTGAACAGGTTGCCAAGTTTTATTGTATCCACTGCACAGAATATTGGGTTTTATTTGTGTAGCTTTACCCTGCCACTTCTGTCTCAGTGTTGCGTACCCGTTGGACAAGCTACATTTAGGAGTCACTGCTTTACATCTGTCTCAGTTCTGTTGTATTCTCTGGTGAAAATCCTGAGGTAGTGAATACAACCCAAATGGCTGTCTGAGGAAGGAAAGACTGCCAAAAACTGTCATGCGTGTGCAAACACTTGCTCTTTTTTCTAGAGGGTGCTGGCCAGTGCCTTGTTAACATACTAAGCATTGGAAATTCAAGTGATTCCCCACACACACAAGTTTTTCCATTATAAGTGTTGGAAGATATCTCTTTTTACGTATTTAATCTTGTTGAGCTGATTTGTAAGTAGAGAATTTTATGTTATTTCTCTCTGATTATTTGATAATTAGTGAATGCATCCAATCTGTTTCTGCTTTTTGCATTCAGTGACTTTCAGAGTGGTGAGCCTGTCTAGCCCCTTCTATAGCCTCTGCCCTTGAACAACGGGAACTTCCCCATTTCTCACTCGGAAGGGTTCCTCAGTCATTTTGGTCCCATGCTCTGCCACTAAGCATGCCTCTCGAGAAAGAGTCATAGCCTGGTGTATTTTTTCTTATGTAAGTTCTTTTTTACAAAGTACTGTTGCAAGTTGTATCTTTCCTCATTTTTTATTTATCAGATGTGTAATTTAATGATGATCTGCTACCACTGTAAACTCCAAAGTTTTCCTGAGCTTAAGTGTTCCCTAAGTGTTCCACGTGTTTTCAGGTTTAATTCATTCATGAAAATCGATGCAGTACTCCTGGCTAAATCAAAAGACCTCTCATTGACCATGGGTTAAGTATGTGCCAGTAGGCAGTTGCTGTCCATCAGCTGATACGCAATAGCTTGTTACTTTGCAGTTACTTCCTTTGTGTTTGAGCTTCTGCTTTCCTGGAAAGGTTTTTTCATGTTCAAGCCAAGACTTTAAAAGATCAAAAGAAGCCGTATCAGATGTTACAGCAACATCCAGCACATTCGGTGGGATTTTTCCATGCTTAGTGCTAAGGAGATAGTATTCAAGAAACGGATGATTTTGTATTGGTCAGTGTACAAATGTAATGAAGACAACCCTAGTGCATAATTCCATGAAGCTTTAGTAATTTACTGTTGTTTATCTGTTTTGCATATACATATGCATAAGGGAAAAGGATTTTAAATGGTTTTACAAAGGCATCATAAAATGGTATTAGCTATGTGATGTATATTACCAGATGTTAGTGCTGTAGAGGACAACAGAAGCTTCATTTTTGTCTTTATCAGAGGAGCAGAAACACTTCTATCATAAGCATTACCTGGTTTATATTTTTTTTCTGTATTTTGCTAAAAAGAAAGATGAAAAATATGCTGCTACCTGACCATTTTTAAAACTTGCATGCATGTTCTTTTTGAACATTTATTATAGTTACAGTGTGCTAATTGTTAATAGTATTGCTACTGTTTCATTTAGAACTAAAAAAAAAAGGCAAGGATGACTCTACAATGTAAATTGGGTTTTAATAAAGACAACTATTCTTTAGGTACGTAAATGTAGTATAAAAAATAACTAAAAAGGAGGAGAATACTTCTGGCAGGCTCACTTTATTCAGCTACTCCTGAAATAGCTTAGATTGCCAAAATTAACTCAAGTGGTTTTTTGGTAAGTAATGTCTTGTTGTGACGGCAAGTAAAGCATCATCTGTACCTCTTTTATCACTAATATTAAAGGAAAGGAGTAATTTGTTCACTGATGAGCATGTTGCCATTGCAATTTTTAAAGTCTTAACTCATAGCTGTACCCTAGCAGTTTATTTAAAAGACAGAAATCCCCACCTTGCTGTCACAGAGGTTGACATGTCAAATGCAGTCTGGCTGCTTAATCACTTCACCGCCTTTACTCCAGTGCAGCTCTAATGTAATCCTACCACCCTTCTTTACAAAAGCAAACTTTATCTCAGATCTAATTTTCTGGAAAGAAAATTTATTTCTTTTTGTATCAGTTATAAAATGAAGTTGAACACTAGGGAAAACGTGTGTAAATAAGAAAAAATGAATGTATACCAGCTGCTCCCTTTCATTTCTGATAAGATTTCTAGTATTGATGTTGTTTTTTCTTTATGATGCAAGAATGTTAAGTCTTGACCAGGAACCCCTCTCTCTCTAAGTCATCTGAGCTTTCTGTAAATATTTGAAACACTTCAAACTGATGCGTTGATCTCCAAACATTCACTGGGCTCTCGCGGAGGTAGATTATGAGACCCCTCTGTTCTAATGGAATCCAGATCACAGTAAGACCTGATCTTGCCTTCTTCTCCCCATTGCATCTGTAGCTGAAGTGACACTCCTCTGCTCTCTGGAGGGAAGTTGGAGCATGTCCTGGTTTAAGGCCATGCTTCAATGTGTCATACAGTGATAGAAGATAATACGGCACAGATACTCTTTGTGAATTTCAGGCTTCCTTTTCCTTAATTCTTCACCTGTCCATGCTCAAGAGAAGATAGCAAAAGCAACCTCATTTGAGAGGGATCTCACACTCTCTGGGGTAATGAAACTCATGCCTCACATCAAAAACAGTTAAAGGAGTCTGTTTCATTTCTTGTGTTAATCAACATCTCTGTAAACTAAGGCCAGAGCACGAGTTTGAGCAGTATTACATAGTTACCTCTGCGGTGGAATTACCAGCACACTCCACGGCATAGTTTTGGACTATGCCTGTGAGCACTCCCTGAGCCACAGCCCAGGGCATGGATAAGGCAGCACAAGGGACTGTGCGAAGGAGTCATACAGATAAGATGACCGGGACTGAGTGGGAAGGTTTAGCTGGATGGACACAGGTGTGCCGCACCGCTCTCCAGGCCAGGGAATGGTCCTGGTGTGTTTTATTTATGACTGTACACACAGCCGTGCAGTCCACTCCGCAGCATCAGAAACAGATTAGGAGAAGTTTCCTGAAGAAGAGGTCATTTGAGTGGTAACATTTATTTCACTTACTACTCTAGTCCCTTCAGGACCCCTTCTGACAACAGCAGAGCTAGCTAAAACTGACGTTCTCCATGTTCTCCATTAGACATCAGTCCATGTTCTCCATTAGATTCAACAACCAGCAGTCCCTCTGCATCACTACTGGAGATCACTATGGCCAGTACGAACGATAGCTTCTCAATGTCATCCATCCTCGTGGTGTTAAGAAAAGTACTGCCTGCGATAATAACTGGGCTGAAAAACCTTTTATCACTAGCACAATGTTTGGAAAGTTATCTCGTATAGATTAAAAGGCCCACAGTGAACAGAAACCCCTCAGTTCTGTACTAGATCCAGGAGTAACTTTACTATCTTTATAATAAAAACCTTAGTGTGACCAGTACAAAATTTTTCATTTAAATGGATCTCACGAGTGTGATATATATGGTGTATGTGTGTCGGGAATGTGAGCATTTATTTCATACAGACATACGATTGTATTAGGTTTCTAAATTAGTTACAGCACCGTCAGCAGAAGACATAGGCTTTGTAATAAGATTTGTGCGCCGAGTGGAACTACTTTAAAAATTGAGGGGTCTGGTTCAAAATAAAACTAAGTGGAGAAGGTTGTACAAGCTTTCCTTTGCAGAAGCGTGGCGTTTTCCAACCAGGACAGACCAGTTTCCAAGCCGCTGTTTCACTCTTGGTTATTTGCCATGCTGTGTGCCCAGCGCCTGTGGTCCAGCTGCCTCTGGCATGGGTGCCAGGCTCTGACTTTGCAGTTCAGGTGTGATCAAATCCCTTGTCTTGTGGCTTGCAAAAGGTCAGGAAAACTGTGCATATTCCACTAAACCTGGCAGTTGTTAGAGTTTTAGCATGTTATGGATTGAGCTGTTCAGAGCACGAAAGAACTGGGGACAAGGGGGTGCGAGAGCATTCTCAGCTCCTGGTTTTTCTCTTTACTACCTGTGGCATTGAGCTTCTTGTCTCTCAACAGCGTTTTAGTGGATGGGTAAGTATGCTATATAGCAAAGCTATATAAGGAGTACTCAAAAACTGTTTCACGTGTTTGGACTCAAAACCTGATCCCTAGTAAAGTACACACCACCTTTCATTTCTACATCGTACATACTGTCCCCTCTCGTACAGCACTTTGTCACCAGTGTACAAACGGGGAGGCCAACCCACAGAAAGATCGTTTGCCCACTGTCACCTGTTACTGTGTCAGTAACAGTAGTGCTTGGATGAGAAACTTACTCTTTCGAGTTCAAGACATGCCTGTTGGGGCTGTGGTCCCCTCAGAGAGATCCCTGAGCCGCCTGGTTGTGGGAGCCGTAGCACCTCAGTGTTTTCTGTTGCAAGTTTGATCATGGGTTTGTCTATGTGTGTCTCAGAAAAAAACACCTCTCTCCATTAATTCAGGCATTGAGCATTTGGCCAGTGTAATGTTTGATACCAACCAGTGGGAGAACACCCCGGTCCTTTGGGAGAGTCATCCTCCTGCCACCTCTCCCTCCTCCTGTCACCCATTTCTGTCTGTTCACAGCTTGTCTTTGCCTCTCTCCCTCCTTTTTCTCTTTTTTTCTTTTTCTGATCTTCCCTTCAGCAGCTTCCAGTTGTCCACTCACTGTCAGGGGGTTTTGCTCTTACCTTACCTCTATTCACTTCCTCATGTCAGGAGCGGTGTAATTAATGTTGCCAGGCAAAGTGTCTCTTGGCTTTCTACTTCACACTTCCCCACACACATGCTACTAAAATTAATGGAGAGGAGCGGAAACACTCACCTTTCATAAATAATGCTTCAGCTGGCTGCAGTCTCAAAGTGTGGGTGCCTGTACTAGTTGCAAGATGGACTGAAAAGCAGACTTGCTCGTGCACCTTTGCGGGCTGCCGGTGGCAGCAGAGCAAACGCTGTCCTTCAGTACGCTCACATTTTGCCTAGCAGAGAAATGTGAAGATGAAATTTAATATGCAAGCAGAACAGAAAAGAAAGCATATTTCCTCCAGAAATAAGAAAAAGAACCTTGCCATCTCCTCAGCACATCCTCTTCAACATTGAAAGCAGCACTAAAACCTTTCAAGGTGAAATGTTAGAAAACCAGCATTCCTGCATAGACGTTTCGTGGGCAGGATTGCAAGATTTTTCCCAGTTCATGAAAACTTCAAGAATCCCACCACAAAACCCTCTTCTCCCATTTGATAAGCTTAGTTTCTGTTCCTTTATATGAAGCTTCTATGTTTTAAAACATTTCACTAGGTCTTTTGCTGCAACTTTTGAACCTTAAATTAAAGTGGGATTCATTAATACATTTACAAAAGGGAAAAAGGAGACAATGCAATACAGGTGTGCTGGGGACAGACCAGAAGAAGCACCTAGAGCACAAATACAGACCAAAATGACTTTTTGTTCTGGCTGGTATCACTAGTCTTCACATAAAGGGAAATTTTAGCTCTGGAGAGTGTGTGGGCAATAGGAGTATTTACAGTGGATTTCTGTATGCTGAAGTTATGCACTTTGGTAGCAACATATAATTTTGGAAGTTATGATACTCCCACCATAAGCCATCAGGCAAATCCCCTACTACTTATTAGGTAATGCAGATAATTGCGTTTAATTTTTTTTCCTAAAGATTGTAGGAATTTTAAAATCAGCAGCCATTTGTAACCAAGCAGGTCTGCCCTGTCTTTCTTCTACAAGTAAAAGTTTTTGAGCCTTGTATAGAGGTTTTTGTTGTTGAGACAGCTTTGCTGACTTGAAGATGCATTTGTTTCTGTTTGTATGAACAATAGCAGTTTCCTGGGTATCTTTAGTCTGAGAATTACTAAAGGGGGTTGAGTTTTTTTAATGTCAAAGATTTCTTAAACAGTTACTTGAATATTAATTTTTGCTTTGGTGCTTTTTTCTCTTTAGGTTTTATGGCAGGCATACAGAGGAACCCCCAGATGTCACAGTATGGACCTCAGCAAACTGGACCTTCCATGTCACCACACCCCTCACCTGGAGGCCAAGTGCATCCTGGAATTGGTAGCTTTCAGCAGAGTAATTCAAGTGGTACTTATGGGCCTCAGATGAGCCAGTATGGACCACAAGGTAAAATGCTTGCTGGTAATATGTATGATAATTTCTATATATATATTTATAAATTATATGTGTTGTGTATGTAGGTAGGTAGGTGATTTCTTAAATACAAAACCAAAAAAACCAAGAAACACACACACAGTGCCCTCCCTAAAAAAAACTAAACAAACAAAACTGACATCCAGAGGTAGAGCTGTACCTTGTGGAAGAAGCTGCTTCTGTTATTAGCACCTTTCTCTGTATAAAGATAGTGACCTTAAATTGGGCAAGGAAATGATGAATCTGTTGCATTGCTAGGACCATTGTTTAGGAGCACAAGCATGTCATCTCTGCGATGAGGCCATGTTTGACCAAGCATGGAATAAGGGTCACAACACTGATTCCAGAATAGGACTTCTTTTCTTAGATAAAATCCCGAGGCCAATCTAGAATTGCATGGTGACTGTGAGGGTTAAAGTCTTCTAACGAGCATAATAATACAGTGGCTACTGTGAAAATATAATATTGAGCTCTAATGCATATGGTTTGTGAATCTTAACTAACCCTTCAGATTGAGAGAGACAGTTCCTTTTATTTTGCTTGTTTGACAGAATTGTTGGAGGACTAAAACAAAAAACAGAATACACAGTTTCTGCCCCTGGACAACCTTGAGCTCGTCTATTGTTTTGCCTTTAATGGATAACCTTAATAAAGTATGCATCTGTTTAGGGGTTTAATGAAGGTGACGTCAAGCCACAGAATATATGAGGGGCCGCATTTTCTTTAGAGGTACATAAAGAAGCTTTTTCAGCACTTCCTACTATTGCTTGCTTTCTTAAAATCCTCCAAAAGGACTGGAGGCAGCGATGAGAAAATCTTTAAGGGCTTGATGGCTTGCCTGTGCTAGCAAGGATGGTTACTTTAGTCTCCGGAGTTTCTGAGAACTAGTTGTGATGTTTGTTTGCAGGGAGCCTTGCTGCCCTGTGCAGTGTTCCTTTCTGTGTCATCTTTGGGTAGCGTTTGTTGTGTTCTGCGCACAGGGCTACAAGCCAAGATTTCCCAGTTTCTAATTTTGGCTCAGCCTTTTACATCATCTTTCAACTTAGGCAAGTAGATTCATTTCTCTGCTTCGCTTTCCTTAACTGTAAAACGGGGGTAGTAATGCCTTATAGTCATGTGTGAAGATTAATTACCTAACTCCAGTTGACTGTGCTTTCCTTTTATTTGGAAAGCATTTTGTGGCCATAAAATGCTGTCCAAGTGCTTATTTTTATCTGCACAGTGAGCAACTAGCTTAACTGGTAAAAATCCAGTGGATTTATGATGTGCTATCCTGACTTCCAGCTGTACTGCTGCTGCTGAGATTCTGAACCATGGGAATAGTGGGTGTCAAGTGCAGTAAAACATTAGCCATCCACACTGATTGAATGGAAAGGTTTTTGTACTAAATCAATGCATTTAAGTAACATGCCGAATACTACTTTCTTTTTTGCTTGAGTTCAGCAGTTCTTTTCCTCCCTCTGAAGATGAAAGTGCCTATGTAATGATTTTACGGGTCACGGTCAGGAAGAAATGGCTATTAAAAAGTGAACTTGAGGGGCAGGAAGAAAATGAGCATCATTGTCATTAACAGGCCATTTCAGAAGGGTCTGGTGAATAGTGTGATGGATGAAAAGCGTGTTCTTCTGCCAGCTCTTGGGAGAGTACCGGTGATCCCGTGCACTGGTCATCATAAAATTAGGGCCCTGCAGACTTCCAGCTCTACAGGTAACAATTAGAGCAGAAGAATGCTACCTTTTCACCAGGCTAATGTGACCATTCAGAAAATCTGGGGATGAAGATGGTGATATTTCAAAGTCATGTATTTACCCAAATTTAAGTTTTTTATAGCATTTTTTATTTTTAATGAAAGTAATCTGTAATTGCAATTCTTAACATACCCTCTTACAAAGCACAATTATATGCCAGCAATGATGAATATATTATACTGTTACCCCATTTGCCTTTTATTGGCAAAATAACAAATATATTAAAAATCACCAGGGTTGCAACCAAGTTCTTAAATTATTAAACTGAAATAATTCTCAAGGATTTAATTTGCTTTCTGTGTTTTGTTCACATAGGCCTTCCTCCAGAATATCGTTAAGCATAAGCTAAGTTTGACAGGACTAGTTGGATTTTTATGTATGTGTCAAAGCATTCTGTGACATTAAGCTTTTAGTTTGAATGCTGGATTTCACTATGCGCTGTCCTGAAAACCATTGCTCAAGGCTAGTGTCTTTTCTGTGCAGCGGAGAATTGCTCACCATAATAAAGACTACAGCAGTAAATTTGGGTTGGAGGAATTAGCCCCCAGATCATGAGAGCAGACTGATCCATTTCATGCATATGGTTGATTTATTTGGGTTTCATGTGTTTACGTGACACTTAGATCTATAATAAGAGTAGAATATATTTTCCCAGGAAGCAGTTCTGTACTGGGGACCTAGTCCAATCCTGTGAAACCATTTCCTACAAAAATAAAAAATGACTTTGGCTCCACACTTCTGTGTGTCTGTGATACAACACAGGAGCATGCAGTACAGAACATTAGTTTTAATTTTGTATTAAATCCCAGCATTTTCCTGTCCCAAGAATAAAAAAAAAGCAAAGCAAGGATGGAAGTTGTTACTGATGGAAACAGTCTCTTTGCTTTATGTTTGGACAGTATCTAGCAGGGGGGCTAATGAAGCTCTGGTCTATGACCCGAGCATCAAAATGCTGCAACAGCAAAATGTCCCTCAAGTGCACTCTGTAGAGCAGTCAGATGCTGTAGTCAGTTGGGTCTTTTAAGACTGAGGCAGAGAAAAACTTCCTGTGGATCGGTAAAACGTGTCAGACGTGCATCCTGTCTCCTAACTTTTCATACTCAATTCAGCAGTAAACTGTTCTGTTTGCATATAACAAAGAGAAACTACTACTGACTATGTTTGAACCGTAACCCCAGAACTTCACAGTAAGTTAAACCCCCTTTCATTCGTGATAAAGCAATATGAATTATTTGTGCTTTGTAACAAAAAACCACTTTGCTGTTGAGCTCCCACTGATGTTAATCCTAGATTTCAATTAAAGTGGTAGCGTCGTAAGGATGAGATGCCCTAAGTATCTTGAGAGTCTGGACCTCCAAATCCAGACCCACATATGCAACAGCGTGTTGTTAAGACTTAAGACTTAAATATCAACTGTATCTGCTGAAGTCCCCTAGGTAAAATAGTTTCAGAGGAATTCAGAACAATACATTTAAATTGTCTGTACAAGAAAAACTTAATGGTTAAGTGCATATGTAAAAAATTTTAAAATTTTTTTAAGACACTATTTTTAATCCTGTGAATCTGACCTATGTCTCTAAGCAGAGAGCAAAACTAACAGGTAGTTCTCAAATTTCCCTCTTTCCAGCTTGCCTAGAAATGGCAAGATATCAGAGCACTTTGTTCGGCAAACCTGGACAAAGTGGACTAGAGTTTCAGCAGTAAGTATGAACATCTGTCTTTGGCAGGTTGTTAGTAGGGTTTTTTTATAATTTATCTTCATTACACTTTTTTATTTCTTCCTGATTCCAGTTACTGCTTTGGTTTTTCTCATGCTTTTGATATGTCATCTCTCTGGGTATAATTCTATTCTGCCAAGGGGGAGTTGGAATAAAAAATCCCTTGGATATGGAGGGGAGGAGTTGTTCAGTAATATTGTACAGCCGCTCTTGCCAGGCTTGTACCCACTTGAAAAGTGTGGGCTCTTGGACTTGGCTGCCTGACACGTCCAGCTGATGTGGGCTGGCCTAGCATCTGCTGCATTCATTGTGTTTAATGCTGCATCCATCTGTTTTCTGTCAAAGCCACTGCCAACAAATTACTAATCTATTAGAGAAACATGGAAATAAGATTGCACTCCTCATTCCTGGCAGTTCCTCTTGTATTTTGTTTGGCTTTTATTTTGCCTTTCTTTTTGTGGTCTGGGAAAGGTATAAGAATAGCTAGTACTTGAGGTATTGAGGAAATGCTTAGAGGAAAAAAAAAACATGGAAAAAACATTGACACTTGTTCTCCTTACTGAAAAGATACCACTTCCCTGTGCTCTTGGACGTGTATCCCTGGAGATGAATGATTAGGAGCTATTTTCACTGAGCCACATATTTTTATGGAGAAGATTCCACTGGGTTTTCTGTGTTGTGCTTACGCCGGAGAAGCCAAAGCACAAGAGAAGAGATTTTTTGTCCC
This sequence comes from Ibycter americanus, assembly GCA_035590275.1. Classification (NCBI taxonomy): domain Eukaryota; kingdom Metazoa; phylum Chordata; class Aves; order Falconiformes; family Falconidae; genus Ibycter; species Ibycter americanus. The sequence goes on from JAVJGI010000062.1 coordinate 49,156,075, forward strand.
AGTTCAAAATAGCATCAAAACAGCAATAGTGTATAGCATTGGTGTTTGCTCCTTCAAGCATGCTGCTGAATCGTACTTTGTAGACCCTAAATGACAAAACAAATTGGCTTTATGTAAATTGGACTGACAGTAGCTCCCAGTGATTATGGATATCAGGTCTGCTAGTCTAGGGAGGGAATTTGCTTCACTATGGGAAGCAGTGTTACTAATAGCATGTACATAAAATGTGTTAACTGGCTGTGCATAATCTTTGAGCGCACATATACACCATCTTGCTGCGTTACATTTTTCTTGCACAAAACAACTGGAAAACCAGAGCAACATCCGAGTTGTGTGTTACACCTTGAACACTGAGCAGAGCAGTATGAAACTAGTGAACCCTTCAGTTTGTGGTCACGTATGTTGCATCAGAAGTGTAGCCTGAGCAGGTCTCGGCAACCAAAACTGTGGCTAGGGGTGATGGCTGGCTGAACAGAAAATAATCATCTGCCAGCAGCCAAGCCTAGAGGAGGAGGAGGAGTGACAGGGCAGTCTGAAGTCAGCATAAAGCTGGATCTGGAGCCTTTCATCTCTGTTGAACCACATATTGGGGATTCTTCTGTGAAGACCCCCAGGCAGAAACTTTGTTTCTAAAACAGAAGAGAATTGTTGGTCCATTTCCTTGGGAAGCCTAGATCACATGTGTTCTTGCTGAGGAGAACTTGTAGCAGAGTGAGTCAGTTACCGGGTGGGGAGGAGGGGAGGATTAGCCAAAGCACAGCAGCAGGAGCATATGAATTAATTATGTGTGCATTCAGATGATGGATGAATATATTTATTTTAACTATAAACAGGAGTTGCATGCCACCAACTCCTCTGCCTGGTAGCTGGGGCCTGAGGAGAGACATGGCTGATCTCCATGCTCAGAGGAAGAGTCCAAGGGCTGCTGCCTTTGAACAAGCGTGGGAATATCTGAGAGTAGTCAGGAAACTCTGCTCTGTGGCATCCCACAGGGAGGGAACGGGTCGTGTTTCCACTAATCTGGATGAGATGGAAATAAAGACAAGTCAAAACTGATGACTGAAGTAGTGTAATATGATCAGTTTCCTAAAATACTTTTCTATCATATCTTTACCTTTTTTTTCCTTTTTCTCATGGTGCTTGGGTTTGTTTCTGTAACAGTGAATGCTGTACACTCGCTTTTTCTGGAGCTTTCAGCGTGATAGGAAAATTGGCACTCAAATGAGTTAAGCTGCTGCAAGTGGAGCAGTTTGCTCCAGTGACAGTGTAGATTGTGGTCAGCCAGGTTTTCATGCCATCCTTCGTAAGGCACCTGTTTCTATTAGCATCTTTGTGCTGTTGCTGATGACCCTTGTAATACTAGTTTTCCCGGAGGAGGTGCACTGTAAGCTACCACCCCTTCTGCTGGCGTAGCCAAACGTGGAACTTACCAGGAAGGCAAGGTAGGGCAGGAGGGAGCGGGAATGTTTCTCGGGGCCTGGCAGCTGTCCTCGCCGGTCCATGCCAAAGCATCTCTGACACAAACAGGCAGAACAGTTAGGTTCAAGAAGCTGGTGAGAATAGCCTGTTGCTGAAATTGCAGAAAGATGAAGAATGAGAACATGAAATTACAAAAATAAGATTCTCCCTTGAGCTTATGTAATGGGTTTCTTACATGCCACATTTCTCTTTACTGCATAAGGCAGTTTTGTACTGTGTGCTATGTTGTTGACCTTCCAGAGGCTGTGCTTTTCTTTATTTGCAGTTATCCCATTAGATACATTAGGCAGAAAATGTTCGAGGGTACATCAAAATCAGGTACATAGGATCATTCAGGTTAGAAGAGTGCTCAGGAGTTGTTCTTGGCTGACCTTGTATTCAAATCAGGGTCAGATACAAGATCAGCAGGTTACTCATGGCTTTATCCAGCTGGGTCTTGAAAACCACCAAGGAAGGAGTCTGCGCAACCTCCTTGGGCAGCCTGTTCTGCTGCTTGTCTGTCCTCGTGGTGAAAAAGTTGTCCTGACTTCGAGGCCAGTGTGGTTCACTTTAGTTCACATGTCTAAGTTCTGCAGCTGCTAACTTCCTAAATAGAAATACTTGCTCAAACATTTAATGTTTTTCTCTCTGCTTTTTATCATTTTGTTCAGGAAACTACTCCAGACCACCGACGTACAGCGGTGTGCCCAACACAAGTTACAGTGGCCCAGGACCCGGCATGGGTATAAATGCCAACAGTCAGATGCATGGACAGGGGCCAAGCCAGCCTTGCAGTACCATGCCCCTGGGACGGATGCCATCAGCTGGGATGCAGAGCAGACCATTTCCTGGAAACATGAGCAGTATGACCCCCAATTCTCCTGGCATGTCTCAGCAGGGAGGCCCCGGGATGGGCCCACCCATGCCAACTGTGAACCGTAAGGCACAGGAGGCAGCTGCTGCAGTGATGCAGGCTGCTGCAAACTCTGCTCAGAGCAGGTATGCGTCCAGGTGAAAGAAGTTTAAATGAGTAGGAATGTTATTCTTATCATTTCTGAAGTAACAGCACTGTATAGGTGCATGCACATGCATTTATATGTGTTCTGTTTGTGCTCTTCTCTCTGGGAGGAGATGGTGTGTGTCAAGAATCCTTTTCCTAAAACTTAAGGTGAAAGCATGCTATCGTGTGTTCGAATTATCCTCTTGGAAAGCAGCTGTGACAATGGAGATGATGGCCATTTGCAGTTTGGTTCTTGGCACTGTAGGCTTTAGGAAAAGTCACAAGGTTGCAGTGACATTAGGAGCAGAAAACAAGCCCTCTGCAACTTAAAATTGATTAGCTGGATATATATTTTTTTATCTCTGGCAGAGAGAGGGCCAGCATGTCCTTGGCAGCTTGTCCCTGCCAGGAAATACAGAAGCTTATGAAGCCTCCCATCAACTCTTGCATTTACTGCCCATGTTGTGAGCAGCAGTGCTGGTGACAGTTCTCTTCTACAGGATGTTCTTGTTCCTAGGCAGGCAGGCAGAGGGGGAGAGGAGAGTGTGCTGAGGGGAGCAGCTGGAGGGGAAGGGCAGAAGGAGGCATAAAAGCAATCATTAGTTATCTGGAGTTGATAACTGCCACTTATGCATCCTTAAGAGAGAACCTGCAAACAGGAAGGTAGAGGTTGGAGCCATCATCTGTCTCCGTGTCTCCCCTTCGGGCAGCATAACTGCATGTTGCCATTTGTGCGTGGATTTTGGCAAAGGCACTTTTCTGTCTGTGGTTATTCTTAAGATGCCTGAATACTTGCAATGAAATCATATTTTCTGGGAAATTTTTCAGATGAAGTAATTTCCACATTTCCCTGGACTCAAATAACTCCTGGTGTATTTATTATCTTTTTCTGTTACAAGAAGTTCCATTACATTTGAGAATTACACAAAGATGGTTGCACTATTCTGGTGACCATGTGTGTGTGTTTATTAAGCATCTTGCTTTAATTTGTGCATATGCATACACAGATGCACATACACACATACAAGTATTTATCATTCAAGACCAGTGTTCGTGGACAGTAGAGTTGCTCTAATTCCAAGACACAATATAAACTAGAAATAGGAAGCTAATGTGTCCCTGTATCTGTTGCTTTCTTGTTTTGCAACTTCGTAAGGCAGGTCCCTTCTAGTGATAAGAATAGCAAACTTTTAAAACAGTAACAGTAAATCTAGTGTACTTCATGTCCTTGTTCAGTAAAATAGAACCATGCTCCCTTAAAACAGACCGTACTCTAGCAGATACCTGTGAACCAGCAGTCTCTTGCTTGTGTTGGTTGTTTTAACAGACCTGTCTAGTAGGATTTACAAAAGTCTGCTTCTGTCTGTCTGGTTTAGGTTAGAAGCTGATAGGTCAGGCACAAAGGAATAAATGGGCCATCACTGCAACTGCAGGAACACTTCTTTTGTAATCATGTAACAAAAGGAAAGTCTCATGTTTGTTGGCCTTTACAGCAAGAAAAGACTTTGTGTTAAGCCAGAAGTATTTGGTTGTGATTCAACTTACACTTCAGGCATAGTGTGTGGTGTTTGATCAAAAACTAGGTTAAATGTTTACCACTCTATCTCAGACCTTCCTCCCAGGTCAGTTTTGTTAAACTGCTTTTGGTTTCTAGCTTTGCGTGGGCAAAACACCATTTCAGAGCCTTTCCATCACATATTGCCCATTCCAGTGATCCAGCACCTGAGGAAGGGCTGAGCGGGCTGAGCAGTCATCAAATCTCTATTGCAAATACTGGCAAAAGGGCTATTTATAAACTGCAAATTGAGCAAAATCTGTCACACCCCTCTCATGCTGGGGGTTGCAAGCACACTCTTCTCCTCTTTGATCTCAAGTCAGCTGTAGAGGAGAGAGCGTAACGGCTTTTTTTTGCTGTTCCTGCAAGTCCTCCATACTTGCATATGGAAGGAATGTACTTGACAGTGATTCATATTTGTGATACAGAGCAAGTCTGAAGAGGCTGTTATTTTGTTCTGCTTTAGGCCACCATACATTAGGTCACCTGTTCATCCCAGCCAGTCTGGGGCTGGCGGATGCCCCATATTTTCTTCACAGCACCCCAACTATGGCTGTGCTCAGGCCCCCTTGATGCACCAGCCTGACCAGTACGGGTAGGTAGCCATGTAAACTGGACTTGCTGTGGGACCGTGGCAGTTGTTTTTTAAACTTGCCATGACCATGCCATCTGGCTGCTGAAGGAAAATAAAAATCATGTGAAAGATACACAAAGACTGGCATCGTAGAGGGTTTTTTAGTGTTTTGTTTTCTTTTTACTAACATCACTGTGACTACAGTGAAAATCTGCATGTCACTTCGCTCACACACCTGCATGGCTTTTGGCATGGCTCCATTTCCTTGTGCCTGAGAGGGAACTGAAGAACCTCGTCACTGAGAAGGAATGAGATCCCTCCTCCTCCTGACTCCAGGCATCATCTTTCTCCCCTCATTGGTGTTCTTGTCTCACAGTGGTGCTTTGCAACCCCATTTTCTTGACTGTTAGATTTTTATTACCGTAAAACACACACACCCCGTGTAGAATTAAGAGGAAAATGAAATGGTTGTGTCAGAGTCATGGTTACACAGCAGTATTTCTGTACAGGTTGGTTGCGATCCCCTTCAAGGTCAACTTGTGGAATCAGTAGCCAAGTATCAATAGGGGAGTGAAATTTATCTTCGGCTGTTAATCCACAGGATCTATCCTTTATCAGCTCAGGAGTCTCATTTAGACGTTGAAAACTGGTTTGCTTCTGCCTTGCCAAGCCACACTAAGCAGCTGTGTAAAATGAATTTAAATGGCATGCATCAGAATAAAATCACTTCCACTTGGGCAGAAAATCAATGTTTGTTAACCAGGGCTGGATGATCAAGTTCTGAGTGCCAGCCAGTTATACCTAGGTGTCATCCCCAGTGCAGACCACCAACCTCTTAATTAGAGAAGATAAGATCATACAAATAAAAGTGGTGGCTGTGGAAGATACTAGGTTTACACCATTTGAATTAGCCTTTGACCTCGCCTTGAGGCCTGCTCTATGTTAAGCTTAAGATTAATTTCTACAGCTACATAATACCTTCTCTGCAACCTAAAATATTACAATATGCTAGTTTGTCTTGTGCATATGGGCCAGTGTTTCCCAAATGATATCTAGCACGTCAGGCTAAAGAAAGAAAGGTGTTTTTAAGACCTCTTCATTGAACCGACAGTATCTGTGGTTTCATGCCATTCAGGATGTTTAAGCTTGGTCCGGGGAACAGTTTACAGCAGGCAGTGCTAAATGCCGTGCGTAGTAAGCCCCCTCATTTTCAGGAAGGCAGTGTGAAGGAACTGCACAACAGTGTTTTCCTTTTCATCCTTCATCCCTGTGTTGGTCTCAGCACACCCATTGACTGGTAAGGACTGTATGCTGAACATCTTATCTATCCGTGACCTCCAAGGAAAGACTTTTCATAACTTGGGTTGGTGTTGGCTGAGACCCCAAGGGCTGGTTCTGCTGCCTGAGGTTAGAACCCAGCAGAGGCTTCTGAGGACCAGGTTACTCTAAAAAATAAAGTCTCTTATTGCACTGTAGTTCTTTCAACAATACATGTATTTATAGTGATAGGTAAGTATGTGTGTACAGACCTGCAACATAGTAAGCCTTCAGTAAAAGCAAACAATTTTAAGCAAAGGAGATGGCATTTTCCCTGTTGATATGAAAGGCAGCAAATTCAGCCAGTATCTTCTAGTACCAGCCAGTTATGAGTTCCTCAGTTTGTAGATGCCCAACCTGAAACTTCTCAGGACTATGTGTTCACTGTCTGTGGGCTTTTGTTTCCGACAGTAAGTGCCCAGTACACACTTTCAAAAATTGATTTTTAGGTTAACACCTGAAGTCAGCAGATGATTTTGGAGTTAGATGCTTGTCATGATCATTTGCAGCATCTCTTGTGCCAGCAGTGAGTGTCATTCTGAGCATGTCTTCTTAGCAGTTGAAAGTGTGACTGTGGTGTATGGAAAGGTAAAAACATAGTTGCAAAATAGCTGGCTTACATACTGTTGGCAGTGCAGCCTTAGGAAGATGTAACTCAGTACTAGCTGACTGTAAAATATACATCCAACTGGATGTTAATATCAGCCTCTTGCTGGTGCAACTACAGTTATCAATACCTGTACTAATTACTATAAAATGAGTTCTGATGTGCCTACGCAAGGAGCAATCCTATCTTTGAAGGCAGCGTCTTTGACCTCGGTGTACTTAATATGATTCTCGTGATTGCATGTTGTAATTTTGTAAATTAATTTTTGTGTAGATTGAATGAATGTGGAATTCAGTATCATTGATATTACAGAGGTGATTTAGACACAGTAGTTTATTAAACTGAGGAAATGGGATCCAGCTTAGCTATTTGCATCCTCTGGCCATTTAAAATCCTGGTCATTGGGTTGCTAAATTGAGGTGGGTGTTTACATTACTGTCTGCTACTCCCCATGCCACCTGAGAAATGGTGCTCAGTGTCTGTAGTAATGTGTCGTGTTGCATTGCTTTGACATACTTGTAGGCATTCTAGAATGTGGTTCTGGTTTTAAACTGCTTAGCAGCTGGTTAGATACTACAGCCACGTCACGGTGAGGTCAGAAGAATTTAGGTAAATTTTCATTCAGTCCTTAAATTGATATCTAAAAGCTGCACTGATACTAGAGAATTTCTGTTGTACAGGGAAATAGTTACAATTAATGTGAATTAATTTAAAATGTGCATTCTGTATGTCTTCTTTTTAGTCTCTGTGTGTGTACATGCACGCTTGCACACATACAGGCAGACTAACCTTCCATCAGCATTTCTCTCCTGCTACGTATGTATAATTCATATTCCATGTTGCTGGTGCCAGCAAAGCACTTTTTCCATATTATTTTCTCCAACGGCAGGGTAATGCAGCACTGCTGATGGACTAGAAGGTACTGGTGAGGAAATATAGTAATGGACATGGTGCATTAAAATGTCAAAAGGAAAAAGAAAGAGGCGGAAACGGGGAATAAATTTTTAAAAAAGAATAATAATATAAATAAAACCCAGAACTCCTTTAGGTGTTTTACATCCTAGAGCCTGTCAATTTCTATGCAGTATTTTCCAGTCTGGCCCTTTTGATCTTGAAACTTGGGTTTAAAATTCTAATAGTGATTTTAAAAGCTGCGTTTATGTAGCAGGAAGACTTGAAGTGCTACAGTAAAACTTACTGTCTTTAATCCCTGGAGAGAGTATATATCTTCCATTGTTTTCCCTTTTCCCCTTAAGCTTGGAGGTGCTGTTCTTCTCTGCTGGGAAGTGCAGTGGAGTGCAGGAAGGTTAAGTACTCATTCAAGTTTCTTTGCTTATTCAAACCAGGCTACTTCTAGATGAAAGGCTGCCAACTGTGAAATCCCCAAAGTAAACTAGGCTAAGATAGGACTGGTAGCCATAATTGGAGCCAGTGCTGGGGTACGTTATCTGTTGCCTTTGAAATAAGCCCCTAGCAGAAAGGCTCTTTCTGCTGGGTCTTTTATTTAACATGCAGTCACAGGGAAGGAGTTACTCCTGTTCAAATTCAGGCCATTCACAATTCTCAGTCGCAAGGTGTCTGGTCATTTCCCCTCTACCCCACTCCTCCAAACATTCCCAGACTTTGAATTTCCTTCAGGGATCCTGATGGATCACCCTGAAATGAGCCCATTTTACTTCTGTTCAGTTCTGTTTGAATATCCAGGCATTGAATATTTCAGTCTATGAAACTGCATTTGGCTTCTAAAGTAAAAAAAAAAGTCCATGTATGGTTTCAGCTGGATCAAGTGGTATTGCTTCTTGGCCCCAGTGACTGTATAGTGTTTCTGTGAACTCCAAATAGCTGCTGTGCTTGCTCCACCTGAGGTTGGCAGCGTTTCAGTAACAGGTGGAATATTTTCTCTCTACGCCAGGTTTCTGCGTGATTTGAGGGGTTAAAGTCCAAATATTAATGCTTGCTGTAACTGTAATTTCTAAGGGAGCTATTAACCAGTATTGGCATATTTTTCTTCAAAAGGACCCATGCTTCTTCCTGCTTTGTGGGAAATAGTCATTTATATCAAGCTGATTTTTTTTATTCTTTTTTTGAAAGGGCACTTCCTTTCCTCATGTTTTGCTTTTCAAAGAAGAACCATATATGGCTTTTTTCTATAATGTATTAGGAGGAGTGAAGTATGAGTTAGCTTATATGTTTTATAACATAAAGGGAGAGCTGGAAATCACACTTCTGTGATTATATTTTTTAAATGGAGATGCATTTTGTAGATCAGCTCAAAATTGCTGATAAAATCATGTAAGGATTGTAAGAAACTTTCCATGCTGAGCTAACCAAAGCCGTTTCTTGTGGGAGACTAAGAGAAATATATTTTTATCTGGAATTTTGTTTTGCTAAAAGGTAAATCCATCATTCTGGAGCCCTAGATGTCACCATGCTGCAGAGCCTGTGCAGGCAACCAGCAATTTGGGGAGGCTTTTTTTTTTTTTTTTTTTGGTTACTCATCAATCAGGTGGACTGCTGTATGCTGTTCATGCCATTAGAGATTAACCACAGACCTCAAGAGTCCTACTCCTTCCTTCCTTCGGAGAGTAATCATTCTTAAATTGTGAAAGCAGGAGTATGTTGGGAAGGAAGGGTGATTTTCAGTGTCATGAATGAGAATTTTCATTCATCTTAGAGACACTTCTAATTCAATTGTTATTGTGTCTGGATTATTTTTGGCTTTATTTGGTTATTGCCCTTTCTAGAAGTACTAATTATTTCAAAACAAAATTGCTGTGTAGGACTCTGTGTAGTTTATTGACATTCTGCCTCAGAGTTGGATGTTACGTAGAGATTCGGTACCCCAAAAGGTGATATTCAGGGCATTAAGAATGCAGTACTAAGTTAATTGTAATTGTATAAAAGTAAAGGATAAGGGAGGACTTTAGAATGAGTACTCTTTCTTAGGTGACAAGAAATGCTTCAGATGAGGAAACTGGATTTTCACACTGTCTTTTTGCCGGTTAGCCAGAAGATCTACTAGTTTAAAACACAGCACTAGTCAGGGTGGAAAAAACAAACAAAAAACAACCACACAACCAAAAACCAGGAGAATAGCCATCTGTTTAATGGGACTCATGAAGAAAGCTAATTCCGTGACTGCTCTGTGTGATTTGGCACATATATTGTGCAAATACAAGACTGTGATTGAACAGCCTAAGATTTTTGTGACAGAAGGGGAGAGACATAAAAAATGGTAGGAGGATTTCAGCTTTTAGAGCTGTTTTAAGGTTTCAGGTTGTTTTACAATGGTGATAGTGGAGAAAAAAGTTAAACAAATGGTTTTTTTTAGCAATGCTGCCTGAGCAAATATGAGTGGGAAGAGCCCTTCACTTTATTGATGGAGTTCAGATGGGAGCATTGGTTCTCACTGGACATATAAGTAACCTTGTAAGAATCATATTAAATAGTAACATAACGGCAATAAGATTTTTTTAATGATGGCCAGCAGTCTCACTAACACATTAAATACCTGTTGCAGTTGTCACAGTAGGTTTCAGGCATCTTCTGAGCCAAAGATAAAGAAAAGAGCCAGCTGAAACCATGCTGACATATGTACCACATTGCTCTTGTGAAACTGTCTGGTGTGCCAGAGTGCTGAGACTGATGGTAATAGTGGAAGTAATAATATTGATAAACATATAACAGCTCCAGGCTATTGGGCAAAGATAGGTAAGTGGAAATGTGTCTTTTGGGAAATCCCTTTGGAGAACTTCCTCGCCATGCTGCTGCACATGCACAGTTGCATTCAGCATGCTGTCAGCCAGATGACATTTCACTATGAAAAGATACACTGAAGAGCTGGCATGAAACGATCAGGATTTTATTAGATTTTCAGTTGGTTGCCAGCACAGTGAGCTGCATGGAGCTGTGGTGGTGCTCAGCAGCAGTGCAAGGACGTGACTGAACATGGTAAGAACACAGTGAAAGGCGGCAGGAGGTCCACATCCCAAGGTGGAAGGGGAGGGAGCTCAGGGGTCAAGCCTCTCCCGAGGCAGTGCCCCTCTGGAGGAAACTGAATTAGTGAAACATGCAGTGTGTCCTTAGCTTCCTGTAGCTTTTTGCACCACGCTTTGGTGACCTCCTGGCTGTTCATGTGCTGGGAACAGACTCTTACCCACTTTCAAGTAATCATTCTGGGAGAGAGTTCATAGGGCCTTCTGACTTTTTAATACAGCTATTTATAAACATGCACAAAAATAGAAGGTGCATAGTGAGAGAGTCATATGAGTCATTCCCATTTTGATACAGAGTCACACCAGGCTAAATCACCCTTCTTGGCATTCTGGTTCAGATTGACTGCATCATGCCATACAGGGCAAATTTCTTTTTTTGCTGCAAACCCGGTTCATGCATGCTCGTGCTTACCAGACAGATTACAGCATCACACACTCCACTTGGGCTAAGAGATGTATCTCTTCAGTGCTCACATTTTATGTCTGATGCGGGCAGTGTGCAAGCAGCTGCCATTAGAGCTGCTGTCTAAATCCACGTTGTCAGGAAGGTAGGCAGGGGTTACTAAGAGCGGAGCTTCGATGGGATTACAAGCCATTTGGCTTGGCCCGCTTTTCAGTAGTCCCATGTTTTCTGTCACCCACCATTATATTGTATTTATCCAGTACAGGTTGCTCTGAGTACAGAGGGCTTAGTTAGTTCTTACACAAATAAAATCAAATATACGGAGGTCTTGCTGCACTTGTAAGAATGCTGTGCAGTGAAGGCATTTCACGGAATCCCTGTGGGTTTGAAGACTGGTGACCAAATGTTGTGGTCACCATGAAATTCAGACCAAAAAGCTTTAATTAAGACAAAAGGAGCTTTATAAAAGCAAAATCAAATAGCTGCAACCTAAATAACAAAGAAACAAAATAAACCAAAATACACAAACAAACAAAGAAACCCTACAGTACTTCACTAAATTTCCTTCATGTTTTTCAGTCACACATTCTTATATCATTAGGATGAAATGAGTTAAGGATTTCGTTTTCTGCAGGCTTGTGCTATGTTTTCCTCACTGTATTCAACTACTTTATTATACTTCTGACCATATTTTAGAACATTATTAATCTTGGCTTTCTTCCTCAGTTTTTGTTATCTGTAAAATGGGATAGGGAGATTTATTCTGATCTCAGCTTGCATTCAGCAGTGCAAATGTGTAGTTATGTTGTTATTAGCATTGATACTCATGAATTACACATGCCTCTTATGTTGCTCTTGCAGTGTTTGATGTGGTGTGACACTCCTGCATTTTATTGGGCTTTAAATGGCTAGAAGCAGATAGCCTGTCGGGCAGATGTTTTCACTGGAAAGATGGTTAATGTAATGACAATAGCATGTAAACAAACAGTAAGTTTTTGTGGCTGCTTTTCTGAGGGGCTGAGCATTGAATAAGCCTGGTAGGAACAACTAATTTTTGAGTTTCTTCTCCTTCTTTGATTGTTTCTTAGTGAAATCTAAGTAATGGTGGTGATGCTGAAGGTGCAGGTATTTGCATAATCAGAAGAAACAGAATATGTTTAGAAAGGCTGTTTCTGGTGTTCTTCAAAAAAGTATCTTACACAATAATCTTTAGATCAGCCAGACAAAGAAAGCAGGCAGTGTGCTTGGTCAGACTGCAGTGGATTACAAGGTGATGTGCACTATCACATAATTATGATGCTAGAAAATTACTCCCCGTTTTAGCATTGTCATTTAGGCTCGGTTATTGGGAAGAATAGTTTGGTGTTGGTTCTGTGTGCCTGATGTCAGGAGACACACATACACATGCGTGCACACACCCTGGTACAAATCTGGATGCTTTTTCATTTACGTTTCCTAGTGTTCTGTCAGTGTCAGTGCATTGCAGAGCTTTGGCCTCCCCTTTTCGCTCACATACACACACAAATGTAAAATTCTCTTTTTCTGTCTGACCTGAAAGATAGAAACATCTCGTGGCAGACCTAACACGTGTCACATCACCAGCTTTTGTGGTTGCTTTTTTAAAACTTTGGTATTGTGAACGGTGAGCTTCCCCACTGAACAGAGGAGGGAATGTAAGTCCAGGTTAGTATCCTTACAGTAGCAGCTAACAGGAGGGAGATACTTCGCTTTCAAATACAGTGATGTTACATTTGTCTGATTTGTTTACGTGGGAACTGTCTTTAGTGCCATTTTATAGCTGCTTAAGGCAATATTCAGATTTCATGTGTCTTGGCCTTTGCTAACAACGCTGATGCGCCACTTAACTTCCAGTCAGAGCAAAGTAAGCAATGCTGGGGTTTAGTTTCCCTTGCTCCTCTCTCCCTCCTCCAGTTCTCCTGTATCCCCTGATGGCAGGAATGGTTTCACTTCTCCAAGGAAGCCCATAATGTAGCAAGAAGGAAAACCCGTAACAAAAGAGCATATGTATCTGCCTGCACATGTTTATGTGTAAGTTCTCCAGGGAGAAGGCATTCACAGGTCTCACTCCTGAATTACTCTCATTATAATAACCCATTTGGTGTCAAAGTATGACAGATTATAAGCGCTTAAGGCTAGTCCCAGCTCAAGACAGATTTAAATAAAGTACTTCTGGTTATTGTGCAGGTCAGTGTGTTTAAATAACAACCCCCCAAATCATACTTTGACATTTAAAAGAGAGAGGAAATATTGTCATGCTGCAGACCTGGCACAGATAAGCACAGGGCAATTTGGTCAGTACACTCTGATTTGTGAGTGCAGCCTAACGCAGTCATTTTCACAGTTTGTAATCAAGTAGCCACCTTAGCAGTGTGTCAGCATTAAAAAAAAAAAATGTTCCTTTTAAAATGTTTACACAAATTACTCCCCTGAGGTGCTGCAGTGCATTCGCTGCAAAACTGATGTAGGTTAAAGATCTGGAGCAGTAATGGCAAACTTCCATGAGCTTGTGGGCCATTTGTTTTTTTTCACCAGTCAATTGCTCAGGTGGCCGGGTCATAGTAACAGGACAATTTTTCAGGTCCAGCGCCTAGGGCAGGGTAACTGTGAGAAATCCCTACTTTACATGAGTGCTGTGGGAAATGTCAGGAAGCACAGTGCAGAGAAGCCTAAATAATAATAGGTGCAAGCTTGTGGCCACCAGGATGTGTGAAGTGTGACTCAGTGGCAGCTCTCCCCTGCCTGGGCTGTGTGCCCCATCCAGGCTCCTATCCTTCCAGCACTGCTCCTTCAGCATCACCCCACTGTGCCATAGTGCTGGACTGAGGCTTGCCCAGCTCCTGGCCAGGGTGGCCACTTCAGAGTCTGGCCCTACCTCGCAGCAGTGTGCACAAGCAGAGGAGCTGCAGGAAGACACAACTCTGGTAACACTCTGCTTTTGAGGCTCCCCTGTGAATCCCTCCCTTCCTTCAGGCAGACCCAGCTGAGAGGCTCCACATGTGTGCTGGAGGGACCTTCCCTCTGTTTACCCTGGGAGTAGCAACTCCCTCTATGTTCCTCTCTGCTCCTTCTCCTGCATCTCTGTTTCATCTCCATTCTCCAGAGCACCTATTACCCTCCTGGCCCTAAATACCTTTGGCACCTAGTGAGGATGCTCCCAGCCCTTGTCCATTCTTCATTTCCATCTACTCTCTCCTCCATTTCCATCTTTTCTGCCCCAAACTCTCCTCACCTCCAGCCTTTCCAGACTCTCCACCTCTGAACCCTTTTTCTGTTCCCTACACGTTTCCATGTTCAACTTGCCCCTGTGCGCAGGGTGCCACAGGGCTCATTACAGAAGCTGGATCATCTTTTCTGACTGCATGAAGGGCTTTGCTCCAGTGTTGCAGGTTTAGATTGAGAGGAGAGCACAGTGTCACATGCATGCCAGAAAATCCACAGAACATTGTAGAACTTGATCCCTCTGCACACAGCAAAAACCTGAGCATGTTTCCGTATGAAAAATTGTGTCTTCATTTCTTGTCCTGCTGAGAAGCATAATCCACTTTTATCATTGTCCATAGCTAAACCACACCTTCCTCTGAACTCAATTTTGTAGTTAGTTCAGATTTGTTCAAATCTGAGGAAGCTGGCAGTAAAAACCTTTCTCAGATAGCAACGCTGAGAAGGTATTAAATCACATACCAGCAAGTATTAAACACAAGGACTGCAGAGTAACTTCTGTGTAGCAGTCAGAAACAACATACTAACCTACTGGTGACTTCAGGTCCAGTTAAAGGAAGACATCTCAGTATAAGAGGTGCTGCTTCGCAGTTGTGATTCACTTGAGTGCTCCTTTGTATTGTCAGTGTTCTTCTTTCTTACAGTTTCTTTGTTCTGCTTTTTAATGATGACCAGATCTTGCATGTCATCTCTCTTTAAATACATGGAGTTCTGCATTAGCTCAGAAGATGCAATTATATCTGATGCTACTTGTTTTGCAGAGAAGAGAGACTAAGTGCCGTTTAAGCTTCAGGTAGATTGCAGATGAAGCAAAACAAAAGAGCAGAAGAGGTCTTCTTAAAAGGGAACGGTTTTGAATTTGACCAGTTGTATTTTGGACCCAGTAGTACACCAGACTATCAACAGCACAATGAAGCTGACAATCTAGGATCGTAGGATCATTCAGGCTGGAAGAAGCCTCAAGAGGTCTCTGGTCCAACCTCCTCCTCCTCAGGCTCAGCTGAGAGCTCAGGGCTTTATCCAGTTGGGTCTTGAAAACCTCCAGAGACAGAGATTGCATCACCTCTCTGGGCCACCAGATCTAGTGCCTGGCTGTTTTCACTGGGAAAAGGGTTTTCTTTCATCCAGTCTGAACTTCTCATGTTTTAACGCTTGCCTGTTGTGTCTTATCTTCCCACCATGCCCCACTGTGAAAAGCCCAGCTTCATCTTCTTGCTGACCTCCTTTTAGGTGCTCGGGGGCTGCTGTTAGGTTCCTCTGCAAAGCTGTCTCAGCCCCAGGCTGAGCTAGCCCTTGTCCTTCAGCCCCTCCAGGGTGAGTGCTCAAGCCCTAACCCTCTAAGGGGTCCTCTGCTAAGCTCACTCCAGTTTATCATCATCTTTCCTTTACTGGGGGATCCAAAACTGGACATGATACTCTAGATGAAGTCTGGATGAAGTCTAATGAGTGCCAAGTAAGGAGGGGATGTTTGGTTCCCTCTGTCTCCTGGCTCTGCTCCTGGTCACACAGCCCAGGATGTCGCTGGCCCTCTTTGCTGCCAGGGCATTCTGCTGGCTCATGCTCAGCTCCCCTCTGCCAAGATGCCATGGGGCTTTTCAGCAAAGCTGCTCCCTCCAGTCAAGCCCCAGCCAGCAGGGGGCTCATCCTTCCCAAGTGCAGGACCTTGCACACTTGTCCCTGTTGACTTCCGTAAGGTCCCTGTCAGCACATTCCTCCAGCCTGTCTAGGTCCCCCTGGGTGGCAGCCCTTTCCTCAAGCATAAAACTGGCTCTGCATTGTGCAGGTGCTGTGAACTACTAAATCGTCAACAAAGTAAATAAACCACAGAAAGAAAGCAGATTCCCCCCCCTTCCCATTTTGAATCTCTTCCGTTTGCTGAATACTTGGGAGATCTACTCGTAACAGTAGAACAGAAAAAAGAAATGTGTAGGTTTAAGTATAGTATTTAAATTGATAGCATAATCCTAAATTCGTACTGGCCCAGCTGCTTTTTCTTCTGAATGAGGAAAAATACGTGATCTGGGATCACAGTATTGGAGGAGTTAGAGCTGGAAAATACCTGACAGGTCATCTAGGTCATACATAATGCAGGATTTCTCTGACCAGTACCTTTTCCGATGTGTTGTCTGTGCGCAGAAGTGTCAAGTATTGGGGTTTCCTTCATTCCCTTGGAGGGTAACTGCAGCTCACCACAAGTACATTTTTTCATTGTATTCAACATAAGTGTTTCTTTTCTTAATTTCTTCCTATTACTCCTAATTATCACTTGCATCATCCCTAAGCAACCCAGCCTTTGGTGTTTATGTGGTAAATATTGAAAAACTGTATACTTAACTGGGTTTGTTCTGCTATAGAATTCATAGCTGGTCAGTTGAATTTTTGCCATTAGATGTCACTACATGTACAGCAGACTGTTTTTAAAAGATGATTTTTATTTAGCCTCCTGAAAAATGGAAGAGGGAATTGGGAGATGTAGGAGAGAGTCTGGTAGTATGCTTTGAGATAAATACTTCTTAAATAGTATGTTGGATATGCGTTTACTAAAAGCAGCACAGAAGGAAACATAAGATTTTTGACTTAACTCCAACAACCAACAGATGATGCTGTGACCTTAAGCATATATAAATATGTTTAGCAGCTGCTGTGTAACATATTTATAAGTGTTTAGTGACCTGGAGGTTAATCAAAATGAGTTTGGTGATCTCAGCTCAGTTCTTAATGGACTCCACTTCATATTATAGCACTGATGCAGCACAATTTGTCACAGTCGGCAGTCTTTACTCAAAGGAGGCCCACTGTGGAGTGAGAATTAAAGGCTGAAGTAATACCTGATTATTTCTCCCTAAAGAAACTTCCCATTCCAAGCCATCATAGAGCAGAATAATATGTGGAGGAGCTCTGTACCGTGCAGTGTACCCAGTCTCAGGATAAAACAATATTTACTTTTACAGGATATCACCTTTCAGTGTTGCTGATGTGCTGCGGTCTGTGCCTTGATAGGCGACTGGGGAAGGACAGAGTTCTGCTAGGGATGGTGCTGAGTCTTTTCACTTGCTGGGCTGTTTCCAGAGATGGAGAGCTGTATCCATTCCAAGTGCAGTATTACATGGGAGGATGAAAGGGAGAGATACTGCCTTGCCAGATGAAATTTTGGAATTAGGTTCTGCCATTCAGGTCTTTCTGGATACAGAAGCAATTTTTTTGCACTTCGGTTGCTTTCTTGCTGTCCTGGCCAAAGCTAGTGTATTCCTTTTATTTAATTTCCACTCTCTGTCTAAACTGGAAATAGTTTCCTACTTTTTGATTTAGAGCTGTTGTACAGCAGTATGCTTTCATGAGCTACAATTGAGATTGATGTCCATAGTGGGTAACATGAACTAGCTTGTACCTCAATTTGAAACAATGAACAACCCCACAGCTTAGAAGATATACATGCTATAGAAAGTAATTGTATTGAAATATTAGTAGGTAAGGACCAATTTCAGCTTACCTGCAAGGTGCGTATCTCCTGTGTATTTTTAAAGCTAAAGAAGGACATTGGAGAGAGAGATACCTGTAGACATGCCTGTCTTTTCCAGAATCCCAGCCTTACTCCATAAGAACCTTTCAAAATCTATTACTTCTTTTTGAAAGTGTAAAAATGAACTTGCACATTTTCTTCATCTTCACGAGTAACTTTACCTAGTAACAGAAAGGATCTCGGTTATCCAGCATAGTAAGAACTTTTCAGTTAACTGCATTTGTTGAAATATAGCAATTTTCAGCTAAGAAAGGGGGGGGATGTGTGTTAAGATACAGTATTTACATAAGAAAAGCTTGATTGTGTGACTGAAATCTTTTAAAGTTGTTGCCAAATGGTCCTGTTTTTCTTTTTTCCCTTTGTAATTTTCCCTTGGAGCATTGCACCACTGTGCATTTTAAATCTTTTCCCTCCACTGCTCATTGCAGGCTTCATCAGGGAAATGACATTGTATGGCAGTTGTCTCCTTCATATCAAAAGAAAGCCTTTGCCTCTTTGCAAGAGTGAAGAAAAGTTTGTCTTCAGAGAGCAAAGGACAAAACTGACTTGGAAAAAGATGCTTTATTTAGATAACACGTTTTCTTTTCCTTTGAAGATGTTCACAATGTGTCAAGAAAAATTAGGCCAAATAGTGCTTTAATGGTCTTCCTCCTGTACCTCCTAAAAAAGAAATTCGTTTCTACCAATTGCGTTAAGAATCTGCCATGAGTTTGGAGAAGACAAGAAGCCATTGAAGTTATTCAGGGTTGTTGGTTTGGGGGTTGTCTGTTTTGTGTGAATACTGTATAATAGCTAAAAGTAGAATTTATACCAAATCTCCATCTTGATACCAGGACATGCAGCTTTCCCTGTCTGTAGGAGAAAATTAAACGCTTTGTTTTTTGTGAGGAAAAAAAGCTGACAGGTATCAAAGCTATGTAAAGGAGTGGTTGCTTCCTTTCTTGTCTCCTTTATTTGGAAAAACAGCGTAAATTTACAGGGGGTACGTTGAAGAAACAGGTCTGAGTTTTGTGTTTTCCTATCTAGGCTATGAATATACAAGTAAGTATATTGTTGCATGTGGTTTTATTTGTATGTATAATTTTATATGTCATAATATGTGCAGTCTTCAACTATACCAAGGAAAGGTAGATAATTGTATTATGCATTAAAAGAATAAAAGATTGTTTTTGAAGTTGGATCATGCATTACATTGGGTTATTCTGCTTGCTTGAATTGGATTATTTTCTTCATTGTGCCTCAGTTTATCTATAGAATTTGATAAATCAAGTACAAAGCATACATAGATACTTGCCAGAACTTAAGAGTATATAAGGTTTAGCCTTCAAAAAATATTTGATCTGAAGATCTTCACATCTGAAGATACAGAGAATTAGGTAAGGGCTTCATGTAGGGCAGTTTTTCAGAGAAACTTAAGCCTTGATTGTGAAAGCGTTATACAGCTATGTGATTAATTTTCAAAACCAAAATAGTTCTGCTGAGGTTTCTTGTTTCAACAAAGTGTAGTATGTACGTGTTCTTTTGAAAGATTGGATGTAGATGGCATGTACAAAAGTTGAACACTGTATTCAATGCAGTAGCATCAGATACAGAAATCTGAAGCAGATTCTATGATACCCATTTTTCTTCCGGTCATTTCACTGGTTTTTAAGCTATGGCGGGTAAGGATTTCTATTACATGGCCAAAATGCCAGTTCACTAGAATTTTTTTATGCCAATGATAAGTTCTAATTTTGACTCCTGATCATGTTGCTTTCTACTGATAGGATAAATAGTATGAGTTGTATTTTTCTGCTGATTGGTTGTGACATATAAAGACACTGTATACATGTCTTGAAATCTGTGTTCACTCCAGTTCTCTCAGATACACAGTAACTAATTCAAGACTAATTCAAAGCTCCCCATGTAGGTAAACTGAACTAATTGCGTGCCTTCCCCTTAGTATTGGCAAACAATAGGAGATGTACTCTGTGACAAACCACAGCATCTTCAGCAGTGAGGTACATAATGAGACATCGTGTGTGTGCTCTTTCTTCTCGTAGGCAAGGCAATTTTCCTGCCATGAATCAGAGCGGTATTATGGGATCCAGCTCCCCCTACACTCAGCCGATGAACAACAGCTCTGGCTTGATGAACCCGCAGGCTCCTCCTTACAGCATGGCACCTAACATGGTGAACAGTTCAACAGGTAATGGTGGGTAACCTTTCAGCAGTGGCTTTCCTCCATAAATCTACTTAATGGTACCAGCCCTGGGCTGGTGGCAGAGGGATGGCCTTCTTCATTCGATTCACCCCTGTTGAGTAGTTCGGAGTGATTCGAAACTAGGCTAAGGTACTCACATTATTTTGTACAGTAACTCATACATTTTTCATTAAGTCCTTTTGCACAGCATGTAGATGAGTACAATGTTTTGAACAGTTCCAGCAACACTCGGACCCAGTTTGATGTAGGTGTTGACTAGCAAGTATATGTATATTTGTGTGTACTTGTCTGCAAGAGGGGGAAGGAGAAAAAACTCATCTTTTAAGAGGCTGCGGTTGCTTTTCAGTGTCTTACTTCCTAAGATTGCAATTTCAGATATTTACTGTGGTACTCGTTTAAAAAAAGAGATGTGCACCTGCTCTGACTTGAAGATGCTGTAAGTTGAGCACTTAAAATAATTACTATGTTCTGAAAATATAAGCCTTATTTACTGTTTCAAAAATTTGTACAACCATATATAGGGTTTCTTATTTATTTATTTAAATACCAGTATATGAAATTTAATCATAGCTTCCTTTTTGGGGGAAAAAAAAAAGACATATTCAGTGTAGCTGCTGCATTAATCCTTCGTATCATGACTGTGAATTTAGAATTATTTGCAGCTTTGTGTGTGACTATGAAGACAGGTGAATGTAGTTCTGGGAAAATGTGCTTTATAGTCCGTATTCAGCTTGAACTCCTAACAATTATCTTCCATCAAGATAATACTTCAGTAAAGATCAATTCTTTGATTGGGGTGGGTTTGGATAGAGTTTCAATGACCCTGAAGTGGATCCTCCCAAATACTTATTCCAGTCATGGAGTTTCTGTGCATGCTTTACTGATTACATTAGCTCTTTTTGACATGTTGGGGTTTTTTAAGTTTTTCTGAAATCTGGGTAGGTTGTGCTAAGGTGATTTCATGTTGTTTCTTAGTTGTTTTTGTTTCCACTTTTATTTCTTTAGAGAAGCCTTATTACTTAAGTTGTATCTTACCAAGAGCCTGTGTTTCGGTGTCTGCCTCTCTGCCCTGCATCGCCAGTTCTGTTCCTTCATCCTTTGCCTCTTTCTCTGTCTTTCCTCCCTGTCAATTTTATATGTCCCTGCTTCCTGGGCAGAAAATGGCCTCTGCGAGATTCTAGTGGCTAGTATGTCCAGAGGGTTTCTTTCCTCTACATAGAAGTTCCTGAGGCACTTCAGTGCCTTCTTTTTCAAGAATATTATGTTACTTTTTTGGTTAGCAGAAGAAACAGAAAGGAAGCTGTTAATCAGTAAGATTTTTAAAAAAGAAAAAAAAAAAAATAAAAAAGGCTTTTTCCGGTGCTGACTTGGAAGCCATTGGTTAGTCCAGACAGCACACTTCAGTGTCTGGACAAAGAGGGAAAAGCTATTGAAAAGACCATTAGGTAATAGCTTGCTTTTCCCCCACCAGAGCTGTCCCAGGTAATATTATGTTTTGTTTGTGTAGTTATGTGTTTTGTCTGCCTTGCTGAAATAAAATTACTTCTGAGCATTGAAACTGTGCTATAAATTCTGTTTTGCTATTAGCAGAAGTAATTTTTCCCCCTTTTCCTTTGGCCCCAAGAGCTGCAAAAATAACCAACAGCAAACAGATGGCAGAGTGCCCTGCCTAAGAAGATTTATGTATTCCTGAGGAATAACCAGTTTAAAGGAAGATTCACAGAGGTTTTTTTGTTCAGATAATTCAGCCATTCGTTATTTCATACAGTGGAAATCTGTTCAATGCAAGGCCATTTATCCTAGCAGTCTTTTGTATGGGGTAGTCATACTCTTTTTATTGTGTTATGCATTCTGAAATATTGGATTTTTAATAATTTAAACATTTATCAGGGTTTTTTTCTGCCAATGCATTTGTGAGGTTTTCTTTTGTCCCAGTTTTATTAATTCAAAGATTACCCAATGGAAAGTAAGTATGAGATGAACTGCAGGAGTTCAGTGCACCTCTTTCCCTCTGTGTGTGAGCAGACATGCATCTAAATTGCTTTATGCAGCCGGCGTCCAGGAGCACACAGAGGGTGTTGGTATGGAGGAGGGCAGCAGGGACTGGATGGGACAAAGAGAAAATTAGGTGTGAATATACTGCTGGGGGAATGCTGCATTTCCTCCCATCCTGACATCCTTCTGCTTGGGTCAAGGAAATGAAGGACTGAGCTTAAGAGGAGTGTAAATACAGTACTTAAAATGATGTCTTGAGCTGGAGGAGCACTTCAGGGTCAGCTCTGGCCCTGCATTTGATGAGGTGCATTTGATGAGGTGGAGAACTTGCAGGTAATACCTACCTACAGATTTGAAAATGGCGTTTTCTGTGGCAGAAAAGACGAGTTCAGCTGTCTGGCTCTTGAGCCTTTTTCCCTGCCGCTGTAAAGTCACAGGTCGGCCTGTGGGATAAACCAGGGTTCAGTCAATGTGTAGGGCAAAAAACAAATGTAGCTGAGTGGCTGCTGATGGAGTGAAGTGTGAGCATTAGTTAACTTGCGCATATGCACTGAACATGATCAGCTGTGGTTTCAGTTAAAGGCTGATGAAAAACTAAGGTAAGCAGTAGGGAGAAGTTTGTTTCTTGGTGGTCTGGGTTTTGGAGAGTGCAGTTGTGTTGCTTGTTTGGAGAGAGCAAGGTAGGTTTTGGTTCTATTCATTTTAATCAAATGTACTTCTAGGTTTTACTCTAAAATAGAGGATGATTGCTGATGCTGATGGAATTGTTTTCATATGGTGTTGGAGCTTCATTAGAGCTAAGTATAACACTGGTTTTGCCACACGTTTTTAGTAGTATTTATAACTCCTCATTACCAGTTGATCCTTTTTATTCCTTTAGGTTTTTTTAATTACTGTCACAATTGAAAAGAAAATTGTGTTGCGGTTATGCATCCTGGTACTTCAACAGTGACTGTAGATCAAACAACAGATCTCCAGCGTCTGCTAATGTAGAACAGTTTAGGAACACAGAAATTATGAGATCAAAGAAGACAGATCCTTCTGATAGAGTATCCCATCCATAACAATAATAAAAGCTTCAAGAAAAAGTGCCAGAATCCCTTCACAATTATGGAACAAACTGCCATTCAGAAAAATTGTATATCCTTCTCTGTCCTTCTGTTGTATGAGTTCACATTTCCCATATATATTTTAGACTTTTTCCTCTGTTTTTTAGATTCAGGCTTTAAAAATACATATAATAAAAGGAAACTTTAAAACCCCACATAAATAAAATAATAGTTCTGTGTTGTGAACCTTGTTAATTCTAGTGCAAATTACCTTTAAAAAGAAGAAGTGTGGAGTTTGGATCTCAGATTTCTGTATTGTGCTTGCACAGAAACTGGCACTCATAATCCTTGCTACCTCTGGAGGTGAACAAAACAATGAAAAGGCATTAATCTCCTTACTGGCACAAGGATCCTTTCCTGATTTCACTACCTCTGTCCTACTGAAACCTTCCGTTTTCTGGGTATTATTATTCCCAACATTTTTTTTAATATCATAATACTTATATAAAACATGAAGTTCTAGGAAAAGTTATTTGCACTAAAGGAATACAAAGGATGCATTTAAATACATCGTTAAAAGTAGATACAACATTTTTCATATACATTATATATATTTGACTGTTTATTTGGATGAACCTCTTATAGAGAAAGGAATCATGTTTATGATTGTGAAGCATTTTTTAGAAATCTTCATTGGTTTTCTTGGTTTTGCAGCTTGGTTACATTTTTCTGAAAAAATGGAAACCTCCAGTTATTTCACTTTTTTTTTTGCTCTAACATGTATCTTCATGTAAGCTATAACTTTATGCACATTTAAATAAACTTTCTGGAGGATGTCAGCAGCTGGTAACAGCTGAAGTATCCCATCACCTATACTCCAAACAAGCAATGACCTTCATCAAATGGTCATTGTGTGACTGTAAATCAAGCCAGCTCCTGGCGTAGACATGCGCACGTCCTAAACTGCATGCACTTGTCATCCCTCAGACGAGACTTGGTAGGCAGAAAGGAGGCGCAGCACTGCGGTCCTTGGTGGCCCGCTCATCCCTTTCAGATAAGGTGCCTGAGCACCTCCCTGAGCTGTGCCTTTCCCCAGAGGTGGACAGTCATTCGTGGCAGGACATTAGGCAGTGCTGTTGTCCCTCTTCTGTTTTTCCTGTAGGCATAAAACCAGTGGGGATCCTCTTGCCAACTCCACATGAGTCACAAATTCACTGCTTTTACTTTTTTCTTCTTTTTTTTTTCAGAGGGAGAGTGCTAGGGGTGGAAGAGAGGAAGGAATGTCTTACAAAGGATGTTATATTCTGTTTTGTAGAGTGTGATTTGTTACTGCACTAGCAATAAAGAGCAAAAACAATGTTTGTGTATTGCTGCTCCTACAGTATTTCATCATCTAGGACTGATAGAGCAGCCTTTAGCAAAAGGAATATTTTGCTTTTACTCATGTCAGTATCTGCCTTTGAGTACATTAAATTCAGTGTGGAATAGTTAATTCAGGACCTTGACCCATACTTGCATTTTGAAATCATTCTGGCTCTTAAATTCTTATAATAAGCCAGAGGCTAGAACTTGAAACCTATTCACAATATGGTACAACACTTTTTGAGTTAGGATTTCCCTGTTATCCTCCTCTCTAAAATGTTTTATCCTTTTGTCTGCACTTCACACGCAGAATTATTAGTACCTGTGTAGAAAGAGAGCGTGTCTTATTTTAGCAGTTTCGTGACAGTAACAGTATTTCACTGCACAGAAAGGGTCAAAACAATGTTCTTGCTGTACTGCTTTGCTAAAAAAGTGAAGGAATGTCTGTTTGCAAATCACTGGAGAGTACGTTTGGGAGAAGTTATGAAACAGCATTTCAACAGTGGATAGAAAAGTAGCTGTGGACCCATCTTGGGTAAAAGCTATAGGGAAGCCAGACAACCTTGCAGTTTTGCTCTTACAGGTAGAAAGAAATGATATAGATGAAGTAAATAATTTAGAACAAAAAGTGAAACAGAATTTGGGAAACTATTATTTTTTTCATAATTGTCTCCAGCTCCTGATAGTTATATTTGCATATGCCAGCAAGAAATATTCAAAAGCTAAAATGAATCAGTATTCTTACACTTCTAAACATGATTAATACAGTCAGAATGTGTGGTAATTTGCAGACTAGAGTTGCTTGCCCTTTATGTGAGGTGTTAAACCTCTCTGGAAAAGAAATTTTATAAAGGAATTCTGATGGAAACCGGACTACCAGGAGTGGGCAAAATTGCTACATTTTTTGTAATAGAAACAGGATGTGCCAACCTAGATACCAGTGAGATACAAGCAGAGGATTTAGCCATGCAGAATTCTGGTGAAGAAGCATGATTGTTAACTTTGCTTTGTTTGACCTCTCTAAAATTGCTTTAGAGGGTAAGGGTCATCTTTGGTTGCTTTGAAACTAAAACTAAGACTTCTTTTTTAGCACTTTCACAGCATGAAATGTGTTAACTGTTAAAATGGATTTTGTGTAACAGTTCTGCATCCCAGTTTGAGACCAGACTGTGGCATACATTTGACCATTTTTTACATACATTTTTAAAAATTTCTAAAACAAAAATAACTTTCTTTTGAACTGTGGAAATCAAAACTAAAATGTGTTAGGCTGCCATCCTTGACTTCATAATGGTCACAAGCTGCCCCAACCCCTCAAACAGAGTATAAGGGCAAAATGCATACAAACCAAATGCTTAGTGGATACTGGCTTCCCAGTATCTCATTGCTTGGCTGTTTTGTTGAGGTTTCACACACATACATAAAAATAACAGCATTTTTAGCTGATCCCAATAGATTTTTCTCTGCAGCTGCATCACTTGAAAAAGGCTTTTTGTTCCAATTCTTGAAGTCTTAAGTATTGCAAGTAATTTTTTTTTTTTTTTAATCTCAATTATGATTTATGTGTTGTGATGACTTTAAGGGCTTGATTGGGCTACAAATGTGCTTTGAAAAAACAAGAAAATGTGCCCATGAAAAACACCGGCAGTTCAAAGCTGAATATTGAGCATACAGTTGTAAACTCACATGGCACATGGCTGGGTAGGTTTTTTTGGCAGACACATAGTCTCAACCTGCAGTGATGCTAAAGATATTAGCAAATTAGCACTGCAAAGCTTGCCAGTGTATTCGCCAGAGTCCTGCTCATGCTCTCACTGCTGTAATTAAAACTAATTATTTTCTAAAACATAGTAATACATGAATATGTGCAATAATCATTTTGTAGTGGGCAATGTGTGAAGTATTTTTAAAGCTTCTTTTTCCCCTCCTGTCTTTGGCTTGCTATGCAGTGTGCCTGCTGCCGAGTGCAAGCCAGCATTGTCATTTTGCAGAGAGACATGCTAGTCTGGTAATGACCAGATTTTTTAATGGTTTTTTTTTTAACAGTGATGCTTTGTTGATTCTTAAAATTTGTAAATTGGGGGTATGTATTTTTCCCTTTTTATTACCTTGTAGCTTATTCTATCCTATGTTTTTCTTATCTCACATCCTTCCTTGAAAGAAAGGCATGAGAGGGAGAAAAAAGGGAGAGGAAGGGAAGCTAATCCAGTCTTTTCGTAAATGCTGTGCACATGGTTTCTGCAGGGAAAGAATCACCTGGTGTCTTGCTGTTGTTCTCTGGTTATTTGCATTGATTCAGTGTCACGGCACTTCCTAGCATCTGCTCTGCCCAGTATTTTCTGTCTATTTATCTGAATGCTTCTTCTTGCATCTTTCTAGAAATCCAGGAACCCAGCAGCTCTGCAGCAATAATACTATACTTAGCACTTGCATCTTCAAATAAAAAACCCCCTTAAACTCCTCACAACCCTGGGAAGCAACTGCATGCCATTACCAGAGAAAGACATTTGCGCGTTCATTATAGTCCCACCTCATTTTGGCAGGAGGGGAAGAAGTTCAGTGCCGGTTCTCCAACAGAGCGGAGTTTACAGCTTGTAATTCTGTACTTAAGGCTCACAGTGGCTGAGCCATTCATACTGAAGTCAGTAGGAGCAGGAATTATCTGCTGGACACCAACCTTAATACAGACATAACTGGGAGATTTGGACTGTTTCTCAGATTCAACGTTGCAAGCAAAATGCACATTGTTTTAATTTACATTCATCTGTTGCTAAAGGGAAAGTGCAGCAGTTACTAAAATAGACTGTTGTGCTGTTAAGGGGTAGTGGTTGAATGTGGAGACAGTTGAAGACCACCGGCAGCATGAACAATGAATTTTACTCCGTAAAGTGGTGGTGGTGGTGGTGGTTGTTGTTGTTGTTGCATGGTGCTTCTCTTACATTTCATTCTCTTATTTCCTCATTTCAACTGAAGAGGTTTCCAGGTTTCCGGATGCTAGAATAACAGGACAGAGGTGGGATAACCTCTGCTTCACGTGGTGCCACAATCTTGCAGCAGGAAGCGTGTTTTTTCCTACAAAGCCAAACATAGTCATGCTTAACTGTTTCTCCTGTTTTTGATTAGCACCTATGGGTCTTGCAGATATGATGACACCCGGTGAGTCCAAACTACCCCTTCCTCTCAAAGCAGATGGCAAAGAAGAAGGACCCCCCCAACCTGAGAGCAAGTCAAAGGTATTTACCACCTCCGCACGTGGTGTTGGTTCAGCCCGCAGAAGTCTGCTGTGTTGTCCTTCATCTTCTGGTTTTGGCCTACCCACTTCTGTTCTTTCCTGCATGCCTTTCCATTCACGTGCAATCTCTTTGTTTGTTTCTTTTCTTTCCTTTTTTTTTTTCTTTTTTCCTTCATTGTGTGGATCTGAAAGTTACTAGTTCTTACGGCATTTTAACTTGCGGGGGCAAAGCAACCCAAGCCAAAAGTTGCGTGGGGATTCGGCTGTGCCAGGTGGGTGGGAAAGAAGGGTCTTGCCTGGTTTCAATACTTGCAGCCATTTTTCTCTGCCTTCAGTTATAGCTTCCTGTTTTGGCCGCCTCAACAGCAGCAACATACTTTAATATTTTGCTTTCCTGCCTTATTTGATAAAATAAGGTGAACAGCTTGTTTTTTTTTCTTTCTTTCATAAGGGGAAACCCATGCTTAGCATTCCATGTGAGCTTGAAATAAGCATGGTGGCTTAGTGACTTTAGCCAAGCATCCAGCAAACTTTCCAAATTATACTAATTAACAATGTCGTTTTAATACCTTTTATATATATATAAATATATTTATATATGTGTGTGTTTTCTGTATGTGTCTCTCTGTTTATATATATTTTATATATAAAAATTGGTCAGTCTGTTAAACTGGATGTATTTTTTTTGTTTTTAATAAAGTTTGCCCTGCCTTTGTCATATTATTTTTTTTTTTATTCCTCTACCACAGGATAGCTACAGCTCTCAGGGTATTTCTCAGCCCCCAACCCCAGGCAACCTGCCAGTCCCTTCCCCAATGTCCCCAAGCTCTGCTAGCATCTCCTCATTTCATGGAGATGAAAGTGATAGCATTAGCAGCCCAGGCTGGCCAAAGACTCCATCAAGCCCTGTAAGTGGCTCTGGTTTTTTTGGTTTTTGTTTATTTTTTTGTAATTAATTATATTTTAATGCTTGCTTGTTTGTTTTGTAAATTCCTTTTCTTCATTATTTATCCACTGAACAGTTTTCTTTCTTTATAACACTGGGTACAAATTCTGCTCTCGGAGACGTGACTGTAAGTTCCACTGTCCGGCTTCAGTGGGGCCTGAGCATGCTTATCCAAGGGCAAAATTTGTCCCAACAGTACTTTGAAATAAGAAAGAGTAAAATTGCGTGCATCATGCAAGTGTGCTGTCTGGTAATACAGCAGTTGTTGTGAAGAAAACATTCTTCCTGTAATGCATCAGCTTCCAAGCATGCCTACTGTGTTGTTAAGGACAATTCCATTTCTGTTCCTGGGCCCAAACTCCTTCACACAACTGACTTCGCTCTGGTTGCTGCACTTGTCATTGGTAGGATTATTTAGTAAAAAAACAAAACAAAATGAGAAATCTTCTCCCCTATTGAAACTAAGATCCATCAAAGTTTAAATTGTAGACTCAGCACCATGAAAAAGCTGCCTTGTGTATTTTTGAAACATTTTTAATTTTGAATTGTGTATTTGGAAATACAATCATTAGGTTATCAGGGCACAGTCTATAACAAAATTGCTTCTGATTTGCTTCATTCAGTTATTTTGAAATAACCCAGATTGTGGGTAGAAAAAACTGATGCATGTATGTTTTTAGAAAACTATTTTTAGATGAATAATGTTTAGTCATTCTCATGCAGGTTGTAATGAAAAACCTGAGCAAGATACGCATGGAGCTAAAAATTAATTTCATCATATATCTATCTATAGATACACACATAGAAAATCTATATACATATATAGAAAAGAGAATGAAGACATAAAGTGATATTACCTATGGGGAGCAAATGTCCGCTTGGTCATTTTTGCTTTGTTTTTTTGAATTAGAAAAAATATATGTTGTTCCTCTTTTCTTTCTTTTTACCAAAAGTATTAATGATCATAAATTGTCTGTAGAAAAATACTGAAATATATTCTTGTGAGGAATATAAAGGGGTCTTTCCCAATGTTAATGTATATTTAAAATTAACAACAATTCTTGATAACAACTTAATTTTCACAAAGTGATACGTTGAAGAGTATGTCTCAGGGCAAACAGAAGAAGGCCAATTGGAGGGGAAAAGATCTACCATCCAAAAATGAGACATCTAGTGAATCCCCTGAGCAAAGGGGCAGCATGGCATGAAATGCACCACCTGAATGTTTTGATGTTTATTTGGCAGTGACTTTGAGTCTCAGAAGGCAGCTGGTGTTACTTGTTCCCACAAAGTTTCATCTTTTTCTTAACAGCATTTCTGAAAGCGTGGTACCAAAAGCTCATGTTAGCTTTCTTTGTAGTAAGGTTTTGGGTATTGCTTCTTTGGGTGGTTTTCTGGAGGAAAGCAAGAGAGTTATACCACAGTCTGTCTAACGCACGGAGTTCTTCCTCTGCAAGGCTACCAAACGGTAATGCATTCCTGAGCTTGTTGCATACACTGCGTAACAAATTCTAGAATCATTGTGAACATATGTGGAGTTTTTTCCATGTAAATATGCCAAAGTATAGCATTGGAAAAAATAAATGGGAGAAAGTTTGTGCTTTCAGTTTCTTCTGAATGCCCTTCTGTCCAAGTGCTGCTGCGTCTTTAGCTTCAGTTAACTTCTTGGGACAGAGATATGGATAAATACAGTGCTTTGGAATGGCAGAAAAATAAGTGCTGTAAATTAGCTGATCCCTTTTTACCTGTGAAGGCCAGTGTATTGGATAACTTCATTGACTCCAGCAGCGGCCTGATGTAGACTGGAACGATTGATTGCAGGTGTTTCGTTACACTTTAAAACAGCCTGAATTTGTTCATTAAATCCCAGAGCTGCTTCATTTGCTACAACTGCTGTATTCCAGCAGAGGATAAAAGCAAGGGTGAATGGTCTGTGATTCACTTCACAGTATCCCTGTGATCCTACTAAGTGGATCCTCTCTTTCAGCAGTTTCATATGGAAGTGAGGCATGAGAAAATGTGGAGAAGGAATTGCTGAACATTATGTTTTGAGGGCTCTTCGGGTGCATCAGTAACAGGACACTTCTGCTATACTAATTTTGCACATTGTGTGCATCCCTGACAGTGACAAGGTGGCTTTAAAATTCTTGGAAAGAGAAATTTCAAGTGTGGGTGTGCACTATGCAGGGTTGCTGCAACATGAATAAAACAGTATTTTATAAAAACCCCATCAAATGCTGTTCACTGTCCATAGATACTCATGAACGTGACAGTGAATACACATGAACAGTACTATATCTCCATAGTGCTAGCTGTGAGGGGTCTGCAGAGTCCTTCAGGAGGAAATCTTGACAAGAGGATTGTGTCCTGTAAAAGCCTCTGCCAGAGATTGGACTTTGGCAGCTTTTGCTGCTTGTGTATGTGCACTCTGTTCTGTAGTAGAATAGGTCTATTTAATAAGTGTAATGTTGGCAAATTCTTTATTGAAGTGGGGGAAGTGAACGGTAGATAGTTCTATAAATACAGATGCTAAAAGATATGTACAGAAACAACTACCCACTGCCTTAATGTGAAGAAAACTCCTACAGGAATTCGTGTTGCTCTGAAGGATTCTGCACACTCACTGTACAAGGGTCTGTATATAATACAGTTTTAACAGGTGGTAGGTGTATTGAAAATAAAGCATAGGGTTCAAAAGATATAATATGGGAATTGGCTTTGATATCCACATACTTTGGTGGGGCTTTTTAAATCATCTACTTAAACATGGCCAGTCACGCCATCTAGAAGAGTGCTAGGGATTGAGGGCAGAGTACAATATAACTACATTGGCAAAGGTATGTGCCACAGGCTCGCAGTAGCATTCTTTTATCACCAAAATTACCAACAAACTTAACAGAAGAAAAGCTTATGCTCAGTATTCTTCCCGCATTGCCTGGCATGCACTCGTTTTAGTTAACAATCTGATAATGGGATAATTTTGTAATAAGCCTGTATTTTCTGAGGGTTAACATTTACCTATAGGCAAATTTAGGCTTCCAGCTGAACCTGCCTGTGTGGAATTGAAGTTTGTTTGTGTGTAGACTAGCTTGCACACATCTGTCATTTTTATATGTTTACATTTATAAAAATAGAGAAGAGAAAAAGCTCTTTACTCTTGAGGAATAGCATTCTTCCCTCTAGTGCATTCTTCTAAAGTTAACATTTCATTTTAGAAGAAAATTGCACTCGTTTTACAAAGCATGACAACCTGAAAGCTCACACAGTAAGAAACACTTCTTACCTTCTGTAAGCTGTGAAAAGTTTTCAGATTATACTGTCATTTTAGAGCCTGCTGCCACACTGCTGAAAAGCATCATCATTTAAGATGTATAGTAGAAAAACCCAGAATGAAAAATTCTTAACTGTTTCCATTCTGCTCTGAATCTGATATGAAAAAGAGAATCTTACCATATAAAAATGAAAACGTAAAACTGGTAAATCTGAACATTCTTAATCATGAGCTGCCATAAAAGTGAAATAGAAACTATTTTCTTGCCTCGTTTGTTAGAATATAAGCATATACAAAATTTGCTGGGTAAAACTGCCATTTCCCACCTTCATTTTCATTAGAGTTCTGTGGCATCATAAAAGTAAGGTTAAAATTAATGCTGATGAGCAGTAAAGCATCTTTGTTCTTACTGCCATTGGTAGTGGGGTAGCTCCAGTTTATTCAGCTGTTCAAGCCCATGTGATCATGTATTGGTTTTCACTACAAAATCAGATTAGTAGCAATATGAGTTGCCTACTTCCCTCTTTCCCACTCAGCCCCAAAAAGAATCTTGGAAAAAATTTATTTGTTAAAAAGAGTTAAACTGATTTTCTGAAACACCCAGATACATAGCAAGTGGTGCTTTCAGTAAACTGTTTGCCATTACACAGTCAGTTTGTGCTTTCATTGCATAATCTGCAGGACTCATGTCATAAGTACTTTCCTGCAAGCCACATAATGTATTAGTAAAACACATTCAGCCATGACTCTGACTTCAGTAGGAGTTGTAACACAACTGAATCTGACCCAAGTACATTCTGGAGCGCGCCTCATTTCTAGGTATGGCAGGTAATAATAATACCTGTCTGTAGGGAAGACTACTGCGAAGAAGTTACAGTATCAGGAAACAAGGCAGAAAACTTTATAGGAGGCTATTTATTTAGTTAAAATGAATATCCATTCACTGGAAAGAACAGCAATGGCTCATGGAACTGCTGGGTCACCCCCCTTGGCTTCACATCTCTTTTCTCCTGGCTCTCCTCCAGTGTTGCCAAGTTTCAGCTAATGGCTGATACAGAGCCTGTCATATTTTCCAGGCTAACATGCAAGATGAATGGTGGCAATGCTTTTAAAATCGTTGGCAGTTGGATGCTACCCCACTGCATCTTTCATGGTGTCGAGTGCCAGTCCTCACCAGTGCTGTGTGGGGACATGGACAGAGTGGGTGGTTCTGTAGCATCCGTGAGGTACAGCTAGGGTCTGCTTCAGGAATGTTAAATTAGAAATAAGGTCCTGTTTGATTCAGAATAGCGCTGTCTCCTGTTCAAAGTAGGGAGAAGGCAAAGGAGGGAAAGCGTGATTGACTAGATGAGTTTAAAGAAGTGTCTGCTGCAATCAACCACAAAGTTGAGGATTTTACTATACAGACATAAAGGATATGTTTCCCTTCATATATTTGGCTCCTTTCCCAAAGCTTTGTATCAGTCTTTTTCTCGTGTGTAATTCTGAACCGCTCCCATCTTCCACTGCTGAGGAAATCACTTTCTGCAAGCAGCAGGGTCTTCTGCAGTAGCAGCAGCCCCTCTCTGCTACCAGGTCAGAGGCAGCTCAGGTGGATAAGGTGTAGTCCATCCGCACATGGCACAGAGCCCAGCTGACAGGGTTATGTTGCACAGTGAAGATACGGTGAGAAGTTAGAGCTTGTGTAGCAACCTCAGTGCTTTCTGCCGTCTCCGCATAAAGGGTATGAAGATAGTGTGAGCTTTCGTTAACTGTGAAGCCCAGCAGGAAAATGGGTTCACTCCTGCATTTCTGCCACATGAGAAAGAATTCTGCTCTTCCCACCTCTTCTGCATTTTGCATGGTGGTGGTTTGGTTCTGATTGCTGTGCATCCTGGTTTTTCCCAGATCATAGTACACATTGCAAGGGAGGACATGTGAGATGGTTATCTTCTGCCCTCTTCCAGGGGAGGACAGCGGTAGCTACTCACAGGCATTATTGGCAGTTCACAGAGTATTGCCACCAATCTCCTTGTACTGTCGGCACTCTTGCTCACCTTGCTTTTTGGCTAGTGGTGGTGTGAAAAGGTAGTGAAGTGTAACCATTTGTGACTCTCTAAAGAGAGTACTGCTCCTCAGTGTGCTAGTTTGTCATGAGTCACACTTCAGGCTACTTCTGCGCAATTCCTGTTCTGGAGGAGCACTTTTAAGGTTTTCTGGCCCGTTTTGGGGGGCAAAGAGGAGAGGGTTGATTAGGTTTGGTTTCAGGATTATGTAAACTTGTGTGGGACAAACTTGTTTTTAATTTTACCCAAATTACTGCTTGCAAACCACTTCCAGATAAGTGGATGAGAAGCACTATGTGAGAGCTACCTCTTCTTAAAATGACATGAGGCAACATCAGAAATTTGCCTTCTGGGATCCAAAGTTCAGATCAGTGAAAGAAATATGAAAATGGGGAGTTTGGGCCCTTTATTTAAAAAGCTGAATTTTCCGTATATGGACAGAATGTACTGTTTGTGCCTGAACTAGTAGCCTTCATTCCTGACTGTTGTGTGATAGCTTTAGTTTGTTTGACATCTTCTCTTTTTCAATGTTGTGAGTTTCTTACTTTCTTTTCCCTCCCCCTCCCACCCTTCCCCCAACTCTTTTTTTTCTTCTTGCGATTTAGAAATCAAGTTCCTCTACCACAACTGGAGAGAAGATCACAAAAGTCTATGAGCTAGGAAATGAGCCGGAGCGCAAGATGTGGGTAGATCGGTACCTGACGTTCATGGAGGAGAGGGGCACACCTGTGGCCAGTCTGCCAGCTGTGGGCAAGAAGCCCCTGGACTTGTTCAGGCTCTATGTCTGCGTCAAAGAGATTGGAGGTTTAGCACAGGTGAGAAGAAGTGCTTGCAAGTGAACCTTTTGAAAAGGCAATACAGGTTTTTTTTTTCTAGAGTATTTCCTGCTGGTTGCACCATTACATTTTCAGCCCTGACAACATTGTTGAAGGAAATAGTTTCGTGCTTTAATATTTGTCTAGAGTTCGTTTTGGGCTGTGTAACTGCCCTAAAACTCTAGAGTTTGGATCAAAATTGACCATTGCTATAAACAGATGAAATTGTTACCTGTTCAGGGGAATCCAGTAATGCCACTAAGAGAAGAAAAGAGGAGGAGAACATTGGATCAAAGTTAGGAGTAAGAAACAGATGACAGAGCTGAAAGGAAAAGGAGATTTTTAAATCCATCCTTCCCAGATAGGGATACTGCCTTTAGGACTAATCAGTTAATCTCTCCAGAGAAGTGACAGATACATTCTTGAAACACAGTCCTTCATCCCAGACCTTTCATCTCTGAGTGTCTTTTCATGATACGTTTGTTTCTCAGACGTAGACTGTGCTTTCCCTGTGTTTGGAAAATGCTTACAGGATATTTTGGTTGCCTTACAAAGATAACGTTTACAAAGAAAAGGTGAATTACTTAATTGAGATGAAGGAAAATGAAAGCAGGAAGAGCTGAGAATAACAAAGTCACAGAGAGAAGCTTTGGGTTGTGTTCTCACCAGTTAACTGGAAGTTTTGCAAAGGGATGTTTGGAAATCACTTGTGAGTTCTGCAAGACTGACCACCACAGAGCAAAACTAAATGTTTCATTGTCTAGCACCATCAAAAGGGAAAGCAGGAGAAAATGTTCAGCATTTGCAGCCTTAGATTTGGTATTCAGAGTCATCTGTCCTTGCCTGATACTTTTACAAAACATCCCTTGCATGGAAGGGATCACTTTGCTGGGTACTAGAAGCTACTGTGAAGTACTGAGGCCCATAATTTCTGTGGATTGAAGAACATTGGTGGGTATTCAGTGCTTTGCAAGATGAAGTCTTAAACATAGCTGTGTAGATAAATTTGTATATGCAATATTTAATATAAAATAGATAATACTTAATATTTAAATAGATATAATTTTACATTTATTACAAAATCTGAGCTCAAAAATATGGCAGACAAATTAGATCTTCAGAAAGAGAGCACATTTTAATCTGTGTGGTTAGTTCCAAGAAAGAAATGTCCAGCATCAGTTAGTGCCATTTTCAGTGCTATTTTTAATAGTACACTCACAACATAGGATTTGACTACTGAATTAGATCATTGGCCCTTCAAGTCCAGAGATTTTAGCTATTCTTGTTATGAAAGGAAGGCAGAGAGACCTAATATAGTTCACCTTGCCAGTTGTTAAATGCTGTATATGGGTAAGAGATGTTATCCTGACATTTTTAGTGATCTGCTCATGCCCCCCAGCATCATAAAGATGTGATTACTTTTAGCTCAGAAACTTTATTACAGGTAAATCGTATCGTGCGGCTGCTCTGCCTCATACAGTGTGATCGCGCCCATAGTATGACTCTTAGGATCAAAATATTAAGCTGGAGGACAGATGGGATATTGTAAAGTCATTCATGTTCGCTTATTACGGAAATTTGTTTTATTTTGGGACACTCAGTGTTGACTTGCACTGACAGACATTATGCATTGCCGAAGAATAGATGCTGTTCACTGAGACTGATACTTGAAAGAGCTCAAGTTACAAGTGCGTGTGCTTGAGTACTAGTAAAAATTGACAGGCTCCTGTTTTTGCTGGTGTGCCCACATGAATGATCACCATGTTTATCTGTTTGGGGGTATAGAGAGGTGCAGACCCTTGCTTGCTGAGCTTTATTTAAACATACCTGTGTGATGCCCTCCTAAAAAGCTGTTGCGCCAACTGCTGCCCTCCACATCTCGTGATTCTGCCTGGAGAGTGACAGGGAGTGGAGCTGCGCAGCATCGGTGCATATTCTCTGTCTTAACAGTTGCAATTGATGGGGTCCCAACATGAATAGACCAGCTGTTGGCAGTCTTCTTTTAAATGCCAATATACTGGGCATTTAGGCATGAATGTTTCTGTTTGCATTATGCAATGTGTTCTTTACGCACCACTTAGCTGTAAGTCAGTAGGCACAAAGGGCTGTGTAACTGGATTTCAAGCCTCAACAAGGGGCAGTTTATGAAAATCTCTTCTCCTTTAACTCCTGGGTTCTTGCAGGATGTACCAGAGAATTAAAAACACTTAGCATAGCCATGCCAACCTTCTTGCTGTTAATGCTATCCTCAAAAGATCTTTGCTGACTGGCAGCAGTTAGGTGTTACTAAACACTGAGAGAAATGAAGAAATGTTTCCTTTGCTGGCACACAGGCTTAGGAACAGTATGGCTAATGATAACCTTTGTAGCTATACAAGTTAAGTTGGAGTCATTAAAATCTCAGGCATCAGGGCAAGTAGCAGTCATCATGGAATCAGGATTTTTCCCCAAAAAAAGCTGAGATGCTTGGATGTGTAAAGCCCGTTTATTTTGGTGCTGCGTCCCCTCCTTAGCAGTTGCACAACTGGTTGAATGAACTTTGGGGCATCAGGTATTACGGCAAAAAATCTGGCTGCTGTGAGCGGTACTGCTGAGCAAGCCAGTGGCATCGTCCAGGATGACAAATGAACTTTGCTGTTATTACAGATCAGCTGTGTTTGAGGAACTCACAGAGTATTTCAATAGTCTCAGCCTTACACTGCAAACAAGACTCACAGCAGAGTTGTGCAGTCAGCACTGTAATACAGAGCGTTGCTGGACTAGCCCTGTGTGTTTGAAGTCTGCCTTAATTAATTAAGGGTCCTTGCTTCACTCTGCCTCTCACCTTGCCAGAGGATCTTTGATTTGTCCCTGCAAGATGCCCTGAAGTGAAAGGACTTGAACCAGGAATTACAGGCTGAACTGTTTGACAGCTGGTGGCTATTTTGGAGAAAATTTTATTTTTCATATCAGTGCTCAAATACTTAAATTGCAGACTAACACTGTTATTGCTTTCTAAATTAGTTTTTAGACGATGCTTTTTAGTTAGAATAGGGTGGGTGTGGGTGGGTGTCAGAGAGGGGGAGAATGAGCATGAATGTGCTTTGAGATGGATTGCTAACTGAAGAGCATAGGCCCTGGAAAGAGTGCAAGGCATTTAAAAGATGAACCATGCAGAAGACTCTCCACAAGCAAAGCTTTTTATGTAGCTATCAGCAGGTTCCTTAATGGTTTTATAACTGTAAATGCTGTCTATGCATTACTGTGTGTGGGAGTAATGAGCATTAGTTAAAAGAGGAAAATAAAAAAAGTAAACTAAGACATTAGTGCTGCTTATTTTTTTTCTTCTTTTTTGTCTCCTGACTTAAACCACCTTGCTGCAAACCAATGATTCTGCCATTTATTTTGCTAGGTTAATAAAAACAAGAAGTGGCGTGAGCTGGCAACTACCTTGAACGTTGGCACTTCGAGCAGCGCAGCCAGCTCCCTGAAAAAACAATACATTCAGTACCTGTTTGCCTTCGAGTGCAAGATTGAGCGAGGGGAGGAGCCCCCTCCAGAAGTCTTCAGCACTGGAGATACTAAGAAACAACCTAAGATTCAGCCGCCATCTCCTGGTAAGTCAAAAATCTGCAGCTTCTTACACAACCATTTTTTGAATGCAAAAGATACTAGGTTGCAGTCTATGTGTTTAGCAGCATGTCTTGCTAATGCTGGAAAAACGACAGGGATAAATACATTGTTGGCATCTTCTTTTCAAAGTTGGAGCTAGCTCCTGAGTCAAATCAGATTTAACTCTGAAGGGCCATCGGCAGTCATGTGTCTAGTTTGTCATTGCTCACTCTAACATGTAAAGACGTGTGCGCCAGCATACCCTTAATATTCAGATTTACAATGGCATGGTAAAAAGAATAGCATTCTGCATAGATGCGTATGCGCGGTAAGGCAGGAGGCAGCCAGTACTAAAAGGAGCGTCCGTTTGTCTAAAGATCAGATTCTGGTACTTGCACTTCCCTTGCTGTAACTCTGTAGCTGCATTTTCTACAGAACTGCTGGTCAGTGAAGCTTCAGTTGGAGTCAGGATGGCAGATGCTGGACTGATCAGTGGGTCTCAGATGACTGCTCTGATACAGCCCATGTTGAATGTGTGGCAGATGGAGAGAGTATGGTGTATCCCCACCGCCAGACCTCGTAGTTTGGAGGCACGCTCTGTGTTCTTTTGTTGCTAATCCTGTATGTCAGATAAGTCATTAGCATCGCAGTCTTTATCTTCCCATCTGAAAAATTGGAACTGGAATTGCTTTATTTTGGCTGTTCTTTTTGCGTGTATGGTGTGGTGTTTGAAACCGTACTACTGCTTTCTTTCTAAACTTATTTAACTTAAGACTCTCAAGACTTGATAGTCATTATTGATATTCAAGCCAGGAAATTTCTTAAGTAGAAATGTTTTAAGTACATAGGAAGAGGTGAAGTACTGGTGTATGATGTTGACTTCTGGACTACCCATGGAAGAAGAAAAAAATCCTTTGATTTGCTGGTTATTGGGCTTTTCTGACCAACAAAATAATTTGACAAAATTGTGAACTACCTTCACGATTACTGTTAGGCAGATCACCTTCTCTTATTGCCAAGAGAATATATTTCCTGGAATGTTTACAGCAGTTTCCTACATTAGAAGGCAATTTTAGGAAAGTATTAAATAACTTAATTTTTGTTAGTGCAGTTCACTGACTGAAAATGGGAAGTGGCAAGTCAGGGACCCAGCAAGCTCTGCAGGCAGTTTGTAGGCTGCATGGCTCCAGTATCCCATTATGGATACTAGAAAATTGCAATGACCTTTATAATTACATAATACAGTTCTGGCCTTTACAAGATCATTTCTTATGATAGTGCTTTGTCAGTACAGAAGAAGATAATGGTAATAAGGTTTAAATCTTTCTCAGCCTGATGTATTCAGTGTAAGGATTTGGGGGAGTGTTTGGATAAAATCTTCCTAGGTACATCTCTCTGTGACTTAAGTTTCCTCCACCTTGTTAACACCTAGGGCTGTCAGGTGCCCCAGTGCTGATCATTTAATAGAGAAGATAACTAGGTTACTTGCAATGCAAATTTAGAAGATGCAGGAAAACACTTGGTACTAGAATTGAAGCCTGTAGTCCAAACGTTTTATCTGTCTGAAATGAGTACAGAGTGTCGTGAATGTGTGCTGCTGCAAAAAACAAAAGATGTTGGACTGTCACCTCCTGAGAAGGCTGGTAAGGGGAGATGAAACTGTTAGACTTGTTAAGGAGGGTGAAGAGAATTCATCTGTTTCTAAAACTAAACAGCAGTACTAAAAATGTAGGAGTATTTTGTTTTGCTCTCTCCTCCCTTACCCCTCTCCCTCGAGCACCGCTCTCAGTATTTGGTTTGGGGATGATCACTATAAATTGGATGAATTTTGGGATGAAGAACCATGATTTAAATATGCAAACTGAAACAAAGATAGAAATGTCAGGCATACCACTTTTACAGGGTCCTTTTGCATCGTGGCGCTACAGATGAAAATGGCAAAGTCCAAGTTTAAATTTATCATAACATTCTAGGAAGCTGTCTATGAGGAGAACTGAAACTATTTTTCTAAAATAAAAACACAGCAGGACATAGAGACTAGAAGAGGGGGAAGCAAGCAAAGATCTCAAGGTTTGTTTTGTTGGTGAAAAAAGAGCTTGTGTTACTGAATGGAACTGCACTTCTGTGTGGAGAAAGGCTTTCGCAGTGTGTATCAGCTTTAGTACATGAAATCCCGCTGAGGTATAGATGCTGCAGAGTACAAGCCTGTTCTCTTTAATAGTCGGCTTTTTTTCTTGCTCCTTTTCCTTTAGTATATACCAACATTAACATTTTAACTGCACAAAAGCAGCAGAGATGTAGATGTACTTTAGATAATCTGTTACTCTTTGGCATTCAGAGGGAACAGGAGCCCAATACAACAAGAAAGAGTAGCTTCCAAAGGTCCTTGCTTTAACCATTAGCCTCTGTTGTGCAGTTAGTTCAGTGTAGGCAGAGCCACTTTGAAGCCAAATCCA
The DNA here is from genome assembly GCA_035590275.1 of Ibycter americanus. Taxonomy (NCBI): domain Eukaryota; kingdom Metazoa; phylum Chordata; class Aves; order Falconiformes; family Falconidae; genus Ibycter; species Ibycter americanus. Next base: position 49,196,709 of record JAVJGI010000062.1, read on the forward strand.
TTTGCAGAGAACTAGTTACGGTATTAGGGCTGAAGTTAATTCTGATAAAAAAGCAGGGAAACTTGTCTCAGAGGGGAGGGTGTTGTATTTTGTCCAGTTCTAACCAGCTGATGCTATGAGAATTTAAAAATCAGCTGATCTTCGTAAGGTGCCCAGGTCTATGTCAACTGTTGGCTGCTCTTTTGCTGCATAGAAGATCAGAGAGAGAGAGAGAGAGGCATTGTAGGTCTTCATAAGCATCCTTCTAGGACTCTAATGCTTTCTAGAAGTGGCTGCAAAGACAAAACGCTCTTCCTGTCATGCGTGTTTGATAGTTTTGACCAAAAGATGCACAAAAAATCTTATGTGGCAAATTCTAAACTGAAAAGAATTCTGGGGGCCATTATGCTAAGCACTAATGGGTGCTGGAGAAGAAATTTCAAAAGAGCATCAGCATGAAGGAGTTCTTTTTTGTTTCTGTACTCTGGCACTGTAAATGCTTAGCTGCAGTATGCGGTTATGTACGCATGACTCTCAGAATTACAGACTGTTTATCCTATACTGAATGAACACGATGGCCACAGTGGTACAGCCGAGGATGCTCCTGAGTAACACTCAGCAGCTGGCCCTCATGTCAGCAGAGATTTCATTACAGCAAACCTGGAAAATTGTATGCCTGTGTCGGAAAGGGAGCGAGAGCGCGCCAAGAGTGTGTTCCCTGCGTTTCCTTGGCAGCAGAGAAACAAGTCTTGGGGAAGGGGAAGGCAGGGCGGGGGGGGACACGGCACAGCACTACACGACACAGCCATTCAGTGAGTGCATCTGTAACCAAACCCATCCGTCTCTGCTGGCGGGTGGCTGACTGAAGTGCTATTATTAGCAGGCAGGTGATGTCATGGAGCGTGTCATGGGGCCAGCCAGGGAATCCCCACAGAAGATGGATGGGCAAGGGGTCGGGAGGGGTGGATGGGGGGACAGATAGAGGTGCTCCCCGTGCCCACCCAGGGGGGCCCTGCCACAGCCAGCAGCCCCTAGCCTGGCCTAACTGGGGCACCAGGTTCGTGCTGTGTAAATTATCTTCCCAGCGTGGTGGCTGGCTGTTCACTCTGAAGTATGTGAATGTACTTAACCTTCAGTAACCTTTCCATTGTTTACTTTAGAGTATACATTTGTAGCTTCTGGCAAAAGGTAGGGATATCCTAGAGAGCAGGTCAGGCCTCCTATTAATGGAGTTTCAAGAGGTTGCATTCTTCTTTTCTTGGGATTGTTTGGGTTTTTTTCCCTGAAGGGAAAAAAATGCTGGCAAGAGAAAGATTTTTTTTCTTAACTGCATATTTCTGTTCTGGTAGATAAAGGGTCTTTCCTGAAAGCATACTTACTGCCATGCAGGCTTTGCAAGGAAAAAGCCATGCCAGCGCTCTAATTCCGTGCTGCCAAGAATAGCGCATGCTGTTGAGTGAACTGTGGAAGAGTTTATAGGACCTCACCTTCTTACTGACAAAGATGTTGATTTTATTTCATTTTGGATGGATTTTCTATTGTTAAAAGCATATTCTTACAAATCCGTTATGACACTTGAAAGACAAGTGTTGCTTAGATGTAGATGTGAGATGAAGAATTCAGTAGCTATGTACACACAGGTTTTTTTCCTGGACACGTCCCCAAGTCAGCTGCAGGATCATGTAAGCAGAGATTACCTATTCTAAAAGAACGTTGTTTGTCTTCCTTCTTAGTTCTTTAATAGTGAAGCTTATGAAGAACTTCAAAAGATACAGCTTCTATTTCAGGATGTCCACAATCAAAATTAAACATCTACCACCATAATAAAAACCCTGCAAGGATAGATGTAAAAAATTAAGAGAGCAGCTTAGCAAACGTAAAATTTAAGGTGAAAGACGGAAAAGGAATGTGGTGCTTTCTTGCAGAGAAGAGGGTTGTTTTCATATTCTTCAACTAGAAAATATTGCTGATAGCAATGTATGTGTGAGAGAACATAGCTAGTTTGTATTTAACATATGTGCAGACAGGCACCTGTGTGCACATGCTATATCCGAAAACTGTTTGAAGTACATTGCTTTGATGCAAAGTCAAATGTTCAAAAGTTAGGAAATGCCAGAAGTGAGATATAATCTTTGCAACCTTAATTATGTTTCCTTGTGCATATACAGTTCAATACACTCTTAATTATGCAGTCGCATTGAAATTTTTTCCATGAGATGTCTGTGTCATTCAGTGCATAGAATAAACAGTGACCAGTGAATAACGAGCTATTCAGTATTTTGTGTTATCCTCACTTTTCAGTACACAGCCCTTACTTGTGCCACAGTTTTCAAACAGAGAGTTAAAAATGTATTCCTTGTTTTCTCTCATCTTCACTACAACTGTATTTGAGGGCTTTAAAAAATCATTAATCAGACTTTGCAATACCTATCTGAGAGGGAAAGTAAGATGATTCCCATTCTACAGAAGAGGAACTGGGCTACCAAAAAATGTACAACATGAATATCTGCTAATTCTAGGTGCCAGTTTTCTAAGTTTGGCCATGTGTAGCCCTTTATATGACCTCATCAGTTGCCCTACATGTTCTGCACAGCTGGAAATCAGCACCTCTAAACAGACTGTCTGAGAAAAGGAACACACATCTAAGAACCTCTTGTGCAAAATTTCACTCATATGCCCAGTTCTGGACTCTTCCCAGTGTTGAACTCTTTGTCTCTTCATCCAGCCTCTTACGGTACTTTCCCCGTAGTTTAACTCTCATTAGGTACATTTCTGGGCTTTCTTGGTGTTCCCTGTTGTGTAGGACTGTGTCCATGCAACTTCAGACTTTTCATATTCTAATTTGATCTTGGCAGCATCCGTGTCTCCTTTGCAGATTCCCAGTCCCCTTGACGTTCTCCTATTCTCCTTTTCTGTTGATGGTCAGAAACCCTGTTGCCCTGCCTTTGCTTGCCAACCTCCAGTTGTTAACTATGAGAGCTTGTGCAGGGTGGCTTCCTGGCTATAGGTTCTCACACTCAGCTCCACATTCAAGACTGCCCAGATCAACCCAGGAGCTGAATTACAGTGAGAGTCCTGCTCACCTGCAGCCTGAAATAAGTACAAACTTCAGATCCTTTTAGAAAGATCCTTTCAGAAAACCAAGCAGTGAATATATAGCAAGTTAATAATCTGTACATATAAACAGGTATTTTTACAAATTTATTTAACCAAATCAGAATCAACACTGGAACAGCAAGAGTACTTTCCCTGTCACAGACACATCCCCCAGCATTACCCCCAAGTCTTTTTTTCAGACAATGAAGGGACCACTGGTACTGTGTATGAAAAAGGTGACCAAACATATACTTGGCTTGGAAGGCTCACAGAAAAATACAGAAGAAGAGGACCATATATTTTCAAAGGCATATATTTAGAAAAAGCTGGCCAGTTACAGCTTAAAATTTCCAAAATAAAATCATCTTGAGGGAAATTGGCAAAAGTACTGAAAATCACATCCTACAAGAGGAAGTTAAGTTGCTTAAAAAATTTTACCTGCTCTACAAACAGTAACCGTTGAGTACGTACTTATCTTACTCTTTCTCAAGGAATGTGCTATTTACATTGATGCTATTACTAAAATACAGATGAACTATTCAGTGGCCTGTGAGTGTGTGACATAGAAAGAATTGTCTTTGCGGTTGCTTGTAGGTTGCTTGGACTCCTCTTGGTAGCTGATGATCACCTAATCCAGAGACTGAAACACTTGCAGTCTCGTTCTGTAGAAATGTCCCAGATCCAATAGTGGTCAAGAGCAAAGTGTATTAACAAAGCAGTAGCAGAAATTTTGCACTTCTCATGATAGCATTTGCCTTCCATTTTTTCAGCTGTTTATAACCAGTTATTTAAAAAGAGGCGGGAGGAAAATAACCAACCTTACAACCACCACTGAGCAGACAGAAATTTATCTTGTAGCTTCTCAGTTGGATATCTTTTTGCTTTTAAACCTTTACTTATATAAGAAGATTATATAAAACATATTGTTATTCATAATAAAGATTATGTGTTCATGCAGCCCATAAATACTGAAAAAATATTTTTCTTGTTTTCTTTAGGTTTACTTTAGATATGACTTAAGTTCTTGCTCAGGTAGGATAGGGAAGAACTTAATCGCGGCTTAATGGCCCACCATAAGAGAAATATGCAGGGTTAGGCAATACCATATTTACAGTAAGTGTATGGGTACACTAAGATGTTCACTTACATGGTTCTAATAAGATGGTGTGTAACAATGTGTGGCTTAACTCAGAAATGCTTTCAAGCTTTTCAGAAGTAATCTAGAATTGTGTTTAAAGCTCAAGGGCAGGAAAATGATCCTGGCTCACTCAGGGGTCATATATACAGAGGGCTCATTTTATGTGAATATGATGATTTTTTTTCTGTTATCAAATGGATTTGTTTTATTATAGTACCAAAGCCTTCAGTCAACTGTAGCATTAGTTGTTGCAAATGTTGTTGTTACTGTATTAATGCAATCAGAGAGCTTTTCTTAAACTTTTTCTTGAACCTCGTTACTATGTGAGCATGATCCAAACATGCCTCAGAAAGCTGAGGACAAGAACAATGTGATCTGCACAATGTGGATTTTACATATGCATTTGCCACTGAGACTGATTTCCAGATAGTGGAACATGTGTTACAGATATAAATGAAACACATATAAAAAAGGTGTTCTTCAGTTAAAAACAAGCTCTGCCTGTCAAGATGATGAGTGTTCCAGGATTCTGAGTCAATTATAAACCACTCTCTCTTTCACACACAGAAGAAGAGCTCATATTGCTTGTTCCAATTTTCCCTCTAACATACAAAGTTTTGTTAATTGGTTGCTGAATGTAGTCAGGCACTATAAAATGCTTACATGACAGTTCATAAAAAAGAAGGACCTCTCAAGCCAGAGCCATGTCTTCCTGAGTCTTATTAGATTTATGAATTCTTTCTGTTGATAATTTTTTCCCCCAATTGCATCTAAAGATTTGAATCCTACAAGTTCTCCTCAGGTAGAATTTCTGCTGCAAGGCCAATCAGATCCAAGGCTTAGATGTTGTTACTAATTCCAATTTACCACCTTCTAAATCAGAAAACTACTATGTCAGGTCTTTGGGGTAGGGCCATGTTTCTCCTCAGTAGTCATATGAAAATAGTAACTTCAGTGTCTACTTTAAACAAGACTGGTCTAGGTGTATTTTATCATTAGCTTGTATGATGTATTCATGTAATGCCCTTACTACTTCTCAGTCTTACTGGAATAGAACAGTATACACTTTTCTACACTTGTTGTCATATCAAGAATATAACCATTTGCCATGGTTAAGGAGGACAGTAGTGCAGGTACTCTATTGCTTTCTGAGATCTCAACACAGACGTTTTTGCAGATGAAATAGCTGCTTTGCAGAATTGACCTGGTCTTGTTACATGTGCTTTACCATGACCCTAACTACTTTTTGTTAAGACGTCCACTGCTATTTTCACAATTTTATTATGAGTGTTATCTATAGTCTCCGGTTCACATTCTGCTTTCAGTGATCACTTCCTTTTTATCCCAGATTGCCTTTTGCATTTCTTTAATACAATCTTATGCTATGCTGTCTCAAAGATGGCATAAGGTTGCAGTGTGCCACTAATCATCTGCTATGTTTCACCATGGAAATGTCTGCCTTTAGTGGTAAATGAAATTACGAATTTATATTAATATAACAGTTTAAATTTCTGAGGGAAAGCTTCTGGCTGAAATTTGCCTTATAAACGTATGTGTGTGGTAGTGATTATATATAGAAGCTCTGCCAAAGAACAACCTTCATTTACTCTGTTGTGAACTATAGACAGTTAACTTTGTATCTCTGACCTCTGATTTAAATGATCCTTCATCTAGATGATTTCTATTCCTGTTGCTTCAGGCAGCAGATTAAATTAATGGTTGTAGGAAAGATGATGGCTATTACTGCACAGCGTATCCTGATCTCAGAGGATTTTGGAGAAGTTACAAAGTACTGAGATGCATGGTATAAGCAGGCTTATGGGAGAAAGAACCAGTTTCTCTCCTTGATTATTATTTCCACAGGAATTTGGCTGCTACCTTATAATATTTCCTTTTTCTTTAATTTCCCAGCTAATTCTGGTTCCTTGCAAGGCCCACAGACTCCACAGTCTACTGGTAGTAATTCCATGACAGAAGTGCCAGGCGATTTGAAGCCCCCAACACCAGCATCAACACCTCATGGACAGATGACACCTATGCAGGGTGGCAGGTATGGAAAGAGCTTTGCTTCGTTTTTTTGGTTGAGCTGTAGTTCTGCAAGAGTTTAAGCCAGTCTTTCCCTTTCCCAACTGCTCAGGCACTCATCTGATTCTGTGGTGAACCAGTCAGAGCCTTAAAAGCAGCAGAAAACTATTTCTTTTTGGAGGGGAGAGAGGGAAAGGGAGGAAGGAGTAGGAGCTGCATTAGCTTTCTAAACACCAGAGAAGGATCAGACAAGCACCAATGCAAAGGGGGATGTGTGCGTATATGAAGAGTGGGGAGGAAGGTAGAACCCAGCAGCACCAACTTAGAACCACAGCCTACCCTGTACTCCTCTGGTATACAGATCCAGCCATTCATGCTCAGGAAGGAGGAATGTGTGGTTTTAAGGTGTTACTTAAATTCAAATTATGAAAAGCTTATATAGTAACAGTGGTTGGGATAGCAGAGGATTCAACTGGACGGACCATGAGATCTCTTTCAGTTCTGTGTCCTGTAAGTCACACAGACTGGCTTAATCTGAAGTGAAGCCTTCTTGCTATTTGTTAAGGATCCTTAGCCCACTGAGGTCCAGCAAAAAAAGTTCTTGTTGACTTCGGCAGGAAAGTATCTGAGCTCTGAACTATGTACAGAGTCACCCCAACCTTTACATAATTAGGTTCTTTTTTTCGCCCTCTGTAATACTGCAGAAAGGATAACAAGAACCTTTTTAAATCATCTTTGACTCAGAATGAGTTTTCATTCACTATGTAAAAAAATTTCTTTTTCATTAAGAATAAATCTGATAGTTATCAGGGAAACTCCATTTTCCAAGCCGAATTTTTAAGGGCTTTAGAATAAAGCTGGCTGCAATCGTAAAGGTTAGTGCCTCTCCATAAGAGTAAATGTTATTTGGGAGGTAAATCAAGTGTTGCTGTTTAGTCTTTCCTCTAGTAGGAGTGCAATGGGGTGCTTGGTAAATTTGAAAGGTAATAAATACGAAATTGATAAAAAGTAATTCTGACACAGCATATGATCTGTGGAGCTCACTGCCTTGGGGTAGTGAGGCAAATAGCTTAGTGAAATTTCAGAAAGGTTTAGACTTTTATGTGAGTAATAGGAACACACACAGTTGAATTGGATTAAAAACGCTGATCTTTAAGGTAAGTAGCCAGATAAGCTTAAGGGAAAAAAATGGGAAGATTTTTTAAATGATTGTCCATTGTGAAAGTTTCTTGCATCTTCCTCAGATGTATCCTGCACTGATCACTGCCACAGCATCATGGGCTAGGTGTATTATAGCCCAGTGTTTTCATAATTCTTATGACTACATGATGATGTTAATGCCTCCTTTTTCTCATCTGCTAGAAACAGCGCAGTTAGTGTGCATGATCCCTTTTCTGATGTAAGTGATTCAGCATTCCCAAAGCGAAACTCCATGACGCCAAATGCACCATACCAGCAGGGAATAAACATGCCAGATATGATGGGAAGGATGCCATATGAGCCGAATAAAGATCCTTTCGGTGGAATGAGAAAAGGTATTTTCTTTGTGGGAGCTTAAGTGTTCTTCCCTAGTTCTATGTAATCCAGAGGTTCTAGTCGTCGGAATGAGCTTTCAAACTTTGCTGGTTTTGCCATTGGTAAAATGGTATCCTTGTAGCAAAAAGAGAGGTGCAGTACAATTGTGTTTCATTCTGGGCTGGTCATATTTTCCCCTCTCAGAGTCACACTGTTTATTTTAGACTTGACAAAATCCTAAAAATGCTTGTAGGAATACATTTCAGGAAATGGCATCAATTCATAGGGTTAGATTTTGTGCCACACTGTATGTTTCTTGAAAGTGATTAGCCACTCTGCAAATCAGATGCTGGACTTCAGTGTTAAGAATGTGAAGTGGTGAAGCAACATGCCTGGTTGTAATAGGGCTGAACTGGGTATTCACTGTGCAGCACTGAGCAAGTCTGCTAATGCCCTGTGTCTCAGTTACCTATTTTTCAGAATAGGAAAGCTAATTTTTTCTCAGTTGGACAGCCCCTGACAAAAGGTGATAAACACACTCAAAGTCAGTTTATTTTTAGAAAGCAAAAATGAAAATTCACATCAACCCTGACTCTTGTCCTTTTGGGCACTTAACCTACAGATGGTTTTGTGGATGTAAAAGCAGATTTGTAAAATGTGCTTAAAATGAATTGATCTTGCATGCCTCATATATAGGAAAGTGGGAGGAAAGAGCGCAAGCAGGGCTTACAATGGCTGCGAAGACAAGAGCAGATGGAGGAGATGAAATTTAAGAAGTGGAAACTAAAAGGAAGCAAAAGGCAGGAATAGGAAGAAGAGGTCCAGAAATCAGGGACAATAGATAGGTGATGAAGTAGGGAGATGCTTCAAAAGATGTGGCTAATCTGATGTGATTGTGTTTTAAACCTTCCCTTTAAATCCTTTTGCCTGGACTGTGGACACTAGCATAAGTTGGAGGAAGGGAAAACCCTCTCTGCCTTAGAGTCACTTCAGGTTTTATATCCATGTGAGATCAAGTGGGTTTATTACACTTTGTTGTATGTTTCACATGTATCCTGTCAAAGAAGAAATGTCTCTGTTCAGTATCTACTATGAAGGACTAAAAGATAGAGTATCTTCCTCTGTTTGCTTGGGGATTTATATCCAGTAATACGCCCATCCTGCTCAAGAAGTTACACTGAGACACAGTATCCTTTCCATAACTAAATTACAGTATACATGTATGTGTGAGGGCTTTATGGGGAGAAAAAGAGCCTGATTCTGACAGCGTTGTAATCCAAATGAGGAGATTTGCTTTCATCTGTTTTGTAAGGTTTACATTTGCATTCATACTTAGCATTGTTTGGGGTGAAAAGAACAGGAGTGAGTTCATCCTCAGCTGTGAGGACCACAGGGAAGAAACTGCCTGGTGCCTGATGAGCTCAGTTCCATAGGATGAGATTACTTTCCTCGCTTGCAGCTCCTTAATATAACCATCATCTTGGTAGTGGTGCTGCTTCATGTGTTTTCATCAGACCCTTGAGAGCTTGTCAGACACCAGCTAATTCTCCTTGGCAGTGTTAGAGATCTGAACATTATTTTAAAATACATCATTTAATAGAAAGATATCTTGAAACACGCAGAATAATATATTTAATTTCCCTTATTGTTGCAGTGCCTGGAAGCAATGAGCCTTTCATGACCCCTGGACAAATGCCTAACAGTGGAATACAAGATATGTATAACCAGAGTCCATCTGGAGCAATGTCCAACATGAGCATGAGCCAGCGACAGCAGTTCTCTTATGGAAGTGGCTATGACAGGAGGTGAGTCAATCTTCACAAAAAAACAAAGCCCATTAGTGAAAATTATGCTGTCTCTCCCCTTCTCATTCTCCCATTACACCTTGCAGAGAACATAGCAGCCTACATTTCCTACAGCATCTTAGTAAATCACTGGAAGTCAAACCACTGGTAATAATTGAATCTAGCTCTTCACAGAAATTAATAATGAGGAATTGTCACACCTTAGAAGTCACTCAAGCTGCAGCAGATCAGCACATGGGTGTTTGACAGCTGCCTTCAGCTGGCGGCTGGGCTGGGCTGTGATGGCATAAAGTAGCACCTGAGTTAGTCTGCTGGCCATGTTTTCACCTGAACAGTTGTTGGTGGGCTTTTTATGAAAAACAAAATGCACAGCCTAAATATGTCTGATTTGTGGTCTGTTAGTGAATTGCCTTTGGAGAGTCTGGAGTCTGTTGTCTGAGCTGTAGGGGCACCAGTCTTGCAGTGTATCCATCAGGACCCTCATAAGTTTGTCTTTTAGTGAAGTACACAAAAAAAATTTGGTCCTCTTTTGTTTATCCCAGGAAAGGCTTTGGGGGGAAAAAAAAAACCCAGTAAAATCACTGATGTCTAAGCATTGGTATAGGAAGCAGAATGGTTTGGGAATGTTTGGATTATATTAAGTATTCTGGTAGGTTTTGCAGCTCTGGCTGTATTCCTACTTTTACTTTCATTAGGCTGTGTACTTTAGCTTCATGTTTTGTTTCCTGATGGTAGCACAAGTGGTGCAGTGTGGGTCTTTTAAGTGCAACGGTGGAGTAGTTTTCAGTCAGTAGTTTGAAGCAGTAGATGAGTAAAGCAACACAAGTATAATCATGTTGTTCAACAGGTCACATTGCTAGGGAGTCAGTGAGAGTTAAGGGTTCCAGTGGAAGGTGATAAGTCAAGAGAATGTTTTCTTTAAGGGGTGTGTTTTGTTTTATTTTGTTGGCAATTTTGGAGAATAAGTGCTTTTTACAGAATGAGGTTTCCTTTGTCATTTTTTAGGTCGGATCATGGGCTGGGTCCTGAAGGCAGTATGGGACCACCTGGTCAAAGCAACATGGTGCCTTCAAACAGTGACCCAAGCATGTACTCTCCTAATCGTTACCCTGGCCAGCAAAGGTGAACACTGATTTCTCTGTTTGTAATATCTGCAATAACCTGCTAACGAGTGCTAGCAGCCTCTGTGAGAGCACATAGACAGAATACATGGCCTCTTGGTGTGCTACTTCTGTTTAGTCTGTTCTTATTTAGGCTTTTACTGCTGGTTCAGTTTCTTGAGGGGGGGCAGAGGGAGGGGTGGAGGCTTGGGTGAATCAGTTGACTTTTTGTAGCCGTAGAATCAGAGATGTTAGAAAGGGGGTATATGTCCTTCCTTGTGTATCTCCCTGCCAACACTGAACGAGAACACATTTTATAGGCCCAAGTTCTCCAGAGCAGCATTAAATGACACCAGTTCTGAAACTTTCACAGTTCCACCTGGCTTGTGGTTATCCTGTGTCTAAAAAATTGAACATTTAGAAAGTGTTCCCTTGTGTATAACATACATGTACCTTCGCTCAGTTTTATCTTATTGCATGAACCATCTCAGACAACTGTAGACAATTTCCATCAGTTACATTGTTCTTTTAACTGGCATTAGGTAATTTCTCTCCATCCACATCATAATTTTAGGAGATACTGAACAGCTATTACTTTCACTCTGGTCAACTAAAAAAAATGTGAGTTTTCTATGCTTTCGGAAAAATTAGGTCCCATTAGTTCTTTTAATGTGTCAGGTTCCCCAGTCCTCTGTTTCTCTGACTCTCCCTGATATATTACTTCCATAGTTATACTTTAACTGTAGATGTGTTCTCACTGGTAGCGCACAGAGAGGAATTATTTGGTCTGCAATACAGTGTTATTTATTTATCAGTCTTAACACTTTCCAAGTACTTCATTTCAGCAATCTAAATTTCATTCAGATGTACTAAAAATATTGCAGTTGCACTGTAATGCTCCTCAAAGGTCTTAAAGGCCACAGGTAAGTTTCCCAGTGCAACATAACTCTGCCTCTTTTTTGTATGCTTCATTATATAGTTTTAATTAAAAATGACATGAACATTACCAAAATTATGAGTACTGTTTTCACTCAGTAATGATGTATTTAAATGTTATATATTGTAATGAAATTTATACTCACTTTCTGTCACTTATCGTCAGACTAAAATCACTATTTCACTTTAAATTAGCAGTTAACTATTGATTATATTCTGAAATAATCCAGAAAGTGGCTTGTTTGGAGACTAACTTGATAAAACACAAGAATTCTGACTTGCAGGCTTTGAGCTGTACATGATATACTTTTCTACCTAAGATGGGTTCCCTGTGGCTGCAGCTGCCTTTCTTACATCTTTGCTGACAATACCCTATTCCCATTCCTGACTGCTACCTCTAAACCTCTCTGTCGCATCTTCGCTGCTCCTCCTTTCTTCTCTCTGCTTTATCTCCTTCCTTCCACTACCAGCTCCAGCAGAGCTTACTACATCAGACTCAGGACCATACCACATTGTACCTTCACCTTGTTTCCAGATGGCAAATATCTTCAAGGTGCAAGATCATCAGAGTACTTCGCTTTTCCTGGCGGCTTGGAAATTGCAACAGCTCTAAGTGTTGATTTGCATGCTTTGTTTTAGGCATGAACCGTATGGGCAGCAGTATCCAGGACAAGGACCTCCCTCAGGACAGCCACCATATGGAGGACATCAGCCTGGAATGTATCCACAGCAACAGGTAGGAGAGGGGAAGACAGCTATATTCATAACATTTGTTCAATAAATGTCAACCCAAAATTCTGTATACATTCAAAAATGTGTTTATACAATACTTGTCTTTTGGCACAGAGGAACCCTGTAGTTCTGGTCAAAATCACAGTCCATATGAATAAGCAGTGTATGTGCAGCTATAGGAAAATGCATTCATTACACTGGAAGAGTGTAAATTTTAACAGATGTCCTGTGGCTTTGGATGTGTATCAATTGATTGTCCCAAGTTAATAACCAGCAGACTAGGAGAGTATAATTCGTAGGTTAGTAAAGTGATGCAACCTCAATTCCGGAAGCAAATGGGAAAGCTGCGTGGCTGGCAGGTTGAGAGGCCTTAACTTAATGTCATGCAGCCAAGTGAACCCAGCAGAAAACTGGAACAAAGTAGAATGTGCAGCACTCTTAATTATTCAGAATGCTTTGATGGCTCATATGAGATACCTATCTTTAATACAGATCAGATGGCATAGTCCCCACATGTTATCACTAGTAATAATATGGTACAAATACATGACAGGGAACATTATTAGTGTTAAAGATAGTTTAAACATTTGTACATTCCAGTCTCCCTAATTGTGTAATAACTTTGAAAATACAAATTATATTAATTAATAATATTTTTGTTAGGTGTATCATTAATACCTTGTGGGCAAAATCCCATCTTACAAGTCAATAGCAAAACTCCACTGACTTCAGCAGGATCAGTTTCATCCTGCATGTTATCAATTCATTTCTAGTCATACACTAATTAAAGTTGAAGTTAGCTTCCAAAATAGAAAGCATTTCCTTATAATATAAAAATCAAAATGTAAGCTAGTTTTCAGCCAATTTCAGATAGTCCTTTTCAGTTTGGGATAGAGTTTTAGTAGGAAATTCAGGGAGCGGAAGGGAACCTAAAAGAGGCAATCTTAGGATGGACTGTACTGAAAATGTATATAAATTTCAATTTCAGAATTTCTTGCTTATCTCTTTAGTTCATAACATCTCTAAAATAGCATAGTCAAAAAACTGTTCCATTGTTCCTTATGCATATGCTAGCAGTCTAGGTGATTTAGTGGGGAAATTCCAAATATACATAACAGAACAGTTTGTTATATTCCATGCGAATGTGTGCAGGGAATATATTAACTACATGTTCATTTAAGCAAGGGGACAGCTAGAATTCGGAAAAATATACTTGGCCCTGTCCTTAGTGCTGTTTATATGCTTTGTACAATGACTCTTGAATGCAAAATGCATTAATGCAAAAAAGCAGTGAAGAATGAAGGGCAAGGATCCTGGCTGGCCTCAGTCGCTCCCTCTCAGAGGATTCCACTTCTTCATTTAGCTAGGGATTAGGTTGCCACTAGCTTATTTTCAATTATTTCCTACATTTCACTCTATAGTGGTACAGGAAGACTGTGAAAAATGGCCCTTTCGAAGCTACATCTACAGCCTGAAGGCTATAGGGAATGACCTGGGAAGGAGGTGCTTGGAGCATGACCTCCTGGGGCTAATGAAGCACTTCGAGCTGGGTTTTTCAATTCCCGTAGAAATGCTTATTCCCTAAGAGCTATTATGCAGCCTGTCACCTGTGTTGGTGTCTTTCTGTCTTCTGTGAGGTCTCAGAATCCCACATCCCTGGTGGAGAGAAAGACACATTGTGCAGCCTCAGTCTCTTGCTGAACACAGGAGGTTCAGGTGCATCACTATCCTCAGCATTGGGTACCATTAGGCATGTTGCCACTACATACACAAGAGCGCTGAAGTACTTTTTAAAAGGCACATGCTTCGTTCCCAAGTGTCTACTTTAAGCGCTCTGAGTCACTGTGGCAAAACAAACACCACCTTTTTAGGTGTGGCAACTGCCAAGTCAGTTCTTAATGTATAAATTGGCCCCAAGGGTGGAATTTGCCTGCAGCAAGTAGTTTATGTAAGGCTGAAAATAGGTATTTCTCAGATAGCCAGACAGCTCTATAGCAAGTTTAAAAAAAAATACTTTAATGCAATACAGTAGTTGTGGGTTTATGTGCACCAAAGTTGGAAGATGAGCTTATGAATCCCAGAGCTGTTTTAACTGACCCATATTGAATACATACAGAATTTTGTCTGATCTTAACTCTAGTACATTAGTATACATTGTGCAGTGTGGCTGAGCTACAGTTTCTGGGGGAGCCATAACTTTGAGTTTACCATAGATCATATATTCAAAAATCACCCATCTAAATCACATTTTTTGCTTCAGAGCACTCAGTGTGGTTTGAACTGTGGAACAAACTCCCACAGGAACTAAGGACCGCTGCAAACCTTACCACCTTCCTCTTAAACTGCAACATGTCTTTTTTTTGTTCTGCCATCTTAAACATAAATACATACAAGCTTGTATGATTTAAAAACAACTAAACTTCCCCCAAGGTGAAACAGCTTGCCTCACACAACATTCCCTACTTGAGAGGGTGAGAAACAAAGAGGGAATAAACCATAGGTGGCAGCTGTTTAGTTACATTGCTTAATTCATTACTGATCAGCAGGGTAAGAACCTGCATAAACTAGAACAGAACATTTGGATGTGACCATTTGCTGTAATAATCTCACAGTAAATTAAATGTGATTAGGATGATTTGGGAACAGGAATGGTTGCCCAAACAGGACCGTGGTCCTGGGAATTACACAGAGTAGCAAATGCAACAGAATGTTTTCTCATACTAATAAATTTACTGTGTGTAGGCCTATGCCCTGTCGTAAGATCCAGTGTTTCAGACATGTATGCTTGCAGCATATCTTGTTATTTTAGGATTTTATTCAGTGCCTGTCTCTTTAAAATATTCACTGAGTGGTTTTGAATTTTTTAAAGATTTTTCTTCTTAGTAGACTAAGCATAAAAAAGAAGTGAAAATATTTTAGTTGGTCAGGACCATTGCCTTTTCGTGCATGTTTGAAATGACCAGTGGAATTTAATCTGACAGATAGGAAAGGGAAAGGGAGAAAATAAGAGAAAGCATAAGAAAATTTAGCCCAAGGATAAGTTTCCTTTTAATATTAAGTTAAAAGCACAGCAAAACAGAGGCTTAAAAAGAAAGCACTGAATCAAGCCTAACCATAGCACTGTGTGCCTGACTCTGGAATCAGCACAGTCCTTCTAGAACTAAGTGCTTTCAGCTTTTTAAATGAGCTTCCAGCCAATATATTTGTATTGTGTATGGAGTAAAAGTGATGCATCTTCTTTCCAAAATTTTTTTTCAGAACTATAAGCGGCACATGGATGGCATGTATGGGCCTCCAGCCAAACGCCATGAAGGGGATATGTATAACATGCAGTATGGCAACCAGCAACAGGAAATGTATAACCAGTACAGCAACGCTTACACAGGGCCTGACAGGAGGCCCATGCAGGGACAGTATCCATATCCATATAACAGGGAGAGGATGCAGGGCCCAGGACAAATGCAGCAGCATGGAATACCTCCCCAGATGATTGGTGGCCCCATGCAGTCATCATCCTCCAGCGAAGGACCTCAGCAGAACATGTGGCCAACACGCAATGATATGCCTTACCCTTACCAGAACAGACAAGGTCCAGGAGGCCCTGCACAGGCCCCACCGTATCCAGGGATGAATCGCACTGATGATATGATGGTACCTGACCAGAGGATAAACCACGAGAGTCAGTGGCCTTCTCATGTCAACCAACGTCAGCCTTCTTATATGTCATCCTCAGCCTCCATGCAGCCTATCACTAGACCTCCTCAGTCATCTTACCAGACGCCACCCTCTATGCCAAACCACATCTCTAGAGCTCCAAGTCCAGCATCCTTCCAGCGCTCTTTGGAAAACCGTATGTCTCCAAGCAAGTCTCCTTTCCTACCCTCCATGAAGATGCAAAAGGTTATACCCACAGTTCCAGTGTCACAGGTCACAGGACCTCCACCCCAACCACCACCAATTAGGCGAGAAATTACCTTTCCCCCAGGCTCTGTAGAAGCATCCCAACCAGTCTTGAAACCAAGACGAAAGATTACCTCAAAAGATATTGGTAAGCATCAAAACAAAAGCCAAATACTGAAATAGGTTGGGAGATAGGGACTTTGATTTTTATTTTCTTTTATGTTTTAAGACTATTTTGACAAATAGTTAACTTTGGTAACTATAATGTGATGGTCTTCAATAAAAATGTAATAACATATGCATCAGTGAGGATGATAGGTAAAACTCATCTCAGACAATCTGACATGAAATGAAAGCAATATTTTATATGGAGACCTCAGGTCTCCAGGAGTGCATTAAGAATGAAGCTTGCCTCAGATTTCCAAATGGTATGTGTTGAAAGGTCCTACAGAACATCTGTTAAATCACCAATACGATATTTCGCTGAGCAAAGCTTTCTGTGGTCTTGTTCCATGGAAGCTCATGCTGTTCTGCTGTGTAGTTATAGTCTCTGCCTCACTTGAATGGCCCATTTATTTACTCCATATTATTTGTCATGTTTGTTTCTCCCCCTGTTCTTTCCCAAGTATTTTCTTATCTTCAAGTCCTGTTACATTTCATACATTCAAGTTCCCATACTTCAAGTTCCCACACTCCTGACAGAGTATTCTATCTTTATTTACCAATTATTTGGTTTAGTCAACTTCTCTAACTTTGTACCTTTAATTTGGCTTCAAAGTTGGGAAGAATGGTCCTGTTAAGATATTCTCCAGTATTAAGGCTGAGCAGCAGTTACAGAAAAACTGAACAGGACTAAGTGGTGAAAGCAGGGTCTTAACCACTGTTTCAGTAACGATTTCATTTAAATTCTGCATCCTCAGAATGTTACAGTTGAATATTTCAGAACTCATGAACCATCTCTGAGGATGCACTAATACTGTTTTGTGTCTCCTTCTTTCTCCAGTAACTCCTGAGGCCTGGAGAGTGATGATGTCTCTTAAATCTGGTCTTCTGGCTGAAAGTACCTGGGCGCTAGACACTATTAATATTCTTCTGTATGATGACAGCACTGTCGCTACTTTCAACCTCTCTCAGGTAGGTGGGAAAGCAGTATACTTCTCAACTTCCCAAGGAAGGAAAACTGAAATAAGATACCTACAAAAATGCTGAAGTCCTTTAAAATTGATTGTAATTACCATAAATTTGAATATTGCAAAATGTCCCTTTTTTATGATTGGTAACAGCGAGCAACAAGAGAGAACTTTACGTTGAATAGGGGAAATAAGCCTGAAAGAAGGGTATCTCTTGTAGAAGGGAGCATGTAGGAATATAAGAATTTTAGCACTGACAGAGGACTAATGTGTAAATACACACTCATGATAGTACAAGCACAGTCCCAGAAAACAGCAGTATGTTAATCATCTTGCTTAACTTGTGTTTTCATAAAAGGCTTTGCAAAACTGTATTTAAATTGATTTGAGGCTCTTTTGGTGGCTACTTGTCTTATTCAGTAGTTCCACACTAGGCTGTGGGATGTTTTTTAATTGCTTATTTTCTGTTTGGTTTCTTCTTGCAGTAAATTAAGTTTGCACAGAAATACCAGATTGACAATTTAAAGGCTAAAATCCACTGTCTGTCCACAGGATGCAAGTAACACAAAATTTAACAGTGTGTGTTTTTGCCTCAGTACCTCCCAGCATTTTTCAGCCCTGCTCTAACCACTGACCTGTTAGGTGGTAGTAATAGATGGCAATCTGATAATGCACATCATCTCAAATTTGTACGAATTAAATATTCAGTTTCTCTGCTCCATTCATTCCTTGGTTACTAATAGCGTAACTCATAATTTTTTAAATATAATGACTTTTTTTTAAAATACAGACACAAATGGTACATTTCATCCCACCTAACTTTAGAACTATGGATATCTATAGCATGATTCATCTCATCCTGAAGTAGAGATCTAAAATAGGTCAGATGAATCATACCCTAGGAATGGCCTGTAAAAGACCATTGATTATAAAAGGAATCTAGACAACTGGGTTAGGTGTGTAACTGTTGCAGGTGTTTGAAGTTAAGTGAGGTGAATCTCTGAATTCTGTTAGAAATTGCATTAATGCACCCTATCCAAGTTGCACAGAACACCAGGCTTATTTTAAATATATATATATTTTTGTTACTTTTGCTTTGGACTATTTCCAATGGCAGTCAGGACTCCGTATGATGGCTGATAATTCCTGCTCTTCATAAGCATCAGTTTGTTCTTAATTCTTTGAGGTTTTGGCAATCATAAAAGAATACAGAATGGACAAAAGGATACATTTTGCTGAAAACCTATTAGCCCATGATTAAAAAAAAAAAAACACTAAAAGCCAGATAATCAGGCTGAACTCATCATAACAAAGAATTTTTAATAATAAAGTCACTGAGGGTAAATTAGTAGCAAGTCCAACTATTGCCTTTCCATAAGAAGGTGATTACAAGTCAATTAAGAGGATTAAACCTAAATGAAAACTGTTTCTGAAGGGGACTTACAGCACCAGGCTCCAGTAACAATTTTTAAATATCGCCAGGCAAAAATGGAACTATTCCAATAGAGATGGGATATTAATCTAAGATGTCAGTACCTAGACCCTGATCTGCAGATTCCTACAGGGCAGTTGGTTGTAGAGACTGAGACACAAAGGAGGAGAGGAAGAACTGTAAACTTTAGGCATCTAATAAAAGTACAAATCAGAAAAATGAAGTGCGTTAGAAATTTTAGTACTCTGTACAGAAAATGAAGAATACTGGACACTTCCAAGGGGACAGAACAGCTAGGGTAGATGTCTACTGTATCTTAAAGGAGATGTACAAATAAAGTTCTGTACTTCTCATAGCTGTTACAGTTTAAGCAAATGGAGCCATGATAGTCTGACATTATATACTGTCGGGACAGATGCTAGAAGAATTTCCTTTGATTAATTTCCATAATGCAGGACCTAGTCACAAGTGCACAGCAGGAGGAGGGAGATATTCACAGATGTATGCATCAGTGTTCCTAATAAAATTCTGTGCAGACAAAAGTATTTATCTGATTTTTATGTTCTTTCTTCTCCCCTCAGTTGTCTGGATTTCTTGAGCTTTTAGTAGAATATTTTAGAAAATGCCTGATTGACATTTTTGGAATCCTTATGGAATATGAAGTGGGAGATCCAGGCCACAAAGCACTTGATCACAAAGCAGCCAAGAAAGATGATAGCCAGCCCTTGGCAGAGGATACTGGAAAAGAGGAGAACGACGAATGTATTGACTATTTTGATGAAGATGAGGAGGAGGGGGAGGATGAAAAGGTAGAAGGAGAAGAAAAGAGCATTGTTTTTTCCACTCCTGGTGCCATTGCTGAACCAAGTGAGAGGCCAAAACAAGCCAGTAAATTTGACAAGCTGCCAATAAAGATTGTAAAGAAAAATAATCTATTTGTTGTTGACCGATCTGACAAACTTGGACGTGTTCAGGAGTTTGATAGTGGACTTCTCCACTGGCAGCTTGGTGGTGGTGACACAACTGAGCATATCCAGACTCACTTTGAAAGCAAAATGGAGATTCCTCCACGCAGGAAAGCCCCTCCTCCCTTGAACTCTCCAAGCAAAAAGAAGGACCTCGAGGGGAAAAGTGAATCTGAGGAACAACAAGAAAAAAGTATAACAGCAACCATTGATGATGTCCTCTCAGCTCGGCCAGGAGCATTGCCTGAAGACTCAAACTCTGGTTCCCAAACAGAGAGCAGTAAATTTCCCTTTGGGATCCACCAAGCCAAAAGCCACCGGAATATTAAACTGCTAGAGGATGAGCCAAGGAGCCGGGATGAGACTCCTCTATGCACCATAACTCACTGGCAAGACTCCTTGGCCAAACGCTGCATCTGTGTGTCAAATATCGTCCGTAGCTTGTCTTTTGTGCCTGGCAATGACACCGAAATGTCCAAACATCCAGGCTTGGTGCTGATCCTGGGAAAGCTGATCCTTCTTCACCACGAGCATCCAGAAAGAAAGCGAGCACCGCAGACCTACGAGAAAGAGGAAGAGGAGGACAAAGGGGTGGCCTGCAGCAAGGATGAGTGGTGGTGGGACTGCCTCGAGGTCTTGAGGGATAATACATTGGTCACATTAGCCAACATTTCTGGGCAGCTAGACTTGTCTGCTTACACAGAAAGCATCTGTTTGCCAATTTTGGATGGCTTGCTGCACTGGATGGTGTGCCCGTCTGCAGAGGCACAGGATCCTTTTCCAACCGTGGGGCCCAACTCAGTTCTTTCGCCTCAGAGACTTGTGCTGGAGACCCTGTGTAAGCTCAGTATCCAGGACAATAACGTGGACCTTATCTTGGCCACCCCCCCATTCAGTCGTCAGGAGAAACTCTACGCTACTTTAGTTAGGTACGTTGGGGACCGCAAAAACCCGGTCTGCCGAGAAATGTCCATGGCGCTCTTATCGAACCTTGCCCAGGGGGACACATTAGCAGCAAGGGCAATAGCTGTGCAGAAGGGAAGCATTGGAAACTTGATAAGCTTCCTGGAGGATGGGGTCACTATGGCCCAGTACCAGCAGAGCCAGCATAACCTCATGCACATGCAGCCTCCACCTCTGGAGCCGCCTAGTGTAGACATGATGTGCAGGGCAGCCAAGGCCTTGCTGGCCATGGCTAGAGTGGACGAGAACCGCTCAGAGTTCCTTTTGCACGAGGGTCGTTTGCTGGATATCTCAATATCTGCTGTCCTGAACTCTCTGGTTGCATCTGTCATCTGTGATGTACTTTTTCAGATTGGGCAGTTATGACATAAGTGAGAAGCCAAGCATGTGTGAGTGGAGATTAGAGGGTCACATATAACTGGCTGTTTTCTGTTCTTGTTTATCCAACGTAGGAAGAAGGAAAAAAAAAGAATCTTTGCTCCTCTGCCCCATTCACTATTTACCAATTGGGAATTAAAGAAATTATTAATTTGAACAGTTATGAAATTAATATTTGCTGTCTATGTGTATAAGTACATCTTTTTATTTTATTTTTTTTAACCAAAGTTGCTGTCTAGTACATTCAAAGGTCACACTTTTTTTTCCATAGATTATCCTTTTCAATGTTCTTTTCCATGTTTGTATTGCATATTTTTTGGGAAGCGAACTAGTGACTTTTTAAAAAAAATGTTATGGCAAACCATTGTATGATGGGAAAAAAAATCTCACCACTTTGAAACAAAAAGGTGAAAAATAACCAACATACCAAGTTCCTGTGTGTTTTATTTTTTCAAATAAGGAAAAAATAAAAAAAAACTTGTATACCATCACCCAAAGCTCTGTGCAATAGAAGATTCTAGTGATGTAGGTGTAGGGGATCAAGGAGGGTGTCAGTCAGTAGTCAAAATACAAAACAATACTGGTTTCTCCTCAGGAGAAATGGTTACATTAGGCTAGGAGCAAAACAAAACAAAAAAGTCAAGTGAAAAGATTTTTAAACAAAACCTGATGATAAACATCAATTGCTTCCTCACCAGAACTGTCTTATCTACATCTGTTTTTTTTTTGACCTTCCACAATGACAGTTCTTCACAATTCCTTTAATCATTTTTTAAAATATTTTTTTATTGCCTAAGGGCCGTGATGTATATAGAAGTTGTACATTAAACATACCCTCATTTTTTTTTTTTTAGTACAAAGTTTTTAGTTTCTTTTTCATGATGTGGTATCTACAAAGTGATAGTAGAATTATTTTTTCTTTCATTTGGGCCATATCTCCAAAAAAGAAAAAAAAAAGAAAAAAGAGAAAACCCAACATAGAAAACCAACAACTGAGGGTAATGTACAAGTTTCTGTATGTATAAAGTCATGCTCTATTTCGGGAGAGCAGCCGATCACAATTTGCTTTATAAATCAAGGTGTGGAAATGGTTACGTATGGATTGATTTAAGAAAATGGTTACCAGTCTACAGACAAAAATATATACAGGAAAAAAAAAGGAAGAAACACAACTTCAAAGATTTTTCAGTGACAAGAATCTGCATTTGTATTTCAAGATAATGTAGTTAAAAAAGAAAAAACTTGATGTAAATTCCTCCTTTTCCTCTGGCTTAATGAATTTCATTTATTCAGTATAAAATCTTTATATGTTCCACATGTTAAGAATAAATGTACATTAAATCTTGTTAAGCACTGTGATGGGTGTTCTTGAATAATGTTCTAGTTGCAGTGTGGGATATCAGAAAGCAAAGTAATTACAAGAAAGAGCAATAATGACTATTCTTTCCCCCTACTTTATTATTATGACCTTCAAAAATACTACACTACCATATTGCAGCAACTTGCTCTCCTTCTAGAAGAGCCTTCTTGCATCACAGAGAAGTGTTTTTAATTCTTATTTATAAAACCACAAAGCCTCAAAGGGGAAGACGTGGCTGGCAAATGATAGTTCTGACTATGCAGGTATCCAGTCTCCGTGCTGTGTTGGGGGACTGAAGATGGATGTTAGCAAAAGTGACAGATTTTGTTAAAGCAATAACCAACTTGAAGAAATTGATCTGTATTCACTACCTGTAATTCTCTTTGTTGGTTAAAGGTGCAAATACCCCAGTGATATGGGTATTGAGAATAAACACCCACCCACTTCTCGATACTGTATGTGTCATTGCATACTTACATGGCCTCTTATCCTGGGAGTCCCCCATTAAAGTGGATCAGGCTTTAATAGAGCACATCCATCGTTATAATTGGTGGGAGATGGCCATTTCAGCTTCAGGAATTATCTGGTTTCAGATACATCCACTCTCACCTGGTGATATCTTGTTGCTGAATATTGTTCAAGCGCTAATTTTTGCTATTTCATCTTGGATCATTGACTTTGTTAGTGTGATCATAAAAAGCTAATAATAATCAATTTCCCTGGAATTGCCACATAATTACACTGTTAGTGGATATCCTCCTCCCCTCTCCAATAACAATACGAAGGTACTTGAAAATTACAGCCCCCTTTGGCATACTGCCCATCTTGTTCATATAGATTGCTATAATATTAATATATGTAAGAGAATTTCAGAGACAGGTAAAGTACATACAATTATAAGCCAAGTTTGAAACACGACTCCCTAGCGTCATGAAAAGTAATTTCTCCTTCTAGCTTTTCTTACTCAGTAATCTTTCCACTCCCACATCACCTGCCGCAGTGGTCAGTCTTTCTCTTGCATATCGCTGCATTCAGAAATACAGCGTGAATTATAACCCACTTACAGCTCTTCATCACAGAAGGAGGCGTATTTCAGGGATCATTTTTACTGGGCAGTGTGGAAGTAGTATCCCATGCTAAACTTACTTCTTTCGAACATTTTTCTGCTTGATATTACCCCATGGATACAAGCAAGCTGTTAAATAAACCCTCTGCTGAGCAATACTCCTCACCCCCTTCTTGTCAAGGACAAGAAAGGACGTCTGTTCTCTTTTCTCTTCAGCACTCGGACCCAGAGTGCTCTGGGGGAAACTACACCTGTGGCAAAACTCTCTTGAGCTGTCAGAGGCAGCACACTAATGTTATTCAGGACTGCTCTGAGCCTGATTAAACAGTGTGGTGGGGAAAAACACCCAGCCAGCCACCTAATGTCCATATGTATCTAACAGTGCAGCTAGTTTTCCAGTTGGGCCAAGAACTAGCTGGAGAACTGGAAGAGTGGAAGGGAAAGGGTAATTATGCAGATTCTCCCTGAATAAGATTTTATGTTGTTACAGTAGGAGTAAATTATCTAAATCACTGGTTAGTATTACAGCACATTTATTAGAAGAAAGGTAAAGCATAAGAACTCCAGTTCCCTCTGTTGTCTACATATGATTTCACCTCTCCAAGAATGTTCTCTTAAGCCTTTGGAGCAAACCTGCTCATGAGACTTGTGAACTTAGTGCGTTCTGACTGAGTCCTGAACAAGCTTGAGCTGCTGTTAGTATTGTTCCTGCAAGAGGTATTTTGGGTTTCAGTTTTTAAAAAAAAAATCTACATTTTTCAGATACTCTGATACTCTTTCAGATATTTTACAGATACTCTGTAGTGAAGCTCAGACAAGTACCAACAAGAAGGTGCAATATTTGACATTTTTAAAATGCAATGAGTTATTTAGGGGAAAGCAGCCAATTAGTATTTTGGGCAGTAGTCAAACACAAGTATTTGACTTAATATATGTATCAATACCCCACCTGTTTCTTTGGTGGGCCCAAGAGCTAATTGCTTATAGATTGAAAGGGCAGCAATGAGATGCATAGAGTCCCTGAATCTTAACTGACCTTTAGAGTCACTTCAGAAATTAAAAGATGCCTATCCCCTTTGGCAGGAAAAAATGGTTTTGTTTCTTGTTAATATAATGTCCTACGCTGTCCTTAAAAAATAAAACCCAACAAACAACAAACCCCCCAAAAAACAACACATGAAAACATCCTTCTCAGAAACACCATGGTTTCAACTACCCAAAAGGAAGGATGCAGAAGAAAAATTCATCCACATGCTTTAAAGCCTCTGCACTTTCTCTTCCATTTTTTGCTGTTTTAGAACCACAATTGGTGAACTCTGTGCCATATATCACTATTTGAGACAATTACCTTTTTGGCCTGGATACATCCAGAAGAAAGATGTACTTAGATGTTATAGCAAAAGCAAATGCATATCTTCCACATTGATTCCTATACAACAGTTTTACAGTGCAGTGCAGGGTACACCTCTTACTTTACAAAAAATATGAAAACACCTCTTGGCAATAATCAAGCATAGCTGTCATTTATGCCACAAACACTCCCATCCAAAAAAGACTGGCCATTGCAGAGGGTGGGCTTATTTCCAGTGTCTTATAACCCATGTCATCATGTTTCACTCTCATCCTGAAGCTGCTATTCAATGTTACTCAGTAGCAAAGAAAAAAATTACTTGAACTCCTGTTGTTCCCTGTACAAGAGGAAGAGTTGTAAGCATGCATAGTGCAGATGCCCAAGCTAACTTGAAACTAAACTGGCATGTGAGAACTGAACTGAGGTGACACACAGCTAGTTCACCCTTTCAAGAATCTGTGGTAGGTTCCTTACTCTGCAAGCAGTAGTACTGGTGTACCTAAGAAATAGTACACTCCCATTGCCCAAACATTGTAATAACACTATCACAGAAGTCAGTCTTTTCTGTGTTTTAAATAGGAGCACAGTCTCAAATTTTGAGACAAGTTCTCCAGAGAGGGATGATGACTTCTGTTTTTATCACCATCAACCTGGTAACATCAAATATATGAAAACCACACTCACACACAGAACCACGAAGCAGTCCCTGCTGCAAAAAGCTTATTTTCCAAATCATGAACAAGTAACTGCAGGTGGAGACAGAAGAAAATGGAAACAAGAGCAACAATAAACTGAAAAGGCAGGTACAACTTGCAGCAGAGTGAAATCACAAAGATCTAGAACATGGCCCCATACCACCTACAAATTTAATTTTCCTCAGGATAATTTGTAAAATTTCTGGGAGCTCGCCCCTCCTGTTGTCTCATTATGAAATATTGCACTTGCCATGCCCAATTCCTTTCCTTCCATCCCTCACAAAGATTTTTTTAAGGATTATTGAGTCTGAAGAAAGGAGAGAGAAAAGTACTGAGGGAGGAAAGGGAGAAAAGATGTGGCCATTTAGAGAAAGGGAGGCAGAACATGAAGACAAGAGCTGAAAGAAAAGCATCCCTACTGCACTTCTCTGTTTTTACATTTGGGTCATTCCAAAGAAATGAATAAACCAAGCTAGGGGAATTTGGTATTTCACTGGTAGTTGGTATAAAGGGAAAGGAAGTAAAAGGAGATTTTAAGAAGCAGGGGGAGCAAGGAAAGGGAAGGCAAAGGAAAAGATGAGCCTCCACATGCAGACTGGTAATTCAGTTTTTACTTAGTTACATTTACCTTTCAAATCCCCAGGACAGCAGGAATGGGGAAGGATTAATACTGTCTTCATTGTTAAATTCACCCCCAGTTGTTTATTTGTGCAGTGTCAGAAATGGGTTTTCGAAGTCTGGCCTTCCTTTCTGTGACTGTCAGGAGCTGTGGGTACAGGAGACAGCTTGTTCTGGACTGCATACCAAATCCAGCTATTCACATGCCTAAATGACTTGATTTGTGATTCCTATCACTTATTTAACAAAAAACAAAAATCTATTTCATTTCAATGCTGTTGTACAGTGTAAAAAACTAGGTTTATAGTTCACAGTGTTTTTAACTGACCTAAACTAATAAGACGAAGGAGCAAGATTCTCATCCAATGCCTTCAACAGAGCTATGACATCTTACCCTGCATTTGTTAATTTACTTCGTCTGTCATTACTTAGTATACATTGCATTTCCATTAATTAACGATAGTTATTTACATTGAAAGGGGTGATGGGGTGGAATTGCCTAGCTAGCAGAGTAAATCCCTAATGACTCAGGCATCTCTGCAATGTTTATCCAGGTCTGCAAAGAGACTCCTGAAGGACAATCATTCTGACTTTTGCTCCACTATGGAGTATTTTAAAAAGGAAAGTTTGTATATTATCATGCCAGGAGAAAGATACATGATTATCTAGCATGAAAAACTGTTAGACACATGCTAGAAAAAAGCTTACAGTACCCCATGATGCAATTACACTTTACATGTAGCAATTTGGTTATCAGTTCTACATATACATCTGCAACTGAGAACAAAGAAAAATAACTAAATCTAGCACATGTCAAATTATAACACAAAACTGCAAAGTCAACTGTTAAATCTCTTTTTCTCCAAGAGAATTCGAAAAGAAACAATATTCCACTGGTTGTATCACCACCACTAAAGCTTACCATGGGCTCCTTATAGAAATGTATT
The DNA here is from genome assembly GCA_035590275.1 of Ibycter americanus. Taxonomy (NCBI): domain Eukaryota; kingdom Metazoa; phylum Chordata; class Aves; order Falconiformes; family Falconidae; genus Ibycter; species Ibycter americanus. The sequence goes on from JAVJGI010000062.1 coordinate 49,223,840, forward strand.
ATTTTTTTTTAATATGAAAGATGAAGCTCTGCACAGAACAAAACACAGTAACAGAGAAATACTGAGATTTAAGCACAAGGCTTCATCAGCAGAACTAGCACTATACATTTTATATGCAGTTAGGGAAGACAGACTTGCAACAACAAATTACTTGTTATCAATATCCTGTACCCACCTAAAAAGCATATTTCCCTGTATTTCTATCCATTTTGTAGTCATGCATGTTTCACTCATAGATCTCATAAGAGTAGTGCAGAAGTTGTTCTCATTTATTATTCTTTTTCTTTCCTAGTAGTTAATCTCAACTCTCGTGTTGCTTCCTTTGTTTCCCCTATGCATTAGTACCAAATACAGGGTCCTGATTTTTTAAATAGCGAATATTCTGGGTTTTCTCTATTATTGATACCTTTCAGTATACAGAGAGATTTCTTCATTGTGCTGGATTGTATCACCAATTCTTGAGGCAGCAGCATCTCCTGAAGGTTCTTATCCTGAAGGGAAAAGTGACTACAATGGTCTCACAGCCTTAACACTGTGGAGGTAGCTGAGATCTGTCAAGAAAAGGTAAAGAAGAGAAAAAGGCTTCAAGTCATGCATTTGACATTTCTACATCTCTTCAAAAGAAAGGCATGTTGCTTATGGTAAACATAAATAACCAGCCTTTCCAGTCAGCAACTGTAACTTCCTCAGGTTTTCTAATATAGACGGTCTTTTGAGTAAAGAGAGTTTTCTTTAAATATCAATAAAACTGCCCGTTTAAAAACACTTAGATGCATGACCAGCATACTCTTGTGAAAATAACAGTATGGCCTCTGTAATGTCAGCTCAGCCACAGCGCATTCTGTATCTCAAGTGGCTCACACATATTTATTAGCCTAGCAGATGCCAACCTTCCACAACATGTCTATCTTGTCTAGGAAAGGGAACTCACAGAACCAAAACATTGACTAGTGGGCCATCAGCTGAGATATAACTTGTTCCTTATGTATGGCACAAGGAAGAAATATGCCAATATATGTGTATGTACAGATCATATCCATTAAACACCTTCTTTTAAACAGGAGAATTTTACACTAATTTCATTAGCTTATTTTATCTTCAGCTGCAGCTAGATATGTTCTTCTGGCTGTGGCCTTGCCTGAGGAGGTTGCCTTTCCTGGCCTGTGCCTCCTAGAAGTTACCATCTCCCCGCAAACACAGCAGCACTACTGCTCGTGGTACTGTTTCTAACCTAGTTCGGGCAAAGCCAGTTAAGCACTTAATGCATTCAGGTGTTTTGTTCCCTTGTTTTTCCACCCAGAACATTTTGACAGCTGCTGTGACTGTACGTTCACAGAGTTATTCACCCATTATGCTACAAACAATGATTTGTTGCTGGCTGCAAACACTCCAGGAGCCAGTGGATTTGATTTACCTCTCAGAGCATCTCAAAACCTAGTGTAAGAGGGAGCCAACATGCACTGGACCTTCAGCCTGATCACACAAAAGTGCAGCACACCTTCTTGCCCTGGGAACAGGCAGAGGATGTGGTGCTAGAGTGATAAACTCGTGCTGAAAGGGCACTACAAAGTATACTAATAAATCATTATCTAAGGAGACTGCGCAACTCCTATTAAATTCCTGTAATAGGCAGTCTAACCTGCATTCTGTTTGCTTGGGTTTTAATGTCTGGACCTGCTATTCGTGAAACTATCCATTCTACGACAAGAACAGAAGAAAGGCTTCTCATTTCTCGGGCAGGGGGGCAGCCAGCAGGCCGCCGATCCCTCACAAAGGTGTGGCAGCCCCCGAAGGTCACACATGCCGTTCTGGGCAGCAGTGCCACCCTGGGCGGGCACGGAAGGAAGCTGATAATCCCCCTAATTTGTGTGGATTTGACATTCCCTCTCCATCAGCAGCACTCTTTTGCCTCGGGACTGAAAGTGGTGGTGGGGTTTGGAGGGAGGGTTGTTCCCAACTCACAGTTTTTAATTGGTAGTCAGTCAGGTGGGAGATGACAAGGGATACATGGAAAGAAACACCCATAGCTCCTCCCGGTCCGACACGCGGGACCTCGTTCCCTGCGGGACTGTCCGAGAGCTCCTTTGGTTCCTCCTGCGCCCGCCTGCCGCCGCGGGTCCCGCTGGTTTCCACACGCACGCAGCCG
>JAVJGI010000062.1:49226414-49238456 GCA_035590275.1 Ibycter americanus
TTTACATAGGGAAGGGGCTGCCCGGGCGGCCGCGGCCGGGGGCTCCTCACAGGGGCCGGGGGCTCCTCACAGGGGCCCGGGGGGGCCCCGCCAGCCCTCGCCCCGCAGCGCGCCTCCGAGCTTCCCAACCCTCAAGTATCACGCAACCCTCACCCACCTTTTTACTCCAGTGTCATCAGCTGGATACCGTTGGTGCTTTCGTGAAAAGTCAATCTCACTTTATTTTTTGCCCTCACTGAGAACAGGATCAAGTTGCAGTTTGTTTGGTACACTAAAAATGGAGAGGCAGGTATAAAAGCCTGTGTAAGTGTTTGAATTAATTTTTTCCCCTTTCACTAGGTTGAGTTTATATGAGAGCTCTATTTATGACCAAAGCTTTTGTCATCAGTCTTTCGTAACCCAGCAATTAACATACTATATCAAACTTAAGCACATATGAGATCAGCTTGTCCTAATTTTAGAAAATCCTTCTAGTTCTTACTGAAAGAAATATGAGTAGTAGTCATTCACTGAAAGAACCACTTTTCATTATTAAACTGTTAAAAATTGCAATCCTCACCTCATGTTTATAAATATCTGGTAATATGTAATATTTTAAAACCCTTTCAGTGGCATGCTGATATATTATAGACACACTCCTTCATTTTCATGGAATCCAAAGTTAAAAAAAAAAATCTTCTGTTCCAAAATTCTTTGGATGATAAAGTAATTGATAACATTTATTATGCAACACTCAAGATCAAACAATGATTTTGCTGTAGTGAATTATAAAGAACGCAAGCAGAACAATCATGTAAGCATAAATTTTCATTTTCCACTTAGTTTGTAGGCAATGGTGTTTACTAGCCTTAGTGTCAGCGTTATCAGCTATAGATAAGACAAAGTTAAAAATGCACATTACTATATTTTCACATTTTTTAACAATCTTTTTGCAATTTCAGTGCTGTTTTGAAAATGATCAAATAAATAATGACTCATCCCCCTTTAACAGTGTAGTAACAAAGTGTTGCGGTATTTTGATGTCTATGGTTCAAGGCATCTGGTGGCTGCAGACTAAGATACCAAGCACATCTTGATTTTTATTCTTTTTACTAGAAAGAAAACAATATAGTCACAGCAATATATAACAAAGTGATAGAAATTTTCTAAGTAAATAGATAAAAACTGGCTAAAATAACAAAGGTCTCTGTAAGACTGTTAAATCTAAGTCTAGATGAAAAAGCAGACTGACTGCTTTCTATCTGAACTTCTTCGTCAACAACTTAATTTGATAGATCATGAACTGGTATGGATCTGTCTTCATACCTCACATCAAGTTCTGCTTAGATGTTTCCTTCCAGCCACAAGGCTCTGTTAAGAGTGGCCTGCCTTATAATACACTTTACGAGGTATTAAAAGGTTTGTAGCACTCCAGCTCTCTCCTTAGCTCTTCCTTTCTGTAACCTCAAGGAGGGTTGACAAGAGTTTAAAGGACTACAGGATACAAGCTGGTTTGTTGCTTGGCAGCTGCTAATAACTATGACTACGTTTACTCTTACAATGCCACTTCCATTGTTAAAAGTGTTAACTTAAACCATCCTTGCAAATGGCATCACCATTGAAGTTGTAGGTTCTTTGGACTTTGAATCAGATAATGCATCCTTTACATCAAGAGAACTTCTGTATTTCATTAATTCATCATGAAGCAAGAGAAGGCTGAATCAATCAAACTAATGCAGAGCAACAGTAAACAGAAATAACTACACTGAGTTTTCAGTACAGAAGTTTCAGTAACTGAGATTTTTATAACTTGAGGTGAGATTTCTAAGATTCTATCTTTATTTCCCATATTCCAGAGTATTTTCAAATTTTGAAGCGAGCCTCTTATAAAGGTAGAAGGTTGTTTTGTTAAGACACAGGTTGCAAGGTAATTTCTGATTTTGAAACACTGATAAGTAAAAGTACATTGCTTAGGTAACTTGTCTATAACACAATACTACCCAATATTTAATATAATACAAAAAGACGGGAAATTAATCAGAATAATAACCTACATCATTTTGTCAAAACTAAAGATTTCAAAGGTACTAAACATGATCAAAACAAAACAGTAAATGCAACTGGTTTGTTCTAAATGTTTCCCCCCAATAAAAACATATTTGAAAGTATCTTTTTGCAAAAGTTCTCAACTGCAGTGAAAGTTCAGTCCCCAATTGAGAAAACACAAACCTTCATCCAGAAAAAGGTGTGTTGACCAGTTCTCAGCAGGGATAGGAATAACAGAAGGAGCTGAAGTACAGCATGCTGGAGAAGCTTACTAAAACCCCTGCCATTGGTACTCCCTAAACAATGATAAATGTTGCTTCAAGCAAAGAAAAGGCAAATGAACATTATGATACTCCCAGTAGAATTAAGCATGCTATTGCCAAGGCATCTCCATTTTTCTAGGAGTTCCTCATCAGCTGTATGAATTGTGCAAGTCATGTTAGCATAGCAGTAGGTAACCAGCCATACCTTTCCTTCACCTAGTTACAGCCTTAGGGAATTCATAGCTTTACAGTTCCCTGCTGGCAAAGGCTCTTTGTCTTACTGGCACATTAACTTAGTTCTGGCCTGCCATATATATTTTAGTCTAGCTGACAACATTCATACGGCCATAAAATCAATCAATAGCCTCTGATTCTACTGAAGTTATACTGAAATATGCAACACACCATTACAAAGCCTCTGCTTTGCCACTGCCTTTTAGGTATGCTGTAGCAACTCACCTTCACAGTCAAAGGTTGCATGGAAACTTCTGTACACCCATTTCCCACACTGCCCTGGAAGCCGCTGGAAGACAGTTCCCTGATGGTTTGCTCACATGCAGCTCTGAGGCGGTAGTGCAGGGCAGGTGCTGGCTGCTCCCCCCAGCCTGGGCACCTGCAGCAGGTGAGGTACATTGGGGCCAGCCAGCAGAGTCCCTGGGTGATCTGAGCAGGGTCAGCTGGGGGAATGCTCTCAACGGATGGCAGGGAGGGCCCAGCACAGCAGTGAGACTGGGTGCAGTCATTAACAGAAATGCTCCCAGAGGACTTAGGGGCACCAGGTAAAGCCTCTGGCTGCACAAGAAATGGTGGAAAACTGGTGGACTGAGAGCAAAGGTGTACATGCTTTTCCTTCACTGCCCCTCTCCTGAAATGATCTGTCCCACAAAGGCTCAGGGGACACAGGAGACATGCTTACTAATGCTTTTCTAAAATCTGTTTCACCTGGCAGATCAAGTTTTTTGAAAGGTTAGCCTGTTTAATTTGAATGAAACCTCTCCCGTAGTAAATCTGTGATGCCATAGAAACAGAAATGATTTGGAGGTACAGAATGGCATCTGGAAATGATGAAGATCGAAAAAAGTATTATTGTGATAGGTTGCTGCAGACTTAAAAGCTACCTCAAGACAACATCAAGCACATACTAAAGTCATATAATGAAGCAGAATTTAAGCATATTTTTAAGTTCATCATATGCTTCAAGGACTTCCTAAATTTTTGTATCATACAGGATCTTAACCAAAAAAACTTTTCCTAGCATTTTTGTGCCATCCTTCTGCCCACAGATAACTGCCATAGCCACTGAACACCTCTAGATACCCTGGCTTGAGAAAATATTTTCCTATTTTATTTAGTTTTAAATGATGTGACATAACAAAACAGCAAAGTTATGTCAGTATGGGGTTTTTGCATTTTTTCAGTTGCTGTTTCTGTTCTTTTTGCAGACTTTTTAGAGTAGCTGTATCAAAAGTGTGGAAAGTAGCACCCTCAGTGTGGGTTGCGTGCTTCTGGCTTCTTACTTCTACCTTATTTTTCATTGAAATTCGAACACACACAGCCTTCATTTGATGAGATACTTACCATACAAAATAATACTGAAATGAAGGGGGGAAAATCCTTTGAACCTCAACAGTGAGGTGAGAACTTGACATTATTTTTGTCTTTGGTTTGAAAAAAAATCTCTTTAAAAAGAGAGAACGTCAAAGGAAACTTCAGTCTAACAGGCTTTATTTTTTTTACAGCATAAAAATTAAGTTTTCAGACTCTTTTTGTTCTCATCTAAGTAATACATTACATTTGTTTAAGTAACTAAATGTATAAATAATAAACATTTTGTAAATCTTCATCTGAAATAGTGATATTGAAGGAAACTCTTTGAAGTACAGATGGTTCCCCCCCATGGCTTCCTCCCGCCAAATCTTCTTCAGATCTTGCAGAAAGCTTTGCTGATTCCCCAGAGGCACTTTCAGTCCATTGAAGATTCTAGTTAAAGAAAGATGTTTAAATGTTTTAACTGAGTTTTTGGGGTAGCACTAAATTAAAACTACATCTTTCAGTTTCCCAGACTTTCACTGCTGTTATTTAAGCTTCAAAGTTCAATTCACTGAAGAACTATTCATAATTTATAGCTTGATTCATGATCTCTTTCCCTTATTTGGGTTTTAGTTCTCAGGCAAGTGGAAGAGACAGATGTTATGAGAAGAGTGTATGTGTATGTATTGTGAAAAACACCCTGAGGCAAGGTATTCAAGCCTGACTGTTAGGTTAGTGGGCTTCTGCTTTGGAAGGCTCACCTGGGGACATCTGAAGGGTGCTCAACCCTTTTGGAAGGTTAACTGCTTTAAAACATTACGTATTTTGTGTCTACAAAGCTTTATGAAAATCTTGCCATCCTAGGGATCTAGTCCCAGTATTTCTTCACAGAACAGAGTCGCATCATAAACGTTTCTGTGTTTACCAACAAGCATACTGCAGTCACAGTAGTGAAGGGTCAGTCTATGGATTAAAAGTGAATTTGTGCATCATTATTTTTCCTAAATTTCCTGGAACTGTCAGCAGTGTGACAACATGAGACTGGGGTATGGAGGAGGAAGGAGATTATGAGATGCAAACTCCTGTTGTTCAGGAACTAGGTTCCAATCATAAAGTTCTTGATTCTTGTGAGTAGGGCAGATGCCTGCGTAAAGCCCCATTTAAGTTAATGGGATTCTGTATCGGTCGATGAACCTGCATTTGTACATCAATATCATAGGATCAGAGTCTGACATTTCTCCTGGAGAAAAGAAGTCAAGTAGCTCTGTAATGCTAACACTTTCTAGTCACTGCTATCTAACCTTAATTGGATCAAACTAGTGGAAAAAGATACTCTGGGCTATTAAACCTCCTCAGCTACCCAGGCCCAATGACCTGTGCTTTCTTGCACTCACGCAAATATTGACAAGCTGAGCTTTATTATTTATTGGATTAGAAATAATTAAAAAGAGCAAGAAAATTATTTTTATTTAAAAGTGTCAATTTAGGAAGGCTTTTAAAAATAGTGTTTGTAGGAAAGAGCAAATGCATAGCATGTTAGCATTACTGATTAGTTTAAAACATTGAGTACAATAATCCATTATTGTAATTAGTTTTCCAAATTGCTGGCAAAAATAACAGAGAGATGCTGTCTGTGGAGAGGTAAATGCTTCCTTGTAATTGTTTTGGATTTTGCTCTAACCTTTAATGAATTTATTCTTGTAATGACAAGAACATTATTTTTATTCCCGCACTCGTGTTAGGGAAGTTCACATGAAAGAACGAGGCATCTGGGAACTCAGCAGAGTTTTGCTTTGACAAATGACCTTATCGGCCACGTTGACAAACACCAACTGTACTGACAAATGACCAAACCACAGATGTTCGTGTTGCATACAGCCCTGATTTAAGCCATCACTACCTACCAATTGCCTGTTGCTGCCCCTTTCCTGCAGCTTTGCTGGGGAGCCGTTTGTGTGAGCTCTGCCTCAGCTCTTTCAAATAAAATGAGCCAGGAAAACTCACACTGCATATTTCAATGGGTTACACTAGCTTGGCTGATTTTGCCTGAATCAGATGACCCAAGCTCTCATACAAACTGCTGCAGCAGCAGTAGAATGGCAGTGACCCTTCCAGGTCAGGCAGTTGACGTATGCTGCCAGCTTTGGTGACCATGGTGTGTCGTGAGAGAGAAATTCACTCCCACTTATTTGTTCTACTAGCTGTCCCCTCCCTTCCCTGGTAACATTTAAATACCAATCACACTGCCTGCTTCCCCGAGGCAGAAATTCTCAAACCTGGAGGCTGTGTACTCCTTTTGCAAAGCAGTAGTGGTTTGCTCACTCCTCTTGATTTCCAGTGAATGCATTCAATGTCAAGGCAACACTGTTAAATACTGTCCTAACAATTCATTTAAGCATTTGCTAGTGGTTGCCACAGGGATAGAAACCTGCCAAAGTTACACCTGCTGAGAGTGTAGTGTAACAGCAGATCACCTCATGCCTTCCACAGATTGTGTGAGTATGTGTACACTGTATAACCGGCAGCCATATTTCATCAGGAGAGTAGGCAGGGTTTTTCTGAAGGGGACACAGGGGTCTGGGTAACTTAGGGAAGAGGCCTGGGTGACAGAAGCTTCCGCATCGCCTGTGGAAGGAGAAAGATGAATCATGAAAGGGGCACTGGGTCAGCTGAGGTGGGAAGTGAAAGAGCAGTGCGTGTGCACCAGTATGTTGATCTGAGAAAAGAGGATGTTCTAATTCCTAAAACACACGTATTCAGTATACCACCACATCACGTGCATTTATGGAACATTGTACAACACTTGTGCTTCCTTGGAATATTGATCCTTTGGTCCACCAAGCAGACTTACCCAATGCATGGGGTAACAGAAGAGGAGAGAGATTGTGATACTGTGCAAACTCGCACTCTCCAGCAGCAGTACACCACTTCCTTTCCTGTTCTGTGACTGGAGGCACCAGATTCATCACCTTACAAACCACAGTGCCTTCACACGTGTCTTGAAAGATGTGAGAAAGGAGGCAAAACATATGAAAGTGAATGACAGAGGGAGGTCAGTCCCTGAGACTCCCTTTTTGTAAAAATATGGGCTTCATTTTGGAAGTGTCCATGAGCAAGGAATACTTTGCTCTGAAAATAAACAAATTCTGAAATTGCCTTGTGCTATGCAAAATGATAATGTAATTAGCATTGGTCTTAATGCAAATTCAGTGAAATCTTTGCTAAGTTTCCCAATGGCTGCTTTGCGATAAAGCAAATGGTACAGGGAAAAGTCTTTTGATATTCATTTGTGCATTCACATAAGCACCAAATGAAAGACAGCTATTCCATGGGCTTTCTGAGTTTAAATATAGTGTTGTAATTTTAGGGTTTGGATATTTTTTTTTTAATGTCTTCTCAAAAACTACGTATTTTCATTGGTAAGTAGTTCTTTCATGTTAAAGAAAATGAAGGGTTTGGATAGAAATGTTACCCTGCAGGTTTCAAAGAGGCCTCTGAGTTTCAGGGGGAGGGGGAGAAGAGAGAGAGACAACTGCTGGCTGGGGGAAGGGGAGAGTAGACTTACGATACTGGAGAAGGGACACAGATGATACGTCTGTGGAGAAATGGATAGAAAAATAACGTGTGCATGAGAGAGAAATCTGTTTGATGTTGGTCCTGTTGGTTTTGCCCTGTGTCAAATCTCTGGAGCACTGGCTCTTTCCCGTGCTGTTTAGTGCAAGGTCAATGATTATTAAAGCACTGTGTCTATGATTTTCCTGCCAAGTCCCCCATTCTCACCTCAGTTGCTGCTCTCTGAACTCTGTTGTACTCCAGCCTCCTGCCTACCCTGTTTATCCAGCTCATGTTTTAATGCCTGTAGGTGATTCCTGCCCTTCACAGATGGCATGGAGACAGTAAAATTTTTCTTTCCTATTCTTGCTTATTCATGACTTTGCTCAGGCCTTCTGACAATGTTTCTGAATGAACAGTACTAGTACAGTTCATTACAGGGCTTGAAAACAAAGCATGTCAGAAATTAAATCAATGCAAATACTCTTTCTGTGGGAATAACTCTCCTTACCTCAAAGCAATTTTCACCCTTTCTTTGTATTTATTGATTTTTTTCCTTCCACCGTTACTTTGCCCTGCCATAATGTCCTGTTATTCTTGTACTGTGTTTTGGCCTAATTTAGGACAATATTCTGAGAGCCTGAATGCAGATATTCAGGTGTGGTACCAGAGAGCAGAGCTTATTCCTGAAACTACTTATTGCAGTATATTATAGAGTGCACTGCATGAAAATAAATCTTGCTTTGCTTCTTACAAACTGTGTCCATATTAGGCATTTGCAATACTGCAGTTACTTCAGTGCAGCGTCAATTTTTCTCATCATTTCTCTCAGGTCTTACAGGATCGAGGGGCAAGGATCCATGTCTGGTTACTGTGCAGCAAAATAATATGCACATATTGGGTAGGTATAAATAATAGATGAAAACACTTCCGTGACTTTTTCCCACACTGACTAGGACTGGTCTGTATCTATAGTCAAGTGTGTCTTCTTTGGTCTCCTTATGGTGACAGGACAACTCATCATTTTGGTTTGCTAATCTTAATATGCAGGGAGACATTTGGAAACACAAGTGCGTTTCTAAGCATACATAGCGTATCATTACTCTGAAACTGGTTTCACAGAGCATCCATAATGTGTGGTATCACAAATGCTCCGCTGAGACAGAATGTTAGAAGAGAAAGAAGGTTTTGCATTGACATTAATTTGAGGAGAAATGGGTGTCACAGGAATGGAAGAGCAGTAAGAAAACAAGAGGATGAGCTTAGAGACTGCAAAAACCTAAGTCTTGTGAAAGGCTGGAGGGACAATATACTCCTTCTTTCTCATGTAAAGGAATAATCTGAAAGCAGCCTTTAGACCTTTAGAGATCGTCAAATGCACAGACAGTAGTCAATAGGAAACTGGAATTTGCTGGTTAGCATTACACAGATTTGCTAGTTTTCATTTGAAGAGGCTCCAGAAAAGCTCTGATGGCAACCACTCTCTCTCCTAAGGCATTTAGCAAGTGAGGGACGTGTCACTTCCAAACAGTTCCTGATTCAGTACCCCCTGAGCATGAAGAAATGAAATACTGTCTGCAAGAATGTGTGGCTCCTGTTGCTTCATTTGCACACTGCTCAGGTCTCAAATCTATTAACACAGCTCCAGGAAATCTTGAATTTCAAATGTCTGACTGCATTGAGCTTTGCACTTGACTAATCAAGTCAAATATTGTCTGCTAATCAGATTTACAGGTGTGAACCTGACAGCATGTAGGGATAGGCCACGTAAACATGCAAAGAGATTCAGATAGCTGCCCAGCAGTATCTGAAATTACAACCTGACCAAGAGAGCTGAGTATTGGATTCCTAGGCTTCAAGCTTGGTGATCCAGGGATTGAGTGAATTATCCATATTTTCTTCCACATACTGTGCTTCCGATAACTGGTACTTTAAAAATTCTGTTCCTTGAAAAAAAAAATATCTTCAAGTAGTCCATATTCTTGGATTATCTGTACTTCCAAGTAATATGCCCAAAATCAGAGGCAAAAGCAAAGAATTATTGCCAAAGGGGGAAGAGGCTATGGGGGATCAAAACCAGAGACACTATTAAAGAAGAGACACTCTGGGATAAACTTCCTCTTGTACTGTTTAAACACACATATTACCTACACAGATACTGACTAGGGTTCAGGGATTTTACAGATAACCTGGGAGTTGTACGTCTGACAGTATGCCAACTAATTTGCATCTAGGTATTTCCATGCTTTTTCTTGCTATACCTTCTCTTTCTAGCTGCATCTCATCAAAACCAGAGTTTTCGGCAAAGAGCTCATTTTGGTTATGCGCTTTGGACACTTGATTGGCGTTTGGCCTAACAATGATGCAATCACACCAAAAAAAAGTTACTGTAAAACTTTTTGAAAGCAAATCAAGGCATATTTACCTTAAAATATCTACACAGGCTTCCATAAATGGTGTACAGCATAATACCCCAATTCAGACTCCATCTATAGTTGCCTTTGATCATACTGTACGATCAAACATGTATGTTTCAATAACTACACATTATTAAATATCTCCTGTGTATTATGAGGGACAATGTTGGCTTCCTGCTCCACGTGTCACAAGTTAATGCTTTAGGATGCTGATCTAAGAGAGTAACAGAAATGTAATTTAATCCGTAAGGTATTGAAAAGTGCCCTCATCTATGAGCAAAATGATTAGATATGGCTCTGGGTAAAATACATTTCTAGAAAATGTTCCTAAGTGTAGCTGTGATTCTGCTAGATGGACAAACCTTACAGATGGGGTAGGATAAAAGACACGTCCTCCATATTTATCAGAGGTGCAAAGGGTTTAACTATTCTATGCCTACATAGAATAGCATGACCCATAGTCCACTGTGGTTTACTTTATTCTTTCATTCACTATAAAATTGCTTTTACTGCAGTAAAAAGGAGTTCTTACTCTCAGCACTGATGGCAATATTTAAATAGTGAATTCTTCCAACATAGGCTACCAGCAGTCCAGGAAGCTAACTACATGTAGAGGCAATTGCCTGCCAGCACAGAGATCCAGAGATAAAGATGGACATGGGTCAAAATACATTCCCATTGCACTCCCTCTTCAAGTCTAGTTTACCACTGGCAGAGGCTGCAGTAGAACAGGGCCACCCTTTGCACATAAGCTACAGGAAGGTTATACTGCAAACTGCAAAACCTGAACATTACTATTTTCAAGAACAGTTTAAACAGAGCCTATGCTTTGCTCTGTGACAACCTTTTCTGGAGCTTTTTTACGTGCAGAATTTAGTCTGCTGAGATCTGAGACATTTCAGTATGTCCTCCAGGAAAATTAGAGATCGCAAGTTTAATTGAGAAAAACTGACTATAAACTAATCCGAAGAATTATTGTTACTAAATACATTTCTCTTTTTGTAATTAAAAAACTCTGAAATATTTTATACATTAGGTGTTTACCCTCAGTTCCAATGAAAAAATATGTTTTCTGGGGTCAAGAATAGAAATTATATTTAAAGGCAGTAATACAGTCTGATACCATGGTTAACATTATTTATTGTATAATTATTTGATAGACATTTGTAAGTATAATTTTTTTATGTTTGGGAAAGTTTGTAGAAACTGGAGGTTGATTCATATTTCTCCATAGCATTGGGGCAGGAGAAAGGGGATAATTTAGCAAACCTAATTTCTTTTCCATACATAAATCACAGAGTGCAGATCCACTGCTTTTTCTGCTTTCTGACACAATGGGGGAGAGACTATAAAATTTGTGGATACTGATGAGTTCTTATTTTAAAGCAAATATACTCTATCTAATACAAAAAAGGTGTGATCCATTTTGAATATTCATGGCCAATCATGCCCTGCCTTCTAGATTATGCATCTCTATTAATTTAGTAATGTTACAAAAATGGTGAGGGCTTGATTTGACCTGTGGTGGCTGAGCAATCCCCACTAAAATAGCTTAGTAATAAGGCTAATTTATGATCAAGAATTACTATGGACACAGTTAGAATAATGCTTTGTAGAAGTGTTTAGCTTGACTGTATTAACTGTAATTGCAGCTGGCTAAAATTCTTTGAGGGCTAAAATTTCCTTAGAGTGTCTTTCCTTTGTGTGTTTTTTTTTAATGCTCAGTAATGAGATTGGTTTTTTGCTTTTTTTTTCCCAGCAATCCATTCACAGTTTGCACAGATTCCCATTTCTTTTTCTGAAAAGAGAATTCACTAGATACAAATTCCCCATAGATACAGTTTTCCTCTTGAGGCTGTGAACATGAAGGCATAGTCATTCCCAGAATACGTGTTGCCGGTCTCAGAAAGTCTCTTCTCCTGATTTGGAAGGGGAGATAGGAAAGAAAAGACATGAAATATACTGAAGGTGAATATAAAATCCAGAGTACCTGTTACCTGAACTGTTCAGGACACTGAACAGCTGTCCTTGCATCACCGGTTTACTGTAAACAGCTGAATCGTACAATTTAAACTGCATAAACCAAAAATGCTAAGCCAAGTGAAATTCCATGTGACTTGGACCTTGGGTGAAATCATAGTGTCATCACCTAGAACACCTTCGTCACCTAGAATGCCTTCACTGGTTTTCCAGTCCTTGGGGGGGGGGGGGGGGGGGGGGGGCGGGGGGGGGGGGGGGGGGGGGGGGGGGGGGGG
>JAVJGI010000062.1:49245394-49266610 GCA_035590275.1 Ibycter americanus
GACTTGATAGTACTGGGTTAACGGTTGGACTTGATGATCTCAAAGGTCTTTTCCAACCTAAATGATTCTATGATTCTCTGATTCTAAAAGGACTATAATGGAAAATACAAAGTATATGGATTAAAGCAGGTGTGGTAGAAATTTTTTTTTCTAACAGTGTAAAGTAGTAAGAACTAGTTAAGTAGTTAAAGAAAATATGTTTGGATATATTTTAATAACAGCTAGAAACATATTTTTTTGCTTGTAAGAAAATATTGTCCCTGACATCTTTCTTATGGGAACAAAGAGCAAAAGAGAAATAGCAGCAGCTATAAATCAGTTTTGTGTTTTTGATAATTTAATACATTTTTCACGGGTTGCTCTCTCTGCTTGGCATCCTCATAACAACTCAGTTGGCATGCAGCTTTGCAATCAATCTCATCTCTTTCCTCCGCCCTCTCTTCCTTCCCAGTATCATATACTTAAAAGGAGTTTAGATTCCAAAAAGGGTTTTGCCAGGTATACAATCCAGAGACTCATCTTTTAATACCTGACATTCGCATGATCCCAATTCTGAAGATTAAAAGTTATTTCATTCTTTTATTATATGGGCAGAGCAATGAATATTATTGTAGGGTTCGTAACTAAGTGGCTATGCTGATGAGCTAACTTAATCCTTTGGAAGGGGATAATAGGGCAATAAAGCACAAAGGAATAATCTTAGTCATGTCTCTCTGGTATTCTGACACCCTCTTCTAAAGCAGTTTCATGCAAAGACACCAAAGAAAAAATTACTGTAGTCATCACTGTACAGATGAGGGAAATGTCCATGGCTGTGTCAGTCATTTTAATGAGTCACAGGAGGAGGGAAAGTGGAGGAACAAATTAAAAACAACAGTATTTTTCTCCCTTCCCCCCAACAGAAGAAAGTAAGAATAGTTGCAATTTCATTTGCTTTTAAAGCACAGCACTTGGGTAATAAACGTCCCCTGCAAATGTGCTGAGCAAACACCTCCGCATTCATCAATATGCGGGAGCTGTTTATTGCCTCATAAACTTGGAAGCAAGTGATATTGTCTCTTAAATCAATGGCTGCATGGACATCCTAGGCACTGTAGGAGAACAGTACATCCAGACAATGCTGATACTTAAATTAATGGTTCTAGTAATGACTGAAAGGTGCTTCGTCACTGCTAAAAAAGTTAGACATAGATTAAAAGTATGCCTAAGACACAATGTGTATATGTTGTGATAGGGATGTCTGTATGTGTGTATCTCATTATAGTTTTTATTACTTTGGCATAAAACCTTACTACTCCATGCAGTTTTGACTTAAATGTGGGTTGGGCTGCCAGTACTAATAGGGTCAAACTTGGTTTAAGCCTAGTTGATGCACAAACCCAGTTTCTAAATCCATGGGGAAGATAAGTTCGCTTGTGAAACAGTGTTAGCATTATCAATTTCAAACCAGATTAAAGAGCCAATAATAATCTGAGTTCCGTGGCATCCATTATCTGAAAATTATTTGTAAACACTACAGAATTAGCTGACATTGCACTGTAAATTTCTCATCTGCAGTGCCTCAAGCTGATCCTATCTTCTTTATCTGAAAGGAAGAAAACACACAGCTGAAAGGCACTGCTCCCACTGCAACTGTTAGTGTCCAAGGTAGGAAGTCTGTGTAGGAGAAGCTGTGACAAGGATCAAGGAAGGGCTGACTGATCAGGGAGTGTGTTTTGCTTTCTGTGTACTTGCAGTGTGTATATTGCAACAAGAAGGACTAATTGCTTCCTGAGCAATCGTAACTTTAATAACAACAGTGAAATTCAGTGGAATGTGAAGTAGACTTCCATGTAAACTACCCATCTAACTATATACCATGGGTCTCAGGCATGTGTTGTTCATGCTGTTCAGGGAAAGTAATTTAGCAATAGTATAGGTACGTTTACATTTGCTGCTGTCACATCTTCTCAGGGCAATCATCCATGCTGCTAGAGCACCCCCTCTTTTGCAGAGGAACAGCACAAGGGTAGTGAAGGAAAAAATATTCCTTCTCAGCTCCTTCTCATCTTTTACTTCAGAAAGATTTGCAAATACTAATGAAGTACTAATACTACACTATAGTGCATGTTTCCCATCTGCAGATTGTTCCAGGAAGATCTTACCTTGTGTATCTAAAGGGAGAACAGTACTCCATTTGAAATGATTTATACATATTTATTTCTGGAGTATTTTCTCCTGATAAGTTGTATTTCTGAAGATCCTATGTACATCTTTAGCGCCAGAACTTTCACTTCTACAAGCAACAATGTACAGTTGCTGGTGTTCTAGGAGAGCGCTGTATAAACTCTACCAAGCCTATGTACAACTCTGATTTGAATCTTTAACTTCAGGTCCTCTTTGAATTAGCCATGTCCTTTGGAACAGTAGAATTGTTTTCTGATTAGCAAAACTGCTTCTTTTGTTCAGGTAGCTTAAGATCTGAGTAGGCTTTCTTCAAACTATGCAAAGCAAAACCCCGTTTTCATTAAGTGAAACTGTTAGCTGCAAAAGGTAAGTATTTTTTTAAACTTCAGACCTCTCATAATATAGCAGCTTTAAAATAAAATAAAATTGTTATTTCTGGGTAAAGTCCACAGTAGTCCAATTCAGATTTCAGATATTTTTTTTAATGGCATCATTACTAGCATCCAAGCAGTGCTCAGAAAGAATGTAAACCAGCTGAATAGCCTTATACCACTATCTTCCATATTGTTAAGAGGTAATAGTGAACAGAAAATTAAGCATGCATATGTAAAATAACACAGTTGCAATGAAGCATAGCAAAATTTCAGGCTGCATGTGCAAAAGCTGTACATCGCTGAGCCCTGTCTTAATAGCCTTCTCCGTGTAGTTCTGTTGTAGCCTGGCTAGAATACTAGGTATGTATTTGATTCAGCATGTTGCTAGAGTGCACCTGATAAACTAAACCCAGAGAAGGAGAACAGGAAGATGAACTATCACAGAAAAAACACAGTCAAGTATAGGCAACTTAGTGAAGGAGTAACTGAGATGAAATGTAACAAGTTGTAAATGTTCATAGGATGTAAATGCTAAGGCGAAAGAAAAATTACCTCACTGTAAAGCAAAGAAAATCAAGAGAAAGACATGAGGAATAGTGGAGTATGCTCCCGGAAGGGGTAGAAGCAGACTTATCCATTGGGATTTTACACTAGTTTTGACAAGACAATAGAAAATTAATATGAAATACTGTTCTCTGTTACCAGGATTTGGTTTTGGTGATGTAACAGCTTCTCCTTCTTGCTGCCTCTCAGGGAATGAAATTAGTGCTTTATTAGTGCTTTCTCACTACAGAGAAGAAAATAATAAATTTCTGTTGCCTAGTGAAATAGCAGTCTAATAGTTGTATTTCTGCTTGAAGAAACGTTGCAAGATTTTTAACAGGTGAAATACAGCTTTTCACATGAGAGGAGCTGCCCCTGGTGTTGCCTTCTCTTCTGGAGAAGGCAAGTCTCCAGGCAGACTTCAGGTGTGAGACCCTTGAAATACAGAAGATGAGTGATATAAACACTCAGTGTTTAAGAAGTACATATTTTTCATACTTTTTGAAAACAAAATATATTTTATAGCTACAAAGTGACCAGATGCAAAGCTGTGATGGTATTGTATCAGGGTTCCAAGCACAAACATAAATACCTCTCTCTTTCCAAAGACACATCCTGAGCCTCACTCTTTGCTGTCACGGCCCTCAGTTCAGCCCACGTGGTAGCAACAAGCTCTGCTTTGCCTACAACAGCTCTGACTGAGTTCTCATTACCTGTATCCTCCTCTTCACTTCACCCACAGTCCCTGACAATTTTGATCCTCATCTGTTCTTTTTACAGTCCTATCTGGGTATGTTTTCTTCTCCATTCTTTCAGCTCTGGTCCTTTCATGATCTTGCTTTACCTGTAGTTTCCCTGTCACTCCTGCCATAACATTCACCAGCTTTCTGTGTTTTCTCCTCTTGTGCTTTTTTAAACCATCTAAATTAGATACATTCACACAGACAGCATTCAGTCAGCTTCCTTTCAATTGGAAACGAGCTGCACAGCCTTATAGAAGCGGATATATTGCCTTTGACTTCAATGAGGCCAAGATTTCAAGCTTATACTTCTCACATTTCTTGACTGTCTCAAAAGCAGGAAACTATGAAGTCCCTAGGCAGTACAAATACCATGATTTGTGTCATGCAAAATGTTGCCTGATTATAAGACTGTTACTTGCTTGGCTTTTCCATACTACCAGAACATTTTGGCAGGCTTTCTGCTAAGGTTAACAAAAGTTAGATAAATAAGGGCTTGGTGCACTTAGATACTTTATCATTCCGTAATGTGTCTCGCTATATCTGTGTATTCAGCCAGAAGAATGTTGGCCATGTTCCTGTCTCATTTCTAAATGCTGGCAAGCTAACTGTAATCAAGGTATTCCTTTTAACAGGATTGATTTAAGGATAAATGGAGCTCTCTACTCCTTGCAGCTTCAGGTCCTTAAAAAATGAGGGAACATTGAACATGGGAATAAAAGTAGTAGCACTGTAATTTTTCCCCCCACTACCATTATTTTCCATCCTTTTCCCATGTTCTTTATGGAAACCTTCCTTTCCCTCCTTTTGATAACTGTTACTCTACCTTGTTCCTCATGCTTGAAGGCTCTGTGACAATCAGCCCTTTTCATTCGTGATGCCTGATTTCCCCTTTCTTTGGCCATAGCTACCATCATCTTATCTCTTTCTCTAACCTTGAAGGACAGATTAAGGGGGAAGAATAGAGTCAATAGATGCCCAGTATAAAACCTGAAAAAAATTGATTATGAATTAATCAGAGAAAGAGGAGGACAAGAGAGCATAACACAAAAGTGGCTGAGAGCACCCAGAGAAAGAGGAATAAAAGTAACACCTAAAGGAAGAAAGCAAAGAGGAAAAGAAACAAAAAAAGGAAGAGGGAGTGAGAGAAGTGGGGACTGTGATCAAAGTTTATATAGAAGAAGTGGTCAAACTTTATGCAGAAGGAAAACAAACCCCAGAAAATGTAGGAAAATCATGAGGCTCCCTTACTAGGCAAAAGAAATTGGGTAGGAGGAAAGACAGAAAGTGGTAAGGAGATTAGTGGTAAGGAAACTTTGAAAAGTTGTTTCATTGCGTTGTGTTTCAGAATTTGATGGAAAGTTACATACTCAAGATCCATACAAGATAATAGGCATGTATAAAATCATAAAAGATTTAATTATTATTTATGCAAACCACACATATAATTTTGTCTCTGATTCAACACAGCACTCAAGCACTGGCTTAATTCCCATGAAGTCAAGCAAAACTAAGTATTTTACTCAAAATGAGCCTAAGCTCCTCCCAGATTACTCAAGATGTGCTGGCTGAATACCCTGCACTGAGGGTTCAGGATTTGCCTTGTTCAAACACAGGAGGCATCTCAAGACTTCTCGGTGATTTTAGCAAAGTAAGTAAATAGGAAAGAGCTTGAAAGAAAAGGTAGAGTGGGGCTGGATAGTTAAGGGTACAACTTGCTGCTCATGTAGGCCCAGAGGGGCAAAGTTACTCTTTCCTTCTTCCTCCCAGCAGTACATTTTACTCCACTGTCTCCTTGGTGGCCCATCTTGCTGTCCAAAGCTCTGACATAGTTGAAGTAGGTGGCATTTTACTGCTATATGGTGTCCCCAGCCACCTGCAGCTATAGGCCAGCCCCATGCAGTGCTACTACCTCAGTTTCCTGCATGCTACCATCCAACTTTTGTTCCATGAGCCGATAGAAAAGCTGTGCACTTAGAAAAGTTAGAGCACTTACTGCACTAACACAGAATTTAAGGTCACCGGATCCTTATCCAGCTGAGCACTATCAGAGCACTGAGTTTCATTTTCATCCTTACAGCAGTTCTAGTCCCTTCTTTACCCAACAAGCTGCTGGGGATGTCACTGCCCAATATTCCATCTCTGCATGTGCTCTGGGTCTGTCGTACAGAGATCAACCCATAAACTATTTGCTATGCACAGTTATTTTGCACATGAAGTCATGTTCAGCATTTCAGAAATTAGTTGGGGTACATGTTTTACTCAGCTATGATTTGTTTTTTCAGGCTGTGTTGAGCAGAGCTGGGAGCCTTTTTTGCTAGAGATGAAGTCACAATCACAATAAAAGTGAATAAATGAAATTCCATCTATTTATAGCCAAAACTAGATTTCAAGTAAGGGATTTCACAAGACAGTTCATGCACTAAACCTCACATACACCTCAGCACGAGTGTTGCTAAGAAATTTGTAAACGAATCACATAATATAAAGTCCTGGTTACCACCTGGTCACCCAGTGTTCACATCAATATCCGTAGGAGTTGAGCATCACTCTGTCCTCTGAATATCAAGTCCATGTTTTCTTCCTATTTCCAAATGAAATGAGGGTGTCAATTTTACCCACTGGTCCCTAGTTGACTACCTGGAAAAACTGTAGCTGTCTTGGACATCTACAGATCAGGAGCTTTCACTTTCAATTGAGCAGAAAGGAAGTTTTTCAATAGGCAGCAAGACAGATAAGAAATCTTCTAATAAAGACTTCACTTCTCAATGAAATAGGCATGCACGCAGGCAGGAAGCAGGTTGAAGGCATACAGGCAGCAGATAAATCCTCCAGCTCCACTTTCCTTATCCCATCTCTGCAGCACAATGCATTGAGTTGTCATCTGCCATTTGTGTATTCATTCTAATTCTTTCTGCCTTGTTATTCTGTCAATTTCTTAACCTATTTACACTGACTTTATTTTCAGCATGTCTATTGTGACAGCAAATCCTAGAATTGCCTTGGGTGTTGTCTGAAAATGGCCATTATCAAATCATAATGCCTACCCAGATGAGGCACTGTAAAGGCCCTAGGCATCAGTAGGAGTCCTTAACAGCTGCCTGCAGTTTAGACCTGCATATCAATTTCCACCTTGGAGGATCTGCTGCAGTATTATAAGGTGAATAGGCACTGTGTGTATTAAAATTTGGATTAGTGGCTCAACCAAAATGTTCACTTTCCCTCACACTTTTTCTTTCTCTCCATCTCTCTTTTTTCACATTAATAAACTTGCTATCTCCATCTTTTGTTGGTAAACTATATAAAAATGCAAATGATCTAGAATCCAATTAATTTCTGGAAGGTTGCAGCTGTTTTGGGCCCTATTCACAAAGACATGTGGTGTGCGTGCGTGTGTGTGTGTGTATGCATGTGTATGCATCTGATTGCTAAGAAAATCAGGCCTTATTATTGAAGCCTTGACTCTCAAAATTTGAGCTATTGTTCATTGACAGTGCTGATGCAAACAGATAATTTCCAAATTGTATTCCACGTTTATTAAAGTGGTAGAAAATGTAGCTAATTTCAGACAAAGCTGAAAAAAGGTGGAGCTTGAGAGCTGAAATAGGAGATCTGGGAAATCTGTTTCTATTACAACAAAGAAAAGTTTATCTAATATCTCGAAAAGCATTAATTACTGTGAGACACAGGCGAACACATTGTGGATTTCTTTGTTGGTTTTGTCACTCTTCATTGCCTTATTCTACTACTGTGAGTTGTTTGGCTTCATTTTGTGTTGTAGTTTTTTTGCTTATAACTAATGTGTAGTTATGAAATTGAGACCATCATGGGAATATTTTTCATTACGCCAGCTCAGGCTTCAAACCGAAATATATCTAGACCAGACAGTTTGAAGCAATGTATGTAATTGTTCCCGTCATTGGTTGAACTTGGCAAGACACTCAGGACTGATTCTTTAATCTATATTTTTATATTAAGGGGCTCCATTTATGGCTGCCCAGTTTGCACCTGCAGCTGGAACCACAAACATCAAAGCACACAAAACTAACAACATTTTGAGCACATAGGTCTTGATCTCCTGTGTATCTGTTCCCCCGCATTAACATGTTATCCATGAACAACAAAATCAACAGCGTCTAATTTTCTATGAAACTTATGTCTTTATATGCTCCTGTTTGCATTCTTTACTAATACAGGTTAAGCATATCTCTGTCAGTGGGATGTTAGTAAACTCTCTTATGTTAGTAAACCCTATCCCCTACCTAATGAACCTCAAAGGAGCTTAATAGCCATGAGACCTCTTCCCCTGTGCCCTTCCATCTATTTAAGTTGATCAACAGTTCAAAATTTATGCAGGTGAAGGGATCCAGGACTGATGACAGAATGATCATATACCAGGCTGAAAAGGGGACATTTTTCTTAGTTGTAAATAATCTGGGTGTCGTACTTCATTTATTCGTAAAATAAGGTGTTGGTCTTTTTCTGTAACAGTCACTAAAAAAGCACAGATGCTGCTGACAAGGAAATGTGAACTTACAAACATAATTTGTCATTTTTATTATGCTGTAAGCGTTTGGTGAAATTTTAGCCATCATGGTAGTCCTACATTTAAGGTACATAGTAGCCTATTAGGCATATGTAGAACAAGCCCTCCTCAGTTTATTACAGTCAGCAGTTTCAGCAGTGAGTGCATACAAGGCTAAATTCGGCCTTGTGCAGAAAGCTCGTGTCAGGTCAGAGCACCATATAAAACCCACTTGAGCTCTAAAAATAGAATTTCAAAGTGGAATTTAAAGCCCTGTGATAGCGTCTGGTACAGACAAGAATTTAACAAAGCCAAGACAATTTTTGCCAAGGTTGTGATACCCTCTCATACAATCTCGCAAGTGTCGATCCACAGAGGCAGCAACCAGGCCAGTTTCACCAAGCATGGCTATTCATTGAATAATGGGCTGAGGTGCCTTGATTAATAAGAATAGGCTCCTCTATGGCCAATAAGCTGAAGGCTGCTTTCTTCCCTGGGAAAGAGCCAAAGCTTTTGATCAGATAACTGGGGTTTTAAGTTTAATATTTTACAGGGAGAGCTTTTCTTCTTTTGGCTTTGTTGTAACTGATAATGCACAGAGATAATGCGTATTGGGAGCAGAGATAACAGAAAGAATAAGCAGATCTATAGCAAGAAAAATGGGAGAGAGGCTCCCATCTCAAGCACTGTTCTGGAAAGACTGGGAGGAGAGATAGAATCGATAAGGTTATGTATGGATCAGCTGTAACTGCTTGTCTTGCTGCCAAAGCAACATTTGATGTTAAAGCCTTGCAGGTGAGCTTACCGTTACAGGGTGAAATCAGTGTGGCAGACACTGGGTGTAGTCCTTGTGTAGTATACTTTATTTCCACTATACATGTAGTAGTCTTGAATTAAGAGTAGTAAGGGTTCATGCAATGACTTCATTCAGAAGCCCTGAGAAAGCACGAGAGTTCCCAGAGTAGCAGCCCTGGTAGAGACACTAGGACAGAGAGCAAACTCCCCTGCTGCTTGCCATAGCTTGGAGCACAGAAATTATTTCACAGAATTATGCAATATATAAGGTCTTAAAACTGAGAGGGTCCTTGCATGCAAAGAAGGAGAATTTAGAAGAGTGTAAGTAACAGCTCCATCTGGTGATGCCATCTTTATTGCAATGTATTTAAGTCTCTTTTATATAGCCACCCCCCACCCCACCCCCACCCCCCAGTCTTCTTTCAAATTTAGATCTTTTTCTTCTTTCCCAGTTGGCTTCATTATCTGAAATCATTCAGATTTCATTATAGTGAACAAAGTATAAATATTTCTTTAAGGTAGCGACTACACTGGAAAATTATGGGAGAGCCTGGCAAATTATCCCAGATCACTTGAGAAGGTGATCTCTGTCATAATTCATTTGAGAGTAGAAGGAGGAAAAGTGTCTCTCTCTAGTATAAGAAATGTCCTGTTAAAGTAATCAAAGAAAATAGAGAGATTGATTCATTTGAGTTAAGAAGAAATATGTGAAGCTATATAATTTTCTTAAAGGGCCGCCTTCTGCAAAGTGTGCATTGCTTTCTGCTAGCTACTAGTTATCCTTAATCTGTATTGACATAAAGTTTGAAATATCTACCATTCGTCTGAGTTGTATAAAACATATGTTATTCACTGCTTCATCTTTCCTCCCTCATCTTAGTCAGTCAACCACATTTTGAATATCCCAGATGCAGCAATCTGTTAGAAGAATGTAAGATCGTATTAAAAGCCATTACCAGTAAGACCAAAGGCCCACGTAGCTCAACACCTGTCTCTGCATGATACTTGCTCTTGCTGCTCTCCTGGACTTCAGCTGTGTTCATCCTGAAAAGAGGTAGTCTCTGTATTTTTTATAACTCTCAGTAGATGATTGATCTACTTGTCTAGTTTCCCCTTTCGGTCCCTGCACCCACAGCACCATCAGGCAATGATTTTCACATGTCTACCACCTATTGTATAAAGAAACACTTGTGTTTGTTTTGAATGTCATTCTTATCTTCATTTGATGTTCCCTAATTCTAACGTGGGAAGGGTCAAGATCCATCCTCTTCATTATGTTCATGATTTCTCAGACTGCTGTCATATTCCTACAGGTCACCCTTTTTCCAGGACAAAGTGTGCTAACATCCCCTGTTGTAGTTGCTGAGTAGCTTTTCTTAATATGAAGACTGCTTGACATCTTTGATCATCGTTGTTGCTTTCCTCTGAAACTTTCTGTTTTACCTGTATCCTTTCTGAAAGAAGGGGAGCAGATGGTATTCAGCACACAGTATTTGATGTGGGGTTGAGTGATAGTTTTCTGTAGCAGCACAGTGATGTTCTCTGTTTTGTTCTTAATTTATTTCCTAATATTTTCTAACATTTGACTTGCCTTCTTGACTGCTATTAAGCATCAGATTGACATTTTCATAGGACTACCTATGATAACCCCCGATCTATCTCCTAAGTAGTAATGATCAACTCCATCATATTAATATGTGGAGTTAGAACTGGTTTTCCCCTGTGCATTGCTTTCCATTTATCTACAATGAATTTCATTTGTCATTTAATTGCCCAGCCATTCAGACTCATTAGGTTCATCTGTAGGTTTTTCTGGTTGCTGCTTGCCCTTGCTATCTTGAATAACTCTGTAACATCATCAAACTTCCTGAACTCCCTACTTACACACTTTCCCAAATAATTTATGAATACATTGACTACCCCAGGTGCCAACTGAGATCCCACTGGAACTCCAAGGGTGGAACACACACTTGAACTCCAAGGGTGGAACACACTCTGTTGCAAAAACTGTCCATTCACTTTTCCTCTCTGTGTCCTGTCCTTTAACCAGTTACTTATCCATGCAGGGACTTTTCCCTTTATCCCATCACTGCTCAGCTTTCTTAAAAACCTTTTGTGAAGGATTTTATAGAAGATCTTTGGAAATCCAAGTAGATTATTTCAACTGAATTAACACTATCTACGTACATGTTCTCTTTAGAGAACTCCAGTAAATTTGGAAGTCCGGACTCTCCATTATAAAAGCCATGCTGACTTTCACAGGTAGATTAAAGTTATTACCTGCTCTTTCTTAGGCTATTACTAATTCTATAAGTAGACAAATATGGTGTATTCAGAGTTATTCCAACCAATATTTCTTTAAACTTTATCTGACAGGTGTTTATTTGAATGGTTAGGCAGGAGGGCTAGTAATACATTACTTGGTATATAAGGTTTTTCCATGTTGAAACCAGTTCTCTACTATCTTACAGACACCACAAAGATGGATATTCTAGTCAGAGTGAAGGAACTACAGGTACCTACTATAGCAGTCACTGCTTGGGGGCATGTGCATTGGTGATCCCACATCAGAGTTACATGCATCCCTACACACAAAGAAGATTGTCATCTCAAATGACTTAGTGACTTCTGTTACCACTCAGCTTAGTAATAGGACACTGGTGCCAAAGGTGAGGTAAAAGTCTACCTAAAAAGGTCATTTGTAACCCATGCACCCCAAGTGTTATGATAAATATTTCTGAGTGTTAAGCACTGTCACTTTATCTACTTACTTTTTCCATTTTGAATAATGCAGCAGTAACCTGTCATGACATAAGTTTAGCACTAGGATCAAGTCCTCTCTGTTAAATCTACCATCATTTTATTCAGCCTGGTAGAAAAAACGTAGGAACAGTGATGAAAAATACCAAGAAAAAAAATACAGTTTGGAGGGTTAGTTCTTTTTTTCTGTATGTCTGTACCCTATTAATGTGCCATCTGCTGCTAGGACATAGATTCATTTACCATTACAGTGTTCTAACATGATTACCTTTTTTTTCCCCTCAAAAGCCACAAAGGGGCTAAATATAGATTTACTTAAAATTCTAGGGAAAGAGGCGGTCCTTGCCCTAGACACAATTGTTCTCTTGATTTTGAGAGCATTACCACTAGCATTAAATGTAATTTACTTTATCTGATGACAGTTTGCTGAACAAGATCTTAAGTTTTAATAGCATCAGGACATAGATGGTAAGTGGAGAGAAGAGAAAAGCATTGTGGGTGAAATTCATCCCACCCCATTACCCCTTCCTTAACTAAGAACAAATTGTGCACAGAGAGGAGATTATGCTGTCTTGAGGAGGTGGGCCAAGTTAGAGGGCATCAGCACACCCAGTCTCCAGGCTGGATCAGAGCGACACCCTGCTGCATTTCCCCCGGTGGGCTGATGCCCTGCTGTAGTACAGTTGTGAACTCATTACTCAGATATATGCTTCTCTTTATTCACCACTGCACTCCTAATTACCCTCTAGTTTATGATAGCTGGTACAGGCTCATGCAGTTGCTTAGGGTACCTGTTCTGTAAGCCATCCACCCTTTACACAGCAGAACCTTTTTTAATGTCTCGCACTATCACGGGCAAATTTCATAGTATGATAAAGCCCTTCACCAATCAAAGCATCTAGTGTTAGAGGAGAAATTGGTTTCTCATTCAGAGTTATGGGACTATTACGACCTCCCACATTACTGCTGGTTCATTTGCAATCAGCTTTTTCATTATCTTTCAGCTACACCGGACCAGAATTATGTTAATTGCCCATTAACTACAGTTGGGTGATTCATTTATTCTTTTAATTTAGAGTATCGAAAATGGATCTAACCTCTATTTTGCTTTTAAAACTTTCTGATACAATCACTGCCATTACTGAGGTGAAAGTAAAAACAAGATATCAATAAAGCCATGTCCTTCACTGGGTATGGAGCCTCCGTGGACAGCATGAGATCCTCTATTTCTTGCAAGGTATTTTGCAAAGGACGATAAACAAGTTTATCAGAAGAGTTCATTTCATTTTCTGTCCCTTTCTGCTGGAGTAGATTTTCCTGCATGTATATGGAGCCTCTTAATTTTGTTTTTCACTTTGTTATTGCTGCCTCTTAAAGGGGTTTGTGCTTCAAGGTTTAAATCATCCTCAACCTAGCAAAAATTCCGATAAGCCTTCTATGTGACAAGCTTATCAAAGATGGAGTTTTCTGCAGTTGGGATGTGTGGCCAGTCTCACCAAATAACAATTCCAATATTGTTTTTTGCTTTGAATTGTTGGGATTCTTGAGCTATGTGTTCCTTTGCAGAGGTAGGGGGGTGTAATTGAATATTTTTCTTTCAGATCTTTTTTCCTCGGATGCATATCAGAAGTGTGGACTGGGAGCATTCTCATCTCTATTGTCTATAACAGATTGCATATTAATTTACGTTTTCCCATGCAGCAGCATGTACGTGTTTGTGATAATTGTTGAAGGTAGAGTTCTCAGTGGAAGTGTAGCTACAGTCCTACAAATACTTGAGTATAACTTTACTGAATTAGCCTAATTTCTGTGACTCCAGCATGTATATGAATGAATGTATGACTTACAAGAATGAACATACTCATCCTTAGCTAACTGTAGACTCCGAAAGAACTTTCTACATTTTCCCAATTTGTACTATCATCATAATATATAGGGACCTTAACCAAGGATCTGCATATCATTTTACTCCACTCACTGCTGTACAGATTAGTAAACACTAAACCTCTGAGAGCTTATACTCCAAGTGTGATAAGTCACAGGAGGTGACAGAATAGGTGACGTGGTTTGGGAACAGGAGAAGCACAAGGCAAAACAGGACATTTGTACCCTGTGCACTGGAATGTAGTCGAGAGAGCTCTGGGGTGGGGACCCTCAGAGCATCTAAAAAGAAAGGTAAAGAACAAGCATAAGGTAGGTTTGAGGGAAGCCAGGTGTCAGTGTGGGATGGAGTCATTAGGGCAGCTGGAAGGTCTGGGGAAAGTATAAGAAGCTGAATTGCAGCAGAAGGAAAAAAGGAAGGTCACACTGGATCACATGGGTATTTTGGTGTAGGCAGGGCAAGATTTCAATTATTATTTTTATTGAGCCAAATGAGAGAAGCATTTGGGGGTGCAGGTGCACATGCAAGTTTGAAAAAGCTGACATTTAAGCATGTATATTTTTCTGTTATTTTAACTGGAGTTCTTGTGAAAGGAAAAGTAAGAAGTAAAAGGAGGAAGCATTGGAGTATGAAAGAAGCAAATAGGCAGAGTTTTACTTTATCATTCCTGGGGATTTAAAAATGTTTACATTATTAGATTACAAATACTAGACACAAAACATAATTATTTTCAACAGAAAAATGCAATGAAATGGATGTAGGTTTTTGAGTGACGTAATAGATAAATGTATTTTTGAAGAATGTCTAGATTTCACAATCTAGAAAGTCAAAATTTGTCTTTTTTTCATGCCATCCTTCCCCCCACCCCCCACCCCACCCCCCTTTTGGAACTTTGCTTTATTCTCTCTTTTTCTTTCTGCATGTTTTTGTTGGCCATCTTTCTTTAACATTTGTTTTCTTTTCAATTAACTTCTGATTTCCCCTTTCTATACATCCTCAGTCCCTGGCTTTGCAAATCCTTGTACAAGACTGTTCATACTGAAATCAGCAGTATTTTTATCACATGAATACAGCTAATGTTGCAGGATTAGGAACAAAATATCACTGACTTGCTATTAAACCCTAGTTTTTCAACAGAATTAACAGAATTATTTTCTTCTCAGAGAAAGATTTGCAAATAAGCTAGAAGTGTGTAGACCTTTATTTTTCTGAACAATTAGGTGTTGCCTACACAGGTAATTGAATTTTTGAGGGTTTTCCATGTCAATATCTTCTTTATCAAAAAGACACAGAGCAGAAATATGTTTTATGCTATACTCTTATTTCCACAGATTGCACATGTTTTATCACGATTTTGCAGTATGGCAAAAACCACAAGATCAGTAAATCTGATAGTCAGTGTCACAAAATTATACATAAAATTCACAAATTTGTTCTCTGCTCAGTCAGCTTGCACCCATTACCATTAATTACATCTATGAAAAGCAGGTGTATCTCACACAGTTATGGGTGCACTCTAGAAGTCTAGAGGTTAATTCAGCACCTTAGAACACAGCTGTTGCTTCCAGCAGTCCCTTTAATTTCTGTTTATGTAGCATCCCTTCCCAAAGTCTTTCTTGATTTTCTAATCACAGTTGTCATCTTGGAGAGGGTAACTGTCTTGTAGATTAATCATCTCTGTGTTGTGACTGGAACATCCAAGCCATTTGCCTGTCTTCCAGCATGTTTATAGTGAATGGCACTGCCCTGTTTGTAGAGTTCAGCAGTATCATGTTGTAAAAACATAAATTCAGACAAAGGGACAGCTAGATACTAGAAGGAAGGAGTACCACAGGTAAGCAGGGTAGCTCCCGTGTGACTCAGCCTCTCAACATGAGCAAACTTCTTGCAGGTACCTTATATTACTGCAACTAGATTAGATTACTGAAAGAATGAAACTGCAAAGATAAAAAATGCAAAAAATTAGTCTCCAAGAATCATACTAATTTAATCATAGAATCCTAGAATCATTTAGGTTGGAAAAAACCTTTGAGATCATCAAGTCCAACTGTTAACCCAGGACTGCCAAGTCCACCACTAAACCATGTCCCTAAACACTGCATCTACGTGTTTTTTAAACACCTCCAGAGACGGTGAATCTACCACCTCCCCCCGTTCCATAATTTAGCTGCTTTTGCATGGGTATATTGTTTCCTCACTGCACTTTTTAAAAGCCAAGGGTCTAGAAGTACTTAATAAAGCTGCTCAGGTGTGTGTCTGCTGGAACACTCATTGTCTCATTGATTTTATATACACACAGATACATGTACACGTGTTCAACACCTCCTGAATTGAGGTCCCACTCCCTGATTGGGATTGATTGATTTAGCCATTCCTAAACTGTCTATATTTAATCATCACAGTAATCAATGTTATAATACTGACTGTGTTGTAAAATATGCAGAATGCAATATACGGAGAGAGTTCCAGTCATCTTTGCTTCTGGAATCTTAATTCTTTGCTGGTAATTTTCATTTAAATACGTGATCTTAAATCTTGACTCACAGTTTTTAATATAATACTTTTTCATATTTTATTAAGTGTTCAGGATCGAATTACTAGTTCATTTACCTATGAGTTAATAAGAAGGGAAACGGCTGAGATTCCCTTCCCAGGTTTTGTAAAAGATGCCGCAGAAAGCGCTGGTTAGAGGTGCAGCCATTTTTCCATGTACGAATGCTACCCTCTGCTGGAGAACTGGTACGTTACAGCTTAAAGATCTTCAGCATTACTCCTCTGAGTAACTTCTCCCAGGCTAACTGGAGATAACAGTGGCATGGATTTACTGTCCTGATTCACAGTTTTGCTTGCTCTGAATACCAGCTACAGTGTTCACCTGGCTGCCCTCCACCGGAAGATGTGACATCTGAGACGTATCTCTGACGTCTTTGCAAGGATCTAAGAACAAAGCAAGACATGGTTGCCTCTCATGCAGGTTTCTGCAGCTCAAGTGCATTGCTCTTTTCCTCTGCTGCTGAGGGACTTTGTAATGAGAAGTTTACTTACTTGTCTGAAAACACAGGAAGCTATTGACACGTAGCTGGTGGATGGATAAAGCATACCAGACTGTTTTCAAAACCTCAGATTAAATTTGATCCTGTAGCTGGATAACATGGCTGCCTGCGTTCTGTCCTTCCAAGGAAGGCTACCCCATGCCTGTGAGAACCACTACACATCAGTGACACTGAACATAGTCCTTCTTACCTTCATCTCAGCTCTGCAACATCAGAAGAAGCCAATCCAAATGCTGACTTTCCTGCATCTTTCTTTATTTACATGGAAAGGATCTGCTTGGATCTAATTCTTTCCCTTAAGTCTATCCCCATTCTGTCTTCTTGACAACCTACCCTTTTAAGGGTGAGTATCTAGTTCAGGAGGAAGATGAGCTAAGTGGACTTTTGCACAAGATTAGTACCAGCCATTGGGGTTTCTAGTTCTGACATTCAAAGATTTCACTGTCCCTGAATTAACTTTAGGCAAGATAGCTTTTTAGTCATAGTTTAGAGGGTAAGAATAGAGTAGAACCCTGAGAATGTAACTCAAAGCAATCAACATGCCAAAGAGCCAAAAGAAAGTGTCATTTATGCCAATTTGCACTACCTTGATGAATAAGCCCAGCAGAATATATTAACTGCTGATACTGCTACAGATTTCTGGTGCCATCTGCTATAATTTAATGTATAATTATGCCTTTAGCATAGAATACTAAAGGGTAGTTTAAAAACCTATAGAATGTATCTCAGAATTACAGTAATTTCTATTGATCCCAATTATGTCTCATAAAGCTCTGTTATGTTTTTTTCTTTCTTTCTTAAAGTGTGTTTTCCTAAAGAAATGTTTGATTCTAGTTTGTAGACTTCATAAGCAGAAGGGCTCATATCATAATCAACCATATTTATTCCACTGCTGCAATATGTATTCCTCATATTGGGCAGAAATAAAGCAGGATATCTACTGTATGGAGACTTATTATGTGTAAAGGTACAAAATTCACTTTCAGATTTTGTGACAAGCACAGAGCAGGCAGCTTTCTCACAGGACTTCAGATCTGATTTTGAATCAGCCTGCACTATTTTAGAGTTTGCCTCAGAGCCCATATGAAGTCTGTCATTTTAAAATGGCATAAAGTATGGAAGTTTTTTATTATTTGAGTTTTGAATAAAACTTGATGGGGTTTAAACCACAGGAAAAATGTGCTCTATCATCATTAGAAATTGAATTATTCGTACTTCCTCTTATAGCTTCATATTATTGGTTTTAAATGTTCTTGTTGTTATCTTTGCCAAAATTTTTGTTTTCCTTTGATTTATCAAAGTATTGGAAAATAAGTACTTGAACATTTCCAAGATGACTAGCACATGCAAAGAATCAGTAGATTCAAAAAATTTGAGTGATTGCTTCTAAGATATAAAAGAAGTTTTTTAGGCCTTTCAGCTGTAACTTGAACAAATTATTGTTAACATTTTATAGAACTTTGAACTGCAGTAAATTTTGATCCTTATTGTTTATCTCCAAAGCAAGAAAATAAAACAATGTATTATAATGCTTTGTTGCCAACTGCATAAAGATATTCTGGAACCTCAAGTGTGCATTGGGTAAACAAATATAATCCACAATACCTTCAAAATTTAGAAACATGGAGTTGATTGATGCAAAAATAAACAGTAATAGACATGTTACATTAAGACACAGGGATACAATGTGATCAAGAGTGAAGAAGTGTTTTTAACAAAACGTTAGAGGAAATCGGAATAGGAAACTTTTTTTCAGTGTTCATTTTTTCTTTTTAATGCATTCTGAGAAAAAATAGCAGAAATATTACCAAAAACTGTAATTTCATGTGTGTTTGCTATGGCTATATTCACAGCCTTTTAGCACAGATATTTGTTTTCATGTCTAACCTGAAAACAAATGCATATAATGTTGATTTTAAATTCCTGGGCAATATACACGTAAGTATTAAATTCAGACCAGTTTATACCAGTAGAGGAGCTCATCTGGCTTATAGTATCCTTCTGCTTCATTATTTTCCATTGTTAAAATATCTTTTCAAGCAGTATTTTTAGTGAAAGAAAATAAATACATTGAACAGGACTTAGGAAGTAATTAAACAAAGTCAGGTTTCAGGAAAAAATGGGTGAAAGGTAGCTATGAATACATTTAGCCTGGAAATCAGAAGATAGCTCCCAGTTGTAAGGGAAGCCCATTCTGGAACAGGCTTTCATTGGGTATAGTGAGAACAGCAGCAACTAAATCCCTGATTTATGAAGTGAAAATATAATGTGGTCCTTGCAATTACAGTCTTGAGAAGTCAGGAGGTCTCTTCCATTGCTGTGTTCCCAGGGTGTATTTGTAGTGAGAGCAGCTGACTGTAAATGGCCATGAGAACTTGCTGAAAGCAAAATGGTTCTAACATTTAACCCTAGCACAGTATTTCTCAACCTCTCCCTTCCCATGATTTTCCATACCAACCCCCTTCTCTTACGATGAGATTAAAACAACCTTCAGGCATCTGTGGATCTTGATATCCAGTCTTAAAACCACAGCTCAGGCCATTGAATTGTGATACATACATCATAGCATCTGAAAGTGCTAATGGAGTATCTCCTCATTACAGAAGTTTTCCCTAATTAAAGGAAATTGAAGGTTTTGGTGTTGGTTCCTGAATGCCAACCAGTGGAAAGAGCAGATTCCTGAGAGTTGCCTGGAATGGCTGTCCTGTGGCCCTGAGATACGTCTCCTACTTCCCCTGGATTTCCTGTTCCCCCCTAAATCTTGGTAGCATGGTTGGGACCCACATTTGGATCCCTATCTACCAGCTTTTCTTTCTCATCTTTTAAAGTACAAAACCTGCAGGATTATGATCAAACCAACTGTTGAGGTGAATTTTTGGTTTTGGAAGGTACTGGAAGAGACATCCCCAGGTATGATGCAGAATGCCCTGTAACCAGATCTGCTCTAAAACCTTGATCTGGATATTCATTTCCTCCTGTGGCCCATTTTATGGTGGCTGCAAGATCTAAAAAAGGTGGAGTCTGTCTTTATAATGTCTTTCTTTCTCCTCATCTGCATTCTAGCAGCTTTGAGCAGGCCTAAAGGTCAGTCTGCATGTAGCCACAGTAGCTTTTTAAAAATCTTTGAATGCTACTCCAGCTCTGAACTGCTTTGCATTTGCATATTTGCTTAATCAGAAGTGTGTAAGGTCAGCACAGGAGCTTCATTAGGATATTCATGGCTAAAATTGCTCTCCTCATCACTTCTCTTAGAATGTTCAGCCAAGCTCTGCATAGGTTGCACACCTCCCTCATGCCCCTGCTGGGAGTGGCAGCGGGGATAAAAACAGATCCAGGAATAAGTGCGGAGGCTGAAACCCTTCAGCAAGCAGCGGGGCAGAGGGAGCTTGTCTCATGCCAACCATGTTTTAGGCTGTGCTATTTTAGCTATTGAGAAAATCAAAACAAAGTCTATTTCAGAAAGCAGAAGGACAAAGATGCAGAGATCAGGAAGCTAAGAGATGCAGATGGCTGGGAGCAAGCTGTTTTGAAGAAACCTTAATTGTTAGACAGCAACAAGGGAAGAATGCAATGCCTCTGGGGCTGGGTTCAAATTTATCCCCTGGAATACTCCTCTCTTCCAAGGAGCCAGTATTCTTCAGAAATCTGCAGCGCTGCCTGATAACTGACTGACTCCCACTCACGCAGCTGTGCTATCAAACATACCAACGTCTCTGACCAGGCAGTGTTGTTAAACCACAATAGTGAAACAGCAATCTCTGCACATCTTTCCTTTTAGTACATTGGTGGGTCTTCAGGAAGAGATAGTGTCCTTAGTCTAATCATCTTTCACATTTACCTGCTGCCTTTCTAAAGATTTTCATCTTACTGGGGTCATCATTTAATCCATGTTTTTCACCCATTGCAAACATCCGTGTCTTCTTTCCTCTCCTGTTTGTATCTGTATTTCTTCTACCAGCCATGGGTACAAAGCCTAAGTGTATAATTATTTTATAAAATAGGGGAGAATCTGGACAGGCTGGACCAATGGGCAAAGGCCAGTTGCATGAGGTTCAACAAGGAGAAGTGCCAGGTCCTGCACTTGGGTCACAACAACGCCACGCAACGATACAGGCTTGGGGAAGGGTGGCTGCAAAGCTGTCTGGAGGAAAAGGACCTGGGTGTGCTGGTTGACAGCTGGCTGAACATGAGCCAGCAGCGTGCCCAGGTGGCCGAGAAGGCCAATAGCATCCAGGCTTGTATCTGAGGCAGTGTGGCCAGCAGGGCAAGGGGGTGAGGATGCACCTCGAATCCTGTGTTCAGTTTGGGCCCCTCACTTCAAGATGGATGTAGAGGTGCTGGAGCGTGTCCAGAGAAGGGCAACGAGGCTGGTGAAGGG
>JAVJGI010000062.1:49266945-49282795 GCA_035590275.1 Ibycter americanus
GACTTGATAGTACTGGGTTAACGGTTGGACTTGATGATCTCAAAGGTCTTTTCCAACCTAAATGATTCTATGATTCTATGAATTTAGAGGTAGGGAAGAGAAAATGTTGACAGATATAATAAAGGAAAGAGCCTATTTGAGAAAACTTAAAACTTATGAACATCAGGAAGCTGTTGCACTACAATATATGCCATACAAATATTTGACCTTTTGTACCTCTACCTACCATATGGGAGGCATGCATCCTTTATGTTCATTTGGCTGGCAGGACGCAAAATCACATTGTGTAACACTTTCCTTACTTGTTTTACTATTAATCACACATACTGACTTCTATCATGTGATGCAAAATAGTGGGAAAACTCTGTTTCAGTCTAAGTGAAAGTAGTAGCAGGTACATGCTTAAATTTTTCCTTACCATGTGATTCTTTTGTGACAACTTGGAATTATAGTAAAGATAGTTAAGGCTTTCAACTTCGTATTTCAGAATGAATAGGGACTCCAGGGATTACAGCCACTGCCCGTTAAGGATAACTGCAAAGGCTATTTCGTGAGGATGTTTGAATACTGTTTCCTCAAAGTAGGGATACATCAGTAGAAGCTTTCTATTCAAATTTTAAGAGGATGTTACAGACACTGTGGAGGCAATAGAAGAAAACTTGTAGTTCTGAGAGTACAAAGACCATTAGTAGAATTGAGAGGAATTTAAAAACATACATGTAGAAAAACTGAACATCTGCTAAGAATGAGAAGGCTTTTTAAATGGAAAGTGGAATAATGCTAACAGATGGTCAGTAGGACAATAAAAAAAGTAAAAGTTAATTCCAAATTGTCTTGCAAGATGAGATGCTGGTGTTCATTACATAGTATTAGTGCAGATTTATTTTTCAAGATTTTCTAAAAATTAATTATTGTACCTCTTCATTGTCATGTCTTTTGCCCTTCCTTGCCATTCACCATTCTTCTAAAGCATTATGTTTCACTGGATCAAGCTTTGCCTGTCTTGTGGTGATACTTCATTGACAGTGGAAGTTTTGGTAAAAAGTGATTAAAGCCTGCAGAATTTAGCTTAACATGGAAGTAACCATGCAGGATGGTAATGGGTTTTTCTGTTCATTAAAGTCATGATTTTTACAATCAAAGGCTCCAGATCTATCTTCACTGAGATCATGGTTTGCTTGCCCGAAAATAGTCCCCATCCCTTCCCTACCTTGTGCACTGTGCCAGCACAAGCTGAGGAACTGTGATGCACTAGGTCAGGGAACCAGAGCATCTGGGAAATAATCCTTTGCGAGAAATTGTCTTTCAGCTTGAATCTGCTCCTGATTTGCACTGTCACTCAGCTGCACAACTGATGCTTCTAGCTCAGCTGAGGGGAGGGGATAGCAAAGGATATGGCTGCAGGAAGGGGAGGCTTATGGGCTACTTTTTCCTGCAGCAGTATCCCCTTAAATGAATGTCCCATTAAAGCCTCAAGTGAAGCTAGCAGGAGTTTTAATAGGAATAAGAAAATGGTTCAAGGTTGGCCCATCACTAGAGGCAGGTCATAAGAAGAACCATTCTAACCCAATCTGTATCTTCTGTCAGAGTTTAAACTTGGCAGCAATCTGTTTTCTGAATAGCATTTGAAATGCCACATGATAGGAAAAAATCATCGTTCTTGAGAGATTTTTGCCCTTGAAAATATTTGGGCTGAAGCTTTTGCAGTTTGTGTGATTTTTGCCATTATTGTACTCAGACTGCTTTTGTCATTTAGCCTTGAATTTCAACAGCCCAGTACTGGCTGTGAATACTGCCTCCTCACTATCTGAGCACTGCCTCCCTGACCTGTAAGTACGGACAAGTTCTCCACATCTGACCAATGAGGCAGACTGGATGAGTTGTTTTTTGTACAACAGGGTCTAGATTTATGAACCTTTAGGTTTTGATAGAACTGTTATGTTGTCATGATGAATTAACAAAGACAAGCTTTAGAAAAGCTGAAGCATAAATTTTTTCCCTTAGTTTCTTGATTATAAAGACATATTCCTACTATGTAATTCAGAGATCTCTGGTGATCAACAAGACACGATGAAACGTTGCAAAAAACTGCATACATCCATGATTGACTAAGTAAGCAAAATAGATAAAAATTTATATTCTACTGTTAGGTCAAATTTTTTGATAGGTGGCTTTAGATGAAAAACATTCTGGTTTCACTTACACAAGATGGTCCCTAGATTTTTTCAGAGGGAATGTGGGCTTCTCTATTAAAAAGCGTGGGCAATACTGCAATAATCTGCTTGTGTAATAAAGGATTTTTCAAGAACATATCTTTAGTTTAATGGTAATAGAGCTTACAACAGCTAAGGATCTGGCAACTCACCAAGTATTCTGTCTGTCTAGAGCTCAGCAAGGAAGACAGTTCTGAAATAGAAATCTTTTGATCTTAAAATGACAAGATCTGAATAGTAAAACCCCCTCTCATAAGAAACGCAGGCTGTAATTATGGCACATCTATTATTTAAAATGTTCTTGAAAATTCACATAAAAGCTGTTCAAAACAAAGTAAAGCATTAGGTCAGGAAATGGTCTGTAATATTGGGAATATTTTTTTTAAATAAATTTCTGCTTTCTTTACTCAAACAAGTGATTGCTTGCAGTAATTGCCATGCAATATATAAAATGTTTCGTCCAAATGAGTTGATTCTTTCCCTGTAAAAATAGATTTTAATTTATTCTACGTTGTTTTAAAGAAGACTCTTGTGCACGCACCTGCAAAGTGTCTGACGAGGCTCAGGTCTTTCCCTTCCTATACAGTCTCCTCCCTGGACAGCTGAGCTGTATTTGTGCCTGAGAGCTAGCAAATCTGGCAGCATCACTGTTAACACGTTAGCCACAGCTATTATAAACAAAATTCTGCAATGTAACTGTCTCACAGCAGACATCAAATAACCTAGGAAAACAAGTGAGCTGGAGCTTAGTCATATTTGATAATTAATGTGTGATGGTTTCCAACCAAAATTAATTTAGTGATGGAGTAAAACATATGGAATAATGCTTAAGCTTACATCAAAG
This sequence comes from Ibycter americanus, assembly GCA_035590275.1. Taxonomy (NCBI): domain Eukaryota; kingdom Metazoa; phylum Chordata; class Aves; order Falconiformes; family Falconidae; genus Ibycter; species Ibycter americanus. The sequence continues at coordinate 49,270,003 of JAVJGI010000062.1, forward strand.
GCAAATATTGAATACATTAGGATACATTATCTCTACTCTTTCTGGAGTACATTATGTTCTGTTAAGATGTGATGTTCTGAATTTCTGCCTGGGCTTCTCTGAGAATTTGTGTGATGGCTCACAAATGTGTTCCCCAGTGCCCTCCTCTCTAGCACTCTTCCAACTCAGCTATCATTTTTTGTTTCAGATGGAGTATTAACACTCATTATCTGTCAGCAGAATAAAAAAAAGAAAACAAAACAAAACCAAAAAGACCCAACAACACTTTTTTTTTAGATGAAACATCTTTCCTGGGTGACAGTTCTAATGTTATCAGTAGGAAAAGCCTTGAAAGAAAATGGGTATCAAGCCTGAAACATTACATAATATGCTGAGTTGAAAGACAAAGTGTTTTCTGGAATTTTAATTTTTTTTAAGCAGCTGCCTTTAAGTGAACACAGCCATCACTGTTATAAAATATTCAAAGCCTCATACACATCAAACAGAGACACAGTTACTAGGGCAAACAATCTCACATATCCGTTAAACAAACACTTGGAATTTTTCCTGAGCCCGCTCTAGGTCCTTACAATGCCTCTAGGTTTTTTTTTTTTTTTTTTTTATCTGGTATCCATTTGTTCTTTTTTTATGATAATTTTCAACTTTCCAGGACCCTGTTAGATTTGTGAAGGAGTGGGTCAGCATGCAGCCATGGGAGCCAGAGATTAAAAGACTTCTCTGTGTTAGGTCATTAGCCATTCCATTTGCTGTACCGTAGCTCATTTTCCCATTCCTAATTGATCACTTCATTGATCAGACATTATGGAGATGGCTTAGTAACCTAAGCCTTTGCTTTGAAACGCGGTAGAGACTGCAATTACCTGAAAGTCTTCAAGGGTGCCTGCAATTTTTAGACAGTCGGAGGCTCAGTTAATCATAGATTCTGGCTAATGGAAAGGAGGGAGAAGAGCTGTTTCAGCTGGGTTCCCTAAGGCCAGGATTTTCAAGAGAGATCTGGAGGGAGTACAGAAATGTGCCTGTAAAATTTTCTGTGCAGAAGTCTTGCAGGGTGCCAGTGCATGTTTAGAGAAGGTACAGAAGCCCTTGTCATGAAGATAGGTTGGTGCAACTGAGAGCACAAAACACCTTGCTGAGCCATCCCCAGGACTAGGGGTCATTGCACCCAGGAGTGGAAAGCTGAGGAGACCGAGGCTGAGATGAGGACAGCGCTGGAGCAGCCTGCCCAGGCAGTCCAGTCCCACGTACATCTGTGTGAGCTGAGGGTTCAGCTGTCACACTGTGCATGTGTGCATGCACGCTTGTGTGTACAGACACTGCCGCGATCCTCTGTGTTTTCCTCTTGGAATCCTTCACAGGGCAACAGCTTCCAGGGATGCAGACAGCCTCAAACTGACCACCCAGTATTGGCTAACTGGGACTGAGGTAGTGACTGGGACTGAGGCAGTGACCAGGACTGAGGTAACATGCTGACAGGCTGCCCTTGAGTTCCATGAGTCCCTTCTTAAGGATGCCTCTGTCCAGTTTAGATAAGTGTGCCATTGAAAACGGAGGTCTTTATTATTTTCTCTGGTATTATAGATCCTGACAAATAATGTGTTCTTCTGTATTTGCTAATTATTGCCCTACTGCCTGTTAATATATGTCATGCTATAGGTCATCATCTACTCTGAAGACTGGTTTTCAGTGGTGTGCACATTGTGGTATAGACGATAAGATATTTCCCTTTGAAGGCAGTTTATAAATCTTACTGGGCTTCTTCATGATGAAAGGCACTATAGATATATAAGAGATCAAAGCTGTGTAAAGATCAGTGGTATTTGTTTGCATGAGGTTTCTCTTTCTGTTCCTTCTGAGGATTTTGAGCTTCAAAGTTTCAGCTTTAAAGAAACTCAAAAACCAAAAGAAAACCCTAGCAACACCCACCATATTACAGCTGGTTTGAGGTCTGGCCAGCCAAGGGCCACAGGATTCTGACATGGACTCAAAATTTCTTCTCCAAACTTCTATCTGCCAGCAAAAGCTGGTGCAAAGAAATTTTTGGTGTTTCTTAATGACAGTGAGGGCCCAGAGCAGTAAGTTTTGGAGGGGAAGAACGCTGCTTAACAACAAAGAGGGAAAAACAGCTTAACTCAAAACAGAAGTGTTTCTGTTGTGGCTTGTTAGTCTGCTAGCAAAAATATTATCAATTGTGAGTATACAGTAGCAAGTGGCCTAAAAATTCAGATTAATTTATTATACAGTTTGTGGTATATTTTTTAAGGTGTACTTTATTTTTCACTTAAATGTTTAAATATTGAGAATTTCAATGTATGCTTCTACAGATGTCTGTAGGCACTGGGAACAGAAATTCAGTACATTCATTGAAAAGCACTGGCTGCAGGTAATACTGGTTTTGAATGCATTGTACTTTAATGTGAGATTAGCATTTAGCATCGGGTAAGTCATCCCTGATACATAAGCTTTTATTTTTCAACAGAATCACTACAGTAAATTTTCTTTACTTATAGTGTGTTCTCATAAATGACATCCAAATAAACCTATGACCAATAAAAATATCTTTCTATATCACAGCCACACTATGGTCACACAGAACATACAGGTGCATTATATGATGTAGTAAACCCCATTGCTCATGGGGAGATAATGTCTTTTTTGTGCCTTACAAAGTCTGTGAGAAATGTTTTTCTGGTTAATAGGTTGATTAAAACTGTATATGCTCCTGAGGATAAATATGATTATTTATCATACTTGCCCAAGATAATGACAGTAAAGAAAACAAGGTTGAAATTCTGTATGATTTCTTCTCTTCCACATCGAGGGACGTTCAGTACACAATATGCAGATGGCGTGCCACATAAAGGATTGCATTAACTGTTAAACATTTTGTCTTCCCATTAACTAATTTAACAATATGTCCTGCCATTAAAGAAATAGACAAATTACAGAAAACTTCTGTCAGCTTAATCCCAATTGCTAAAACAGGCTATTTGCCCAGATGGGATTGTTTTCTGGCCTATCAAGTTCAAAACATCTAGAAATTCAGCAACCACCAGCCCAGACTCTTGCAGTGTTGATTCAGCTCTTTATCTGTAATTGAGTTTCAGACATGTAACTCTCTGGAGATTTTCGAATAGCAGCCCAAATATCGAAGGCTACTCTGCTCTGCGTGTATGTTAGTTGACCTGAATTTTCTAAAATGATGAGCTCTTAGGAGCATGGTTTAAGTCAGCAGATGCTGTAGGTGACAAAAATCACAGCAAAAGCCCCTGAGACTTGCCAGAGTGGGCAGTGTACCAAATTAAACAAGCATTTCCAGTTTGTTTTCATTTGCCACCTTCTAAGGCAAATACACTGTTACTGACCTTGGGGCTGGTGGTACTGCAGAGGCTCCCGTGGTAAGCATGAGAATGGTGCAGTAGCCTGCCCATCACTTTCTTGCACAGCTGTTTGCCATACTGATCTCTCTTCATCAGGGTTTTCTTATTTCTGTTTTTCCTTCTAAGCAACATAGTAGCATGGAGGGAGCTCATGTATTATAAAGTATTAGCCTACAGGCTAATTTTAGGAACACACATGGCCTCCATTATTCCTGTAACTAAATGTGACTAGAAATTTGGTGAAAAATCAGTGTAAATGAAACACAGAGGTCGGCTGAAAAGACTTGAAATAACTTGAAACTCACTGCAACTATGCTACATTACCCACTTTGATTACCAGTGTTGCAAACATCCTCTTATTTTAGTGTAACTTTTTGCATAGAAGTTGATAATGAAAATGAACTTCCTCTTCATTGTTTTATTCTTACATTTCCTTGATGCAGAAAGACAGCAAGCAATTTTTTAAATAAAAAAGTAATTATAGAGCCACTGGACCCACTAAGTTTTTTTGTGCCAGTGTCTACTTCTAGTGTTTAAGTCTTAAAACTTGGTTTCTTTTCTGATGGAAATTTGTGGTTGTTTGCCTAGTTTAATTTGCTCAGTTTCAATAACTACATATGCTATGGTATCCAGCTGCTATTGGTGTGCTAGGTACTTTTCCCCTCTATTTGTTCAGGGGTTTGTTGTGGCTTCCAGTAACTCTTTGCCAAGTATTTTCATAAACAGAAAAAAAGAACCATTACAAAAACAGCAGAGTGTTCACTAAGTGAAAAGAGCTGTACAGTGCAATAAAGAAAATCCAAGACCTCCCATGTTTTTCATGTGGATTGAGACTTGATTTACATTATGTTTGCACTCTTCTACACAAACCTTTATCTAGAGAAAACCAGTTTCCAGACAGAAGCACAGATTAAAGCTTGGAATAAGATGATCTATGAGTTCCTCTGTCTTTGGAAGATGTTTTATGTTTGGCCTTATACCTCAACATGGATTTACTCGATCGCTCTGTATTTGCCCTATAAGTGTGATTCTATTTTAAAGATTTCTGTCTGTATATTTCATTATGTTAGGATTTTTTGAAGAGCATCATCTGGTAAGTCCATATAACTAGACACCTCCAGGTTTAATTCATCCTATCTGTCATAAAGGATTTTTTTTATAATAAGTTACATTGATTCAATAGCTAACCACTACCTGAAGGGACAACTCTCCCTTCAAGAACTAGCACCTATCTAACCCTCAGAGCTCCAAGCACTAGAAAACCACTCATTTTTCTTCTGAGTTTCTCCTGAACTGTGCCCATGCAGTCACCATGCTGATGGGAGGTAAGCAATGGCAGAGCAGCTTTTTTCAGAGGCAGCCAGCAGGTAGATGAGGTCAGATGCTTTGCACAATTCCAGGAGTAGCCATTCATTTCAGTACAGTGCAAGTCACCCTCTGACCAGTCCTGTCTTTCTCCATTGATTGTGCACGGAACTTTGGCTAACTGATTTGGGTGAGTTATTTAACCCAACAAAGACAGATATCCAAATCCCACCTTAGAAACTATAGCAATCTTACGGACATCATGTGATTCGCATTTATTTACTTTAGTACTTGACTAGTTTTAATGACATGGCTACTTGGTTAAACTTGGTAACGCAGCACTAATATGCATAAGCGTAGGCAATACAGGTATCACCCTGCACACAAACTAACATAAATATGAAAATAGCACCATTTTTCATGTGCATATGATAGCAGTATTCACCACAATTGACTTAATATTGATTACAAGCATCAAGCTATGGAGAAGATGTCAACTATTACACTTCAGTTGCTTTAAAGATACTATTTTAGTATCATGTTTCATAGGAAAACCATACTTCTCTATTATTCATCTGACATTTAAAGGTTTTTTATGTTCTTTCCTAGGAATATAAAGACTTAATCACAAAAGACAGGTTTTAAGAGGACTTTATTAAACCTGACAACCTACTAATTGGACTGTGTGCAATTAATAAAAAAACCCAGATAACTGCACATTCAACAAAGGATTGTTCACTGATAGCATTTTTTTTATTATTATTTCTGCATTTTTTACAGATCTACAGTTCTGCAAATACAATGTTTGAGTAAGACATTGTTCTTCCTAGTTTACACCCACACTTCATGAGATTACTGCAGTGTGGAAAATGTCACGTTGCTTCTCCTGGTGGAAGATCCACAGGAACCACTGAAACAGAAAAAAACAAGCCCTGCCCATACACTTTCTTAGCTGAAAATACTTGTCTAGGACAGACTGGGTGTCTCATTGTTTTATACCTTCTTTACTTACAACTTAAATTGCTATACAAATATACTAGAGACTTTTATGCAAACTGTCAGATTCCGTATTGTGTAATCCAATGAAAAAGCTAGTACTGAGAAAACTGCACTTTGTAGAGATCTCTTCTGATGCTCTACAGAGCAGCTCAGTATGTCAGTACTTGCATATTGAATGTTTTAAACTTTCCCTTCAGACATACAAAAATAATTTGGTTTAGATACTTTCTCTGTTGCAAATTTAAATATCTCCTTTATTTTTAGAAGAGTGCACTGTATGCTTTAGCTTCAGGCTCAGTAACAGATCTGTTATAATTGACTTGATGGTCATATTCTTAATGGAACATGTAAATGTCACTGAAAGTACTGTTATTTGTCTCCTAGAGAAATTTCCTAAAATTTCTCTTAAGAAACAGGATGGGATAAGAGTTTATTGGGGTTTTGTCCTTATATTTACTACTGAAGATCAGTTTCTACTTTAAGCGTTCATAAGAGACAGTCTTTTTTCAAGTTGGATCCAACTTATCTTGAAGGGTTTATTTCCTCACAAATCAACTATACCAAGCACACTGAAAAGCACAATATAAATTGTTTTTCTTTGTTTTGTTTTTAATTCCCTTGCTGCTACATGTTAACTGGTGTCCCCGGGTTCAGGGAACTCAGTAACTTGCTCAGTCGGAGTTTTCTTTATTTTTCAGATGGGACACTTCTGCTACTTCCACTCCTGTTCTTGCTGAAAGAGACATCTCCAAATGGCTCTGAGTCTTTCACTTCGATTTAAGTAAGTCTTCCCATTCAACAGTGGACTCACTATTTTTAGGAACTGCAGGAAACATTGACTGCATTTTAGTTTGGAATTCTTTCATCTATAAAAGAGATTAAAAAATAAATTCAGTTAACCGTTAATAAGAAGCAAATAAAGTAGTACCATGAATCCCAGGCTTATTCCACAAAATAAACTGTGTGAGGTAAAGAAGAGATAAAAAGACTTTAAAAATAACAGAAAAGTAAGACTTTCCCTCTGATTATGTTGGTTTGATTAACAAAGTGAAAAAAAGTATGAAGGGACCAACAACAATCCCCCCTTCTAAAGCATCACACTGGAGTGCCTAAGTTGCATGACTTGCCTGAATGATTCACTACTGTTACACGAATGACTATATACATACATACACACACATTTAAAATGTTTTTGTTTGGAGGAAAATTAGTTCCATAGAATGTGCCCATGTATTCACTGCAGTGCCTTTTTCTACACTTGTAATGCATTAAAGACCCAATAGGTCTGTTCAAGGATTTTAAAACAAGAATTAAATAAAAAATACTGGTCAGCTCTGACAGTTCAGGTTTATCCCACCATATGGATACAGCTGAAAAAACAAAGTCTTGTTCAAATTCATGCATTATTAGGAAGGAAAACAGGATTCATAATGATATACAGGACCAAGCTTTTCTTGCACTGTTATTAAATTAAAAAGCTGTGAAAGAGGAAGTTTGCTAGTTTTATATTCTGTATATCAATATATTAACAGCAATTTCCAAATCTATATTTATGATAACCATTTTATCACCGATGTCTGATTCAATAGTCCTGGCAGGCCAGAACTGAAATTCATTTAAAAATCACTTCTGTTTGAAGAGAATATTTAAATTTAGCAGGTTACTTTCTTCCAAGATTTTTACATATATTTTTACATATAATACCTTTTCTAAGGATAGGCATGGAAAAGTCAAATCAGTGAAAATTCTGTTACACAAACAGCAAGATGTACAGGGGAAGTTTTGGACTGCTATTTTTAGGAAGCTCTATAGAATCTATGACATTCACGCAGAGAAGACAAGATGTGGTATTCAAGTACTGGATGCAATGACCTCTTGAAGACCAAATGCTGTCTCAGGCAGTATGTCCCACGGAGGTTCCAAGATATTCTAAAAAGCCACACAGGCATCTTCTCTAATATGCCTACATTTCGTGTGTTATGGGTCATCAGTTTTTTTACAAATACCTTTGAGCCATTTTCTGTTCAAGTCCTTCTGCATATGAATAATTCTGACAAAGAATTGGTACTTCTTTAGTGAAACCTTGCTGGAATGCAATTATTTAAGTTACAGCTGATACAAAGAATGAAACAATTTACAAAGAAATTACCAATCCTTTACTAAGACAATAACTAACTATGATGGATGAAAGCCTTTTAGAATTAAAGTTCTTGTGTAAAAATACCTGGGTACTGCTAATCAAATAAAAATACATGTTATATAAAGTAGGAAGACAATTCAGAGCCAAATTATCTTTTTTTGCTTTATCCTGATTGTGTTCTTCTGTAAAAACTAATTCACTGTCTGCTTTGTATTATATTCTGATCAGATAGCTGTTTTGATTAATTACTCATTCTTGGTTTTTAAAAATCTTGGCAATCACACATAATTGTCCCTGAACTAGTATTTTTGCTGCTTATTTAAAACTGAAAACCTCTCATAGGCAGCTAGTATTTCCAAGAATAATAAACACCAGTATCAGAGCTGACGTAGGGGAACAGCCCAAATCACATTAAACAACTGTTGACAATTAAATACAAGCATTCACAATAGGAAATGCTTTAGGAGCTTTGGCTTAGCTGTTTTTTCCAGTCCTTTGTAATTAAGTTACTCCAGTTCTCTGATGTGCAGAAAGTACTCAATTTACTTAACACTTTTTACTTCCTAAAGAGTGAACCAACTCTTCTACTCTTCTGTCTCACTCTAAGAATTACCTGGCTGCTTGGAAACACAGGAATGGTCAGATCTTAACCTGATGTAAACTGCTGTAGCTCAGTTGGTGTAACTGAAATAAAACGTTTTATATCAGCTAATGATCTGGTGCAATGTGGATTTTTTGGCTGTTTCTAAACACGGACTTCTAAATTTCTTTTAGTGTCAAATTTAAATGATGCACTCATAAGCTCTACAGGACATCTCTGTTACTCCACTGAAGACACACAAAACCAAAGGAAAACTAAAAGCAATTATATAAAGCCTTCAAAAGGGGGACGATGGTTGGGACAGCCATTCAGAAAACTACAGTGTTTCCTCACTCTAACAGCTACCTTGTAACTACTAACATGCCAAACTAATCCTCGAATGCAAAAAACCAATCTTCTCTGTGAAATAATACAGCTCTGCTCTAAAAGAAAAAAAGGTATTTATTTAGAAAGTACTAAAACACTCCTATCAGCTGCAGATTTAAGAATAGTCAGATTTTTCTCCCCTCAGAATGCTAATTTATGTTCTGCACGTAAAAGCAACTCATTTCCTGGAAAAGCAATTTTTCCTTAACACGTGGACCAGATCTGAAATATTCAATGTCTTTCTTTTGCTTTTAACACTCCCTGAAAAACCTCTTCAGCCTTGTCTTCTCAGATTTTGACACTTACTTGTAAAATCACTTTGCAAGTGATGCCAGACTCAATGCCTCATTTACCACTTCCTCTCTTGCCAGCATCTATGCCCTTTTCCACAAGGCCCCTCTGCACAAAAGTAGTTTTTCACCGCAATTCACAACTTTGACCATGTTTAATACATCATAATGCCAAGCTGATCACCACAGTGCATTGTCTTCCCAATGTTATGCTTTAGGTTGTCAGCTATTTAAGAAGGACATCATCTACAGTGACTGGCATGGGCCCCACTAATACATAATGTCTTCACAGTATGCCCAAACAGGGCCAATTTCTTCACAATACAAATGTCACAGCCACTCTTCCCAGAAATTTTCATTTCAATACAACTTAAAAGATACCGCATCCTATTATTTCTCTCCACAACAGTTTTTCAGTTCTTACTAATAAAACATTAAGCAACATAGTACCAGTCACGGACTTCTATCTTCCCCGTTTCCCATCTCCTCTCAGTAAGAAAGTGCAGTACAGTATTTATTAGGGCTTTGATCTGGAATTCTAAGGTATCTCCCCTTTCTTTTCTGTTCCACTAATAACATCAGATTCTGAGTTTCTTCCTCCATTTCCACATTTGTGCTTGTTGCTATCCTGAATGTACTTCCAAATCCTAGCCACTGTTCTCACTGCACTCGGAGCTCCTTTAAAGCCCACTTGCCACACTGCCTAAAAGCATGGAGAAGACTTTGAAAAGTAACTGTTCTCTGAGGTAATGGAACCAGTGTACACGCACATAAACAATGGAAACCACATCCCAAAATTCCTATCCCTTCTGTCCTAGTGACCATGTCTGCCTGCTTATGAACTGTTCTAACATCAAATTTTAGGTTGACATCTTCCGGTCAATGACTATCAGCTTGATATCCTGGGCCTTGACTGGCCAAACTCTACTTAATGTATTTATATATTTAGGAATATATTTGGCCTCCAAAGTAACTCACACTGGCCTTTGGGTTGTTCTTGTTTGCATTTAGTTGACAGTACCATACCAGGTGTATTGCAACTTCAGATGATCCTTGTAGTGAATTAGTTCACTGAACATGTAAACCAGCTGTCCTTCAACAAATTGGGCTTACCAGTATCCAGTCACCTCCTGCAGTGCGGTGAGCTTCTTGTGATGGTGAATCTAGCTTTATGTTCTATTAAAACTGCACACTTGAGGTGCAAGAATTGGGATCTTGTCTTTACCTGCTTTACCTCTCAGGGGACAAGCACACTTCTTGATGAGGGAAATGCTGCAATTAGGAATCTGTGTCTTGCCTTTTGTTTTTTTAGTAGACATGCCATTCAGGAGGTCTGTTCTCCCCTCTCCCTTCCTGGAAATCTGTATTTCCTCCAGATTCCACAACACACGTACCAGTGGTCTCAAATCAAAAAGCATTAATTTAATTATGAAAGCTAATGTGCTATATATGTACTAAGTACTTGATTGTTTTGAAATAATTCACTGAAATGGCTGCCTCTTTATTATTGTCAGCCACACTGACACTGGGGTACTCGGTTCAACTGTTATGATGTCTTCAATTAACAGTGCTGTAAACCAAGCAAAAAAGCTGAATGTATTTTACCTCGTTCCACTGCCTTCAGTATTGCAGGCCACTCTCTTAGCTGCTGCTTCTGAACCTAGTGGTACATGAGCGATTTGTAACACATTTCTTAACATTCGAGCATGCTGCTTTCCTGGAGGCAACTCTCTGAAGTGAATTTCACTCAAGTGAATTTTATTTTTTTATCACAGATATTGCAAAGCTTGATGCTGTTTTTTCTTGCCAAATAAATTACAGTAACTGTTCCACCTCTGTCAGGCTTCTTTCTAAAAGGGTATCATCTACCTTACTGCATTAAATAATCTGTAATAGCTACAGATCACTGTTATTTTCTTATCTTAACCTAATGATCCTGCCTCAGATGGCAAAAATATGGGGACCTAAAAGCATCTTCCATTTAATAATCTCTTTTTAATGTACATCGTTGACAGAATGTCATGCAAAAATTGGGATAGCACTATTACTGAGAGCACTTACGTGGCCGTTCATATTAAAATGAATGGAAGAGGGGCTAAAAGAGTCTATTTGAATCCTAGAATGAAAGTTTTACGAAGAAATGTTCTCCTTAATGTCTGACATTCATAATAGGCCAACCCAGATTCTAGGAATTATAAGTTTCCTATTTCAGTACTTGTATCAGTAAGAACTGCTTACATTAGCTTCCAAGTGAAATGAGGTTTGATGCCCTGGACTGGAATATCAACTGGCAGCAGAATACAGTATGTACATGCCCTGCGTTCTCCTCAGCCACCTTCCATTTCCTGACGCCTGAAGATAAGATGGGCTGCCCTGGATTTAAAAGCATCAGCGAGGATTGTTCTTGCCACCTTTTCCCGTATCTCAAAATAATTGCTACTGCCCTTGTTAGCAAACAATTACCAAGGTCCACATACAGAAATAGCAAGTTATTTGTAGAAAACCGCAAGCGCTGAGCCCTTACAGTACTGGAAGAGCAGAGCAGGCAGCCTGCTGCTGAGGGTGATTCTCCGAGTCTCAGTGTAAAATGGGGCACTCACTGCGGGTCACCCTGTGCCAGTTTGTACGTCAACCTCTAAAATAAGCATGGAAAATAGAGCCCTGGTTCATATTCTCAGATCTTACACATCATTGGCAAAGGCATTCTGAATGTTTGGACTATTCAGAACTACAGGTCTATGAAAATGACCCTCAGAGGGTCAGTCCTGGCAGAATACATCCCAATACTTAACTTTCTTACACTGTACTGTTATAGTACACTGTTCACATCCTGTTTGCCGATTACAGTGTTTCAGGCTTGCAAAGAGAAAAGCAGCAGCAGAATTTTGTTAAACCATCTAGAGAAGTCAAGAGCTCCTATTAACCCCCTGTCCCATGGAGACTTACACACATGCTTAGCCTTATGCAGTGTTGAATACTCTCTTTGAAATCAGAGGGCCCTTTACAGTGCCCAAAATTAAACAAACACGTAGACATGTTTTCCAGAAACTTATCCCTATAAATCTTGTATAATTGGATAAAACAGTTCCCGTGCTTTTTAAAAGAAAAATAACATGAAAATAACCTAAGTGAACTTAACAGGGAGAGGGGGAATGGGTCGTCACTGTTTAGAACACAGCTGTCAGTTCCCAATTCATTATACATATGTAGTAGCTTTCTACAGCTACTACATATTCTGTCTCAAATTACCAGTGAACTACTGAGAGCTGTCAAGTCACAGGGGTCAGGCTGCCTCTTTTCCAGTGACTGGGTCACATGAAGAGATAAAACACATGAAATATCTTCCTCATGTTACTTGTCCAAGTGTGCAGCAGCCATGTTACTCATTCATAAATGAATGCATATCACAAATGGGAAGATAGCTGGTCTGCATCACAAACGCGTTTTACTAGCTCCATTTTGTCTGCTTTAATTTCTGTGTGAATGTCACTCAGCTCCCAATAGTGAGATTGTTAACTGGTAGCCTGAAAAGTATCTTTCTATACATCTACTGTAAAAGGAAGAAGATGCCATTTTAGTAGAAAAGCCTAAAGAAAACAAAACTGTTCTGGTTTAAGGCTAGATTATTTTGAAAAAAAAAAAAAAAAAAAAAAAGTGATACGCAAGAGAGACTAGAAATTATTTCGATGCTGAAATTCGGGGTGTTAATGAGTAA
>JAVJGI010000062.1:49282895-49312318 GCA_035590275.1 Ibycter americanus
CCGGCAGCCCGGGCCTGCGGGGCGGCACGCGCTGCGCGCAGCAGGCTGGGAGAGGCGCCTGCTTCTCGTGAGCCTCGCCGCGCGGCCTGTTGGCGGGTGGTGTTGCGCTGGAGTACGGCCTTTTGCTCAAAAGTCTCATTCTCCCAAGTTAGTAAATAAATCTTAATATACACGTAAATTATGTCTGGAATCAAAGTAACACTGAGAACCATACGTTACTGTTCTCTTTCGTGCCTGTGCCACACCAGTTCTCAGTTGCTGTTGCTGGTGGGCATCGATTGCTGTACACTTACCAGTCACTCTGTTGAATGTGTTCCTCTATTATAAGTATACCAACCTACCGGGATTCGGTACAGGCAGGTAAAGTATACTTTTATTTATAACAGTCAGCGCTTTAACAGCAAGCAAAGAATGTAAATAAATCCAAAACATCCCCCCCCCCCCCAAGCTTCCTTCTTTGTATCTTTTCATCATTTATGGTCTGTATCTAAGGGTCTAATTATAGGGACTTGGGTTGCTATGCAAAAATTCAGTATTTTGGGAAACTTCCTCTTCACAGTCCTGCTGAAAACCAACCCAAAGACATTTCCTAATAGTCCGTGTACTGTGTCAGTTAAAATTTCACACAGTTAAGAAGCAGTTACGGCAAAAGAAGTAGGCAGTATCTCTGCTCTATAGCTGACCCATTGTCACTTAACTCCGTTTTTCTAATCTGGACAGAACCTTAATGACTTCTAGTCGTCTTCCCTCGTTTGGAAAAAGCACCCCAAAATCCTGGGCATGTGTCTTTTGGAATAGCATTAGACTTTGCCACAAATAGTAATAAAACCTCCTGGAAAAGCTTGGAAAAGGTGGTCTTAGAAAAACTGCACAGTGATAGTATTAGAAGAGGAAATAACTTTTTGTTTTATTTCCATGCTGAAGTGTATATAATTATTATATAAAGTATTTAAATGTTATTAGTATGCATATAACTAAAAGAGCAGCATACATGTCATATTGCTTGTAAATTGTGTCAAGATCACCATTGCATCTGCTAGAAGAATCATTGAACTGTGAGAGAAATTAATCTATTTTTTGTGTCTTTGATGATAAAACCCTAGATTTTCTTCTCAGGATATTTTTTTGAGTTGACATCAGTCAAGACGTCACTTTCTTTCAAATCTTCTCTGGAATGAGGAAGAAAGAGGAAAGGTATGATGTTATTTAATCCTGGTTTGAACAATGCCAAGAATCTATCTTTTAAGAGAGTCAGATAAGATCTGTCTCTATTAATCATTCACAGAGACTTAAAGTAGGGCATAAAACCCCTGAAATCCACTGAATAACTAAAAATTCTTAGTGTTGTAAAATAAATTGTCCTGGTTTAAAAAAAATGAGATTTTCAGCAGGATTGCATCCGTTTAGGTTACAATATTAATCTCTTCTTGTTATAGAATTGAATATAATGCTGTATCTCCTTTTATGTATACCTCACCGAAGAGCCTTGCATTTTCCATTATCATTCCTTCTCTGTTACTGTTACATTACACATACAAGTGTAGTTGTCTACATATGGCTACTCAGAATTAACCAGGTATCTTTTCCTATAATTTAGTTGTTTTTCTAAAAGCGATACATTTTGTTTGAATAACTGATTTTAATGATTCTAGTATGAAATACCCAAATATTCATAAAATGAGGGCATGAAAATATATATACAAGTAAGTAGACTATATAGGTGATAGCGGAGTTGAAAAATACATTACTTTTACTCCTTTAACTTGACCACAGGTCTGAGCTCTCATAGCTCTGAATTTGGACAAAGCAACAATAATTGCATGACCCAGTTCACACACTGTGCTTGTGTTTACTTTCTGTCAAGGTCTGCAATAGCCAGGATGCCTGAGTTTCACAGAGAGGCAACTGTGCATGTTGGGCTTCCTTCTGTGGTCTTCTTCTTCTATTACAAAAAACTTGGTGAGCCAAAAGCAGACAGTGAGAGACAATTGAAGTTTTCAGCTTCAAAAGTATGTGTAAATCTCCACCTGTGGTTCTGAAGGCATGGTTAGGATTTCTACATCAACCTCTGAGTTTTAATGCAAAATTGGTAACATGGTGCCTCTCTTGTGGAAGTTCATAAAATTGTACAGTATTGGTGAGGGAGAAGTGTGGAAAGAGAGTAAGCAAAATCACAAGGAAGAAAATAAATTTAAGAAAAATACAAAAGAAGCAAGTTTGCATAAATATATTCCCTAAGAGATTTCTGTAATCTTTGCAAATGCATGGTATTCCTGCCAATAGCAGCTCTATCATGAAATAAAAGCATGGTGTGCAAACTCCTTAACATAATGCTGCAAAATATTTCAGCCTTGGCCTGTGCTTCTCCTGTCCCCTTCCTCTTCTGTGCAGGACTGCACCGTGATACCTGGCCATCTCCACTGAAGGCTAGTTTCACTTGAGGACCAAGCCTGTAAGTTAGTTCCTTAGAGGAGAGGCAGCTAGTGCTGACTGGGACATAATAAATGCAGTAATTTGATATATTTGCTAAATTATCCAACTGTCTGATTTTATATATCCAAAACAGTCTTGAGTGCCACTGCAAAAAAAGTTGGCAGCAGAGGCACAGAATCCTGCTTGGAGTTTGAAAATCCAATTCCAAACATAGAGGAGATTGATTTGAATACTGGTTAAACTGACATGTTCAGTAACAGAACTGGATTATGTAAAAGAATTTGGGAAAGAGCCAAACACTGGTTTTGGAAAGAGAAAATGCAGCGGTGGAGCTACTCTCCAGCTCTCAGGAGAGCTGAGCTTTACTCTCCGCCTGACTCGCTGGGGTCATTTCCTGCATTTATGGAAGCTTTGATATTCCTGAAAGCACCATGCACCCTCAGTGCTGTATACAGGCAGGAGCGTGAAGAAACGTGTTATATATTTCCGAACAATTTTCTGGTTGATTGGACAAGAAATGAAAGTATTCTGCAGCTACAGTTGGGTTTCTGCAGAAACCTGTTTTTACAGTAAACTGGTTACTGGCTGTGCATCTCTTAAACTGGTGGCTGAAATTCCCATGTTGAGGGTAAGTCCTCAGGTTTCTTGTCTCATATTGCAGCAAAAATCTGGGCACTGAATAATGATTTATAGGCTTTAACCACAGAAATATTGACACTGCCAGTGCCCATTTGTCAAATGGAAAAACAATTATCAGAAGAGCCTTGCATCAGAGAATCAAAAGACACTTTAAAAATACTAGTTAAGCTAGCTTCACATGTTTATGGGAGGAGTATTTTTCCATTTGGAGAGGATGAGGAAATGAATCCGTTTGCACAAAGTTCTGCTGCAGTTCTCCGGCAAAGGCAGGACCTGAGAGGCCAGATCTCCAGATTCCCGGTCACCTCCCCCAGCCCCGGAGCTGCCTTTCTAAGATGTGGCTTACTTCTACAGAGTATGAAAAGCTTCTTTTTTAATTTCACTTGTACATTTGGTCATTCCACAGGGCATGTCAGGCTTAACTTCAGACAAGACTGAGTGTGCTGGCGTGCTGCACTGACACCACAGCGGCATTGCTTTTTACGGCCAGAGCCTGGCTGCATTTCAGTAAATGGCAAAAGTCCCATTGGCAGTATGGCCAGAGTTTCAGTTATAAATCCCAAATTAACACTCATGGATGATGACATTATGTCTGGTCAGAGGCACACTACAAATTTCAGAGCTGTTGATAGCACATATCAAGGCTGTCATATGCCTTGGACAACATTTATGTGGGCCGTAGAGATGAGAACACTTATAGAGGGTCTTCTTGCGTATCTACTTGTTTTCTGTTCTTACCCTTTACTAAATTATGTGTTTTATTACCTGCTCAGTGTTTACAATATTCTCTCCTGGCAAGTAAAATATGCCCATATCTCTTTGGCTCTGCCCACATTAACTAGAGAGGCAAATCATGGATCCCTTCCCAATTCCTGTGGTATTACCACTGTCTTTAGAGACCTAGCAAATATGTTTATGAGCTCTTTTTTAATTTTACTGGGTACTATGTCTTTAATGGTGTCAGCCTGTATTTCATTATAGAATAGTACTCTAGCAACTTTTAATAGTTACTTTTCTGTACCATATTAGAAAAACCTTTAACGTGGTCCAGAAAAAAATGTATTTCTGACCGAATTAAAAAAAAAAGAAACAGCAAAAATTAACTATTAATTCCATGGTGACATTAGACCATGGCGTGGTACTTTAAGCTCAGCCACTCTGCCTGGATGCTGCAACCTGGGGTAGCAGCGGGTGGTCCTGCACCACCATTTAGGTTGACCAGCTGACCAGGTCTGCCTGGTGACAGCCTGGATGCAGCATTTTCTACAGAGAAAATCTGCTCCTGGCCCACACGGCCAGAATTGGAAACTTCCAAAATTATGGTTGGCAGGACAGAGGGGGACTCTTGGTGACAGTGCAGTACGCAGAGTGGTCCATTCTGTGTGTTCCCTGCTGTGGGCTCTGGGAGATGACTTTGTCGTAGTTCAGACGAGTCCCCATGAGGATGGTCAGGCTCAGATCAGACTGCCTGGAGAGGTTGTGCAGTTCCCTTTCAAGGAAGATTTCACGAGGATAAAGCCCTGAGCTCACAGCTGACCCTGCTTTGGGGAGGAGGCTGGGCCAAGACCTGGATGTCTAGGTAGAGCCTCCTGCAAAATTAGTTTGTGGGTAAGGATAACTTAAAGCTTGGCTCGCTTGCACCTGGGTCTGATGTAACGCTCCATGCTATGGTGGCCTTGGGGCGGGGGGGATGCGCCGCTGGCATGAGCCACTGCTGGGCAGCAGAAGCCCCTCAGATGCCGTCTTCAGAGGCTACTGCATTGGATGGGCCTGTGGGAGGGCTGCTGTGCCCACCCCATGCCACTGGCTGTCTTTGTGTGGCCAGCGGCACCAGTTCGGGGCCCCGTGGTGCTGGCATGTGCTGCGGAGCACCTGGCAGAGAGAAGAAATGGGACTGGTGTTTCATTTATCACGGGGAGGTGGCCAGTATAAACTTGACTCATGTATAGCAGTAGTACATCACCTGCTGAGAAATCCAACTGTAAAATTTGTTGGCATGAATATGAGATGTATACTTTTCTTAATTGGCTTCAGTGCAATTATATCCAAAGGCCCTTTTCATGGTCATTCACAGAACTTAATTGCTATAGTTTAATATTACAATTAAAAAAGGCCTGGAAGGAGAGCTGAATATTAGGTTCCTGATGAATGATGATTATCACTGTGTAGATGGATGGAAAACGTTTCTAATTAAATTATTCTTGTTACATAAATTAGTAGTGTGATCTGGATAAAATATTTCTGATTTCACATCTAGAATATTTCTAGGGGCACCAAGTTTGTGCCAGAATTTCAGCTGGCAGGTCAAATTGTTTTTTAAAAATACCTGACTTTTCAGTCAATTTAGCAGCTTATCATTAGCAGGTTTATGCAGTGAAGATGTTCAGCATTGATAGAATTATTCAAACGTTGCACAGAGAATAAAATGAAATAAAATAAAATAAAACTAATCAACCAGCATAATCTCATAGTTCTACGAGCATGGGGGAGTCTCAGTCTAAATGACAGGGATTCGTAGTGTAACTGTCACACATTTTTTTCCTGTATTAATTTCATCTCCATCTGAGCCTTTTTGCAAGACATAAGCCATTAAGCTAATACTTTGAAAACAGGAAAGCTCATTAGCAGCTCTAGGGAAGGGAGTGAGATGGGCAAGGAAGGTGCACGTCATTAAGGTTTGAAAGAGAAGGAAGTGTGAAAGTTTTACAAATTAACATACAATCTGTCTGTGCTCCGTAAAAATTCAGTGATTTTTATATACCTCGCATTTCTTTCTCATTAGTGAGAATGTGGAATGAATAAAGTAAACAGGCAAATGTAAAGGTCTCAACTAAAGGTGTCAGGCTGCATTTCAAGAAATGGATTGTAGATAATAATTCTAAGATGACCGCTAGCTTCATGGCCTAATACATGTAGTTGACATGTTGGGTGATGACAGCAGCCTTTCCCAACAAGCCTCATTAGGCATTAATTTTAAGTTTCTAGAGCAACTGTCTGTGACTCCAACAGGCTATTTTTGAAAGACATAAAGTCGGAGCTAGATGGCCACTTTCTGTCAGAAGATAATGGGAATTTTGTGTCGAGGCACTCTCTGTGCATATGGAAGACTGTCCCTGAGATTTTCTGCATGCATGCCCTCTTGTGTATGCACTACATTAGTGCTTACTGTATATATCAAAATTTGGCACTACTGTATCTCTCTAAACATTGCATTAATCCATCTGTCTGTCACCATGGTAACAAGGCTCCCTATTGATGTCTGAAGAAGAGGTGAACCATTAAAACTAAATGTACATAGTTAAAAAAAAATTGAGTAAGCTCACTTGGTGTAGCGCTACAGAGACACAAATGGTCGAAAGTGGGCTAATTAATATTTTCCCTTTTTTTCTATTTCTATTCATAGTTATAGATCTGAAATAAAGCCTATTGCTAAAATGATCCTTAAATCTGATCTTTGCTTCTTCACATCTATTTATTACATATTCTGCTGAATTTAATATTAAAAAATGTGCATTTTTTTCAGAAGTTTACATGTTCTATGGTAGATATGTGTCCTGGAGGGTAGAAAGATTAAATTAATATCTTAAAGATACCAAGTACAAGGCAGATTAGAAATGTTGCTGAATATTTTACTGCACATGTTCTCTCACCCGCTTGCTTCCATGCTTGTAACATTGCCAAAATAAAATCAGTAAAGTGCACGCATTCATTAGAGGATCAATGTCTAACTGAGCACTGTTAGTTAGTTGGACCTGAGATTTTTTGAGAAGCACAATGTTGTGGAAACACTGACATGAAATACTGAACTTCATAAATCATTCTTGGACAATGAATTTCCATTTTTTATTACACTGGCGCCATGCACGCTATTAATGGTAGACTCGAGTCTATAATTCTATTAGGCTATAAAGAGGTCTTTGATTTTAGAGCAGAAATAAACCTTAAAACTAACAGCTGACATCTCATTTCCTTCTGTGTTCATTGGATGATGCTTTCTGTTCTCTAGAAAAATGCTGTGTATTTTCTTGACCCTTTGCAGAGTTTCTTTTCTAAGCCTCTCCGCTTTTCTCACAAGGTTAACACTAATAACAGCTACAAAGTGGATAAAATGAGGGACCAGAGAAGGAAACAGGAACACCGCGCTTCAGAATGCTTTGCCGCATTCACTGAGCTGAAAATATGATTATTCTTTTTCATGTCAGGATTTACAACTCTTTGATATCTGGTTTAAACTATAGCCCTGATCTTATAATAAGCCCTTGGGTCAGGAGGTAGCTCACAAGAGAATTTATCAGCCTCTTGGAAGGCTGGCTGGTTGGAAGGTCAGATGGGGGCATTGCTCTGTCTGTCTGTGCATGTGGGGGTAGAGTTTGTACCTATGCATGTATGTTGAACATATGTATATGAGGCAGATTTTATTAAATCTGATGTTCTAGTGGGCAAACATGGATGGTTTCTCCTGTTACAGGGTGTATGAATCCCTGGAGGACCTGGAAGGTCAGCAAAACCTACTTGGTAGAACAAGGAGGCACAGATGCTACCAACCAGCCTAGGGTTTCTCATTCATGGCTGGCATTTAAAATGCTTTCCACTCAGCAGGAGGCTAGAGGAACTTGCAAGTGTGGAGAAAAGCAAGCAAGCAAGCAAGCAACCCACCAACCTCCCTCCTCTCCCTTTTCAGGTGAAGAAGGGTGATCCCTTGAAGTGATAGAAAAAAGTACTTCTATCTGATATGGAGCAGAGGGGCAAGAAAGAAGTAACAACTGAAGAGAGTCTTCCTAGCTTTCTCTTTGACAGAAGATAAAGATTAAATCTGAACTTTATAAATGCCAGGGTTGTGGCGTGTATTGCCCTGGGTGGACAGATACATGACAACATGATCTGACCACAAACACTTTTGGGGCATTTGGCATGCAGATGGCACTTGGCCATGCAGATGACGGCCACCTGTGATGTACGTTGTGATCCAATTTGTCTTTTTTCCAAGCACATCACCTCCACCACTGGATCCAGCAAGCCTTCCAAACCAGTGGCAGCCATGAGCACAAATTCTCAGTGTTCCTCTCATGAGCTAAGCTTGCTAAGATTTTTAAGGAGGTCTTTGTTGATCAACACAATTCATTCTGCTTTCCCAAATGTTAAAACAATGTAGTATGTTCCCCTGATACAATGAATTTCAGATAGTTTATTCTGTAAAGAATCCTACAGTGCAACCAAATGGCATTCCTAGGGATGGGAGGAACTTTGCTTTTTACTTACAAAATCATACATTGTAGTAACTTTTTAATTGAAGTGCAAAAGATTGTGTTAATGTTCAAAATTTAAAAGCCTTATATATTAAAATTATTCCAATTCTAATTAAATATTCAAAAGATAGTATTCTATCTTTTCAAATAGAGTATTTTCAAAAAAAGTATTATTATTTTCATTGTTTTTAGAAATCACAAAATTTATCTTTGATTCTTGTTTTTTTAAACTGAATTTTGCAAGATCTGGACAACGTCCTTTGTCACTCTAGTGAATTCCTTTCTCTCCTGAAAACTCACTCTTCTGAAAATTTCCTTTTCTTCAAAACATGCTGTGCTAATAAAAACTTGCTTTGAACCCTCACCTAGCACAAGAAATTTACTTCCTTGCAAGCTGTATTTCTGTCTTCAAGCAAGGTAGTACCTATGCCCCCTCATTGCAGAAGGGAGAAATCTGAGCATGGATAGAGGGCATACTTCTGCACTGCCCATATATTTGGCTGCTATTCATATAAAATGCAGCATGTTCAACTCTTGTTTCAGTTCTCAACCACTCAACAGAGACAAAGCATTTAATGATCAAAGATTTTATTCAAACACCACGCTTTGAGGCCAGCTAGGATTCTTGCTACAGCACTGCTATGTTTCCAGCTGTCTTACATCAATGTCCTCTCCCAAAGTTTAATTTTATCCACATGCTATGTGAATTGTACTTCATACACACATGCAAGCATCTTAGGTGTATTTCAGATAAATGTTCAACCTGACGGCTGCTGAGGATATCTGTCAGGCGCTTGCTGGACTCCAGGAGCTATGTGGTCTATTCCCACCTGGAAGAGATGCCTCTGCTTTCACAGTATCTCCCAATACTGCAAACAGCATGTTCCAGGCAGGTGCTATTTTTCAAAGAAATAGAGAACTGAAGATCTCATTTCTTCTCTCCTTCCTGACCGTGCATGATATGAAAAGCTGTGAGCCACACCAGGGATTCAAGAGATCATTGGTTATCGCACATCTGCATCACTGCAAAAACCTGTTTCCTGCACTTGGTGATAAAGCCATGGGAAATCGCTGAATCACCGTATTCTCTTTCACCTTCTCTACTAAAACTGAGGAAGATATGGGCAAGATGCCTGCATGCAGCAGTACAAAGTTCTTGATCCACTTCCTGCCCAGAGCAGGCTGCCAAGCTGTGACAGACAAGTGCTACTAAGGAGGTAGTGGGTTTTGATGGAGATGGGAGATTCATCTCATCCACTAACAAGGTCACAGTGTTTTGTTACTGGAATGACAGGTTCTTCAAAAGCTGTTCAGGCACCTTCTGACTTTCGCCCCTGTTAAAACTTCATCCAAGGAGGAGTTGCATACCCTGTCAGCCCATGAAGCAACAGAACCAGCCCAAGCAGCTTCCAGCCTGAGCATCCCTTATTCATGGTGGCCAAATCCAGTGCTTCTTCACTGAAGTGCTCTGCATAGCAACACTAGATGAAGCCTTAACATGTAAGCACTTGGCTTTATTTAATTTGAGGGATTAATTATGGCAAACTCTTCCAGTTACAAGAAATATTTTTGCATACAGATCTAGATGTATTTTACAACATGTTTTTATTTAAAGTTTTCTGCTTGCCATCTGTTTTAAGGGCTTGGAAGGCAAGTTATTTCCTTCCCTCAGCTCCACAGCTGGCCTCCTGGAGAGGGATGGTAGGAAACGTGGGCTGTCTCTGTCTCGAGGGGATATGGGGCAGGCAGCAAAGCAGCAAGATACTGTCAACCTGCCTGAGAAAGCTTGGGGTTTGTTCTTGTGTTAGCCTTCATTGCACCTCACCACTGACCTTTGCAAAGAGCATTCCTCAGCCTGCCAACTTCTCAGGGGCAGGGGAGTAACTGAGCTTACAAGGTGTTAAGAAGATGGATAGTAGTATCCTTTGGGTGGGTTGGTAGAGAAGAGACATGAACAGGTGCTTTTCATGACTTTGGAAGGAGGTGGGAAAAGGAAGTGGGAGGACTGGGTTTTTCTGGTCTTTTTGTATAAAGAGGAAACTCTTGCTTTTGTCTTCTTGAGGAGGTGTGGAGGAAGGAAGGAAATCGGTGCTTTTTTTCGGTCATGTATGGAGAGAAAAATTCTGCCCTGTGAGCACTGGTTGGAATGAACATTCATTAAAGTAGTGCCTTTCTCACTCTACAGACCCGGGTGGTGCTTGTGAGGCTGTGCTGTTGCCAACACACATTTGCCGGCCATCCCAGGGCTCAGGATTGCTTGGAGGCAGCAGCAGTGCTGAGATGGATATACAGAGACATAATCTTACAGGGCTAATCCACACTGAAGGGTTCCCCAAACCCTTCATAAAGAGATGGTGTGAGATGCATCTGGTTGTAGGGATTCTCACAGAACATGGGAAATTGGCATCCCCTGTATCCTGGCAGTCCATGTGGTCAGCAAGCTGAGTGCACAGTCCCTCCCAGCGCTGCATGTGTGCAGCTTGGCTGGGTATGGGCACGTCATCCAAGATTAAAAAGCTGTGCCTGAAATAAACACAGATTCTCCAGCTTTGCAGAAGCCATGGTTTTGCAGAGGGGGAGAGAGAGTGCCAGCTACCCACTCTGGAAGAGTGGAGAGGTGACAATGACTGATATGTTTTCTCTTACTGTAGTTGCAAGAACTGTGTAGACACAGCCTGTGGGAATGAGAATTCTGTCTTTTGTTCCTTGCAGTGGGGGAGTCCACACTGGGGAAAGAGCTGACAGTATTTTCAGTGTTGCTGAAGAAGATTATATGGGAATACGGGCTGTAGAGAGTGGCTTTGAAGATCTTGACTGTAAATAGACCACCTTGGATTTCCTGAAGCTAATCTGTACCAGATGCCTCCTGAATATGCATGGCTGCCCAGAATGCTAGTTAGTGCTGAATGGCAGGTGCTAACTCTGAGACAGGCATCTCGCATGTGGCTTCCTGTGGCCAAGAATTCTTGATTATCTACTGCTTGTCCCAAATACAGACCATAATACGGTGCCACAGGAAATGTAGTCTCCAAGATGCAAAACCTCCTAAATTATGAAGTATTGGTTATTGCAGAAAAATTGGTCCCTGGAAAAAAAATCTGTTTTATGTAAGTCTAGAAATTTCTGCAAGGTGTTGAGATGTGTCATTTAGAGATGGTTTACTTGGCCCAGACAGGCTCAGGAGAGGTCTGAGATGCTGTCATGATTTCTTGAGCTGTTGCACAAGGAGCAGGTACAGTGGCAGCTGCAGAAAGCAAAATAATGGCAGGTGGGATGTGCTTGCAGTGTAGACTATGCAAAGGTTACCGATGTGTGCTAGGCTTATTCTGAGCAACATGTTGTGGTTAGGTATTGTGGTTAGAGCAGACAATTGCTGAGTGTTGTGCATAATGGATAATAGACAGGGCTGTGGTATGCAGACAAAAAAAGCATGGGATGGATTTTGCACTAAAATATGCTTCTCTGAGTGTGAAGAAAGGATGAAGCTGATCTGCTAGGGAAGTCCTACCTTTGACCTGTCTGCTGAAAGCTAGTCTGCGCCAGTTGGCCTGGATGAGAATCACAGAAAATGGAAGTTAAATTGGGTTCTCATAAATCCCCATGAGCTGCCTCTTCATGCCACTAGTAATATGCTTTTTGCTAGCATTTCTCTGTGGAGGAATCCTTCCTAGTTGCAGCTACCTTCAGAAGTGGAAAAATGCAAGGTTTTAAAGATGGTTTCCCTTTACAAGATGTTCCTTCTGAGTGAGGTGTCCCTAAAAATCCACCTGCAGTTTCTCCCATGGGCAGCGAGTGCCAGACTTTTCCCCTCTTGATGTCCTCTGTCCCTGCTCCTCAGCTCTGAGCAGCCACTTCAGCCAGGAACTTTAGCAAATATTTACCATCTCTGAGGCACCCAGGGCTGATGCTGTTTGCATGAAGGACTCAAGGCTCCTCACTGTGGGTATTTGGAGACTTCGTTCTTCTAGATGTAACCCCACTTTGTAAATTTCCACACAAATATTTATGGTTTACCTCAAAGCTGAAAGGGGAGCCTACTTACTAGTAACTGAAGCTCTTCAAGCTTGAATATTCCCACAAGCATTCCCCTCAAGCTCTCTTTCCTTCTGATATTTACTGGTCAGTTGGGGCTCTGTAGCTGAGAGGCAACTGAATTAGGATGGTCCACTTCATGTGCTCCGAGCTGGAGGGAAGGCAGGCTGAGTGCACCCTGCTACAGTCAAAGTGAAAAGGTTTCTCCAGTGTCTGCTTATATACACCTGTGGTGAAAATGAGTATGTGGATTTCACATTGGGAGGAACTCTGGTTACTGGTAAACAGTTTCGTTATATTTACATCAAGTCTGAGTTTAAATTGTTCTCCCAGCATTTCATTCTGAAGTTAAGATTTTTTCTGTTATATTCCTGCTAGTATTCTATACCTACACTACTTTTAATCAAATAAAACATACCAATTCATAATGCCTCCAAGACTAATCTTTGCGTATTATTTATTGCATGAATAATTTTCTTTAGAATTCTGAATCGTTTTTCTGGATTTGCTGGTTACAGTTTTATTAGTGTAAGATGTGATTATACTGCAGACTGCCATTTGCTCATCAGAATTAATTTCTGTGAATGTTAGTAGATTCGTATAAACTAATTCTACAAAAATTAAGATTTATAAACTCATTCTCTTATTTTGGTTTAAAAAGCATATGTTCTAAAACCTTTACAAGTCACTCTCAGAATCTTGGCCAAAACCTTCTCTTAACCATACAAACAATTTTGTACCTTTTCTTGTAGGAAGTTCTTGAATTTTTTGAGGAATAATTGTTGGTTAAAATAAATAATGGCTAATAATCTTACAGGAAAAAACTAGAAATATGTTTTATGAGGCCCACTTGAGCATATTTGAAGAAGACATACTTCTGAGAATGCTTAAAAGTAAGCCATTACATTGACTGCAGTATGACATATGCATTTATTAAGTGAAAATCACATTTCCATCAGAACATGTTTCATCAACTAGTAGTAGAAGTAATTGCTAAAACTCCGGTGCCATAAACACACACCTAGTTAGGCACCAGCTTCTGAGCAAAGCAAAGCCCATCCATTTAAGTCTTCGCAGAAATAAGGGAATGATAACTATAGTAAATAAGTGAACAAAAATAGCAGAAAAAATATTTTTGTTTTATGCATCTGACCACACTTGTGTATGATCAGTATCACATTTCTGTTGATTGTCAGACTTCCTTTCTCTACCACAGCGTTGTCAGCCATATGACTCATAAGTCATCATATCTAGTCCTTCGTATACAGAGCTCATTGAATATTCTGATTCTACAGAGTATAAATTATAAAGTCAATTAAATAATTTTTCTATCCTGTTCGCTGGGGGGAGAAGGAAGGGAACCCCAGCTCTCCAAATCTGAAATTAATTCAGCCTTTGCAGTGTGAGTCTGTCATAGCTTATTGTCCTGAAAACAATAGCTCTGAGAGGTATAAAATGACCTGTTCTCCCTTATTCTTTTTGCTTATTGTTTTATGGTAGGAAGGTGGGAAAGAGGGGTGGGTATGAAACCCAAGACCAACATTGCTGTTTGCTGAAGGAAAGTATGTGCAGTGGGGGAGGGCAGGTCTAGAAGAGACACAAAAACAAGGCAGGGAAAGAAAGGAACAAGAGAAAAGCAATGATATAACACTAAATCTTCCCCATTAATGATGCTGAATTGTGACAATGAAGCATTAAAGAGATTTTCAAAAGCAGTTAGTTCCATTTTGAAATGGACTAGTTAAGTGTTTAATGATGCAGATAGCCCCCTTCTGGGATTTACAGAAGTCTCTAATTGCCTAATTCCTCCAGGAAAAGTATTATGTATTTTGTGTTAATCCATATAAACACACATCACGGATGTGTTCCACTGACAGCAATGGATGGTTCTGCTGAAAACGCTCAGAGTGTATAGTCCTCAACAGTGAAACAGCCCACAACTATAATTATAAAGAAGGCTTTTGTCAAAATGAACACCACGCTCCTGCATGAGCTGGATGGAATCACTTTCTTGCACTCCACTGCAGAGCAGAAGTTCTGACTTTCACACAGTACTGTAAGCGGCTGTTCGCTAAGGCAGCGCAGAAGAGAAAGGAAGAGGCAGCCAGGAAACATACACAGAGGAGGGCAAAAAAGGTTGTGTATAAGATAAATTGGAGCATATTTGTGGTTATTCTTTTGTCAACCAGGACTCCTGTCCCTTCTGTAGCCCCAAGCAGGAAACAGGAGGAAAAAAGAAACACCTGTACAAGGAATATTCTTTTACACAGCAGATATTAAAGAACTCTTATCTCAAAACATTTTTACTATTTTAATTGGTTAATTAAAATAATTGCAGTTGACAGCATTCCTTTAATTACATAACCATTTGTAGGTGTGTATTTTATTATTTTTGTTTTGTTTCCTATGGGAACAGACTTAGCAACTGTTTAAAGTGTCAGTCAGACTTACCTGCTCTCCCCAAAGGAAGACTTTGGAACTTTCTTGGCTGAATAGGAAAGAGGGTAGAAGTTTCAAGTATAATAAATTCTTAAAGGTTTCCTGAAAATCAATGGAAGGCAAATTAATGCCAATGTTGTGGAAAGGACTTGGTCATTATGTACTGTCATCCTGACCAAGTCATAATGAGATGACATGAATTTATCTAACACCACTACCAGAGGCAAAGGTCCTGCTCTCCTGTCCTTTTCTGTCTTTAAGCTGTGTGCTGGCTCCTCTCACTTTTTGCCAGCTCTTGCACGTATGGGATGCCTCCACGAGCACATCTGGTTGAGCCTGAAGTTCAATGGCAGCCTAGACCAACCTAACTGCTGCCGATAGTCCTATCTCTGCCCCTTTATTTCATATATATTTAAATGTATATAATGTATATTTATAAGGAGGAAAACTCTTTCCTCTTTCACTTCTCTTTTCCTGGGCAATGTGTTCCTGCCCCTCCCTTGTACCAGTCCTGGATGCTTTGTCATGTCCTTTGCTGAGTCATTTCAGCATGATAAAGTGGCACAAAATTAACTCGGTGAAAAAAAAAAGTGAATCGTTTTCTGTTTCAGCTGATACTTTTGTACCAAGACAGCTCAGCAAAATATCCAGAGAGCAGTGTAGAAACTGCAAGAGAGACTGTGGAAAGGTGTGAGTGGAGGAGAGGACAGGACAATTGCCACTCTTCACTGCTAGTTTAGGAGCAGGGAAAAGGGGAGAGAGGGAGGCCTTTCTCCCTTGGTGCTAGTGAGCTGCTAGCTCTGCTCAGCCACTCACCCATCTTACGTCATTTCACTTTTGGTCATTTGGTGGCAGCCAGCTGGCCCCTGGTCAGCATGTGTGTAGCTCCCAGTTAGGCACAGTATGCGATTCTCTTGTCACGTGGGGAGTGTAATGCAGACCATGGGGGGAAGCAAGGTTGTTAGGATGGGGAAAGGAAACCCAGCTCTGTTTCAGCCACTGCTCACACAGATCCTTGTTTTAATGCTAATTGTACTGAACACAAAAATGCGGCCTGGCTCAATAGTAAGAAGTTTCGCAACAAAGACACCTCAGAATTGGAAAGCTGATGTGTGTGAAGAGTACATATGGGTATGACCCATGATTGTACGTTTATTTCTCTGAAGTACTAAGTTCATTTCCTGTATGTATTGTGAAAAGGGAAAAAAAAAAAGGTGGTTTTAAAGAGGAAGTTTACTGAACAAAAAGTACCGGTTTGGTGAACTGGGATTAGGATAAAGCTGTATGATCTGTGTTAACGAAGAATCAGTAACGTGGATGCTTGACCTTCACTGAAGTGTACAGAAATTTCTGTGTAGTACCGACCAATTCAATGATGCTGTTCTGCATCAAGCAATGATGAATACAAGGTTCTTCACAGGGCAGCAAAATATCAAACAAACTGTAATTCACTCCACTGTTTGAACAGTGTACTCTACTAATACATGATGTAAGACTGAGGAGAATTATTTCCTGGCTCCAGTGACGGAATGTTTGATTTGCTCCAAGGCTGATAACACTGGAAAATTTGGGGTTTTTTCCTCATGTAACTGTACTTTCCTGGCCCTTTCTTTTGGTTGGCTTGTGTTCTGTGTCAGCTTCCCAGAATGAAAGACTTCTTTCTTTCCTTCATTTGAATTAGAGCAAGAAGAAATGTTAAATATGGTTAAAATACCACACTGATGACCTTGCACAATGCTCGTGTTTATTTTTTCAGTTTAAATTGTAAGATTTTGAGGCAGTCTCCCTTCAGGTTTCGAAGCAGTCATTGATCAGGGAAGCATGGCCAGTTCTGAAAACTTCTGGATTTTGATTGCATTTTTAAGGAGAATTTGCATTTTATTCCGCTGGAATAAATTAAAATATCCATAGACTCTGACTTCTATCCAAAGCAATGAAGCTATATGGTAAGAAGCCAAAGTTAGAAGATGAAAAATTACAAAAATATTCCAGACTCTAGATGATTAAGCCATTTCAGATTTTTAAATTATAAACAACTGTGTTTCTAATGCTTCAAAACAGAGAAAAAGCCACCTCAATCAAGAGATACAGTTTTAACATGCAGTGGATAAATGTAAATCAAAAATTGATTCTGATCGCCAGAGCTTGCCATGAAAAAGCTTTCTTACCTCCTCTTGTCTGCTTTACTCACCTACTGCAGAGTAGTTTATGTTACACTTTGTTGGAAGGCTGTACAATAAATGACTATTCATCTCTGTCCTTCAAAAGCAAGGCTTAAGACACTTAAAAGCTTTTTGGACCTGCTTAACTTGATCACATTGTAATGAAAACCTTTCTTTATTTTTTTGATTCCTTAGAGTGATTCTGATTTGCATTCTCACTCTCTCTTCCTGCCAACTTTTACGAAGTTTAATATTCCTCGTTTACCCAAAACCTTTTTCGAGGAAATTAAGTATTTTCACAAAATGAATAGTTGGTATTGATAAGACTCTAAAATGATGGCTCACTGTCCAAGCAGTGGTACAGGGACAGGTAACTTCTGAAAAACAGATGAGAAAAAGGAGAAAAATATTTGGTCAGGAAAACAGGTATATTGTAGAAAACTCTTTGCGTTATGCACTCCTGACATTGTCAGCTGGCATGTATGATGTACTGTAGTATTCAGCAAGTCTGGATCTGCAAGGCTACATTCAGTGTCTCACATGACAACGGTATTATCAATACTTTGAATTCTTTTAGATTTATTTTTCAAAATTAATTGTGAAAGATGTGGAAAATGTGCCTAGAAAATGTGTCCATTGCAGTGCCTCACTTTCTTTCCACCTGTAAGAATATCAGAAAATCCTTCAGTTCAGTACCTGTCACTTCATCCCCCTTTTTTTAGTTGGAAGTAAAAAGCAATTGGTTTGGCAGTGTAGGATGTGTGGAATACAGATATCTTATGTCCAAAATGCTAGAGTTTGCTAGTTTATGTTTATTTAATCACTTAAATACTTTGTCTTGACAATGCTTCCAGCATAGTCAAGCAGATTCTGCCACGAAGCATGGTAACAGATGTTCTATATGTGTAAGGTGACATGTCATCTCAGCAAAGTAGCTTCCCTGTTGTTTTAAGACTTGCCGTTATGTCACCTCTATGCTGCGGGCGGGGTAAGAGATAGCAACTTTCAGTGGCAACAGCTCTTTTATTAGCCTTTTCCTAACAAAGATAGTCTGTCTTTTTTTTTAAAGTAAGTAATGTTGCTGCAACATCTTTATTTATTGAACGAGATCAACCTGAGTCACAAATAAGAGATCGGAAGAGTACACACTGTAACACATGATCCTACAAACTTTTATGAGGAGAGAACGTTTGTCCTACCCTGTTTAAGATTTAATCTATTCAGTGCCTCAAACCAGTTTTCATTAATGTTGTGAATAAATGATAACAAATGCTTTCAAGAATAACATTGAATTTTATGAAATATTATCTATATAAAGTCCTTTTTCAAATTCTTTTAAGAAACAGCTTCAAAGAGGTGTTGATAGTGTGTTCATAGAGTTTGCAAAAGGACATCAAAAATACTGTAAATTCCACTGCAATACTGGTACTGATTAGGGACTAGAACAGGCTATTATGTGAAAAGTACAGTGTGTGGTACTGGATGATCCTGTTAGAATCAAAGCAGATTCACTATTGAAAGTAAAAGTGTGTTTGTTCTCTGAGTTTGACTTTTAGAACTATTTTTCCAGGCACTCCTCAAATTCCTTTATGTATTTCTCTCAATTAATGCAGCTGAAGTTCACTTTCCAGACTTAACATCTTAAAACCCAAGGGGAATACTGTGGAACGAGACAGCAGCTTGAAAGAGGTGCTGGTATTGTTTACAAATGTTTTGCTTCTGAAGAGTGTTTCTGAAATTAGCCTGAGTGCTACCTGTGAAGATAAGCCAACAATGACATTTTTACATAAACTGTTTGCTCTATTTGTGAATGTCTAAAATATTTCATAATCTCAGTAGAGAATAGTGCCATTTGACATCATACAGTCATTAATATTGTCAAAGCACTGAAGACAGATCTCCAGCAATATGCTAATAAAAAACTGACGAAGACTAAAAATGCTTGTCAGTGAACCACAAAATTTCTGTCAGCAGCCTTCTGATGGCATATATTGATGCGGTATTCATGAAGATAGAAAGAAAAGTTATTAGCTGTTTATAAAGAACATTTCAAAGAATAAAAAATGCTGTGATATCTAAGTTACGAGATTGCAGGCAAACTGTTGACAACAGGCACTACAGCAGGAGGAGGAGATGGGAAGGCATAATGCAGCAGCATCTGTTGGATATGGGGAAAATGGATGCCAATGCATTTGTACAAGAGCTGGTATCAGAAACTGTTTTTAACTCCTGCTGCCCACGTGCCAAAGGACTACTCCTTTACATCTTGCAGAGGGAGACACCCTTCCATATTTTTCCAATGTGGCATTAACATTTCCAAAATTATTCTTCTGTATCAATAAAATGGATGATAGACTCACCAGGAGAGTGTCTACCAGGCTACTCTGTGATTTGTTTACCAAAATAATTAATTTCCTCCAAGGAATGGAGAATATCCAGGGCTGGTCAATCTGTTCCATGGTTCCTTTGTTATCAGGCACTGTTTATGGATAAAAAAATTAGCTTATCATATTAAATTAAAGGGATAAATATTTCATTCCAAAATTAGAAACAGAATTACGAAAACAGAAAACACATTGCCTATGTACTAGAACTCAGCTGCATCCTCACGCTGTGTTTTTGGTGTCTCTCCTAGGACCACATTCAACCATGAAAGATGCAGGTCAACTGTAATATATCTTTCCTTTTTCCAGAAATTTGTTCAGTTTGCTTTGGAGTTTTTTGAACTGAGGGCTGATTCCTACTGCATGTCCCAAAGTAGTCCATCCTCTATAGGTTACATAGCTCTGCTAGGAAGTTGCAAACCTTTGTAGAAGATGCATCAAAGTGAAACTCTTGTTAGCACTGTGCATGCCTGCTTATCTCCAGCAGTTCATAGAATCACAGAATCATTTAGGTTGGAAAAGACCTTTGAGATCATCAGGTCCAACCGCTAACCTAGCACTGCCAAGTCCACCACTAAACTATGTTCCTAAGCACCATATCTACATGTCTTTTAAATAGCTCCAGAGATGGTGACTCAACCACTTCCCTGGGCAGCCTTTTCCAACGCTTGACAACTCTTTTGATGAAGAAATTTTTCGTAATATCCAATCTAAACCTCCCCTGGTGTAACTTAAGGCTGTTTCCTCTTGTCCTGTGCCTTGTTACTGGGGAGAGGAGACTGACATCCACTTCACTACAGCCTCCTTTCAGGTAGTCACAAAGAGTAAGATCCCCCCTGAGCCTCCTTTTCTCCAGGCTAAGCAACCCCAGTTCCCTCAGCTGCTCCTCATGAGACTCATGCTGTAGACCCTTCACCAGCTTCGTTGCTGTTCTTTGGATGGGCATGCAGAACATGCTAGGCAGAAACAGCAGCAAGCAGCTTTGAGAGTGGTTCTGCCTCAGCTGTGGGAAGCCTCCTTCCCTGGGCTTTCTGCAGGTGACCCTGCCACGGGTGCCATTTCACACCAGGGCAGTGCTGTGCAAGAAGGTCTCGGTGCAGGACCGTGCTTCTGGAAAAGCATTTCCTTCGTGGCTCATACCTTTCTGGGATGGCCTCGTTAAGTCAGGACAGAGCAAGGGTCTGTACGAACATGTCATCGTTGGTGTACAAGCGCGTTTCGTCCAGCCAATGTAGCAGAGCATGTGGGTGCTGCTGCTAAAGCTGTGAAACACTTGCATGTGTGAACAGAAGTAGGGAGAGCGGCCTGCCGGCCCATCGCAGCGGGGCGGCCGAGGACGCTGGCCGGTTGGGACGGACCGGTCAGGTTGTGCTGGGTGACCAGGAGGCCGGGCGGGGCAGCGCAGCCCCGGCCCGGGGGGAGGGGCAGGGCTCCCAGAGAGACCCCCGGCACCTGGCAGCTCCCACGCCACGAGCAAAATGTTACTTTGCCTGGAAAAACGCCCGGTGTGCAATCCAGGAAAAACAGGCAGGCGGGCGGTTGGACCGACCCCGACACCCAAAGGGGTCTCCTCAAGAGATAACGAAGGAAAAAGCATTTCCTGCTTCCTGCATCATCCCGAAGGGCCATTCTACCCTGGTGATGGGTAAAGGGCAGAAGAGAGCAATGGCTATCTGATGTTCTGCAGTCACCGCTTTCCCGTAAGTAAACTCGCTATCTTCATGGAGCAATGAGTTCAATTAATATTTGTCAAACAGAAAGGAAAAAAACCACACCATAGGACCAACATCATTCCAGCTGTTCTTAGTTGTTTATATAAAGTAATAAAATCCAACTTCCATTTAATTAACTGTCCCACTAAGAACAATCTGCCCTGGAGCTTTGAAAGATCTTAATACTGAAGGTTTGTCTGGAGGACTGTCATCTAGTTTGATTATGGTTTGCAAAATAACATTACATAGAGATAAGAACACTATTTGGAAATGTGTTGTTCTGCGCTCACATGCTAACTCATGTTTGATATAAAAGAAAGGAAAAGACATTGGACTTTAATAAACTACATCATCAGGAGAAAAAAAATGATCTAACATAACTTTTAATGAAGCCTTCTGTATGTTTTCAACAGAGTTCCATTTAGATGAAGGAAGTGATATCTAAAAAAAGAAAATAAATCCTTTTCCAGTATATTAACAGCCCGGCTGGTTTATGGTCACCTCCCCCCTCCAAATGTACGGATCTATCTTTGCTGTCAGGACTACTCTCACTCTGTGTGTGTGTGTGTGTGTGCGTTGTATCCATTTTAGCTATGCTTCAACATCTGGGTTTATTCCCTTTGTCTCCATTTCTCTTCCATAGCACAATTTGCTGCTTATTTTTCCCTGCTTCACAATATCACTCACAGCAGCCATTAAAGGCATCCATTGTTAGATGAGAAAAATAGGGAGCAGAAAAGGCTTAACGTGGAAGAAATTAGAGGAACATAGAAGGTGAATCATCATTTCACAATGACTCCCACTGCCATGAATTACCCCACCACCAACACTGCTGTTGTTTTTTCTTTTATGTTATTCTGGTAGATGTAGCAGGGGTTATAAATGGCAATACTCCTGACTTACAATTCTCTTCACATGAAAATCAATGTGAATTTCGCTGCAGATTTCAGCATCACCTGGCTTCTCCCCCACCCTTTTATTTAACATATTTGCTTTAGAATGTTTCTCTCTAGCTTTGTTAGCTTTTCCCCATCTTTTTATCTATTACAAGAAGTTTGAAATCACAAAGATCATCAGACTTCCTTTACTGCAACTCCTCCTGGCTCACCTCTTTCAGCTCTTCCTTTGGACAGTCTTCCACTGTTAAGTGAATCCTATGACACAGGAATCCAGTCCCATCTGTAGAGATCCTCAGCTCATGTTTGTTCCCTGTTATTCCCTATGGATATTATCCCATTACCTGGTTCCTATTAGATTAAGAGTTTAGTATCTAAGTAGCCTTCCCTTAACATTTTGCTTTAAAACAGTGTTTTGTTCATTTGTGATGGGAGAATTGTTTTTATATATGGACTTTGTCAAGTGCATGAGCAGCAGCAGAAGTCAAAGTTTAGCTCTAATTTTGTGAACACTCTTTGTTTTCAACTGAATGCATTGATTGAACTACCATCAATTAGAAGACTTGAACATGCAATGTCTACAATAAATATCTATCCTAGAATTTATCTATTTTTCCACAGATATTTTTATTCTACAGAACAAATCTGTTTTACTTTGCATGATTTCTAAATGTCTGTTGTCCACGGTCACTAGCTTCAGGGCTGAATGTGACCACCATCTGATCATGAAGAATGATAGCAAAAGGTGGTCCCATTACTGCTCCTCTGTCTTGGCTGCTCTGCTCTGAGATATGCTACTTGAGGCGGAGAAATTTGCCTTTTTTTTTTTAAACAGCAGATTATTTCTTCCTTTCTAGGTGACCAATGC
Source organism: Ibycter americanus (assembly GCA_035590275.1). Lineage (NCBI taxonomy): Eukaryota > Metazoa > Chordata > Aves > Falconiformes > Falconidae > Ibycter > Ibycter americanus. Next base: position 49,305,707 of record JAVJGI010000062.1, read on the forward strand.
CAACTCAACCACCAACACAGTACCTACTGTTTCATTAAACAAGTGAGCTCCACTGTTTTATGAGTGTTGATTTCACATTCATCAACCAAAGCATGTGGGAACCTTAACCTGGAATTTTATGTTCTGTTGGCTTTGCTAAAAACTTGCAGTAAAACACTGCAATATCAAAATAACTAATGGCTCAAGCGCAATGTTTTCTGATATTATATAATACACGAGGAGAGCTTGGCTGAAACTTGTGAGGCCTAGTATGCCCCAGATGTTTACAATTCTTACACCACTTTATGTATATTTTGTTTCATCATTGCAACACAAAGAATTCTTTTCTATCAAGAAACATAAGTATTGTTTCAGATGTTTCGTTCCTAAGAGCAGTGAATCATAAGAATCGTATCTTAATTAGAATAAAATCTAAAAGCTCTGTAGAACGGAGCTGATATATGTTACATAGGACTCATTTATTATTTTAATGCTATTGCTCTAGTAGTACTCCAGGTGTTCAGAGAGACTTGCAATGAGCATTACCTATTGACCTGCAGGTAAGACCTGCCCAAACAGAAGACAACTTAATCACTGCAAATGTAGCAAGCCAAGAAGCTCACAGCATTTTACACACGATAATGAACAAATCTTTCTGACACTCAGCAAAGATCACTGTCATCTCCACACTAGGGAGGATGAAGCTGAAGCTGGATAATTTTTACCCTGGAGCAGGACAGATATTACTGGTGAAATTGACAAGAAAATCCAGATTTGCTGATATCCTACCTAGGCAAACCACCTTTCCCTATTACTATATGAGGTGTCACCACTCCAGAGGAACAAGAAGGTAAGGCAAAAATTTCTAATTAATCCCTTCCCCTGTTTCTTTTCCAATATTGTAAAGCCTAGATTCAAGAAGACAAAATCAAAATACACAGCCCTAGGCAACAAACCCCTCCAAGCCTTTTCTGAAGACGCCCACAATATTGTACTTTCAAAAAAGCCAACTCTATCCTAAATGAGTAATTGTTCCTGTTTTCTATTCTAGTAGGAAGAAAAGCTTTTAAGCCTGGTTACAGTTTTACTTAGCAAAAACATTATACAACATTTTGGTTAATAGAAAATGAAAGAAAAAATACCCCATCAAACAAAACCCACTGAATTCTGACCTCGCAATTAGTCTCTCTGAGCACTGAAATAGTCTTTTTACAGTCATGAACCCAAATCCCTTTCTTTTGAATAGCTTGGAGACAAGTAGTGCCGAACAGAACAGAAAACATTGTTGATAGGGAGTTGTTAGGTAAGGTGCATATGTGGAAGTTCAGAAGAAATGCAGTAGCTATATTTAAGTGCTTTTTTTTCTTTCTTTTTTTTGGTTGTTGTTCCCACTGAATATTTTAATTTAAAAATACCCAAGAGACCTTCTAGAATATTCCAAAACCTACACTATCAAATGGTAATTTATAAAATTCTATGAAATCCTGAAATAACAGTAGCAGCTTGATGCTATGTTGAATGAAGTGAAATACTTGGAAGAGTTGTGGGATGACACTGTCATTGGCATATAGTTTTCTATGCAAGGCTATGGGTCACAGCCTTCAAAACAGAGCTAAAGGGCTACTCTGCTTGCATCCAGATCACGAGCCAAATGAAATCAAGTCCATTCCCTTTTGTTTCCCAGTCTTGTTAGTGTAAACCAGCCTCAGCCCCCAAGGGAGAGGGCTCTCAGCTGGAAGAAGGCAGCAGCCATGAAACTCGCCTCTGAGGTCTTAAAACAGACAGAGGCCATAAACAGTGTGGTGTGGGTCCCCCCCAGCCCCAGTCCCCTCCTCAGTCACCTGTGTCAGCTTAGCCACGCTCCCAGGCAGAGTAGAGACCTTCTCTCTCCTGAGGTGAAGCCTAACAGCAGGAGGCTTGTCCCTCACGTATGTCACCAGCTGGCATGGGACCCCCCTGGCTGGAGACCATCCCTGTAAATTAAAAGAGATTCCCACACAGCTGCACCACTGTGATCCAGAGGTACAGGGAGGCAGTGGGCGAGGAGACCAGTGATCACACCAGCTGTTTCGACAGTGTGCAGGTGTAATTTTTCAGGATAGAGGTTGTAAAATCTCAACCTTTGTGCTGGTCCATAGTAAAAATTGAAATTATCCACAGACCATTTTTCTCTAGTTCCTCTGAAGCACGTGTTATCCCACAAAGCAGCAGTGAAGTCACAACAGTTCTAGAAATGTGTTTCAATTCTCTTCATTTGTATCCTTTGGAAAACGGAGCTACCGTGAGTCTGGAGCCTGAATACCTCGGATCTGTTCCCTGATCAATGACCTTCTGTATCTAAGACTGAAGCTCCTATTTTAATCCTAACCCCCCATCTTTGCTATTGGTGCAATAACATAGGATGATGAAAATACCCTCCCATTCTGGTTTTAAATACTCAAGGTTATAATTCCCCTTCACATGACCTCTGAACCAAACCTACATAGTCCTGGGTTCACACCTCGCTTCGTGACGGAAAGTTTTAACAAATTGTGATGAAACCTCAATAGCTGAAAGCAAGACAAAGACATCTTTTAATCGTCAAATTAGCTGGAGGGAAGAGCTGGAACTGCTTTCAGTCTGGAAAGAAGGGGAAATCATTAAAGGAAATCATCCCCCTTTCTTTCTTCAAGTAATTAGAAGAACCATCTGTATGTTCATTCCACTACAGTTAAGGGTGCAGATTAGCATTTCAGAGAGATTTGAGTTCAACCAGAAATACTTTGATGTGTTAACATGAATGATGCTAAAATTTCTAAGGCTCTCAATGTTATACAAGTTTAAAAGGGTACACATGTCACTTTCCAGTCACTCTTTTTAAATGACTATTCAGCAGAGCCAAATTTACATTCAGAGAATTTTCTTTTTATCTCAAAAGCATATTAAAAAATAATATGTTCCTGTTAAAATAAATATACTATTCAGATAACACCCAGCTATAACCCTGTGGATCTGTACTGCCAGACTATGCCGCACACACTGCCATAATGAAATCAAAATTGTACAAAAAGCTTATAAAAACATCCAGATATAAACAAGCTAAGTAAGCCTTTTAGTTATGACTGCTTTTACCCAACAGGAAATATAATCCCTCAAATATTTCTTCTGTGATTTACAAGGGTATAGGAAAATTTCAGACACAAAGTCATAAATAACGAAAGCACACCGAAAAAAGAAAATGAAAACAGAAAAGTTCTACAGGCTTAGTTTTGCACATATAAAACAAAACAGTCTCTAGTGTGGGACCACCTCTGGTTAATCTGGAAACAAATCTTTCCCACTATTAGTTCTCTGAGTACTATAGAAATCTGCATTTGACCTGAGGCAGAATGGAAATTATAAGATAATATAATAGACCCTACAGTCCTCATAAATAAAAGACCATGGGATGTCTAAATCATTCAATACAGTCCTCTCCATGATTGAAATTAACTCATATGGATAAGTGAAGCTGAATTCAGTTTTCCCAAGATCCTTTGCGGCAGTCCAATTCTCTTAATATACTTGTTCAAGTCATTAGACAAAGTTCTGCTCATTTATTTACCAATAAATGGTAAACTCCAGCTCCAGCAAGGCTAGAATTGCCCTCTGTGAACCCATGTCTGTCCTCATCATCCATCATTATAACTGATCAATTAACTTAAAATAAAAACACACCTCTCAGGAAAGAGAGCTCTGAGGGATGGCCATAACTTTAAATTTCCCAGCCACATAGTGAAAAGAGCATCTCTTCCCTTGAAACAAAATGAAATTGCCAAGGAAAATCACAATACTCTAGAGCTGGGCATTGCAAACCACTAACAGCTCTCACCATTTCTTACGGACCCCTCTGTTCAGGGAAGCAAAACCACCGGACTCTGGGGTGTTATTTTTTCTGGACCAATTTCCAGGACAATTTAATGACAACTAGCTGTATTGTTTTGCTCCTGGAATTGGAAAAGAAAAACAAAATATATAAAGAGAGAAGGTACACAAATAGAGGCAAAAAGAAAAAAGTAACCTGATTTATATACACTATAATTTGGCCTTTTTTCCCCATGCTTGGACATGGTACATGGAGAACCTGAGTTCCTCCAGTTTGGAGGGGAACTGCTGACACTCAATCTGCAAATGAAGAACTAAACCATGAAGTAACTAAAGCAACTTGCTCAACAGGAGAAAGACATAATAAGAGAAAGAGATACAGGTCTTAAACCCCCATTACTAACCCCTGCAATATCTCTGCTCCATAAATGAAAGCAGAATGTGGGGGATGCTTGTCCAAGTGGCAGTGGCTCAAAATTTGAATGACAAGGGAAGAAAGAAACAATTTAGGTTTTGCTGCATTAATTTTGCAAAAGAGCCAGTGTCATGGGATCACCTCACCACCACGTCCAGAATTTTATTCTTGACTTCTACAGGCCAAGGAATTTAACAAGACAATATTAAAATGATGTGGCTAACATACTCTTGATTAATTCAATTTAAATTAAATGGCATCATGTGGCATACCAACCTGATTGAATTGGAAAACATACATCTAAAAAGAAATGGTAATCTGTAATGCCCTCTCAGCATTCATGTTTCATAACGAGAAAGTTTCCTGCTAAAATAGATTTGCAATTAATACAGTATGATCATCTGTGGCAGGGGTAGGTATTCACAAGGACTGAATTTAGCCTAGTGAGATATATCTCCTTGGGCTTCCTGTGGGGTCAGCTGAACACCAGACTGAAAGAGGATAGTTCAAAAGCAGCTAAATTCATCTACTGAATGGCTGAGTACCTAAATTTATGGTCCCTTATAAAATGGTACCCAAGGAGACTATCTTTGGTTTCACGCTTTAGAAAGCCTTCATCCTCATTTGTGAAAAGATGAGATTTTTCTGCTACTTCTGGGGTTGGTTTTTTTTGCTATTCTGTTAAACTTAATTGGTTTAAGAGCTGCTAATATGTGTCAGGATTATATTCTCTGGTTAACACCTGTTACTCCTTGCTTTGATTACTCAGACACTCTTTAACTCACTTCTTACTATGTAGTATGTAACTTCACCATCAAAAGGGCCTAGAAGGACAGATCTCAATGAGCAGAGTAAAATAATTTAGAATAGCTACAGTGCTTACCCATACAAAATACCCCATTACCAAGGGAGCTGCTTCCCTTTTGTCCCATTTCTCTCTGAAGTTAATGTCGCTTGACTGCAACGAATTACAGTAGATGGTGTTTCCCATTATCAGGACAGCAAAAGTAGTCTCTAATTCATAATAAAGCAATTTTTAAGCCACTTGAAATGGCTTTTTGCACTTAGAGTTACTCTATTTTCTGCCGTGTACAGCAGGAGTTGCCTCCATCCAGTCTAGCTGGTTGGTTGCTATGCACAGACATTTCACGTGACTGAAATTACACGCTGCTTGAAGGCTACCAAAACACTGCAGAAGCAGCGAGGAAGCAACAAGATAGCAAAGAGATCACAGAAGCTGTGACTGGCTGAAAAACACACTTCATGTGGATGGGCCTTAGAGGAGACAGTGACAAGCATTTGCTCATTTATTAAAGGTGAAACAGAAACAAAGCTCTGGGAGCCTGAAACACAAAGACATCTACAAGATAGCTACACAACCTTGTCATGGGAAAAGACACCTTTAAGCTGTTGGAGCAATTTGTATGCATCAGGTTATCAAAGATCAAACACCACGTCCATAAACTGAAGAAAGAGATCTGGAAGGCTCAGCGGAGGTGTGTATTTGGTGAAAAGGAGTAGGCAAAAGAAGCCACATAGGTTCCCCTATAGTTCACTACACCAGCCTGACATAGTCTTCCAAGCCGTGTAACATGGCCATAGCCTTGCTCCTATATAGCCACCATCACCCTTGACACAATAGCTGGAAATGGTGTAAGTCGGCTACCATAAATGGCTGCAGCTCTGTGGCTCCCAGAGTCTAAATGTGTGTTAATTAACCAATGGGAGAGTCTAAAATTACTAAACTGGAAGCATAAGACATTAACTCCAGCCAAAGAAGGAATTATCCTGCTGTAATTATGCTGCTTGTAGGGTATTACTGACACCAGGTGGGGACAATGTGGTCTGCATTGTCCCCGCACATAATGAGGCATTTGGAGTCTTCCTCTTAAGTCATAGAATCATAGAATTGTTTAAGTTGGAAAAGACCTTTAAGATCATTGAGTCCAACCATTAACCTAGCACTGCCAAGTCCACCTCTAAACCATGTCCCTAAGTGCCACACCTACATGTCTTTTAAACACCTCCAAGGACGGTGACTCCACCACCTCCCTGGGCAGCCTGTCCCAGTGCTTGACAACCCTTTCAGTGAAGAAATTTTTCCTAATATCCAATCTAAACCTCCCCTGGCACAAGTTGAGGCCATCTCCTCTTGTCCTGTTGCTGGTTACTTGGGAGAAAAGACTGACCCCCACCTCACTACAGCCTCCTTTCAGGGAGCTGTAGAGAGTGGTAAGGTCCCCCCGAGCCCCCTTTTCTGCAGGCTGAGCACCCCCAGCTCCCCCAGCCGCTCCCCACCAGCCGTGTGCCCCCGCCCCCTCCCCAGCCCCCTGCCCGGCTCTGGACACGCTCCGGCACCTCAGTGTCTGTCTGGG
>JAVJGI010000062.1:49312418-49469078 GCA_035590275.1 Ibycter americanus
CGTTGTTTGTTTGTTGCGTTTTTTTTTTCCGCCCCCCCCCCGGCCATTCCCCCCTTAACGATTTATTACGCGTATCTCTTGAGGGGACGTCTTAGGAATGGTCATTTTTAGCAGTGAAATCTGCTGCGCAAAGGAGGATTATAACAAATCTCTATGAATGATAGACTCGATTGCTAAACCTTGCCTTGACCAACCTCCTGACCCTCGGAGATATCTCTCAGGGTGTGCGTGGGAAGGAAAAAACCCCCAACCCTCCCATTTGAAAATAAACTTGAAAAAAAAGACTAATTTTTTTTTGGACAGCCTAACTGCTTTATAATTACTTGGTGGTTTTTTTTTTTTTTGGTCTTGTTTTGTGAGAAGTTGTTTTAAAGAGGATTTTCATGGTTGTTTTGTAACTGGTGGAGGAAGGAAGGATCCCTCTGAAGCGTTTCTGATGTGACAGCTTTGGTTTCTGAAGAGTTAACTGGTGTTTGCATGATACACCTATTGCTTGTCTGGTAGCAGACTTTTCATCTTTTTATTTGCTTTTTTTAATTAACTGGGGCTGGTGGAGAGGGTTATCTTGGTCAGAAGAATATTTGCACATACATCTCTCTCTCCTGTATATATTTTTGGTGGGGTTCTCCCCACATTTTACTGTCTCTTGATGACTCCTGGAGGTGGTAGTGGGCCCATGAAAGACTGTGAATACAGTCAGATCAGCACACACAGCTCTTCGTCTCCCATGGAGTCTCCCCATAAGAAAAAGAAATCGGCTCCCAAGAGAAAATGGGAGGTTTTTCCTGGAAGAAACAAATTCTTCTGCAATGGGAGGATCATGATGGCTCGACAGACTGGAGTCTTCTACCTGACTCTTGTTCTCATCTTGGTCACCAGTGGACTCTTCTTTGCCTTTGAGTAAGTGACATTAAACTATTCCTATTTTCCTTCGCTTTCTCTAGTTATTTATTTTCTGGCTGAAAGCAAAGTAAACATGGTTATTCAAATGTCATGGAGAATGCTGGCTGAATTCAGCTAATGTCGGTTTATATAGTTGAAAATATGATCTGGTAAGATGCTGAGGGATGCTCAATCCTGTTTTGGTTATCGTACTCTGTGGAAAACTGATGTTTGAGAATTAAGGTTATAGTGCTTTCATACTGCAGGTTTCCAGCTCTTGCTGATGTTGAAAGAGGAGTGTGAAATAGCAGGTTTGGGATGGTCAGGAAATGATGTAGCTTCTTGTCTGTCAGTTACTCTGCTGAGAATCAAAACTGGCAAGTGCAAAAATACTGACCCTTTGTCACAGAACCAAATGGAAGAAAAGCAGTATCTGTCATTAGTTTATGGATTAGGCCAGGTTTGGTTTTTTTTTTTTTCTCTTGAAGTCGTTTAATAGCTTGTAGATGAGAATTCCAAGTTAGAGAGGGGGGAAAAAAAAAAAAAAAAGCTGTACAAATTTGCATGTACCTAGCTTTCCACCACTAGGTAACAGCATTACTTTGTCATGATAACTTGTATGTGAGTTTGGTCTTAGTTTAAGCTATGTTTGTTTTGGAGGTTTGGATTTTTTCTAAGCAAGCTTCTGGTGTCCTCCTAGGGCTTTTTTCTCTGTTGGTCTGAGTATTCAGGACTGCTTTTCATCTATATGAAGTGAATACACAGTGACAGCAAATCAAATATACTGATATTTCCACGTATGTTGGAGTGGTTAAATTAACTATGCATGACAAGAATTAGGCACTTCATGTGAACGATACAGTTTGACTTCTATTTACTTTTTTTTAAAGCAGAGTACAAAGGTGCTCACACTGCTAAAACGCTTGCTGTAGGAATAATTCTTTTTAAGGAGTTGATGCTACTTTACCTGTTTTAAACTATTGTAGCTTGATTTGTGGTTTGTGGCAGGAAAAAATTCTTCAAATTACTTATACAGCTCTTACAATTTCTGTGAATAGGAACTGTTATTTATAAGTAAGCTTCAGTGCTGCCTCCAGAAATTCTGTTCGCTTTGCTGAGTGATACAGTTGAACAACGAAGGTCATTCATTGCTTGGTGTCTTCAAGGAAGAAGATAGTGACATTAACAAACCCTAAATTGTACCAGTTAAATGCAGACCGTCTTAACATACTGGTAGTAGTAAAGAAGGAAAAAATGCTCAGCAGGTACCCAGCGAGATCAGCAGATTAGTTGTCTTTAGTGGGCTCCAAATCACTTTAGAGGGATTTATTCACCATGTATCTTCTGCAGACACTATGAAGCTGCTTGAACATCCTTTGAGTAGTTGAAATAACACAGTCAGTGATGGGTATGTACTGCAAGTGTGTTTACTTTTCTGGTTTTAAAGAGGTATTAAAGGTGTAACCTGATAGTATTGCATCAGGAGTGGGTGCTACTCTATTCTGTTTGCCCTGATTAGGCCTAGTTTTGGAAAAGATTTCTGTGTGGGCTGACACTTGCATCTGCATGCGGTCTCATCGCCTTTCGCAGAGCCTCTGAAGGCAAGTGCTGGACTTCCCGCAAATACCAGAATGTAAATGTAGGATCAAAACTGTAATGTTTTATAATCATGACTGTAAAACTTATTTATTAAGCCACCATTTACAGTTTGTTTATATGTTTGAACCCTTTGATCCTTCAGAGATAAATATTCTCTGCAGCTGCATGATTCAGAACTGCTAAAGCAGGATGAGCTGCTAGTTGTTCATCACTTTACGATTTCATTACTACTGTGGGTTATGTGCTCTACCATAGTTGAACACTATAACTTCTGGTGTGTCTTTGAGCTTATCTGCAGTGTAACTGTATGTGATGGACAACGTTTTTAGTCAAGCTACAGCATTTTGATATATAATTAGTGCTTATTCTAATTGGCAGTCTTGAAGCAGGGAAAAATCTTGGGCTTTATAGAACTATATAAATTCTGTGTGTGTGCACTGGTCTTGAGTCATTCTTGTATCACTTGCATTCTCCTTTTAAGGAAAATCAAAGTAGAGGGTGGCAATCATATTTCATTTTTATAATAATAAGGTAGGTTTTGGTCTTTAAAAAGCACTTGCACTGGAAAATTATTACTTGCCCTCTGAAGGCCAATTAAAAAACAAACCTTAAGACTATGAGAATGGTATTCAGCATGTTTGTGATGTTATAACTGCAGAAGGTTGTTAATGTTACCAAGAGAGGTTAGTCTCTTTGATTAAACAGTGTTACTTGGATTCGGTTTCTAATTGCAGCTCTTCCTAGTAGTCTGAAGTTACTATTTATTGATCAGTTAATAGCATCTTTAGTTGTTAGAGTGTCACTTCCATTATTTTGCTGATTTGGTTATGACGCTCCTCATTAACCAGCTATTTACAGAATATGACAGAATTGTGTTTAAGTCCTTTGTCTACATGTGGAGCAAAGTGATTTTTAAATGGACATGTACCTTATGTGTCTGAACTGTAAGGTCAAACTGTCTTTGAAGAGGACTATACCCTTTTTGTCCTTGGAATTGTTTGGTCTTTTTGCTACAATCAAAATTAATTATTTTATTCCCTTTGGCTTTGGAAACTGGAAAATAGGTACTAATGTTCCAAGTCGTTCCCTGCTTGCAGACAGTGAAGAGGGGGAGTAGGAAAGAGATGAATTTGACAGCTAATTCCTGGAAAAGCATCGTGCTCACATAAACACTTGTCTTTTATCCTTTTGGCTTCGTTTGTTCCTCCAATGTGATACCTCCGCCTTCCCTTTCTATTTTACTCTTGACACCCATTCATCCAAAGCTGTATCTCATGTGCTTGGGAATCCTCTCCACAGGAGAAATAAATTTCTCTGAATCAACAAGTCATAGCTCTCCAAAAGCAAACATATTTTATACATCTTGATCTGTATAGCTTTTGACATTTAACCATGCCTTTGTAATCTTTGTTTCTTCATATTTATGCTTCTGTGTGTTTTCCTACCTACTTTTCCCAGCTCTTATTTTCAGCTAGTTTTACTCCTTTCTCTGTGACTTTTATCTCTCATATACCAAGTACATCGCCACTTCTTCTTTTTATCATTTCAGTGTTGTTTTTCATTTTCAAAGAGGTAAGACAGAATTTGCTTAAAAGAAAAACAACAAACCATGAGCTTTCAAGCAGGTAAAATATTTATAATTCCTGCCTCCCTCCTCTTCCAAAGGAAGAAAATGCAAATAGCAAGCAGCTTTATTTCTGTAACTTGTCTATTAAACGTAACATGTATTATTGCAAGCCCTTTTGGACCTCAAGAGGGATGCTGTGCTTGAGGTATTCTTAAAAATGATGCCTATTTTAAAATGCTCAAGATGAGGCACCACAAATTACTTAATTTGTCTTTAAAATTTGGGTATGTTCCTGACTCTTAACCTCATGATATTTAGCTGTTTTTCTTCTTTTCTTGGAAATTTGGCTTTGTGTTGCAGTTCTTTTTTTCCTTTGCCCTGCCCTGTTACACAGGCATACACGTTTTTTTAAACTATTCAGTACTCATGTAAAAGTAGCTGCATAAAAAACTTGGAAAACAAATTCCTTTCCCCAGAGCAAAGATAGCATCCGTAACTGAAGGGCACATCTCACTGCTGCACCTAGTCAGTTCAACCACTGCATTTACACATATGTAAAGTCCTTTATTGGTGCAATAAAAAGAGGCAAACCTAAGGCGCTTCATACTTACCGGTTTTATTCAGCTAGGTTTACATACTCAAGAGAGAAAAGAACCCTTTGTGCCTTATGGTTATCTGAGGTACTGTTCCTGTAGGTTACAGGAAAGCAAAATGGAGACTGAATGACATATGTAACAGAGTAGGATATGTAAAACAGGCATGTTGTTGTTCAGTGGCAAATCTTGTATGAATGCACAAGCCTCACGAGTTCCAGAGAAGCGGTAGATGAGCTTGGCAGCTTTGATACTGTGAGTTAACGCTGCCCCTGTGTGCCAGCTCCCTTTCTTCTTGGACCTCACTGTGCAGGTAGCAGGAGGGAGCATGTCTGCACCTGAGCTGCTTCAGTTCAGGCAGGCAAATTAAACTTCCCATAAAAGGTAGGTTTAAGTGAAGATGCCGACTGAACTGAGTTGACTCAGGCACAGTCATGTTTTCTTCTGTCAACTCAGTTGCAGGGTGAGTGGCTCTGGAAGAAGGTTGGAGCAGATGGTAGGATGCCGGAAGGGCTGAAGCAGTGCAGCTTTTTTCTCTGTAAACGTGAGTCAGAGCCCTATCACTTCTGATACCGTTTGACACTTGCACTGATTCAACAAACTGGAGATTTTTAAAGTTTTTTTTGAGCTAATTAACATTTTATTTTTGTGGGCATTTGTGTAACTGCACTGCCTTTCAAAAGATGGATGGATGCTGGAAAATTATTTAAACTGAGACTGTTTATGTGCATATGTGTGTACAAATCATTGCTTTCTATCTGCTCTTGCAGCTGCTGGCAACCTGCTCCATGCCTCCCACTTCTAAAATGAGTGTGACTGGAGGACATTCATGAGTCACACTTTCTGATGCGGTGTAGATTGTTCAATATTGAACTTCTATAGCGTGTGCGCTATGGCAAAGTGGTGTAACTTGCTGCTCAGTGTGACAAACCTCTGTGTGTAAACACTGATGTCAGTAAGCTGAGCATTTTCACTGTGTTATCAACAATCATCTTCATCTTATGGCAAATGTTTCTGCTCTTGCAAGAGGTAGATTTTTAGTGTGAAGTTGTATTCCAGGTAGGTGAAATGTTCTTCATCTAATAACCTCCTTTAGCTTTCTTCTGCGGCTCCTAAGATGAGTACGTTACTTGTGTCTTTTGATGACCATGTCCTTAAACTATGACTTCCTGAGTAGGAAGTGCTACCAACCTGACTTCAGCTGTTAAAGGCTGCTACAACCTTCTACGACACTTCCTGCTGAAGACTGCAAAATGGATTTTAAAGCAAAAATCATGGTGTGTAAGCTAAAATGATTGTTCAACAACAGAACTGCATCCTTTTCTACATGGAAGGCAGTAGCTGTCTAATAGTGCATAGTGGTGTAGGCAAATGCAGTGATGAGTAGGTGGGTTCCCCCCCCCAGTTTTCTTTATTAAAAAAAAAAAAAAAATAATTAAAATTAAACCAGAGCAATGTTTCCGTTTCTCGTTTTGCCATATTATGCATCTCTGATAACTTAGTGAAAAAGACATGGGATACAGTAAGCCTAATCTTCAGGGTTTACTTTTTGTACTGAGTTTATATAGATATACAAAATGATACAGCAAACTCCTAAGGGATGGTGTGCATTCCAACCAGATGTTTTTTATTCTTTGCACTAAATTACTTTGAAAATGCTGTCAGAATCTAATGTCTTTCAGGTACAAAGTATATCTAATACCTTTTCCCTTGACAAGGGACTTTCCTTTCCTTGGTCACAAAAAAGTTTACTTAATTCATCTCTTCTAAGTTTCCAGTGATCTGTGCAAGTATGTCTGCTGGTTTCTCCCTGGTCAAAAGGAAATAGTTTTGTACTACCGTAACTTAAAGTAGCACTTCACTGGGCAGATACGTCAGTTTAAACTTTAAAATCTGCTTTGAATGAATTATGTTATAAATCGAAATCCTTTTACCCAGAAACATACTAATAGCATTTGATATTAGGTCATGCACCTCTGCTTTTCAAGGCTAGGTCTATTTATGAATAATTATAAAAATAATTATATAAACATAATGATATAAATGGATAATGATTCAAATTTTTCATTTTTCAGGGTAAAATTCCATTAGGATAACAGAAGGATAACCTCTTTTGTTTTTCTGAAGTCTTACCTCCTTCAGTTCCCCTGAAACTGCAGAGGCTTTTTATGGTTTTGTAACACTAACTCCTTTTCCAAAAGAAGTGTTAAACAGCTTTTTTTTCCCCCGAGGGTGAGTTTTTTATTTTATTTTGGGTTTGGGGATTTTTTGGTTGTTTGGGGTTTTTTTTGTATTCAGGTTAGTTGATGGCCTTTATCTGCTATTTCATGGAGAAGACCAGTTTTGAACACAATTTTTGGTCTTTTAATTTACTCCTTTCTCACCTATAGTTCTACTTACATTTCCACCTTTTTGGAGGTGGAGGGCAATGAAAATAGTGAGTATAATGGTGTAAGAAGTGATGTTGGCCTCTCAGGACCTTGAGGAAATCACTGTATAGCTTTGGACCATTGGCACATGTGCATCTTCAGAGTGAAATGTGAATGTTTGTGATTGTCTTTGTGTGATGTCACCCTGACCCCTTGGAGAAAGAGGGGAAATTCCATCACAGCCTGCTGTGGGGTTGTTTTCTACACTCATCATAGCTCAGCCTGACTGTTGTAGATAGCTGTAAATTCTCACCTGAGATATTTGATATTCCTTCCAGAATGGAAAAAAAAGGTAATTTCAGAAGTTTGGTTATACTTAGCTATATAAGAGTCTTCAAATATTTACAGATGCTGATGGATGAAACTTCTGTACATCTTCAGCCTCCAGAATGTGAGGTTAGACTTGTAATTTTGTGACAGATGCTTGATAAAATCTATCATAATTTATCACGCAAAGTTTGAGGTTTCTATTGTTGATATAATATGTATAGTATGCCTGTTTTGTTTTCTGTTTCCCTGAGTAGGTACTGTTGCCACTTAATGGCTGTGTACCAAAGATATATAAAATGTATCTTCTGGAGACTAATGTAGGGAGAGTCATATTAAATAGACTTACACTATTGAAAAAGTAATTTCTATTAGTTGTACTTGGAAGATTGGCGTTGTCATGTGACCATCCCTGGGACTCTTCTCACATCAACCCTGCAGAAATTTTCATACCTTGTTTGAAGGAAAGACTTTTTTTTCAGATGTTTTCTCCAGTCAGTTTCTCAGGAATCGTGTTACGTTTTTAGGTTCCTGTAAAGTATTCTTACTCATGTTTGAATTTGGACTAATGATACAAAAAACACCTGTGTTCCTACATGATTTATTTTCTGTCATAGCTGTGTTGCATTATTATTTTGTAAATGGCATTTCATATGAAACAAAGTATATCAGTGGATCTGGATGACTGAGAAATTACCTTTCTTTAGAATGGAAAGAGAAAATATTAGTCTGTGCAGAACATGAACCAAACTGTTCTGTTCATTCTTTTATTTTTGGGGGGCTGGAAAAATATTTTATTAGAAATAACTGGGCATATTTGTAGGTTCAGTAGAAACTGAAATGCTGAAATTTGAACTGGACATTAAATATATAAATTATCTTTTAACAACTAAGTTATACCTTCTAGGTAGTTAAAAACAACAACAAAATAAAGTTTCTAATGGAAAGAGTCTCTCCATTCTAGTGCAGCATTAAACTGTTATTTGTAACATTCAAATGTCAACTAATTAATGAGAAAGTGAAGATGACTGCAGAAGAGGAGAAAGCTGAGGGTATTTCTAACTTTCTAAGCTGCATGATTGTTTCAAAATAGCCCAGTCAAAAAACCCACTGGCTTAAAATACTGCAACGTTTTGAAAAATTGCTTAAAATCGTGTAACTTTATCTAGAAAGTTTTTGTTATCCTGGTTGATGAACCTTCCAAGAGACTGTAGTAGCTGATAATCACTTAAGTTCCAGGCTGCCATAAAGGCTTGTACATGTCAATGCTGCTCATCTTTCATTTGGCAAAGCTGATGGAGAAGGGGAGAAATCCCCCAAAGTTAGCTGGGACTACCAAAGTTTATTAAACTTCATATAATTACAGCCCATTTTTTTTCAGAACTCAATACAAACACTTTAAAGTGGTTAAGCTTTCTACAAACTAACAAAGCAGACTAAAATCAAGAAATCAAGATTAAGCCTATCTGTAATAGCCAAAGATAAAATTCTGTTCATGTTTCTCACATTGCAGAAGTATAAAAGGTACTTGGGGAAGGAGGCTGAAGTGTTTTGGAGCTTCAGGTTTATCTAACACACACCGTGTCCCTTAGCCTGCTGTACATGTTCATATTCGAATGCCTGTTGGTGCTGGAGTTACTAGATGAAGGGGGCTTTGTATTCGCAATAGCTGACCACGGGCTTTCTGCGGTGTGCATTAGTGGAGATCTTACCCAGTTGCATTTCAGAACTTCAGCTGCTAATTTGACAGTGTGCTGTAGTGCTATATGGTTATTTAGCTTCTGTATCCCTGATCACTTCTTTTTCATAAGGGTTTATTCATGTTATTGTGGGATAGTGGCTAATGAGGTCTTAGATAATGAGCCTGGCTAATGAGATCACAGCTGTTTTTGTTTTATGTTTTTCCACTCCTGCTGTTCTCTTAAGTTGCTTACTACAATAAATACTGGCAGTGTGCATTTATTGTGGTGAATGTGCAGTCAGTTCAGCTTCTTTTTTAAATTTTACTCTTATTTTTAAAAAAGAAACTACAAAAAAGAGATTAAATAGAATACTGAGAATTGAACTGAAACTTGAGAACCTGAACTCAGAAGTTAAGATGTACATAAAATCTGTATCTTGTTAATTTCATCTTATAGTTTAAGTACAAGAAAACAGTTACATTGCCTGCATTGAGTGAATGTATGAAATTTGTGGGGTTTAGTATACTTTTCTTATACGTGTGATCAATATGTATTAGTTCTTAAAAGCAAGGAACAGATCTACTAGAATTTGTTACTATTTTGGCATAAACATTCAGTATATTACTAGAAGTTAAGAATGTGGATTAAACAACATTGTCTTTTTTGAGGTGTCTGGATATCAGGAAATTGCAATCCTGGTCTTGTGTGTGCAATACACTTGTTAGATATCCTCCTGGTTATGAATGATGTGTGTCAGGGTAGAGAAGCAAGTGCTGGACCAGCTTGTACTTAAATTTTGCTGGCCTGCCGGTTCTCATGGTGTGGGTTTTCATAGCACAACTATCTATGCGTGTTCCTTAGTAGATACTGTTTTATTGGCAAAAAGGGCTTTCTAGTGTTGAATTAGAATGTGGAAGTGTTGTAAATTTTTCTAATTTAGAACTATGTAAAGCAGTTAAAAGCACTAAGAAGAAAAGTGAAAGCTAGAATAGCGGTGACTTCTCTCATCAGTTTTGCAACTCTGTAATAAACTTGCTTCTTGTGAACGTGGTTTCTTTAAAGCTGAAGGTCATAGTGCTTCTATATAGTGTAAAAATACAACTTTGCAGATACTTATGTCCTTCGACATGATTTGAACTCTTTCCAGGGCTGGACAGGCATTGAGTGTGGAAACAGCCAAGTAAACTTTGTCATTAGTCTGAGTAGACCAGTACGTGAAATGTGTTGCATGGTGTGATATAAAAGACTGGAGTACACTGTGTAAAGAACAGTCTCTTCTGATTTGCCTCAGTGAATTAGCCTGGAGAAGGGAAGGCTCGGGGGGGATCTTATTGAAATAAGTACCAGACTAGGGAGTGGGAGTGGGGAAAAAAAAAAAAGGAGCCTTGAACTCTTCTCAGCAGTGCCCAATGACAGGACAAGACACAATGGATGTGAAATGAAACACCATTTAAATGCAAGAAAAAAGGTTTGGGGGTTGGTGGTTTTTTTGTGTGTGCCCGTTTGCCTGTTTGGTTTGGGTTTTTTTTTGCTGTGAGGATGATTGAACACTGGCATAGGTTGCCCAGAGAGGCTATGGACATACTGAAAACCAACCAGATGCAGATCTGAGGAGTCTCCTCTAGCTGACTCTGCTTTGAGCTGGGGCAGGGGGGGTTGGACATGCTGATCTCCAGAGGTCCCAGCCCACCTCAGCAATTCTGTGTTACCTCTGAAAATCTGAGAACTTCTTCCCATAAGACAGCAAAAGATATATCTAGTGAGATAATTTGGATCTTGTTTTAATATCCCTTCTATTACATGCATATTTCATGAGAACTTCAGTCTTATGTAGTCTTAGGATCTGAACCTGAAGTCTCAGTCCAACAAAACTTAAACGTTTGCAAGTGAAATAGCTGTAGTTGTTCTTTGTCCCCTCTTCTATTTTCTCACCTTTGAATATGGCTTTCTCAGTTCCAAGTGCGTTTTCCAGCATTTCTTGGAGTTTCTTTTCCTGCTTTCTTTTGCCTATCTGCTGTTCCTCACCAAGCTTTGTCATCTACTATCCATCTGGCTTTTTCTGAAATATAGTTAATATTTTCTTATCATGTAAACAACATCATTAAGTTTAAATAAAATCAATTTCATCCAGAAGAATGTCTCTGTATATGGTTGTTTCAGTAGTGTGATATGTTCATCAGTTTGTGTCTCACTTAAGTTTAGGGAACTTTTCTTTCCTTCCATCTAATCTTCCTAGCCACTTGTTCACTTTTAATAGATTAAGAGCACTGTTGCTGTAAAAGGGATGGGGAGGCAGTAAAGGTGAAGCTGAAAGACTTAGTTTTCCCCTTTCCATAGTCATAAGTGATGAGAGTACAATTTTTTCCTGTGATCTACATTATATTTGCATGTATCATTGTGCAGATATGTAAAATCATGGGGTCTGTCTCCCAGTGATTGAGCCAGGTCAAAAAGTTGTTTGGACCCTGCAGGTTCAGCTTCTTCCTTGAGCCTGATACTTGACAATACCAGCTTCAGACCAACTCTTGGACCTTAACAGATGGCACGTTCTGGCTTCTAGACTCCTAGACATGGATGAAATGGTTTGTCTGAAAAGCTGCTAAAGCTGGACTTCTTATCTTTGGGGAAGGGAAAACACCCTAGATGTCAGGTTAATCCAAGCTCCCTTTAAACATTCATTTGCTTAAAAAAAAAAATTTTTTTTTAAATTCCAGTAAGGCAGGTGTCCGGTTCTGGATTACAAATTGGAAATAAAATGATAAGAGGAGAAAGCTTAAACACAACAGTGTATTTTATTTGAACTGAATATATGTGAATCTCTGTCCTATAGTAGCTGTCACTGCTAAGTTTCTCTGAGGCTGGTGGAAGTCAAAGGGGCATTTCCCCATAACACATATTCAAAGCACTGTTTTTGAGTGGACTTCATGTCTGTAGATCTGCCTGCTTTTTCTGAGGGGACAGGGGTTGGATTCTTACTGCTCATGAATTCAAACAAAACTTCAGCAACCCAGTTTCCTTTCTGTTTAGCTAGCTCTGTTGCAACGAGACAAATCTGGTGGTGGTAGGCTGCTGAAAAGGATGGACCCACCTCTTCCCTTCTCCCAGGCCTCAGATGTTACTTCTTTTGTCTGGCTCTGCTGCTTTCCCCCACCCAATGGTGAACCACTTCAGGGAGTTCCCTTCCTGCAGAAAGCTTATCCTTCCTTTCTGCCCACACAAAGAAAAACTTTCTGCTGCTTTAGAACCCTGAGCTGAATCCCTGAAAATCCAGAAAAAATGTTATTACTAGCACAAGAGAGGAAGCGAGAGGGAGGGCATTGTCATATCATCTTAGTTGTGATTTGAAATTGCATCCCAACTTGGTAACACATGTCACGTAGTCTTGATTTGTTGTTTGGCATCTGTGAGGGTGCAGACAGAACATCTTTAGGCTTACCTATTTAGTTGTTTAATGAGAATCTACAGAGTTCTGACTTCCTAACCATATTTTATTTCTGAAGTAACTGGATTGTAGTTTACAGAACTTGAACTGCAGCATCTTTCAAATAACACATTATTAAGTGCTCCTTAGTTGTTGATGTCTTACGGTTTTTCTGTAAAAGTTTTTTCTGTTTTTTAGAGATGTTTTTTCTGGTTTTTAAAAAACACACTATACCCGATTCTGTAACAACGCAGGGGAAGTGACTGAAGCAGTTCTTCTTCCTGCATCCTCGCCTGTGTAGCCAGTGTTCCCCGTATCCAGACTGCAGAGCCATTGTATTGTATTGCATTTGATAGCAGAGCCAATAGAAAAGCTGCATGAATGCTTCTTCACCTTAGTTTGTATAAAACCAGCTGAGTTAGCCCAAATATGCTAAACTGAACCAGGAAAGGAGTATTCTCAATCCTTGCCATTTCTGCCATGCTTCAGCTGAGATAGCAAACAATGCAGGGAAATTGCCTGTTTCTTCACAGTCCCATTCAGCTGCCTACTCGGGTGTTTTTGTGTTTTGTTGGTTTGTTTGGTAATGTAAATGTTGAAAGTTTCAACTTAGGAGGATGAAGAAAGAATCATAAAGCAGTTAATTGAACAGCCTGCACGCAAGAGTCAGTTGGAGTGGATGTCTCTATTCAGAGTGCCATAAATAAGACACCTAAAGCTAATCAGAGCAGAAGGAATTGTCTATAGAGCAGAAGACGGGAAGAAGTTGTGGACTGAAATCTGTCAGAGACTAATCTAATTCAGTATAAGACCTTGAAAGGGTAATTATTATTCTTTTACAAGACACTAAGCTCAAAAGGCTCTTCTCTTTACCTTGAGCTGTAGAGGCTGTGAGACTTGTCATCACCAATGTGAGTGTTCATCTTCAGAGAAAAATATGGATTTTTTTACTCTAATGTAATGAACCCCAGACCCTTTCAGGATCAGACTGCACTGTGCATTTTTTTAATGATAGTCCCTGAAAGCCAGAATCTAATTTCCACTACTTGAGTATATCCAAAAAAGTGTGCTGGAGTTAAAAGGGCATTTCAGAGGAAAGTGTATAAAGATTGGGTGGGATAAAAAAAATTTGCTTTCTTACTCTGCTCATACTCAAGAGGAGCTTGGGAAACAGGCAATTGGCTGTGAATGTGAAAATCAAAACAGTCTGATATGAGAAAAACAACTGCCATGCTTGGATCCCAGTCAGTGAAACTGTTGTGGGCTGACATCCAGCTTGACTGAAAGGTAAACATGCCCTTCTCAATGCACATACCTTTCTATTATGGCATTCTAGAAATCTTCAACCAACAGTTAAAGTTGCTAAATGATAGTCTGGAGATGCAGTATTACCCAATGATTGACTGTTCTTGGCAAAAGCCAGTTTATTTTCTGTTCTGAAACTTCTTTTTTTTTTAAACAGTTGTTGACACTAGCCCTTGCTGTTCCAACAAAAGAAATTAAATTTGTGAAAAGAGAACATCGGTTTGTTGCTTCTTAGTTCAATATAAAAAAGTGAAATTTGTTGCAAAGGTAATTTACTGTTATTGAAATAACACTGTCACTGAAATAAGCTTTTAATTTGAGCTTTATTATAAGTATTCTTTATGACTGCAAAAGGTCAAAGATTTAGGGAGCATACAACTTGTCACTGAAGTTGATCCCTACAGATAAGAGTTGCATAGTTACGTCATTCATCCGTAATGAGCACATCCCTAGGCCAGCTATGCTTGCCTTCATGTTCTGAATGATGAAAAGACTGACAGTTTCAGAACATTGTTCAATGAACACATGGTTCAATGGGGGGGATAAGGAGTGGGGAGGAACTGAAGTATCTGCTGTAATATTTACTTCTGGAAATTAATTTCAGATACTTGAGGGACAGTTGTTTTGTGTCCATATTTAGTTAGTACTTGTAAGCAAGCTAGTAATAACTTTTGATATATGTGCTGGATTTTTCAGTTATTGTATCCAGTACTGTAGACAGAGTTGGAGTGCACTCTAAGTTGCTTATGCATGGTTGTGTCCTACCAACATATCTCTCACTTCAGAGGCTGAAAGTGAAAAATAAACATGTGACAAACAGTTGTGAATAGATACGAGGTATTGAAGTGGCTTGCAGAGATACATTGGCAGTCCTAGTTCATCAGTGCAGAATTAAGAACTCTGGGAATGACAGAGTGGTGCATACATCTTCATGATTCGACTCCTTTTGGGATTTGATTGTTTATATTTGTTTTAAGAGCAGGTCAGAAAAGAGAGCTGTTAAGGACAGTAGTGCTTTAAGGTTTCAAAATCTTTTTGTTTTTTAGTCCAGTTCCCTTTTCTTACTGTTCCTGATTTCTCTTGTGCATATCTTTCATGACAGGGAAGTTCTGTGGCTCTGGCCGAAGTTGTTCTTTTCTTTTTTTTATACTTCCAGTGCCATGATGGTGAGGGAAGACCCAGGAGACAAGCTTGCAGGTTACATGTTGAAGAGATAATGGGTTATTCTGAATCTTTGTTGTACATAGGCGGGAGTCTGCAAGTGTGACAGTCTTGCAAAGATGTATGTTGTGTTGTCTTCATAAAAGTATTGACATCTGCCCAAGCTTGAGTCTTTTGTGTGTGCCAGGAACTTGATTTTTGTCAAGTAAAATCTTTGAAACCTGTACCTATGCTGAGCATGCCTTGCTGAGGGCGTGGCAGTACTCTTTCACTGAAATGACAGTTTTGAGCAATGCCAGCCTACTCATGAGTTTGGTAGCACAACTGTTTTGGGGAGCTAAGCTGTGCTCTGTGGAGCTTCTTTCACCTGTGGCTACAGGCAGCATAAATGAAGAAACAGTAAAACTGCTTCGTTCGCCACACATCTCCCAGTTTCTGC
This sequence comes from Ibycter americanus, assembly GCA_035590275.1. Lineage (NCBI taxonomy): Eukaryota > Metazoa > Chordata > Aves > Falconiformes > Falconidae > Ibycter > Ibycter americanus. The sequence continues at coordinate 49,327,764 of JAVJGI010000062.1, forward strand.
AGTCTCCAGTTGTGTGTATTATTACTACCTAAGTCGTCTTTGCTTGAACCTTAGTTCATTTGTAGAACAGTCCCACCCACAGCTTCAAGTGAAGCAGGGCTTCAGTGGGCTGGGGGTCTTGAAATGAAAAGCTCTGTCATAAGAGGTATGACAGGGGAAGGACAACCTGGCAGAAGGGTATGAAATTTAACTTCTACAGGCATGCTGGCATTTTATTTCATTTTGAAATGTCTTGAAAGCAGCAATCTTGCAGTTTGTTTTAGCATAGTTTTTCTGCGTGTAATTTTTAAACCAGTAAGTTCCCAGCCAGACACTATTTCTGTTCTTTTCCACATACTCCCTCCCAAATCAATGTCTCTTCTTTCCAAATACCTTGTATGTACTTGCTCTTTACCATTGTGTTCTGTGGACTGATGCTTCTTCCTCCAGCGCTCTCAGAAAGTGTAAGGGGCAGCAGCACTGCCTCTTCATTCTGCTCAAAACAGCTTTTGAACTTGTTGCAGGGATGGGAGAGGTAAAGGCAAGGGGCTGCATTAATTTTGTAGTGGTGTCGTAGTGTTGCCCGACTTCATTCTCATTTCTGCAAGCATTGCAGGTAAGTCTCTTAAAGTTGCTTTTGTTTTTCTGTGCTCCACGAATCGAGGAGGGAAGCACTGTAGATAGCAAGAGTACTAGAAAAGAAGAGGTGCTGTGCTGTGTGCTTTTACAGAGGAAAGGCATTTGGCTGTTCAGGTGGCACTTGTTTGCCACTGTTATCTTTCACAGTGCTCACGGTGTGGGTGACTGGAAGAAACTGAGGAAGGTTTGGAGATGCTCTTTGCAGGCAACAAAGTACAACTGGGAATGAGTAGAACTGGACAGCCCAGGTCGTTGGCAGAAATATTTCTGCACGGGGAGGGCTACTGCTCTGCTATGTAAAACAAGGTAGCTCCATGCATAATGTGTCTTTAACATGGTACATAATATGTCGTACAGAGTACTTGATTAAGTGGGTCTGAATGCTACTTGTATAGGAATTGCTATAAGAAAAAACACTTTGTAATCCTAAAACTCATTTTGCTTTTCAGTTAAAGTTCCAAGCAGTTTGCATAAGGGTAGCTATTTGATTTAAGTACATGTCGATATTCAAACTTGTGGAATAGCAAAGAGGCCAGTGAAGCTGCCTGGGCCTCCATGAAATGGAAATTCACAGCAAATTTAGGTTGGCGAGTCCATGGTGTAATAGTATTTAATGCAGACAATTTTAATTTTGTGACCATTTTATGCATGAGCTTTCTTCATATTTGCAAAAGAACAGTCTTTTAATGCTTAAATCACTGCTCTTTACAAGGTAATGTACTGCAGATAGTTTGGTAATTAGGCATACCAGCCCTGTATTGACTGTTTTTAATTTTTGTATTGCAGTGTTTCAGAACCTACATTTTTTTACTACTACTATTTTTTGTAATTACTTCCAACTTACTTTTTGTATTCTAATTCTGACAATCAGCTTTCATTTTTGCTTTTTATATGTTAGCATTAAATGTTAAATATTTTCTGTTTTGAAGGTGCAGGAAACTTACTGCTGCTTCAGCTTTGACAGATTCTAGTTCTAAATTTATTTTCAGTTGTAAGATGACTCCACCTTCTGATAGCTGTGTTGACTAAAGTGGACTAAAGTTCATTTGCTGGTAGGAAACTGAGGAGACCAGCTTGGTTCTCCAGTGACAGCATTGATCTAGTATGTGTGAAAAAAGTATAAATAACTCAAAGTATTTAACTAAAAAAACCTCAAAAGTGTTTAACTGTATTTGGTAGTTATAAAAGGGCCAAGTGTTGATCAGACTGCAGGCAGCTCAGAGGTCTGTGCATGTGTGTGACAGACATGCTGGGTGATAATTTTTGCTTCAGTACAGATGTTCCTCACCTGTGTTGATGAGCAGGCACAAAACCTAAGTTAATACTAAATAGCTGGCAGGATGGGGAAGCAAAACCACTTTTACTTTGCTGTTTATTGTTATTTATTTTTACATTATTACACTATGGCTTGGGGTAGGTTTTTTGCAGTAAGATTGGCACTGGCTGCTTCCTCAGCTAGTTATCAAGGCTCCCTGCCATCTAGAGTTTATTTTTCTTGCATAAAGCCTGGGAAAAAAGATGAACCTTGTTCTTGGAGGTCACTGTGTCCAGCTGTCTTTCTGAGTAATGGGAGTGAATGCATTTCAGAACTATTGACCCTTCATATATAATACCATGCCACTGGCTGCCCTCATTTAAAGCAAGGACCCTCAGGACACTGAGGGGATTTCAGCAGTTGTAGAAGTGAGGAGGGTGTCCTGTTAAGGTAGCTGAATGCTATCTACTCTTGTACTGGCAGGTTCCATTGGAATTTTCTTTAAGCAAAAACTCATCCACAAACAAACCTTTTTCTTTATTTGATGAAAGCAGAGTTTTAAAGGGACTGTCTTATTCTTATGGGAAGACATAAATTAAATTTTAGTATTATTTACTTTGATATGGGAGGCTGGCTTCTGGGAGAGCTTGAATTCAGTCATCCACATCTGTTTCTTTTGATCTCATGTTATATTTGCAAACACAACTATGTCACCAGTTTATTAAAGGTATATCTGTAGAATGGAGTTTGACACGTGGTGGAATCTTTCCAAAGGAGAAAATGACCATTGACAGATGCAGCCCCAGTAATATATTTACTCTTTTTTTTTTTTACTTTTTTTTTTTTCTTTTTGGCTGGCAGCAAACTTACTGCGTCCTTTCCTAAGAAGTATCTGAAATGTAGTTGTGTTTTAGAAGTGTCGTTCGTAGTACAATTCATACTACAAACTGAAGGCCGGCTCTAAGGTCTTGTTCATTACAGCCAAAAATATCTTTTGGAATGCACTGTATTTTAAGATGGTATCTTCCCATTTTTTTTTTTTTTCACATGCTTATGCTTTAAATTGTTCTTCAGAAAATTTGCTTTCAGTTTATACTCCACTAATAGGACTAACCTGGTCAAATGAAACTCCTCAGAATAGTACATTTCTCCTTGCAGCATTGCTTGGTTAGATGCAGGATAGCGATTCAACAAATTACATGTGCTCAGTGTTGTGCAAAGCAACAGTAAAAAATTCTGTAAAGAGAAATCTGTTTGGGATGAGTGAACTTCTCTTTCAGTGGCACTGAACTACAACAAATATGGCATTAAGTATCCATGCAGAGATCAGATTAGATCAGATTATTCTTTTCAGACTTGAACGATGATTTCTATGAGTGAGGTCTTAACAAGTTTGGTAGAAATCACAGGCAATGCTTATGATGTGTACAAAAAACCCTGTTAAATACTGTTAGTGTCAGTGTAAATTGTTACTTAGATCAGAACTGGCATGTGTTTAATTACTTGAACATGTGTTTTTCTGTTGCTTTTATTGGAGAACTCTGTCTCCTTCCTTATAGTCCTTGATTGTGCTTGGGGCGATATATAATGGCTATGTAATGAAAGATGCTGTCTTCCCTTGGGCATTGCTTTTCTATCAATAGATAAGTGAGGTAGTTAAACTGAGAAATGTCTTGAATTTTTTTAATTTCAATTTTCTGAACTTTTTCCCTTCTATTTCTCTCAAAATTAGAGAACCTATCAGTAAAACTGGCAGTTTCTTTATCACAAGAATTTCTTCCTTCCCTTCCCCTTTCCTCTCACCACCCCAGGAACCTTAAAATAGTTGGGGTTTCTCCTACCCAGAGAGGATGATGCTGAGAGAGTTATGGTGATTGCCTTTGGATATGTAGAAGAACGATAAAAAAAGCTTCTTCGCATTGTTTGAGACATGACAGGAAGTTCTGACTTCAAGTTGCAGTGGGAAGTATTCAGGTTAGAGGTTAGTAGACGTTAGGGGAAAAGAACCCTTTCCAAGCACAAGGATGGATAAGGACTGAAATAAATTTCCTAGGAAGACTGTGGAATTATCATCATTAGAAGTGTTTTTCCAAAGCAGGCTAGACAAAGCTTTATCTGAATTGATTTCATGTATAGCTGATCTTTTCTTGGGGAAGGCTAACTTCCAAAGATGGTTTCACTACCATTATTCAGGAGTATATCTATGAAATACGAGAAGGATTTTAGCTGAAACTGTTACTTTCTTGTCTTACTAATAATGCAACACTATTGCGGTTGGGGAGAGGAAGGAGTATACTGCATATTGAATAGAACTTAATTACGTCAGTTACTTAATGCATTGTAACTATTACTAAATAGAGGTGATATTAGAAGGACTTTTGAACTTTCCAAAAGAGGAGGGCTATTGGTGACTCATATAAAAGAGTTTTAAAAGGAACCTACAATCTGGAGTTTAGAGTTATCGTAGTGGTCTATTAAAGTGGCAAGGAATTGATCTAAATATTCACTGATGTCTTAGGAAAGGTAATTAATGAAGTACAACATTAAAAATTTAGTGGGGTACCAAACTGACCAGATGGTGTTTTCCAGTCCTACTGTATACACAAAAATATCTAATTTTATTATAAAGCATGTTCTTTTTCAATGTTCATATTAATCAGCTAGTTATAAATGTATTTTATTGTTAGTAGGAAAAATCATACTCCACTAGTAAACATACAGTTTGCTTATTGGCTGCTAAGGCAATTAATCAGGTTTTTTTGATGAAAAATCAATCTTTTGCAAAGCCTGAGGGCTTTTTGGAAACAAATAATACTGTACTCCCGGGCATCATTCTTCCAGAAGATGATGTCACCTTTAATATGTGTCTTGTCATAGGGAAGAGTTGGGCCCCTTTATTCCCCCTTGAAGAAAAATGGCAGATGGGAACAACTTGCTGATGCTCACATCTTCTTTGATGGCTAAAGGTAGGAGACTGGACCAAGTGATCAGGAGTAGTGTTTAGCTCCCGTCTACCTGAGTTCTTGGATAGTGTATGCATAATTTCTAGGAAGCCCTGGAATTGTAGTATGTACATTTACCAACTGTGACATATTAGTTGGAAAGGGCTATTGCCTGCAGACGTCTTCTGCCACTGGAGAAGCTTATATGGTCACCTTATTAGAAATGGAGTGGTCCAGCATCTTAAATATATTAAACTAAAATCAAAGGTAGGGTGCAAAACTTGCAAAACTTTCAAAGTGCTTCCATGTGATACATTAAGCTCTAAATATGTGAATTTCTAAATTAGAATATGTATTGTGACCTTCCAGTGGGTTTCAGTAGCATTGGTGAGAGATACATTAAAAGTTAAGTGTGTGACAACATGAATGTTTGTTTTGGCCTACGTAAAATAAATACTCATGGAATCCATTCTTACTGTTTGTATTACTAAATACCTGAATTTTAATGAACTAGTACTTAGGATTTTTTAAACATATCTAAGCAAGTTTACCTGTCCAATGTTAGTTTTGGAATCGGAAGGAATAACGAAAACCTCAATTTAACAAGGTAACTTTGAGATAGATAAAGTGATGAAAGCATTGGCAAACATTGCAGGAATGGTCCTGAACTGACTGGGAGGACCACAGACTGGTCCACAGTGGCCAGTGGAGTGGAGTTTGCTTCTCTCAAACTGTTGAAATGTATCTGGGACAAGTTGTCAGGGTTTTTATGGGAAATAACCTCTTAAATTGGTGTGGGAGCAATTTGACTGTGAGAGAACACTTCTGGATCTGGTGGCATGGCTGTAATTACTGTGCTTAGTTTGAGTGTTCTAATAAGTAATTTGGATAGATAACAACCACCTCTGGACCTGTTGTTTTGCAGATCTTTGAGATCTCATTTGTCTGCTGTAGCTAGGTGTTCTCGCTCCGTACTGTTGATAGTCTCTTCAGCCCTTAATAAGCAAACAGCTAACCTGCTCTGTTTGATTAGAGTTAACTTGTAAATTGTTTACCAACACGTGGAATCCTGTGCTCCTGCCACTCAGCCATACTTTTTATTTCTTCCTTTTTCAGCAAAGGAGAAAGCTGTGCTTAGCTGCAGAATATATTGCAAACAAACTAGTTTGTACAGACCAGACTTGACCATGAGTTTTAATCCTTTATGAAGAGTGTGAAGTTAGTCACCCTCTCAACTGGAGTGGTAATGGAGTTTCAGCTCCTACGTCTCTACCTCTGTGACCCCAGCTGTGGTGGTTCATTACAAAGGGGAGATAAAAGGTCTCTTTGGATGAGTGGATACCAAACTATTTTAGCCTGTATGTGCTTCTGTTACTTTGTGGCTGTAATGTTTTATGTTACACAAAAAGAATAATATTTACTGTTAAAGGAACTATATGGGAATTGTGGGGAATAGAAGTTTCAAGCTGTACAGCTTTCATAGTTGAATGTCAAAAATCTGTGAGATAGGAATGGGTCATAACTGCCTGGTATCGTATTCCCACTCTGTGCTAACATGCTAATTGTGCTTCTGCCTGAGTAGGAAAAAAGGCTAGCTGTAGACTGTACGTTCAAATATATATATTCCACCACCACCCCCAACTTCACCGTGTGCCTATTAAAAATACTGCTTTTGAGGCATTCTCTTAACTGTATGCGAGCTCTTAATGAGTTACTTTTTAGGCCTAACTTGACTCCTAACACTGGGACTTTGCAACTAATTTCATCTTTGTCCTGGTTTTGGATTTCTGTGTTTTTTCGGTGGTGTTTTGTTGTTTTTTTTTTTTAAAGTCCGACATACTGTGGTAAAGAAAAAATGTTAAGGTAACTAATGTTACCTGTTTTCCGTTTTCAGATTTGGTAGTGTAATCGATTGTAGGCTTTAATGAGGTGATGTGTGGAAACAGGAACATACTGTTGTGTGATGTTAGACAAATTGATTAGTGCTTGGTGTTACCATGACCTTTTCAGCTGGTTCCTTCCAAAAGTTTATCATTTTTTCTGACAAATGTAACTCAAATCAATACTGTAATTACCACTTGGATGTATTTGAGAATTAGCAAATGGATGGGATAAGTGCCATAGTTATCCAGCCATCTTTCTTCTGCTTCAGTTTGCTGATAAAGGTACATTTTTGGAACCTTTAATATTAATAAACAAAGAATGATTTGTATCAAAAAGATCAGAAAATAATGTAATATACAGAAGGAAAATATAAAACTTGTTTTCTTTATATATTACTTGCAGCGGTTTGTTTCTAAATTCATAATTATGCTTCCATTAGGTTTGTGTGTGCTCATTGAGAACATAATGCTCTATTTTTTCCATTAACTATTTGAAAATATCTTAATGTGTTCAAATTTTTCACAGAAACACTTTGATTTTCTGTGAATCTAGGGATATTTAGTCATAGATTAAAAAAATGAAAATATTTGTAAATATGAAGTATACTTGAGGAAAAAAACCTGCCTATGAAGTAGATTTTAAAAAACCTTATTTATAATTTTTCATTTTGATTGATAGAAAATTATGTAGTAGTCTTCATTCTAGGTAGGTGTTTTAAGGTATATAACTTCAGACTAGATGAAAACTCCCTATGGTAAAGAGTCCTAGGCACCTCAGTGCCTTTAAACCAGTAGGCAGTTGTTTGTAAAAACCGATTTCTTCATATATTCTGCTTTTTTTGTAATGCGAGATCTAAATAACCATCATAGCTCTGACTGGCGTGTGATTCAGAGCACATTCTTTAGGGTCCACTTCAAGCCTGCTTTATTTATTCTCCTTTAACTGTGTTTTCACACTGATTTGTGTTAAATTTAGTCCTTGTTTTAGGTGTGTGTAGTGTGATTGATAAAATTCATTGGAAAATCTGCTTCTTCTGTGTCATTTCATGACAGAATTATGTCTTTGTTATTTTAGATCAAAAATGTAGTCACCAGAGTACTTATTTCATCTTCCTGGTTTGACAGCCCTTAATATACTTGGATTTTGTGTGTGAGATTTACCAACAACACATAGTTTGATTCTGGAGAGTGAATAGCACTAGACTGTTTTGTGTTTTCTAAAATGTCAATTTTAAAAAAATCCTTAAAATTATAGTTCCTACATTCTTGTGAAGGAGAAGGTATATCATTGCTTGAATAATAACCAGTTTCATTCCCATTGAAAGATATAAAATATTTCCATGAATATTATCAATTGTAGAATTTTGCAGAAAGAGAACAATTAACTCCTTTGATATAAGACAGAAGATTGTGAAGCTGACCATATGTGGTTGTTGGTTTTTTAGAATTTATCATTGCAACTTTTAAGTTTTTTGATTAGATTTACACTGAATAGTTGCTGGCATCTTCAAGGCAGAAACATGGACTTTTTGATGAGGAAGTTCATTAATGCATCACATGCTGCCTATTCTTGCCTTCTTTTGAAATCCTGTGGAAAGATTCTGTGTGGATTTTTTCTAACTTTAAATGTTTTACATTATCCTACACTTCTGTATGTTACCAAAGATCGTATTTCTTTTTGGGTGCAAAAGTTTTTTCAGATATTTATCTGTAATATAGTCCTCTCTCGATGTCTGAAAAGTGCAAATTAAAATACTTCTGATCATTTTTCTAACTTAGTAAAAGTGCTGTTGCAGAGTCCATGGATTTTCTTTCTCTGCTTTTCTCAAGTAAGTGAATGAAAGTACCAAATAAAATTTTCTTCTAGGTTTTTCTTTGGGGTTTGCTGTTTACTAATTTGTCGATGATTTCATGCAGCAAAACACCAGACAGTTCAGTTCAAGGACTTATTTTGTATATCTTTTCTTGAACGCACTTAAGAGTGATCTGGAGGACTGTGAAATGAAGCAGAACGGGTGCCTGCAGAGTATTCTGGAAAACTGAATCAAACTTTGGATACCTCTTGTGATATGGATTGTTATGTCTTGTGTGTGTTGTCATTGGGGTTTGAAGAGATCTTAAACTTTGGATCTTGGCTAGGTGAGCAAGATCGGGTTGTATGGATATTGTTTAAATAGACCTGGGTCTTCCTTGCTAGCAGATAATGAGGATTATACTAAATGAGCTGTAAAATCTCCTTTGCAAATGTCCTAGTGTTTAACTTCCTTGCCAGTGGAAACATAGGTTGACTTCTCAGATTGATTTATTTTTTGATGCAAACTATTTTTTATGTAAGCAGCATACATGGAATTATTCTTCCGTTTCCACCATGCCTCTTTTTAAATATCTCTAGGAGGAGGCCACTAACAAAAAAAACCCCAACCAAACAAAACCTCAGAACTGTTTTGTCTACCTTGTCAGCAGTTTTTGATGTCGCTATCCATTCTGTTTTCAATTTTTGTTTATGGATGAGATTATCCAAAGATTGAGGTGGGGTCGGGAGACTACAAGAACAGTTCCTTCCTAAACCTGGAAAGAACAACCAAGGTACGTTAATGAGTCAGAGACAACTGGAAGTAAATATAGTTATGGAAGACACAGAGTAACATAAAGCCCACTGTAATCTTTGTGTTGTCAATTCAGATACATCTGCCAGTGCAAATCTTGACCTCTGGTGCTTAACCTGATGTCACAGCCTCTTTGACATTTTCTTATGAGTATCTAGCTGTCAACTCAGGCTTAGTGTGACTAAAACAAAGCACTAATGTCCTTTTCCCGCTTCCTCTTTGATCAGTGGCAGCAGTAAATCTACTTCCTATGGATTTTTGGCTTGATGACATTGAGTGATGGCCACTGGACATCCGATGTCACAAATGCAGTTCTGTAACTTGCCTTTTCTCACCTGTGACAGCAGTAATAGCAGGAGGTTTTGGTTTTGCGTATTTGCAGGGAGAAATACTCAGTTGCTTGAGTGCATTGTACGTATAGCCCCTAGCCGTATTGCGATTTGCTCAGTGGTTTACTTTTGGTGGCCTGCCAGAAGCCTGCAGGGATTTAGACGTTTATAGAGGAAGAAGGGTTTGTAAAATACCTTCTGTAAACTCATGGAAAGGTATGCAGGAAATACCTTTATAGAAGGCATTCTGTATATTTATAAAGTGTTTATAGATGACACTGTTTTTGAGAGTTTGACAGCAAGGGTGTAAAGTCTACCTTTGAACATGAAAGAAAACTATTTTTGGGCTATTTTATTTAACTCTGTCTGTAGAACTTGACGTTTGGTTGTGGAGTCCTGTCCTGAGTTAATCAGTAGTGCATAGTCAGGAGACTGAATGGTGTTACAGCAAGTCTAGTTAAAGATCAAGAAGTGGGTAAAGCAGTTTTGTGGAGCAGTTGTAATTTTTTCAGGTTTTGTGAACAGAGCAAGTTTTAGTGCTGTTTTTCAGAGAGCAGGAATCCAAATCAAGGGGTTCTTCTGAATACTGTAATTATTAAAATCTGCTGTTGGATAGTTGCTTACATGGGAAAGCAAATGTTTTTCTTTGTTACAGTCAGCAGAGATGTGAACAACTCCTATCAAAGTAAGAATTACTCTAAATTTTTTTGGGGGTGTGTCAGTTGTTTCTACAGAGTAAGTGAAGTGGCCTGTTTTGGCAGTTTTTTATTTCATAAATTTAGCCTTGTTATCAAAATTGGTTTCCTCCCTCCTTGCAGTGAAGAGAATTATGTTAAATCAGACTTAACAGAAACGCAGCAGAAAATATAATCTTATTTCCTAAGTTTCACAATAAACAGAATTATTTTAACTTAAATCATAAACAAACTCTTCCTTTTTTGCTTGTCAACATGCATGTTCATTGCTCATAACACATACACTCTGAAGAAGCATTTCTTCCGAGAAGGTGTTTTCTTTTGGTGGTTTTGTTTTGCTGGGGATTTTTTTGGGTGGGGTGTTGGGTTGGGTTTTTTTAAGCAAAGATGATGACTTTTGTCTTTGGCCTATTGAAAGGAATAATGTTAATTACTGTATATTTTTGATGGAATTATTTGTAGAAGAGATTAGACAAAGTCTTATTAGTTAAGGGGTGGTCTACATGGATTATAGTAATTTTCAGAGTTTATTTAATGCAAATACTAGAAATGCATTTTTCTGTATAAGCAGATGTTTGTCTACATGACATAGTTAAATAGGATCTTAATGAAAAATGAAACTGAGAATGATACAGTCCAAAGAAATGCAATGATGGCCTTCTAATGATTTGTAAGTATGCAATTTGATTAGAAAGTATGATGTATTTTGTGATTTAAACTCAGACTTAAATATTCATATCATTTTGGGATAGGATCGTGTGCCCTGCCTGCTTTATTGACAGCTGTCTGGAGATACAGTTTAACCTCATTGAGAGCTGTATTGGTTGTTCAGACAGTAAGCTGAGTTACGCTTACTCTTTCCGTTTTGTTAACAAGAAGGACCAGTTGTAGGATATAACAAACGTAAAGTTTGAAAGATTTGCAGTAGCCAGAGGAAATCAATGCAGTTATGGTGATATTGCTAGCAATGTAAAAATTGAAGGCTTTCTAACAGGATTTGACAGCATTTCCTATTATGTTTTTCCCTTTTGAGATTAAAACAAAGCATCTAGACAAGTTAGGATCTATTTTTTCCTCTCTTTCATAAACTGTGCCCTTTGGCTGGCTGTTGAAGTAATCGAACAGAAACGTTAATGTGTTTTTGTAAATAGTGCTTGTGACTTCTAGCTTAAGTGTGGAAACAATCTTTGCTGCTTTTCAACATGATGTTCGTGCCTTAACCAGGCACACGGTTCCCCTGCTGACTAAAGAATGAATATAGATACCAGACTTGAAAATTCTCAATGTACCTTTTTAGTAGTAAAATGCACAGATGAAAACATATGATGACTGTTGAGAATTACAATACAGGTTTTGACTTTGGTTCCAGTTTCCTCATTTGCTTATAGAAGATACAGCATTGTAAAATTTCTATGGACTCTTGAAGATATAAACCATTGTTTAAACAGGTTAAGTTTGTAACGTTTTGATGCTCTTTTGTTGTAGCGGAAAGAAACTTTGAAAAACTATGGTTTGAATATGAGAAACTGTTATGCTGTCAAGAAGGCAGTGGAGCAAACTAGACTTCATTTTGATAGAGATCACAAGATACATTTTTCTATTGGGTCTAGATCCCAAGTATTTTCAGGCATTTTTGTTTAACAAGTGGATCTTTCTAAGGGGGAAATAGTGAAGCTTTTTTTCTCCTGTGTCATCTATAAAATCCTTTTAAAATAATTGCATCTCCTCTCCATGAAGATGCCATACCTGGAGTTCTTTGGAGAACCTTCAGATATAATACCTGCCCTCAACACCCTCTTACCCTCCTTCCCACAGTATCTCCAGTATAAAAGACAACTGTTGGCAACAGCTGCTGCTTTAGTGGAGTACTTACTTCTTTGTCACCTCTACATTTTGGTTTTAAGTAGAACAAACAAGCTTTTAGATATCCTTCATACTTTGTCAAAAGCAGGTGGAAGGTTTGTCCTGGTCTTTTGGAAGTTATGGAAAGAAGCTGGAAAAGGAGTAGATGGACTGTGTGACTCTGTGCCCTCTGGTCCTTAGAATGTCTCAAATAAGAATAAAATGGTTGAATTGTGTTGCAGTTCTTCACCATCCTTGTGTGGTGGAATGACCACCATAGGATTCTGAGTGATTTTTGGATATGTGTGCATACCATACCAGATGTTTCCAAGTGAGGTGAAAATATACAAGTACTATTTAATGTAAAATGTACCTAAAGTGCTTTTGCATGTTTTCATTATTTTCTCTCTTTAATTATTTTAAATGGAGGCAGATAACAAGTTGAAAATTTAAAAAGGATTTTTGAAAACTTGGAGCCCAAATACCATGCTCCCTTAATTTAGGTGTGTTGTCCCAGCCTAAGTGGAAAGAGAATATGCACGAGATCTTAGAAGTGCAGACTGCAAACAGTAATCCAAGTGAAAGAGTGATACTGTCTTGAATAGACTTTTTTTAGCTTATGAAAATTATGGGTTTTGTTTTTCATAACATGTTTTTTCCCAAAGTTTTGTCTGTTTTTTTTTTTTTTTTTTTTTTTTTTGACTAGTGAAATAATTGCTGAGATACTTTGAGGCAATTTGTTAAAATATCAGCAGTAGGTCCTATGTAATAGTTAATATCTGCCTCCTTCTCAAAAAGACCTATGTATGCTTTTGGGTGTTGTTTTGTATATACTTTAAATTATTAGAAGATGTTTGAGAGAACTCTGTAATTGCCCATGCTGCTTGGCCAAGGAATTCTGTGGCAGTTGCAAAGTCTGGATCTGCAACTGGAGACAGTAACTATTGCAGCTGACTGGCACAGAGTGTTTTCCTGGAATTTGTATTGTTAGCTGGTTTTTCTTTTCCTTGTATAGGAGTTGTGCAGAGACAGGCAATGCTTTGTCTGCAGTGTATGCTTGCATGTGTGTTTGACTGAGACACATGCCTCCCAACTGCACATTTTTGGTTTGAGGGGACTGCAAGAGCTCTCTGAACTTGCATGCATAACGTTTAGTTAAAATTTTATTTAAATGGTAGCTAAGCAATATCATATAGATTTTTCTTGTTATTTTTCCCTGCTGCTTGGATTTAATGGTATTGGGTTTTGTAGAGGACAGAGGAACTGGCGAGTTTGTTTTCAGCAAATACATGCCATCTGCTTGGCCTAAACAGGATGCTTGTACATATTTTTAGCATAATTGACTATCCTTCTGGTAACTTCAGATATGTAAACTCCTTATTGTGATGTATTAATAAGATTTTTATTTGAAAGAAACAATCTCTTAAACCATACTACTCTTATTTACTTTGCTTTTATATAGCAGCAAAAATAATCTGTTATATCTTGCTCATAATAAAATTGATTTATATGGGATTAGTATGCATCTGGTCCACAGAGATATTTAGATGCCTAGCTTCCTGCTGGAATCAGTAGAATTTCACAGACACCTTAAATACATTTCTGAACCTGGCCACAAGGACTTCAAATGCTTTTCAGGCCTTAGTGAGAACTTTTCTTTAAAGTGATCACTATAAAGTTTCTTTTGCAAGAGATATTGATGTAATACCATATATCACAGAGAATACCATCAAGAATAAATGTATTTTGAAATTATTATATAGATTTTAATTGAGTTTTCTTTGCATGCTGCAAAGGTGCTGTGCTGTTCTGTTCTTTAAGGGTAACTTGGCTTTGCTTTAGGAGCTGTGAGAGAACAGTTATTGTTTTGCTAAATATCCATGGTTTGCATATTAGATTAAGCTGCCTACTGGCAGAAAATATTCTAATTGAGAAAGTAATTTAAAAAACCCCAAACCTGCTTATCCTTAATTTATTTAACTTTTTTTTTTTTTAAAGAAGAGCAGTGTGTGTGAGGGAGATTAAGATGAAGGGGTAAATGTGTTCAAGTTCATAGCAAATTGTATTTGGATATAAAGAATAAGGAAGGAGGATGTGTAGGGGATTCATTTTGCTATTCTGCTTGTGCATAGCACCTCCAAAGGTGGTGGCACCTCTAACAATGGGAATAGTGAGGGACTTTAGGGTTAGTGGGTGTGGGCGTGATTTAATTGATTATAATGATGTGTTTATTGCATGGTTTCCTTTTGGGACAGTTCTTGGTAGTGTTTGTGGCTAGAAGGGACTATTAAATCATTTAGTCTGCTATACTTTACATACTACAGGTCTTCATACAGTTCTCCTGATAATGAACCTTTTGATATACCTGACCAAAATGCAGTTTGTGCTTAGCTAAAGTTGTCTTTGTCATAAGGATACCCATCCTTCATTTAAATACATCAAGGGACAGAGAAGACACTACATTCTGTGCTAGTTTTGTTCTGATGATTACTCCACCTCCTTGTTTGAAGGCGGGAGGAGGAGGGGGGAGTATTTCTGCATTATGGCATTGATTTAAAATTGATCCTGACTTCCCAGGTTGGTAACATGTTTTACAGTTGTGTCTGTATAATAAAAACGTGTATACACATGTGGTCTATACACAGGTCCATACTGTCAGTCTTAATTCCATTTAATATATTTTTGTTTGGGGAATTCTGCTATGCCCTTTAGTATTTACATATGATGTGTGGATACAGTACAAAAATTACAAATTGATTGAGATTAACATAAAAGTTTTATTGTAGTTTTATCTAGTACAAACATTTTATAAAATCCTGTAAATTAACTGAATAACAATAACATGATTCTTTCAGGTTTTTATTAATTACCTTTGCCTCTGAAACCATTTGCAGCAAAGAGCTTCCATTAAACAGTATCAGGACTGGATTGCACGAACATATGCCATACATATTAATAACTTTTGACTGGTATTTATCTTTTAGCGTGTGCTAGTTATATCTAGCTTTTCTGGCTTAAGTTTTTGAATGTTCTACAGAAGTGGTATTTTTATATTTATTAAGATTTTGTCTCAGGTATATGTGTCCATAGTGCTCATCACTTCTCACACTGTATGTCTACTGAAAAAGCATTGCATTGGCCAAAATTCCCAGTTCCTTTACGGTCTCTTATGAGAGTGTTCTTTTCCATCAGGTTTTGAGTTACTGGAATCTGCCTCACATAGTATTAATAGACCTTCAAATACAGTGTTATTTTCTATTCTTCTTCGTTAGGTTGCTGTTTGGCATGCTGTTGCATTGAGGTGTAAAATTGCTTTCAGGATGTATGTTTTGGTATACATGACTCTAGTTTTCTGTGTTGTGTGGTTTGGTTTTGGTTGTGTCGTGTGTCCCCCCCCACCCCCAACAAAATTTCAGCCCTTTGTACGTAATCCTCTTATTTTTAGTATGGTGACCTACATTTTTTTCATCCAAGTATATATTTGAGAAGCTTGGGACTACCAGCCACATCATTGACTTTATTTTAGAATTTAATTATAGACTACAGCTCAGGGTTGCGTTGAGAGCTGGACTGTGTTTCTACCTTTACCAGGTTTCTTACGGTGATTCACTTAAAATCAGAATTTCTGTAGGTAGGCACTACTTGTATTTTTCTTTTGGTTCAACTTAAGAACCTGGAATTTGACTTGGAAAAGTGCTGTGAGCTCTGAAGTGCAATTGAATTCATGCTAATTTTGTGTTAACTAAACAAAAAATACTACTTTTATGTATAGTAAAAATACCATGTGAGGCCACCTAGTCTGGAAATTATGCTGCTAGATGTTTCAGTTCGGCATCCACAAATCTTGAATGTTTTTTGCCTTTCTGTGCCTGAATTCTTACATCTTGAATCTTGGGGTAATGCTTTATAGATTTTAGGGATGTATTTTAAGGACAGTGTTTTGTAAGACACTTGGTTGATATAATAATGAGCCTTATGGAATAACACACAGGAGACTGAGGAGTCTGCCTTCATAAAAATAGTTGAGTAGTGCTCAGTAATGAAGGCCTCAAGCTATATTTCAAATGCTGAGAAGAAAACAAAATATTGAATAGTTGCTCAGCAATTGTGTGTTGATTCTGCTTTTTAACTGAATCAGGGAGCCGCCCTGGGGGAGGTAGGATGTGTCCTATAATTAAAAAATTGACCATAATGTATACACAGAGGGCAAGGGTAAATCAAGGCTCCCAGGCATCTTGCCCGTCATTTCTGGCAATGTCTTTGACATTTGCTGACTTCAGAGTGCTTGATTTTGCAACTTGATTTTTCTCTGGGCCTAGTTTCTGTTCATAACTGTATAACTCCAGGAATAGCCTGCAGAACCTATGGCAGGAGTGAGATACGGTACAGAACATTGTACATTGCTGGGTTGAAAAGAAAAGGTTCATGCCAGGAAAAAGGTCAGGTGTTTTTTAATTAAGAACAAATGGCTGATATGCCACTGTATTTGTAAACTGTTTAATCATTGCTGTGGGCAATCCATAATTTATCTGACACTAAGGAAAAGGAACATGAAATTTCCTTCTCAGAATGAGCAACCCAGTGTGGGAGTTATTCATCAAAGTTTGAATGTCAGAAAGGTCATGGGAAGAGATTTGTAAAATTTTCATAATTCCAGAAATAACTCCTTCGGCATCCAAAAAGAAACTTGAGTGTTTAGGAAAGAACCCATAGCGTATCCGATACCATCCTGTGGCGGGGTGGGTTGGCTCTGTGTGATGGATGTTCTGTCCAGCAGAGCTGTATGTTTTCACATACCACTCCCACCCTGTGGGAAGAAAGGGGGAGGTTACGAGCATATATTTTTGTGCGTGGCAGGCAGAGTTCATTCCCTTTGCTGCTTATGTCTGTCTTATTTTGATTTTGCTACTCTGTATGAAAACCAACAGTATACTTTAGAGACCCTATATTAAACTCGCTGTTAATTAAGTTCTTCAGATAAATTTTTCCCAGCAGGAGATTTTTGAGTTGGGAAGATTTAAAATGGAGCTCTCATACAGAGGCTCATGCTGTAACATGCTGTGCTCTCTGCAAAGGCTCTGTGTCTCTCAAATGTTAGAATAGCAAGGTATTCATCAGCTGGTTTGTTAATATTTTTTTTTCCATTCAGTAGGCAGACATATCATCATAAGATAATTCCCTTTTGTAGCTCCAAGTATTTTCTACCACTATTCAGTTTTCTCATGGCCCCTAATTGTCCTTATTTCTAAACACGTTCTATGTCAACATGTTTTTCCTAGTATCTTTTTTTCAAGTTCTGACTCATAAACTGTTAAAATCCTATGAGTGCAGGTAAGAAAAGTAGATTTTAGAGATATTTTTTTTTCTCCCCTGGGTTAGCTATGTCAGGATGTGAAATGATCAGTTGCTCATTGTAGATGTCTGTGAACTTCCCTTGGAAAATTCTACTTTCAAAGATGCTGTTATGAGGAATCAATATTATTCCCTTTTTGCTCAGTCTTTTCTCCACTCCCTGGAGAGTGTAACTAATCTTTGTGATCAGTATTAATGCAGGTAATCGCAAAGAATATAAAAGTTCTTTTTAGAAGAACAGTGACAGGAATAACTTTAGTTTCTTTTCTTTGAAAGCAAAGTATGTGACACTTTAATATAGAAAAAGATACGGTGTAATTGGAGCAAACTGGTTTCAATTTGAAATGTTTGTGGACAAGATTTACTTTATAGAAAAAAAGCTGCTTGCAAACATTCCCTGTATTTTCCCCCCTTCCTTTTTTTAGGTCTGTGTAGTATACAGGTCCATGGAGTATTGTGTGTGCAGTGTCAGATAAAGGAACACTTGCTACATAATTGGTAGACCAATATAAATCTTTTAGGCAAGTATTTTGATTGCAATAGGTAACACTGCCATATATAAATTCTCTTAACAAATGCCAGATCAGCAGTGTGTAGGACTCTTCCTGCCAGTTTTTTTAATTAGCTTTTTGAATAAGACCTTGTTGATGGCTGATGTAATCAAGGTAGGCAGAGAGCGGAAGCAAATCAGGAACATCTTATGGTCTTTCCTTACTGTTTTGACTGTTGGAAAAGAGCCAGCATGTAACAAGGTTTTTAAAATACTCTCCCATCCATGACTGGAGGCTGTATATATATAGTTCACAAAAATGTGAAGCTTTCAGAAAAGACAGTGGTTTAAAAGTTAAAATTTTAGTTTCAAGCATTCTGAAAATAAAGATCACAATGAAGAAAAATTCCATTTTTCTATATGGGGTAAAGTGTGGGGTTTGTATGTTTTTTAATAATACCTAGTGTTGCATTAATGTTTGGAATTATGCTGGTTTTGGCAACCATTTGATCTGTCTGCATCCAGTTTCATCTTTATGTGATCCTCTGTGCCATCTTCCCCTTTCTCTTCGTAATCTAGAGTGCAGCCTGGCAATTTTATTCTTCCTGTATAGTGCTTTGTCTCTGATATCTGATACTTTTGTAGTAAAAGACTGGCATAAATTTAGCAAAGGCTTATCTGGAGAATTGCTTTATAGAGGAGTTGTGAATTTACAGTCATGTGTTAATGCTGTGTAAGTATACATAGAGGGCAGCTTTAATGTTAATAATGTTTTCAAGTGCACTGACTACTGAAAGTGGCTCCAGAAAGATGAAAACTGCAGTTCTTTGGCTGAAAGGAATTAGCAGAGCCCAGGAAGTGCTGTGTAATGGTTTTCTTGACAATTCACAGCGTATTTCTTTTTTGCCAAGAAAAAAAAAATACTTCACAACCTGGTGGTGTTTTGAAAAACTGAAAGAAATTAAAAGGTTTGTTCTGGAATATATCACTCCTATTGCAAAGTAAAAATAGATTTAAATTCATTAATCAGAATTTATTTTTTATACATTTGGTCATTTTAACAATTCAATCCTAAATTTCACTTTACTCTTTTTTTTGACGATGGACTTACCTTGTATTGTGGCAGAACACTGTGTTTTTGTGGATTCTTTCAGGACAAAGAAAAATATGACTTTTATGACTTGTGGAGTTGCACTGTCAGTTTTACTTCCTCTTACTTACATCAATGCCACTATGCAACAAACTTGCTGATTTTAAACCAATTGCAGATTTGGAATAGTTCTGGTTAGAGAAAACAATTTCAGAAATGTTTCTAATGAGCTTTCTTAATCAGATGTCCTGGGAGAGAATTCCAGCGTCGCTATGCTCAGGCTAAGTGTATTTTTTTATTCCTCAGTGCCCCCATTTGGGTTATGATTAGTAGGACAATAGTATGAAATTAGGACTGTACAACCCTGTGTCAGAAAGGAGTGCTACTGATGTGTTCAGACTTACAGCTACAAACATTAGAAGTTGCAAACTTTTTTTTATATTGACTTGTTATAGATTATTTTAAGTGCCTTTTTGTCAGATTGCCTCTTGTAGAGGTTTAGGTCAGCTTTATATAGTTGGTTAAAAATAAAAAACAAAAAATGCTTGACTGTGGCACTGCTAGTATGAAATCTTTGCTTTGATCCTGTTTTTTTTTTCTTCCTCAGAGTTCTCAAATTCTCCTGCACTAGATAATGCCTATGTCATCTGTCTTTGTTCTTTAGAGGTGAAACTTCGAATTAGCTTTTGGATTGCTCCATAGTTGTAGTTACCTTGGAAACACTTCCAAGTTTCTTGAGATCATGAGGGTCAGAATACACATGTGTGTACACTCATGTGTATATAAATATGTATGCATATTAATTGTGCATGTGTACATCTATACATACATGTGATACTTGATTCTGAAAAATCTGACTTTTGTACAAGACAGGTGATGGCATAAAGAAGTCTAGCAAATTCCTTGGTGCTTGTGAGATTTACGCATGCAACTATTTTAGAGGTTAGAGATGTTTTTAATTCATGTTTCGCATGAGGGAATGGGTTTTAGTGCAAAACATCTGTTTTCATTCTGTATTTTGCCAAGGCAGCTGGCTTATTATGGTGAGCAGTCAAGATGCTTGCCATTTCTCATACACAATTCAGGTATCTAATCACAGTTGGAAGTCCTGTAATCTTGGCCATCACCTTTGAAAGCTTTAATGGAAGACCAATCTTAATGCTTCTGTAGCGAAGTTCTTCCAAAGTTGGATGATACTTAGGTTAACATACTGTGTTGTGCTGTATTTGGTGTACACTGTTACTGTATCAGGTACGTGAGTGCCAGCTTTTCTGATTGTTTTGGTTGTAGCATGATGTAATGTAGTATTGAGAGTGAAATTAGTGTTATTTATAATTAACGTTTTTTCTAAGCTCTTAGTAGTTGTATCTAGCAATACCATGAGTAAAAATAACATTTTCAAGTGGTTTTGAGGAAGCAGAATGAAATATTGAGGCGAAGTGATTAATGAATAGCTTACTGCTTTAAAATAGTGGCTGCTATTATAGCTGGATTTCTTCAAACAGGAGTGAGACAGCACCAAATGTAGTACTAGAAAAAAAATGCTGTTTGTGTTTTGTGTTGGCTGTCTACTGGGGATGAGTTTCATGCCGTTTGCTGGGTGAGGGAGCTGCTTAGGCTCCGCAGGGGTGCTGGTGCAGGGTAAGTGGTGGGACTGTACAGCTGCAGGGTGTGTGGGCAGAGCCGGACAGGTTGACTCCTTCCATCACATGGAGTCTACCTTTTTGTGTATTCTCTGTGATTTTTTCATACTACAGAGCAGTCATTTTCCGAGTGCACCCTACATTCAAGTTCTAATTTTGCCCATTTCAAAACCGTATTTCTAGTCTTTCCTACGAAAGCTGCTTTGCAAGAGATCAGACATGTCTCTCCTTGACCTCTGGCCCCATGGCCTTTGTTTTTTTATTGGACTCGCAGATTTTAGTCTTCACCTTTTAAACATATATCTTCCCACTTGCACATTTCAGTGACTGAAAATTCTTTTTACTGGAGCTGAACTTCTTAGCCTTCATATTTTGCATAATACCTTATCAATATGCTTATTGTAATGTCTAAATCCCCTGAATGAGTTTCTAACAAGCTGCAGAAGTCCTTTCATGTGAAGCTTTCAGTATACAATGTTAACATAATTTTCTGCCTCAGTTCCTGGTTCTTTTTTTTTTTAATCACGTGCCTCTGTTAATCTAGGGATTAGTACTGGTTTCCTATAAATTAAACAATTTAGATGAGGATGGTTCTTTTGGCTAGAAGTATGTAAATGTGAAGCTTTAAATTATTATTGGAAGTTTCTTACAGACAAAATTTTACTATTTTAATGCAAGTTAATCATTATTAAGAACATTACTATTTACTATAAGTGGGGTTTTTGTAGGTTTTAAGTTCATCAATAATATATTTTTATCTCAACAAAAAAATGTAAATCTAAATAACTGTAAGCAAGTCTATACTTTCCCTACCTCACTTTATTTACTATATGTCAGACATACTGACTTTTATAATTGTTGGTTTTGGGGTAGTTTACAAGATCTATCAGTTTCTGTAGTCTATAGCTTGGTTTATTATTGTGCAGCTTGGTTTATATTGTGTGTGGCTTGGTTTATATTGTGCACATGTATTATGAATCACTTAGTAATCTGAGAACATATTTTTATCTTTCTGTCTGTTTTTTCTTCTGCATAAAATTAGATTTAAACAGCTGTTTCCATGGTGTTAATTTATATGTCCGTTTAAATTAACTTTGCTTCATAGCAGTCCTTTTAATAAATTAGGGTTCTTTAGTGTAGCAGTAATCTAGGATCAGTAATCTGCTTTTGAAAAGTGCACTAATTTGAGACAAAATCATTGAAGCAGAGTGTCAAATAGAGGGTCAGCACTTTACATGGGCTTTTTGACTTATGCATGGAAAATGTAAATTGCAAAAGCAACTGATCAAAATGTGATTTTGTTGGCAATAGTAATGGATTATGCTCTTCAGAAATTTCTTACTGTCATTCTATTCTCCTCTAACCAGTAAACTTTGTCTTTTAATTTTAATGGGTCATTCTGCTATTGTGAGCCTCTGTTATGATTTAGGTGAGGTAGAGATTTTTGGCAAGTCTGAGCAGAAAAAGGCTTTGGGATACCATTCAGGTCTTTGCCTGGTTCAAGGTCCCACACTCTTTGCGATATGAACTGTAAATCTGGATAGGACAGGGAGCAGGAATTTCTTTGGAAGTTTTTATGGTGAAGGAATCCCAGTTAATGTGTTGGTCACTTCAGTGTAATTGATTTTACACATTCCCTTAAGTATCGTTAGTTCAGCTCAGTTGATGAGTAAATGTCAAAAGAATAATAATGGAAGATGAGACTTTCACTGTCCTGTTGCTATTGTGGGGGCATTACACACTAGCTAGTGCCATTTTGACTAATTGACAGTCTTTGTTTCAGTTCTAAGTCCTTGTTCTGCATCAACTGCTGGGTTACTGAGCATCTGAATATTTAAAACCTTGTGGACAGAAATAAAAACAAGAGCTTTTTGGCTTGTAGCCTTGCATTTTGAATTTTTGCAGTTTATAGGCCTGTCTTTGTATTCCATGAAGGAATATTAAAACCAAGTTACTTTAACGGTATTGTTGCTGTCTGTTTATCCTCAGTGTTTATGAAGTTCTTAACAGAAAGCTTCTCTCAAAGGCAAGTAGCTTATCTTTTGTTAGGTGTCAGCTGAATGGTCTGACCGTCTTTCAGCAAAGAAGGAAGACACTGTTTTTACTGATTAGGTTATTTGAAATAAAAGGGATGTACTCCTACTTCCTCAAATACATCATTTGCATTTTGGTATCTCTGTAGCTGAATTTCATGAACTCTCAGCAATTTAAAAAATGTGAATAGCACTTCTCTGTTAAGTGAAGAGCGACAATAACACCATTCTCTCCGGAGTAGCCTATGACCATGGTATTATGCTAGCTTGCTTGATCAAAGATGTAAACAGTTAGACACACTGGCAAACACACACACCTGAAAACAAACACAGATGCAAGACACTGAAATATACCAAAAGTAACTGCAGCATATGCTTTTGTAAGTTTATATCTACTTTTTAGTTCTAGTTCTGTTACAATCAATGTTCGTCATAACCCGAGTTATGGCTTCAGAATCTATCTCCAGATTTTGGGAAATGGGCTGCATTTTTGAAAAGATATTTCATGTCTCCTGAGGCAAAAGATTAACTTTTTAGAAGCTACATATTAGACATTCTAGGTACTAAAATTTGGTGAGCTGAAATAATATGATAAAATTTCTTGATCAGATAAAACCATCAAGTTAGCTTTCTTTTTCTGGTTTCAGAGTCATACAAATACCATTCTGCGGTTTATTTAATACTCGGACTGTGTCTAGTGCCAATCACTTCCAACAATGTGAAACCTTTATTATAAAACTGTGTTAAAGGAAACATTTAATATGGAAAGTAAAAGATTCTGATAAGTTGAAGTTCCATTTTAAAAAATTTTTACCGAAGTCCAGATAGACTACGTGGACTGTATTTGGTTCATCTTTTTTCAGTCCCTCAAAGGCAGATACCAAGTAAAACTTTGTAGTGGGCCTTTGTTTACTTTCAATTTCTTCAGTTCTTTCTTTCAAAATGCATTCTAAAACTTTTTTATGGTACTTAAGACAAATTCAGGGTTCTATATTTGTCTGAATTGTTTTCACAAATGCAGTTATTTGCTGCTTGCTAGTCATATGGTAACATATAGCTAATTTCATAGTCTGATTAAAGAAATCTTTGTACTTGATTTCCACTTTAATATGCTGCTTTTTTCAGTTTTCTGGATTATCATCCCCACAGTGGAGCGTGGCATGGTCTCTGAGTTTTTTTCACGTTACGATGTGGGCATTTACATTTTTCACGTTAAGATGTGGGCATTTACATTTCTCTTCAGTCTTGTTACCCTTCTCTTCATGCCTCTATTTTGCTGATATGTTGTTTCTTGGAAAGGGAGGCAAAACATCTGTTTGGATGCTCACCTTACATTATCTTCAATTTCTATATGGTGTGAATGGACACATCTTTTCCTGTTGGTTTTTTTTTGGGGGGTGGAGAGGTGTGTCCAGTAAGAGAGTGACAAAACTGTACTTTCAGTTCCAGTTTCCTTATTTAAATGTTTATTTGAGCAGTTATCTTTTTAAGCAAACAATTCTTGACTTCCAGGATGTAAATGTCTTATATCAGTGTATCTTCCCTCAGCATTTCTGCTGATCTTCTGTTCAGTCCTGGTAACTTTCTTGAGGTGTTCATTTATATAGTTAATTTTGGGCACCTGTTTCTGTCTGTGCCCCCACCCACAGCTAGGTAATTTTTGTGCTTTTAGACTTACTATTCAGGTTCTTGTGTTTTCCAGTTCTACTGTCTTAGTCCTACTGGGGGCGGGGGGGAGTCTAGGGTTAAGGAAGTACCTAATTACGAGCTGTTTTTTCCTTTCATCTATTTAAAGTATTTAAAAAGCTGATTCACTTTAATTCCAGTTTATTTCCTATGACATGTTCCTCTTTAAAGTCATTCCTACTATCCAAAACCAGATTTTAATTAACCATTGCTTCCTTCTTAGAGCAGTGCTTTTTGACTGAAGAAGTCTTTGTCTATCAGGAATGTTGCTGTTGGTTTTTTTGGTATGTTTGTGAAGATAGGTCTTTCCAAGGTGATGAAATTTTAGTTCTGTTAACTTCTATTCATCTCCCAGTCCAATTATTGCAAACCCTTAGTAGTACTGTAAGTACAACCTTTTAAAACTATCATTTTCCTAAATGACTCTGACCAAAGCTTAATTCTGCTTTATCCAAGAAATCCGTATTTCTAGTTGGTAAGACATTACTAATGCACTTCAGTATCTAACTGGCTTTACTTTTGTTTTACTTTGCTGAATACCATTTACCTTTCAGCTTAGATGTGGATGTTCCACTATCATCTTCTCTAGGCTCTTTAATGTGCTCAATTTAATGTCCTGAACCAGTATTTCTAATTTTTCTCATTGTGTCTTCCAGGCTTCATATATTCCAGTGCAAGTGTCTGCTGTTGCTCTCTAACCTCTCCTGAAAGAGCCAGTTCAGGTTCAGTTCTTTCATGAAGTATTGCAGTGGCTAAAGCTCCCATCCATATTGGACCCTCTTCTCTGCTGGCCTTGTAGCTCCACAGAGAATTCTTTAATCCTCTGCTGTGTCTGTGTATCCAATTTTGCTTGGGTGCAGAAACCAAAATTCTGCTATGACTCTCTTGGAGTCCAAGGATCCAGAATCTTCTAGGGTATTGACTTTGTGTGAAAACAGGTTTAAGTTTAAGCTTGCACACACAGGGAGTTTCTGTATTTCCTACCTAATGCCTCTGTTAGACATTTTTGCTTTGGTCTGCAGAATTACACATAAATTGGCCTAAAGTGGATTGAGTGATTTACCTATAGGGTATAAAGCTGCTTCAACTTGCATAAAATCCTGCCTTTAATTAGATGATGCAACTCTGAGTGTGGATGAGACCTGATTAAACTCCGAAGTGCAGTTGACAGTGTCTTTCCATTCTGCTTTCTTAGACCAAGCAAAAAATGGGTTCCAGAAGAATTGTTACTAAAGTTGAATTAATACACAAAGCTAGTCTGAGTGTCACCATTGTAACATATAAAAGCTGGTGTGTGTGGGGGTTGGTACATTTTATCAACATTTTTGTACATTTTATCAACAAGATGGCACTTGATGGTCATTTTCATTGTGTTGAACCAATTTACTCAATATCATGTCACTTAACAGAACAGTTGCCAGGGATACTTAAAAAAAAAATCTTGAAAACAATTGTCTGTCTCTTGAATGTTTGCATTTCTTCAGGAATCTTACTTTCCCTGTCCTGAAACTTGAGGCCATACAAGGACGTACATTTTTGTATGCATTCATCATTCACTGCACTGTCGGGGTTTGGTTTTCTGGTGTCATCCCCCACCCCCACCCCCACCCCTTTTGACTTTGCCATTGATTGCACAGTCACAGAGTGAGTGTGAGCTGCAGGGCAGAAAGGGAAATGTACTTTTCTGTCGCTCAGAATTTGCTTTTGTTGGAGAAAGCAGCAGTGCTGCAAGGAACAAAAATGAAGCATTCAGTGCTGCATTAAAAATGCCTTCCCCACAAAAATTATTCTTCTCTCTTTATTATATGTCTATAACACTGGGATATAGTTCTTTCCTGCCAGACTGAGATCACTGAAACTGCTGACTTATGACATCCTCTTGTATAAAGAGCCTCTCAGGTCTAGTAGTCTCTCGAGTTGTTTCTCTGTTGAGCAGAGGGAATGATCCCCTGGCTGGAGTCTGCAGTGCTAGAGCACTGAAGTATTTGTCAAGTGCTGAGGTAGACTTGTTGCCTAACTAGGAAGACAAAAAGTCATTTACATTTTTATTTGTAAGAATTGATTACCAGGATGCTCCCCTCACAGCTATATTGTTGCTGTCTTGTAAAAGATTCATTTCATTGTGAACGCAAGGTGCTGCTGCTAACAGCTGCTATCCATCTCTCATGGCTGATGTGCACGGGAGCCCAAAGGGCGACACTCAGAACTCTTGAATGCTGGTGATGGGGATTGATCCGTTCACAGGAAAAGGATGTGAACTAAGGAAAGCTGTTATCCAACAGTTAGTTTTGGGGAAAGGAATTTTGGTGCTTCCCAGCTCAGATGGTCAGTAAGCTTCACTACTTACTCCCTTTGTAGTCCCCCTCCAGTGCTACAGAGTTAATCCTTTTCCAATTCAGAGGTGTTTGTGTCATCTTAAAGATGATTCTGAGCATTTGGCTTTCGGATTAGGATCATGTGATTCATTCTGTGTTTGCTGGAGTTGATTTGATCAGCTCTTACAGGCACTGGGAACAAATACAGATTTGTCCAGTTTAAGTGAAGATTTCTAATAGTAAATGCCAGAGAGATTGACTTGGAGATGTGCTTTTCTTGCAAACAGAAGGTGCAAAATGCCTGATGTCTGTATTCAAGATTTAAAGAAAACAAGCAAAAAATGAAGTTTGACAGTTCAGGGAATTTTTTAGTCTTGTTATCATAGGATTATTTTATAATTTACTTAGACCTAGAAATCATGTAGTTAGGGAAGTAATGATGATAATGTTGTACTGTAATATGGAGAATATGTGTCAATTCCTACAATTTAACAGCCATTCTGTCCCAAGAATATTTCAATTCTAAGTAAACTCATCTTGCAGCAAATATTTTTGCTTGACACCAGAGCAAATTGCGGAGTAAACGAATTTTATATGAAGTAGCAACAACTCCCATATAACACCAACTTTTTTTTCATTATCTAGGAATCAAAAGACTGCTATATAACAAAATCAACAACAAAAGAAAGGAGCAGAGTGAAACTTCCCTTGTTGTTGTTGTTATGGTAATGGTAAAATTTGCTTTGTAAATGTAGTTCGTATTGCTGCAGATGACCCAACCTATTTTAACTTAATTATTTAAGTTTGAAGAGACAGAGTGGAGTTGGGGTTTCTGATTGAAAAAGTTTTGTCTGTAAAATTCTGTGGAGTTCCAAGAGTAAAATGTTCAAAGGGCTAGGTGTTTTTAGGTGCTCTGGATTGTTTATTTAATCAATCATCTCAGTTATAATGGGCAGCAAGTATTGCTTAGTAACACATATCTATAAATGTCTGTTGCTTTCCTTTAAAGTTTTTCATTAGAATATTTGATTTTTAATTCTTTTTGCTGGTTCAGTGTTTATATAGAATACTCCAGGGATTATAGATGTGATTTACAATGTTACTCCACGGTACTTATTAAATTGTCAGGCTGGAGTCAGTCCTAGGGTATGCCTCAAATTAAATGGAGGTGTCTGATTTTTCCCTAAAATATTTCAGTGTGTTTCTCTGTTATAGCTGTGTTTACAGTTTAACTGAAGATGATTTCAGATTTTTGGAGGCTGGTGATTAACAATCTAAAATAAGAGACAGACAGATCTAAACAATGAATACCAGCAATTTTTAAAACAATCAACCAACCAACGCACTTCTTGCACTAGCACGTTTTCTGCTCTTCATTTTTTCCTGGGGAGGGGGTCAGTCTGGTCTGTTTCCTCATTCCCTGGAACATTTGTGTCATCCACAAGTCAGGAGTGGAAATGACTGGGCTGGCTGAGAGGAAGAGGAGCTTCACTTGGCACCCTCAACAAAAAATTACTCACTGACACCATGTTGGTAGAGGAAATTACTTTGGTCTGTACAGATAGTGTTACTCCTCACAGTGGCAAATAGTTAATACCTGATTGCTTCAAGGCTCAGATACTGTAATTCAGGAACTCTAGGGCTTTTTTAAAATGAAGATACTCTCTTGAATCATGCATGTTATTCAGTATCATTCACTTTACAGAAAAAAGGAGAATTCAGGTATCTCAAGAGTCTCTTTTCTCCCAGAACTCTGAAGTAATTTTCTCAGAGTTATTGCCTAAAAAGTTGACAGACATGCACTGGCTATATTTGGAAAGAAACTGTTGTTAACGTATCTGTCAACATCAGGTTCCTATTAAGTGCTTTTGAAAACCAGTTAAGTTCTTGTCTAAACCTGAATGGTATCATTTTATAAAACAAAATTTAAATGTATAAAGGACAAACACTTTCTTTAGGAGAGGTTGAAACACTTCTGGTTCAGTATATTTTCTTAATTTTCAGTATATTTTCTTAATTTTTTATAACTGCAATATATTTTTAATGAGACAGCTAATAATCAGCATAGTAGCATATGGAGCTACTATTTTAAGTCCTCCTCCTTTTTTTTCGTATTGTACCGTGTAAGCCAAGCTGTGTATCCTGTTAGTAATTATTTGTATTTCAGTATTGCCTAGAGATTCCAGCTGATTTGCTTGCTGCTTAAACAGTGTTTTTGTACAGTAGAGTCCAAGACCATCATCAGTGTTCACTGGCAGCAAAAAAATCCCAATAAAAATAAATAACAGGGGAGATTTTTAGAGTCATGCAGAGTTTGGCATGTAATTATTCTGTCTTGATTGTGTTCTGTATAGGTGTATGCTCAAAAAAAGCTGGGGGATAATAGAGGTGAATTGCCTTTGCCCAAGGTCATGCAACAGATTCCTGGCTGATCCAGGAAGACAACTTTACTAATCCCTGGTCTCCTGTCCCATCCACTGAACTGTTTCTGACCTCTGTTGTAACGGGCTTCTTTTAGGTTGATCCATCCTCTTTTTGAGAGGAAATAAAATATTATTTCATCAACCAAAAATTAAGTCTAAAGCACATATTCACTGTCCTTCAAGAGACAAAAGAAGCAAAGATGGATTTTTGTATTTAGCAACAGTTGGAGGACACAGTATTGTTTGTGCAATACTCTCTGGTCTCCAGAGATTCTTTCCAAAGCATAGAAATGCTGAGGAAGTGGAGGCATTGGCATGGTGTTGAAGCAGCTGCAGAGGGTTGGCTAAGGTACAAGCATCCGAGTGCAGAGTAGGTCAAAAAATAAGGAATGTTGCTTTGTTGTTTTGAAAGAATATATAGTTTTAGCTAATTTTAGCATGAGTATTATAATGTCGTATACAAAATAGAGATGATTGCAATGTAGGTTTGCAGTGTGGCACATTAACAACTGGGGGGGTTATTCTGTATATTTTCAATACTTATTTTTGTGATCTAGACACTTTCTTGTACCAGTTTGACTGGCCACCTCTGGCCAGTAATGCTGCCAGGCCTTTCTTTTCATTTACTCTTGTTGACTTCCTTTGTGTAGAGATTTCTTTTTTTTTTTGTTTTAGTTTTTAATGAAGGAGAAATACTCCTTCACATTATGGATTTTTAAATTGTGTTTATAGATTTAAGGTTTAATTTGGCTCTTCAATACCATATGAGAAGCACCTTGAGAGGTTCTTGACAAGAACAGCATGCCAGCTTTTCAAGGAGAACAGTAAGGGGAAACAAAAGAAAGAACGTAAGTCTTTTGCTTTGGACATTGCATACTCAGTGAAGAAATAGTAAAAATAAAAGAATAATGGATTTGTTGCTGTTAAAATTTCCTTCTTAAAAGACTCAACAATTTTTTTTGTCACTTTTGACTCTTCTATTTTAAAATATTATTTCATTTATTGCTCTATTGAAGTTTTTAATAAAGCTGTCATTAACATGCTTTTCTGTGAATACTGCTCTTTATGCACTGATGCTCTTGACCATGACATTGGGGATTAGGCTTCAAGGAACTTTCTGCTTAAGAGCTAACAGTAAAAACACAAATCACTCAGTTTATAGACCTCCATTGTATAAGGCGCTCCCTTTTGTTTATCTTAGTATCTAGCTAGATATTACGCGTTTTGGAACACCGAAGTGTGGACTCATTCCTAGGGGTGTTTTAATTATTTTTTGTCACGTGTATGTATGTATGTTTCCAGAAAACTGAGAGAAGGGTTTAATAAAGTATGAATGAATAAAACTCTCTCAAAGATTAGATTTATATTGGCACCTAAGTCCCATTAAAATTGGTGCTAATCATGTTCCTAAATGCTATTGTTTTCTGGAACCTTATCCTAGTGTAGGATAGGCTTGCAGAACAAGCGTTCAAATTTTTTAGGTTACAGATCAAAATGCAGCTTGAGATGCCATTGAGAAACAGCAGAGTGTGTTCATGTTCATAGAGGGAGATTTGTGCTGTCCTGAGAATATTCAGTGAGTTGATCATACCCTCTGCACAGTGCATGTGCCTGACACACAAGCCTGGAACTTGTGGTTGGCATGTGGACATTTTAATGGCTATTCACAGTTCTAACAGACTGAAAAATTGCAGAGAGCTGTTATCTTGGTATTTCTCAGTGTCTGTGAGGAGTTGGACACCAATAACAGGACTCTCATGCATGCATGGCTATGAACTTTAATTCAAACATAGTTGCATTTAAAACCTTTTTGGGGAATGGATACATTTATATTAGCAACTTGGTATTTGCAATGCTGCTTGCTATTTTGAAGTTTGTAGCTTTCCTGAATAGAAAAACTGCAGTCTACTCTTGCATATTTACATCTATTCCCCTGCAGCCCCAGTATTTTCTACTTGTTTTGAACTAGTGAATAGATGGTTAGTATGTATTTGGGACATAGAGGATATTAATGTTGTCTTGCAATCCAGGACAAAATACAATGTTTAGAATTTTAATTAACATACATTTGAAATGTGAGTTTCTATATTACAGTGGTGGTTAGGATCATGTCTGTTATTTATAAGCTGTGTAGTCTTCAGTATATTTTTCATCCTTTTGGCAAAATCTTATTAGAATCTTCTGTCTGCTAGTAAGAAGCTTTGACTTTGTGGACAGAATGGAAATGTATCTGACAAAGTGTCAAATATGAAAAAAGAATAGAAGTGGTCCACTAGTGAGAGTGATTTGGTTTATTACTTTAAAAACAGCTTTAGGAAATAAACAAGCATGAATTGAATACTCAGTTCATCTAGAGGTTCAGTTGCCTGGCAGTGCTTCTGGACTTCAACTTATGAACTTCCAGTGATATGATGAATTATTTGGTGTGTTCTTCACACCAGCGAACCTTTGAGGGTTTGATCTTCTTCAGGCTAATGAAACACTAGGTAATATATTATTGTTTAACGGATTTGAAAAATGAAGTTTTGTTTTGGAGTGTAAGAGGGCAAAATGATTGCTCTTGGAGGATTAAGTGCACATAATGATATTTAAGCTTGTATGGTAAAGTTCAGTGAACCTGAAATTAGATTTACAGCTGTATTTGGATTTAAGATTGCTTATATGAGTGTCCATTCTTCTTTGCCTTTTTTTTTTTTTCTTTTAGGCAAAGCATAGTATTGGAATAAGGGATTCTGTACTTCAGTTGTAAAGCAGAGTTGTTTCCTATGCTTATAGAGGAAAAGGATTTTTATATACCTGTGAAGAAACAGAATATTGTGCTCCTGGTCTGTCTTTTATTTGTAAACAGAAATTACTTACTCTGCTGCAGTGTTTCATGTGTCTTTCATACACTTTGCTTTTTCACTTATTCATTGTGAGCATTAGCCTAATGTTTATAATAGGAGCAAGATGCACCAAGGTCTCTCCTTTCTGAACACATGTAGACAGAAAATGCTGTAAATCCCCATATACATTGCACCTTTACATAGGAAAGCTATTGCAAAATGAAGCACATACGTGACATCTCCTGAACTTCGTCATGTTTGTAAGGACACAGAAAGGAGGGAGGAGGAACATGTTGGGCATTTATCCTTTCATTTAGTGCAACTATTTGAAGTAACATGACCAGCACACTGCTTATAGTTACATGTAGCTCATCTCTTTGAATGTAGTATGTTCTGCAAACCTGAAAGACAAGCTTTTTCATGGTGAATGGACTTAATCAGAGGACAGGCTAGAAGAAAAGAGTAAAAGCTACAGAAAATTACCAAACTCTGGATCTTCCTCCTGGTTAGGGTCTATTCCTGTTGCCATGTGCGAAGCTGCTGATTAATCCAGCATAGCAGGTTTTCTTCAAGTTCCGTTGCCAATATCTTCAGATAAATCGGGATGCTGGCAGAGTGTTGTAAAGGCTGCAGCTCCCCTCTGGTACTGTAGCACAAGGAGCATGTGCATTTGGAGCTGTCAGAAGGGCCTGGACAGTCTCTGCTCCCTGGTGATCAGTCCAGCCAGAAGAGAGCCTGAGGAACTTGGGAGGGACTGGCCAAAGGCAGCAGCATACCTGGTTGAAGACAGGACATCAGTACAAAAGGCGGGGATCGTGGTATCAGTGCCTGAAGGACTCAGTGAAATAGGTTACACATCATCAATTTACACGGAGAAGCGGTGCGCTGTGGAGATACATGATGTAGCATGTTATGTCGTTTTATACAGGCAGTTAGTTGCTTGGTTTTGTAGGGTAGTGGTCCTGTAGTGCTGATTCATTGGTTGCTGCAATCCTGGTTTTGTTTTAGCTTCTGTGCAATTGTTTTATGTCTTCAGAAGATTTCTCTTTCTGTTTGACTTCATGCCCTGCTAGTTTCCTGTTTGTGCAAAAGTGCCAAAATGCAGACCAACAGCTGGAGTGATATTTGCATGGTTGAGTGTGTCTGGGAGAATTGTTTACATGTCAGCATCTGAAACTGGGAGGAGGACAGCAGAACATGTTTGACAATGGAAAGACGGAGAACAACTCTTGTGTTGCAATTCCTTAGAGTATATTCTGGGAACAATGAAGTAACTGAGCTTTGCTCTGATTGTCACGTCTGGCTTGCCTTAGGGAGAGAGAACACGTTATTCCACTTGCAAAATCATCTACTAGATGTCTGTAAAAATAGTGGCAAAATAAATGCTTTTTCAGGGGAACTTGGGGTCGTATCAGATGGGTGATAACAGGTTGCATGATTAAAATGTTAGAAGAAAAAAGTTTCAATTTTATAGTTGCAATGCATGTAATAAAGAGCTGCTTTGCTTTGCTTCACCTTCTTGTGACACTTTTAAAAAAAGTTTCAGCAGTTTGGCAAAAATAGACAGATGTTAAATTGAAGAACTAGATTATACTTTTCAAGAAGGGTAGCAGTAATACCCTGTATTCATTATTCTCCCCTACCTGAAATCCTGGTTCAATTTACGTTAAAATTTGGAGGTTGTGGTATTTACTGAACAAAATTGCAGTAACAAGTCAATTGGGAAAAGGCTTGAAAATTTTAATGAAGTTGTAGAAATCAGAATTTGCATATAAAAAAAATAAAATTGAGTGGGAATTTTAAATAAAATATTTTTAAGAAACAGTGTAAAAGCTGGACATTTCTTTTTTGTTCGTCTTCTGTTCAGGTCTTGTTTATGCATTAACAGTCAAAATAGTTTACAGTTAGCTGCTGTACAGTAACAGTGGTTCTGAAGTGACGGACATTTGTGTGAAGAACAATTCTCTTACATGTAGAAATTTTTTTTGCTGTTGAGCTTGCTACAGAGCGTTCTGTGACACTGTCAACTTTTAACCATTAATATGGATGATTTTTCATCCTTAGTTTTTAATTTTAAAAATAACATTTCTGTTAGGACTCTAATTGTATTTTTCTGTAACGCATATTTCTTTATGTAGTTGGCTTAAGAGAAAATATGCTGGAGTATGTTTCCCTTATTTAAACAGTTGATTTAAGTCATAGAATTGATGTATGGTAGAAATAACTTCTGGTGAAGTATACAAGTGTTCAGGAAGGGAATATGGAATGAATAATTTTAGTCAGTGGCCCTTCTCAAGAGGAAAGAGCCTGTGCTTGATGTCTTTGTGGAACTACAGAGAAAAGTATAATAGGATAAAGCCACTGATTTTCAATTTGAATGTGCTTATCTAGGTTTTGTAAGTATATAATAGAAAAGTGTATACACAGCATTTTAGATGTCTTCCTAAAAAAAAAAAAAAAAAAAAAAAAAAGGAAAATTCAGATAAAAGTATTTCAATATTCAATCAGTGCAATCCTTCCTGCACACATCCCTGAAGATAATGAAATGCTATGACATTGCTGACTCTGGTGATTCAGAAGCAATCTTTCAATGCAGGGTATTTCTAAAACTTTTAATGCCTGGACTTGCATGACTTGCACCCAAATCTCAGTTCTAATGCAAAACAGTGAAAGGCTATTCCTAGTTGTTCAAATTACATTGTTAAGCAAAATATTTGTGGTGGTAATGCTTTCTGTGTAGGTGAAGCACTGTGCTTTATTCTTTCCATGAAATAAAAGATTTGCCTCAAGCTGGGCTTGGAATTTCTTTATATTTAAACTGACTCATTTTTAGATACGGAGAGCTGGCACTGCTTTGACATGATGTGTGCCGATTAGTTGTTGGGGTTTTTTTAATCTGAAGCAGCCTGCAGTATGCCAGTCTGTTTGTCCAATGAATGCTTAGCCTGGAATAAGAGAATTCATGTGATACTGTGAGGAGACAGTAGGAAAAAGCAAAGGATGCCGTTTCAGGTAAAACTCTCCCAATGCTTGTTGCACCCATGCCTGGGAAATTACTACAAACAGGCCTCTTGGGTCTTTGAGAAGGATGATCAATTGGCTGAATTGCTACTGCTTAGCTCTGCTTCTTTTGGGGAAGAGGAGGTTGAAATCTCATGGTTTTATACTCCTCCTTGCTTTATGTTCCCAGTTGCTTTATTTATGATGTGAAGTACACTTCTGATACATAGTGTGGGCAGGATCATCAGTTCTCCACTTTTTTATAAGTAAAGGAGCCCTGGGAAATGCTGTATCTGTGAAACTTGGCGCTCTTTTTCAAGGAAAGAGCAAAGGCTTGTATTGTGGTGGGTTCCACTCAGAAGTTAAAGTTTTAATATTTTCCCTCTGTATTTTAAATTAAAGTTCATTTGTGTGTTTTATGTAAAAGACTTACAATATGGGAAAAAGACACAGTAAAAAAAATAATCCATATAAGACAGTGGTTCTACTATTCCTAAACTCTTACAACTGTGGTTGGGATTTCATTTTATGGCTAAGTCCACACAGCAGTTCAGTGCCTCTGGAAATGACAACTGAACTTCATCCTGCCCTCTGCATTCCTAGCTGTTTGCTGGCACTCATTACATCATACCGGGAGTGAAGTTGTTCAGGAGACTGATCAAACATAAAATGAATATGGTGGTTTTTTTCAGAAAAGGGAACAAGTTGAGAGCAACTCCTCTGTTTTAACTCAGTGTTAGCCAGCTCACTTGTGCTTGTACAAGGAAAGTGACAGCAGAGTGTGGCCAGGGGTAGGGACTACATTGACAGCCTGCTGCCCTTTAGCAAGAGCTAGGCTTTACATCTACCCTTTAGACCTTACGAATTGTGCAGGGCAAACACGAAATAACTGCTCACTGAAAGCTTGGAGTCCACTATCTGGCAGCAGCTTACCTGCATATGTTTCAATTTCCAGCGAATCCTGTGGAAAATCACCTAGAAGCTCGTACTCCTTCAGGGACTTGTTTGTGGTATAAGGCATTTCCGCTTGTTTTGTCCCAGTTTTCATTTCTGTTCATAAGTACTTGGGATTAACCTGATGGTTTAGTTATAAAATCACATAACAGGAAATAATAAGAAATAATAAGGAAGTAATATGAAGCATGACAGGAAAGAAAGTGTTCTATGTGAGCTGTTTAAAAGAAATTGTAAGTTTCTGCATTTAGTGGAATTCATTACTTGGTAGTCTTTTACTATGGAAACCAGACTTTGCACTCTATGCAAAACCAGAGGTTTAAAGTACAAATATATTTTTAGCTTTTCAAGTAAGTAATTAGTCAAAGAACAGAAATTGCAATAAAGCAAACCATCGATTTGCTGCATGGTTGGAAGCCATAGCATTTCTGAGTTTGTCTTTTGAGGGTATCTCATACTTGCATTGGCCTTTCATAAAGAAACTGATTATTTGGGAAGACTCAGGCTCTTGATATACAGTTCATTAGATATTCCCCATTTTCTTACTACCTTGCTTGGAAATTTCTGGCCAACAGTTGATGCAATCAAAATTTTAGAAATTGTGTTTTGTAAAACAAAGGAGTTCCTTCTCTGTATAACAGAGCAAAATTTAGTTGCCCTTGTAGGAGCTTCAGTAACCACATCTGTTTTGCAGACAGGTTCTTTTTGCATGATGCATTTTATCTATCCCAGCTTTGAAGTTTGACAGTGAATCATTAAATCAATTCATGTAACAATAAAAATTGGGAGGACATGCAAGGCTATTACTTTGATTGTTGCATATCTGCTGCATTAAACCCTTAAGATCTTTATCTGTAGGAGGGAGTTTGTGATTATCTTATACAATTTCATAACCAACACTGCTTGCTTAGCTTCATCTGAACTCCTACATCCAAATCCAGCTAGTGTAAATCTGATTTCAGTGCTAATGCACTACAGTTTAATGGAGTCAGTGCTGCAAGGAGTTCCACTGAACACTTCATGGTTTGGGCAGGGGAGAGAGAAGTCTGTGCGGTCTTTCGTTCTTGCTAATTGTTCGCATGTTTTGACATTGGCTTTAAAGACCAAACTGTGTCAGGTTTTCACATGGAATTTTGAAGACCAGTTGTTGAGCTTTTGCTGTTCAGGGTAACATTAAGCTAATTTTATTTTGTACTAGGTTTGAGAGAACTTCTCAAGTAATTTATTAGGTTTAAAGATCATGCTGTTATGTAATCTGTGCGATTTCATTGTATTAATCTTCTTTGTGTTAAGTAATAATTTCTAAGTGCTGGTAGAGGCTGGGACAGTTATGTATACAATATGATTACTATTATTCTGTATGTGTTCCCCCTTAAAAATTATTTTTAATTAGAATTAATTTTAAGTAGAGTTACCCCCAAGCAATATAATAGATACAGAAAAAAGTAAGATGCATCCAGTACCATAAAATATGGAATAAACTAGTAAAGTATTCAAGCAAGATTAAATGCTTCTTGTCTGAAACCATTCAATAAATTTGCTTTTATGATTAGGGTATAATATATTAAACTGAGGAGGAGGTAATACTCTGCCTATTTCTGCCCTTCCTGCAGTCATTCTGCCTTTTGTTTGTTAGCTGTCGCATTTTCCATAGTCTTAACATGTTTGCAGCATTCCAGGTCTCCTGGATTTGAAATGAAGCAAGTATTGGAAGAGTGATTTTTGTCCTGTATTTTATCAAATATGTTCTTGAAACTGATTGGTCATTCTGAAATGAGGAGTGTGTGATTTTAGAAGGTGTTTCAAAACACAAAAAAGAATAATGAAATCCGTTTTTTAAAAAAAAGAAAATTTCAGATCCCGTTGAAATTCTTCTGTGGTTTCCGTAATACCTCTTGAAATGGCAATTTTAAAGGCTGTACAAAAGAATCAGATGTAGGAAACTAATGCAGAACTTCCCTAGCTAATCTTGTTAGGCATTTCATGTAACATTACTTGGACTAATCTGTACTCAAATTACACCACGCATTTTGTGTGCCAAAATGCTTGTGAAGAATTAACAATTAGCTGGTTTATACATTGCAAGTTGTTTCCTGTTGTAAATTTTTTTCTTGTCAGACCTTTCTTAAGAGTTTCTTCACCTTAAATTTAAAAAAAGGTCCTCTCAAAGAGGTAGTTGTAGAATGCTGGGATGTGGAGGTGGAAAATACTGACTGAAGATCTGATACATTCAAACATTCTTTGATCTTATTTTTCTTCTAGTCTTTAAACTAGCTGTGTATTCTTTTCTGTGGCATTGGTTTCTGCTGTAGCTACATTTCTGCTGTAGCTACAGCTATTTTATACCATTCTTACAATTCCGAGTGTATTCAAACTATGTTTTAATATTGTAGATGCAGTACTTTTGAAGTCATCTGTAGCAGGTTGAAGCCTGCATTATATGTGAAAATCCACGGTGCAGTCTTTAAAAGTGCTTCTGTGATTCTTTTTATACCTCCTTATACTTTGCCCACGCTTTTTTCCTGATAGCAATACGAAATGTAGTGTTCTCCAATTGAGATTCTGCTGGGAAACAAGTGAAAAGAGGCAGCCCTCCAAAACTTGTAACAGTGAAATCAGTTTATTCTAGTCATTCTCATTGTCCTGTTTACCTTCCTATGGTCTTTGTTAGGCAGCAGGCTCCGAGATTCTTGCTGTGCCCTCATGTTTTGCCCATCCTGCATCTTCCACTGTGTGTTGTGGTCTACATGCACATCTTTGGCTGCTTTTAAACAGGAAACTTGTTATTAGAAAAGTAAATTATAAGGCATTTTTGTTCTTCTGGCCCAGAGTCTGGGTTTGCCTTATATCTATTTGTATGGGTATTCTGTTGCCATCTCTAAATTGAAAGAGGTTGAGGTTAGAATGTGGTTGCACAAAAGGCCAGTGGTCTGAATGAAAACCTTACTGACAGCTGCTAAAATGAAGGTCTCCTCCCTCTGTCCCAGGTTCCCTCTGCCTCTAGTTTTGTGTGTGCTTCTGTCTCTTTTGCTTTGTGCTAATATCAGCGCTCCTTTCCAAGTACTTATTTGTTAAAGAGGCAGAAAGCAAAGTGAACAAAATGGTGTTTTTTTCATACATTTTAGTAAACTAACTTGGCTCACAAAAGAACCTGACGAATATTTGTGTTGGCATGAGGGCAGAAGTTTGGGACTGAGTGGCTTGGAGCAATGATGCAATGGAGTTGAAAGGAAGGGGAAGCTGAGAGGAACCTTAAATAAGAGTGGAAGGACAAACAACAAACCCTTTGGGTTAGTTTAAGGAAAGCAGTACAGTCTCATTCAGGTGTTAACTGGTAACATGTGGAACCAAATCCAGGGTTCAAGGGCAAGCCTTCTCTCATAATGTTGGACACCTGCGCACCAATTGCTACAGGTAAACTAAATAGGCAATACCTGCAGAAACATAAATTAAATTGATGATGTAGGTAAATGAACAGTAATTTTTTCTTTATGTTACTTGGTTCAACTATACTTATTATGCTTTTCCTAGAGTGTATTGTTTTGTATCTGCTGCAAAGAGGTTTATGTTCATTAAAAGCTTGACATATAGTGTCCTACTGCCAGTCTTACCAGCAAAGCTTGTAGGGTCCTATGACTACTACATCTTTGCAGAAAATCTGTACTTTTATTTGTTTTCTGTCTGCCAACTGAGCAAATATTAAGTGAGATCTCCAATTTCTCACAGGTATAAAACCCTGTCTTTGTTGTGTTCTTTAAACGGTTTTGTTAGTTACTAATGTGGGGTATTTTTGTTAACTATAGGGTTAACCTCTCTACAGGTTAGACTCTTTCCAAATCTCCAGTACCTCTACTGCATAGATTTGTCATATACTGTATCTCTCCATCAGTGAGTAACAACAACTGCCAGTGAGCTGTTCCGGAAAGCCTTCATCTTTGCAGGAAGGGCCTTAAGGAGACTTCTTTCTCTCCTCCACTTTTCTAATGAAAGAGACTGAAAGTTGTAGGACAACTTGTGTGTGTCCTTCAGTACAGTTACTATGTGTGTTTTTCTGCTGATCTTGGTAGCCACAGAGCATGGTTATACAGTTAAGAGGGCTGCTGGATGGTAAGAATTACTTTTGTTGTTCTCCTGCACCCTTCGTTCACAGGAATGATATTTGATAATTATCTCTTAAATGCCAGTGTGTTTTTATTTTTATCTAGCTGTGACAGACTAGTCTTCCAGCAGATTTGATTTCCCTCCTACACTTATGCAAACTTTCACATGATGCTTCAAAAAAGCAGCTGAGAAGCCAAGCAAAAAGCAGAGCTGATTTGTATAAATCCCCTTAATTAAAAGCTTCAGGTTGTGTTACTGGTTGCTATGTGCAAATCCAAACATGGTTCTCTGAAGAAGCTATTTCCACAATAACAATTTCTAGTGGGATCTATGGTCAAGTA
Source organism: Ibycter americanus (assembly GCA_035590275.1). Classification (NCBI taxonomy): domain Eukaryota; kingdom Metazoa; phylum Chordata; class Aves; order Falconiformes; family Falconidae; genus Ibycter; species Ibycter americanus. Next base: position 49,368,187 of record JAVJGI010000062.1, read on the forward strand.
ATACTTCCTAAAAATGTGTTTTCTGGGGTGGACCTAGTCAGTACTTGCTATTGTTACAGACTGGTAAAGAACGATTGTTTTACTGTGCCAAAGATGCAAATTGAGGATGTCAGTTCATGTCTAGTGGTGACCAAGTACTGATTTTAAAAGGTTTGTCACTACTTGTTCTGCAGTAGGACAGCGATGTGTTCTGGATCTCTGTGCTGCTTTATCATAAGCGGTGCTGTAAGTGGGTAGTCCTCTGTGCAGGGAGTCCCGCTGTGTGAAAATTCTGAAATTTGCTGTCAGGAAATACCTGCTATTTACTTCAAAAATTCACTGAAAATAGCATCCAGAAAAGATATTTCTTTTAATATCTGAGGAAAGCTGATGCTTAAAGGGATGCAAACTCAATTGAAGCAAATTAAGGAATGTGAGCAAATACTAGGAATAGTCTTTTTTTGTGTACAGTATTTGACAATTCTAAAAGTTGGAACACTAAAACAAATTGTTTAAAATAATATTGACTTAATGTAGCAGTAAAGATACATTTCTTACATAAGCATGCAAATATAAATTATATAAATATGCAAGTGTATTTCTACAGATTTATTGAGATGTATTGTATCGAGATGTATTGTACAGACCTATTTCGAGCTGAATTCCACTTTTTAATTTGAAGACACTTTTAGTGGATTTTTTTTTTAATGACCCAGTTGATATTAAGATTTTTTTCCCCTGTTGTTTTTTTTTTAATATATCTATACAGACATGAAGAAAAAAATTATCTATATGGTATCTGTTTTTTTTAAAACTTAAGTGATAGGAATTTGGAAGATTGATTGGGCTTTTCTAAAGAATAGATACCATTGAGCTCTCTGCAGACCCATGTAATATATGCTGTGTTCGTACGTAAGTCAGCCTGGATTGAATGATCCTGCCTAGCCCTATTATCTGAATCTCTGTGAGGAATGGTTTCTCAGCTTGAAATAATTCCTGGATCGGTGGAGCGTTAATTGGTTGTTATTGCCAGAGATGCCATCTTCAGTCTTTTCTACATTACTGCTGAAGTAATTCCAAGTTAAAGTTCATAAAACACAGGTTGTTAAACCCTGAAAACACCTTTAGGTAAAGCAGATTACCTTACACTTGCCTATGGTGAAGAGTGTGCAGGGCTTTGAGAGCAGTGGAGGGTTTTTTCACTGCAGGTGGACCTGGTTCAGCAAGGCAGAGATAGACACTTTAATGCTGTTTTTGCTGTAATGCAGTCATCACTTTTCAGCAGTGCAAGGCTTTCTCAATATTTCAGGACAGGAATTTATTCTTTCTGCCAATTCCCTAGGAAATTATTGTTAAAACAAAGCAAGTCACTGTCATGATGGCCCTTCAGTTTCCATTCTCTGAGTATCACTGAGAATTTGTGTAGGCTAGACGCTATTGCTATTTCTGCATTAGCACCTAAATTGTACTGTGCCTACTGTGCTGCCCTGAGATTATCTCATGGTACCTTTCACACACATACAGCTCTTGTTTGGTCAACAGACTTCATCACAGTTGCAATTTCTTTGGTATGTGTAATGAATAATGCAATAGAAGAATAATAGCACCGTGCTATATTTAGTGTTCATTAATGTACATGTTCCCTCTAATCCTTTTAAAAATATGTTCTTGCAGCTATTTGTACTCTTGTCTGAGCGTATTACAGTCATTTTGATTTCAGTAATCCTTTGTGGCAAGAAATAAATTGAGCAGTAGGACATTTATGTGGTATGAAAGCTTCTCTTTGGTTGTTCATTCTGACTGACTTCTCTGACATGAAGGGAGCAAGGCTATATCTACCAGCTGTCTTGCAGCTGCTTCCTTTAGTTAGCACTGATTTCATAAATCTGGGTCTTTGAAACAGATTTTCTAAAAGCATGTATTTGAAGTTCTTTTCCTGGTGTTGAAACAGTCTATTCATTATATGAAAACTACAGTAACTCTTGCCCTCTGCCTTTTTTTATACTCAAAAAGTTGTCTTTTTAATCTTTTGTAATTTGTTACACCTGTAATATTACAGTCATGTAGGGTGACAGATGAATTCCACTCATAGTGATGGTATGATGCGCCTTATAGTGTGTTTGGGCTCACTGCATCCCTGAAACCCACAACATTCAATGAAACGGCCAAGTACCTTTAACAGGATTGTGCAGGGAAATAAATGCTTGGTACGTGGTAGCTGGTGTGAAAAGTGTTTCCATTCTCTCTGCATCCCGTTGGCAGAAATGATGGACAGTGAATCTGACGTTGTCATCACTTGCTCAGAGTTAACATTCTAGTGAAGTTAACTGACTTGCAGTGCAAAAGCTTGTGTGTCTGAATCATCATTTAAGGCAATTGGCAGAAACAGGGAAGACAACCTTAATTAAACTTCATTGATACCCGGAAGCCTTAGATGAAGCCCTGAAGCCTAGAACTTGTTGGGTTTTGGCTTATGTTTTATTTAGGCTTGTTTTATGACTTCCCATGCAGACATCAGAAATGTATGAAGCCATATCTGTGTTTTGGCCACCTCTACTTAATATAAGAGCTATGAAGAGAGTCTTCAGCCTGTGTGTTTTCTAAGATGATCTGGTAGTGCTTATTGTATGACTCAGTTTAACAGGGGTGGTATACTGTGTAATGTCTAAGTGTTCGTATCCCTTCCTTTTTGCATAACTGCAAAGAGATACTTAAATTTGTGTGGTGTTTACATGCCGATGCTTCTGTCCATTTTGATTTTATTACATGTGAAGCAGAGAGGAAAACTTGTTAAAACTGTGGTCCAACCTTAAGCCCTTGCATGTGTATAGTAAATATGATAACCATAGAGCCTGGTTTTGTCCTGGTAAAGAGCTGTTGATGTTGCCCTAGACCGCCCTGGCTTATTTGGTTCCAGGTGTGTTGCACTGTCATTTGCAATCGTCCTACTTTGTAAATGAGTAAAGAAGCTTACCAAGTTACAAGAAACTGATTAAGAAAGAGATAGTGGTGTTGTAATATTGATTGATATATACCAAGGCTATTATAGGAATGTGTCACACATGTACGTTCTTGAGCACCATCTTTGTGATGGATGATAAATTAGTTTTATAGACTCAACTACATTTTTTCAGTGTGGTTTATTTCATCATGTTATGTGCTTTGCCTTTTATTGCTGAAAAGCTTCGGGTTATTTCCCCTTCCTCCCTGCAACCCCCCACTCCCCCACCCCTTTATGTAATTGGGCAGTAGATGAACAAATATATGAGCTTAAAATATGCTGTAATAAAAATATTTTCTTATGTAAATGAGTATTGTGTATTAGTGAGGTCATTATTACGCTGTTTGGACCTTTATGAGACATTTCAAAAGCGTCATGAACACATAAACAGAAATTTCATCTTCAATAAACATTCCAAGTAATGTGTCAGTAGAAGAAAGTGAATTCTTCATATGTGTTTATAAACAGTTTTTGATAGTAAGTTGCACTATGTATTATTGATTATGTTTAATCTTTTTTCTTTTTCCAGTTGTCCATATTTGTCAGAGAAGATTACGCCTGCTATACCTGCTATTGGTGGGATTCTTTTCTTTTTCGTGATGGGGACCCTGCTGCGTACTAGTTTCAGTGATCCTGGTGTCCTTCCACGCGCAACACCAGATGAAGCAGCAGATCTAGAGAGACAAATAGGTAACAGTGAAGGTCTGTTGTCTCTTCGCTTTCCTCCCAAGGGTGCATGTACTGTATGAAGGTAGTGTGCTGCTCTGCTCATGGGAGGAGTTACTCCTATCTTGCCACAGTAATTGTTCTGGAGTTGTAAGGTCTGATGATATTGCAGTGATTTCTGTGGAAAGATAGTTGATCATTTCTTCTCAAAAAAGATATAAACAAAATCCTGGCCTTGGAGAGTGATAGTTATTACTGTAGATACTTTTCAGCAAGTCTGGTTAGAAGTCTGTCTATGATGCACAAGAGAATAATTTCTAAGGTGCTTTTGGCAAGAAAGCTGATACTGCAAAGTTTCTACAGTTGTGCATCTGTTACATTAATGTACCTTCAGAATTTAACTGAATTTAATTATGTTGTTAGTTATATTGTGAAAGAGTCATATAAGTGTCTGTGTATGTCTGGTAAGTTGATGCAGTCTTGGGAAGATTTTTCTTCAGTAAGAGTAATAAAATGTTACTATTTTTTTTATATGTATAAAGCCAGCACAATTAAAGGAGAGTGAACTAGATTTTAATCGGCCTTATTCATCAAGAGAATTGTTAACTAAATTTTAATTGTGGAATTTCTACAGCTACAAATAATGCTGAATAGCTAAGATGTGCTACCTGGGTAAGAAAACAGGATGAATCTGCAGAGCTGCTTCATAAACAGTGGTTTTGTTTGCTTATTTTTTAGTAAGCTACTAAAGTTTACTAAAGGCTACTGTATCTGCTTTGATATGATAGTCAATGGAAATCCCATTTTCTGAAGCAATTTCAAAGGAACACTCACTCAGATAATTGAACAGACAGATAACAGGTTTATGCAAGTACAGGAGAAATACCTGCGAGGTCCTTGATGTTTAATACTATAGTATAGTCTTGGGCTTTGTTTACGGTGACAAATAATTTAACGCAGTATAAGCAAATGAGTGCACTAAAGCTGTTGTTGCAGGTGATTCTGCATCTATAGAGTATGAATTTGAGGGGTTTACTTCAGACTAGGTTTTTTCTGGTTCTCTAGACTGTCTTCCACAAAGCACTGGTGAAAGTGTCTGAGGAGCAAAGTAATTAGTTTAGACTCTTAACACGATGTTACGGGGTAGAGTTCATTTGGTGTACACATGGAGCAGAAGTTCTGGTTTGGTTTTCTCAGATTTGGTTTTCTCAGAAACCAAGTGTGGTTTGTATGCAGCAGAATCGCACTGTGAACCATGCCCATGTAAGTGGGAACAATAGGAGATTTCATGTCAAAATAGCAAAATGTGAAGGACAATATGACATTAGTTTCCTCTTACTACTTAGCTGCTAAGAGAGTAAGCAGATCTTGCAGCTATATCTTCCACTTGAGATCTGTTGGACAAAGAAATATTGTTAAGGTAAAACAAAAACAGTAACAACTTGTATTCACTATTTTAGGCCTTTATGAGCCTTTAGCAAAGGAAAGGTAACGAGTTTGTTTTTAAACACATACGTACCTTAGTGGTTGTTTGAATCTAATGGTTTCATTGTGATTTTTTAAAAAACCGTTGTCCAAAGTGCTCAGTTTCAGAAAACTGCTGTTGGAGGAGGGAGAATGGTGGTATTTTCTGGAAACATGCGTTTTATCTTTGGTATGGATTATTTTAAGAAGAAGCAGGATTTCAAAATGTAGTGATGAGTTCACTGATTGTCACTGCAATGAGATCACTTGCTTTCACCAGATTTGCAAGGTCCTGTTAAGACAAAAAGGTGTCTGAAATAAACTCCATTTTGTATATTTCAAAGTGTTTGGATTTGAGTTCTGAAGTGGAATCAACACATTTGCAGCACACTGCATGCAGCAGCAGTACTTACTCTGTATGTTCTTTGTGTAGGCTTGAGACTTTTGGAACTGTATGATCATGTAACGAGATCATTGAATTTTGTGGGAAGGAAATCTCATTGGTGTGTGAAGTCTGAGATGTGTAGTTCACTACACTTTATAGACCTGGTATAGGTTTCCAAAAACAGTGTATTCTCCTGGCATTCACATTTCTAGAAGAAAATGTACATTGCTTTTATACGTCGTTTTGTTTTTGTAGAGCCAGGAGCCATCTGTCCTTGCCATGACAGGAAGAAGGTTACATTTAGCCAGTCAGGACTTAGCTTTGGGCAAGAACCATACTGTACATAATATACAGGGAAGAAAACTGTTAGATCCTAGATAACCCAGATAGCTTCATCCTAGCTGGATGAATTTAAATTCATATAAATTTCTTCTCTTTGTTTACTTTTGAATATGGCACTCTGGATTATTTAAAAAGAAAGTCTTCAGTCAACCTGCCCTTACATGCTATAAAGAAATTAAATCAGAAATGGAGGAGCATTGTGAAGGCGTATTCTCACTACGCTCTAAGAAAACGTTAAAAATAGACATGGAATATATTTATAATGAGGAGCTGGAATTGTCTTTAAACACAATAATTTAAGTCCTTGTTTGTGTAATAGAAGAATTCCTAGTATTCACAGAATCCAGATATGTGGAAAACAGATGCCAAAGTTCAAATTTGTATTCTTGGGAAAGCCAACACATTTCTTCAGAAGACTGATTTTAGAGCTTAGTTTTTACCTTGCTAGTGCTGTCACCGCAAGCATTTTTCAGAGTGAAATACTCAGTATGTGATGTGCTTCATAGGAGTGTGTAAGTTGCTATAATGGGTAATGGGATTATTTCTATAGCTGAGAAGGAAAGGATGGAGAGTGGGGAAAAAAGCATCTCAGAACTATTTGGGGAAGTGTGGGAAAAGTTATGATTTCCACCTCCTTTCTCTTTTTTGCCCCCATCTCTTCGCAGAAAAAGTAGGAATAACATGTGGGAGGAGGGTGAAATTCAGGCAGATATATTCCTTAGTGTTGCCAAAAAGGAATGCCCCTTTATAAGATAAAAATCTAATTTGCAGATAAACAGTTGTATAAACATTAAAGTTTTTTCAGAAAGAGCCATTTTGAAACAGCTTCCCATGTAACTTTTTTTATTAGTGCTGTAATTACTGTGACGGCTCATGAATATTCTGTGGTTTTTAAGTGGAGTTTTTCTTCAGTTTTATTAATGCAATATTTGGGGAGCAGTAAACATTCTTTGCCTGCTTCAGTACTGGAGTTCTCAGTAAAATGTCTTATGATTGGAAGGTAAATACATTTATTAGATATCTGAAATCATAAGGATATCTTTCTAATTGAATAACCTTCCATAAGGTTTACTTGAAGAACTTAGATTTCTGTTAAACCTTTACATTTCCTGTGTCTTCCACCATGACCTGTCCTAGCTGTTTCACTCCAGCAATCTTAGCACTCCTGGTTTTTTCTCTTCTTGTGGTGAAGCACAAGTAGTCTTGGTTTACCAGTCATCATCCTGGTCTCTGCTGTCCTAATAATAACAGAATCTAAGCCGTTTGCAAAGAATAAAAGTAGATGTTTATTATATCTGATATGAGTTACTTAAGACATTTAATAAAGGAAGCAATGCTGCTTTCTAGATAAAATGAAACATGAATGATACTTTTAAAATTTCGCTAAAATTTACAACCTTTATTTCTTAATTTAAAATTTCACCCTTATAAAATTTGGCATTTAAATGTAGTTTAAAAATGAAAGCTTAACAATTGATAGATGAATACCAAGATTGTTTTTAAAGTATCACCTGTTTCTACTGAACAACACACATACCATCTTACTTAAACACATACAAGCAACCCATTTGTGTTAGCTGGCCTTTTAGCTTCTCAGAAAAGCAGCATTGTGTGGGACACTGCTATACCTAATCAAAAGAGGTTCTCATTAGGAAATGGCTGGACCACCATAGGAGGGCACTGTATGACACTCGTGAAGCATATTTAAACCAGATCTAGGAGAAGGGAAGATGTTTGTGTCCAAGTCTGTTCATCAGCGATGATTTCTTCCAATTATTATATTAACAGATTTCTTTAAACCAATTTTTGGCTAAGGATAGGATTTCAGAGTTGGTTAGAAGCAAGATGTGCAGGCAAACCACTGGACTTCTTACTGCTGATGTTCTGGTTTGTCATGTTTCTTTTTCTCTGTAATGAGACAAGCATTGGTGACTGAGAGAGTAAGTTATTCCTACTAGACTGTGAGATGATTGTAAGGAAAAGCTGGAGCATAGCTGTGTATGAAGAAAAATGTATTTGGGGGAAGTTATCTTAACTCTGGTTAAAGGAAGGATATACTTCTTGCTTCCCCGACAGAGAACAGTTTGCTGAGTGAAAACAAATTGTTGTCAGTTTAGAAGAGAAAGACAGGTGTATGGTGTTTTGAATTGTGCCACTGGTGGCTGATAGGTCAGCTATAGAAAAATCATAGTCCCAATTCCTTTGAATTGTTTGAAAATTCATTAAATACAATCTTCCTAAACAGTGGAAGGTGTTTGCACCTGTATTTGAGAAAGAAACAGAGAGGAGGGTAAGATGCAGAAAAGAATAGCAGTGTACATCTAGGTAGTACCATGCTTCCTATCGTCTCTGCAGGTACTTTTCCATTTCTGTGTCTGTTTCTTTGAATTTCTTGAGTTCGTTAGGCAGAAAATGAAATTAAAATCCATTAATGAAGCTGCTACTGAAATTTACTTGCTGATTATCTACCGGTAATAATGATGGTGCAGTTGGGGAAAAATTTTTCAGGGCAAATACTTGTATAACCTATTCTCTTTATGTTAAACGGATGGGCTTTCTAATGGAAATTTACCTTTTCAATAATTGTGTACAAAGATTATAATGATGATGGTCTGCTAAATGGGATTGCAAGCGAGTTATTGAAGAGTAGATATTAGGATCTAGTTATCTTGCTATGACAGCTATTTTTCACGACTATATCCAGCTGCTTGGTGAAATCTTAAGTGTTCTGTAAATCACATTTTAAATTGGGGAAAATCGTTTAATAAAAACATATTGAACCACAGTGAACAAGTTCCTCAATTTTTAAATCCAGTACCCATTATATTATATGTATACATACATATATATGTGTGTGTATATATATATTATATATACACATATAATATATATACATATATATATTATGTAGTACTGAATTGTATGGTTTTGAAATGGATGTGGTGTAATAGTCACTTCAGAGTTTTTGTGATGCACAGTTTAATTCTCTATTCTTATAGAATGGCAGATGTATAAAAATGCTATAAATGTATCTGAGTGTGTTCTTGGCTCTATTTGAAGGAGGAGGTTTTTTGAATTTTTTGAACATGCTATTTGGCATAGAAAGTGGCTTAGATACATTATTTTCATAATCCAGTGGTTATAAAGACACACCAAAAAAATATACATCAAAAGGAGCAGAAAGTTGTTCTTTGAGTAATGAAAACCCAGACAGGTAAGGCAGAAGGCAGCACGATAACAATGCACTTTTTGTTATTAGGGCCTTAAGCCAAAAAAAAAGTTACTGCAGTTTGTTCCCAAAAGTTCTTTGGGTTTCGTTTCCTGTTTCTGGAGAATCCTGTGCTTTTTAGAGTCCATTCTGGAATTCTTTTCTTCCTCTTACTTGTATTGCACCTGTTAGGTATGTACACCCTGAGTTCTGCCCTGTCTTTCCTGTACTTCTGTTCAGCCTGGCCTCTTATCTGGATCCTATTTGGTTGCATCTCTTGTTGTCTTGTCACTCCGTCCTCATTTTCTGATCCTTCCTTCCACTCTGCTTTTTACTCACCTTGTGTTTCTGTAATGGGATTTCCTCAAAGCTTTTCCTTTCTCTGAGTTGGGCAGGTGCCTCCTCTTTCTTCTGAAGGTGGTAGGAGGGAGAGCCAGGTTCCTTGCTCTATGCGCTTGACTGCAGCAGTCTCCAATAAACCCAGTTCTGCTGGAATGAGACATCTTTAGTTTATCAGCAGTGATGGAGTGTTCATAATTTCTTCATAAATGGAGTTAACCTGTGCTCTGCAGTAGAGAAATCTGGAAGTTAATTCTATAGCTCTTAACAAGCTGCTGCTGAGGATATCTGAACAGTGACCTCTCCCCTCCACCACCCTGCCCATCTTCTGCCAAAATTTGTGCAGAAAATGTTGCATGCTAAGCTCAATGGCTACAGGATGTGCTAGGTTTCAAATTCTTTCTTCAAATTCTTTAATATGATAGAGGTATTAAAATGTTTGCTTTTCATCTGAGCATCAGAAGTGGTTGAATCATCTTGCTTAAGCATCTGAAAACCTCAGAAATAAGGTATATAGCTTAGGCTACAAAACCTCACAGAGTTTTTTCTTTTAAGCATAAAAATATGGAAAATATTTTTTTAATTTTGTTCGAAGCATTCATTTAGCATATTTTCCTAATCAGTGTTACTGTCTAGTTTCATTGATCTCTTTCAAGGAATCCTTTACCTAGAATATGGGACCAGCTTTATTCCAAAATACAGGCACAGTTTCCTGTTCAAGTAATTGCTTATTTTCCCTGTGTTCAAAGAAACATTTATCTAAGTCAGGAAATAAATTATTTCAAATAAGCAGCTGACAATAATAATTTTTCCTTAAAGAAAGAGTCTGTCAGGTATGGAGTCTTGGCTAAATACAAAATGAAAAATATAAATTGGATACTGAAAAAGGACAAAGATTATGTTAAAAAGTTGATTAGGTGAGTCAAAAATATTTCCACGTGTGACTGTTTCAGAACTTGCATTTACAGTTTTGTTTAAAAAAATGGTAGCACAGGACTTGCTTCAGAGGTTGACTGCTGAGCTGATCAAAACCACTGTAGTCTTCAGCAGCAGCAAAACAAGTCTTCCAAAAAGAGGCAATGGAGTCTTGAAGTGAGAAACTGTATTGCCAGCAAATGTGGAGTTTTGTGCTCAAGTTCCCAAGTATGAGAGCTTATGGCAAGTCTAATGGAAAGGAACAATCTAGGTAGCCCTAACAAATCCTTCTGCCCTAAAATTGTGATTCTGGAATCAACAATGGAAATGGAAAGAAATATCTTTGTACTATTAAAACATGTTTTTTAATGTGCTCTGGAAAGATGTATCCTAGTAGAGCGGCATCTGTGCAGTAGGAAAAGCTGGATAGCTCCTGCAGTTCAAAAGAAAACTTCTACATGCTCCAAAACTATAATTCTGGTTTGATTGCATTGGAACTTGCTGTACCTTTGAACCTGAGGTGCCTTGTAAAGATGGGGTGCAAGGTTACCAGTAGTATACTCCTATGCAAGAGATTCTTCAGATAAGTCACCTAAAAATAATACCTTTAAGAAATTGTTTATCTTCTAAATTTGTGCGTGTAACATGTCCAGTCTGTGGCTTTTACTTTATTCAAGTTGTTCTTATGTACTCGAGTCTTACTCTGCCCTACCTGTCTCTTTGGGAGGCAGCCTCACAGAAATTATTACAGATGCAGTGAGAAATGATGTTCCAAGAGGAGGAATTCTGATTTAAGAACACTATTTTGAAGTTCTCTTAAAGTTTATTAAACTTTATTTTCGTACATCAGAAAGCATAGAATATGACAAGCTGATTAAGGAGAACACTTCTCAAAAGAAGACCTTCTAAAGAAACTGCTGGTACTCCATTCATTCAAGTGACTTTTTGGAAACAGAGTGGTCATGCTGACAGTGTGACATGTTTCCACCTAGGCTATCACCTTTTTCCAGGTGAAGATAGAGGACTAACAAAGCTGTGATGCTGCTGTTTCTACTACCAGGTTACAGGAATTGAAAGCAGCTGTTTCTTGAGGATTTGGTGATGTGATAGTAGCCCAGCCACCAGTTGTATTCATAGCAAAACAAAAAGTATTTGTTAAATAAAAAAAAAAAAAAAGGGATGTCCACAAAGCAAAAGGAATCTCTGTTACTGAAAAACACAATGTTAAATGCACATCTTCAAGCTATCTTCATACAGAGGACGGTTGGGAGTCTAGTAATAATTAATTCTGTCTGTATGTGTAGTTTTAAGAAGATTGCAGTCAAGACGCTTGCATCAGAAGTGGAGACAGTTTCTATAGGTGAACATAAAAACATGGCACAAGTATATAGGGAAAGTGTCAGAAAGGCAAAAAGGGGAATAAAGTCAGTTACAACCAGCAAGGAACAGTAGAAGACACAGGATGGGTTCTGTTGGAGGTCAGAGGAAGAAAGAGAAGCTGAAGGCATGCTGTGTAATTGGGAAATGAGAAATAACAGAGGGCAATCTGAAGAATTCAACACTCTGCTTTGATCTCAGAAGAGAACTTGCACAGGTCTTGCCAGCTGATAAGGAAGCACAGGTTAGAAGAGGGAAAGTAGTAGCAGTTAAAGGAAAAAGAAAAACCTGTCAATCTGCTATACTGTATCTATATCAGTCTATCTAATATTCTAGTCTAATAGAAATCTGTCAGTTATGTCACTAGAAACTGTTCTCTGTCTGGAAGGACATGGAGCAAACTGCTACATGATCAAATTGTAAGAACTGAGGCTAGCAGGGGCTCCGGTTTATGGCCTTTTAAGACTCAAAACAAGCAACAAAGTATTTCAAGAGCAAATCAAGTCTAACCTCTGATGTCCTTCATTGAAAGAGTAACTGTCTTGGGGAAAAGAGGATGATGTGCTAAATTTTTACTGTAATGGAGCTCTTCATACTGTTCTGCATAAGCTTCTTTCTATTTAAGTTTTGGAAATAAGGTCTAGATGAAATTATGACAAAGTCAATGAGCAACTTTCTGGAAAGACTGTCTAGTGGCAAATGATAAGTGATCAAGTAGGATCTTGCAGAGACTGATTGTGTGCTCAAGGAAGGAAGGAATATGCTTAACTCTGATGCTGAGTTAGGGGAATTTGCAAGCACTTGGCTTGGTATATATATATTTTAATATACTCTAAATAATTTAGTCTTAGCAAATTTGGGGAACAAATACAGAATCATAGAATGGTTTGGGTTGGAACAAAAAGGGTGTTAAGTGGTGAGTGGTATGTAAAAGGGGACTTGAGTATTATCCACAAACAGATTGCATCAGCATCATGATATCATGACAAAAAGGAGAAATTATTTTGGGGATGCATTAGGAGTCATTACATAAACCAGGAGAAGTGACATTCTGCAATACCTAGTGATGGTGAGGGCTCAGTTCACTGTCTAGTTTTTGATACCATACGTGGAAACTCAAGAGGAAATCAGCAAAATAGAGAAGTCTGGAAAACATGACCCATAAGAAAATATTTAAGAAGTATATGTTTGGCCTAAGAGAGGGGAGGGGCATAAATCTTAAAATACTCTAGTATTTTTTCATATAACATAATAGAAGAATAGCAACTAGCTGTATGAGGCTTGTATAATGCATAATCACTGAAGATAATGTAGAGTTATTAGGTATAAAAGTGCTATAATCTCAATTAAATGCAGCTGGAACTTTTTTTTTTCCCCCCTAAATGGAAGTCAAACCATGTTGGTCTAGTATTTTTACTTCTATTACATCTTTCATGAAAATTGAAAAGTCATTTTTTCCAGGGCAATCCCAATGGTAGTTGCATCCTTTTCATGGTGCATATAAGCATGGGTTCTGCAGTCATGCAAAACACTGTATTGAGAGGGGCAGTTTTTTCTATGGGAACATGAAAACTAGGAGCAGCCTTATTTTGTAACCTCTTTGCAGTTATGATATGTGTCTCTTGTAGTTAGTGTGAAGTCTCCTCAAATGGAAAAATGTTCATAGGTTAATGAACTTCTATATGTGAAGGCTTAAAAGGATAACCAAACGCAGGGGAATGGCTTTCATGGGTGGGAAAGTGTTTTGTCCATTTGATGTGTACAAGATAAGAATTGTTCCACAATATCAGTCTTTTTGGTATTGCTTAGGTGATGCAGATAAATAAAAAAGTTAGTAGGGTCATTTATCCTTCCAGCCTTAAGAAGGCCCATATATAGCAGGCAAATAATTTGGATTTCTCTTCAGGGTTAACGGTATTAATTTACATATATCTCCCTGATTTATTCTGTACAACCAGCTCAGGCCAGTTCATGGTTTCTGCTTTTGCCTTTTCAAAAGCCCTGAACTCAGTATATTAGCTACACCACCACGCCATCTCTGGAAGTTGTTTTTGTCTTGGCTCTTTAATTTTCACTGGTGCTCGAGACTGTTTGAAACTTCTCCACAATTCCTTACCTGTCTTTCATTTGTTATGAAATGCACAATTTTATTTTCTTAGAGACTTATGAAATTAAATCTATTTCACAGCATGGGCATTTCCTAGAATTGACAGTAACCTGAACAAATACATACTGCTTGTGGGTACAGCGTGGGTATGTTTTGCTTTCTCTCCCGAGGTGGGATACCAACTGGATAGGCTTATAGTCATACCTGATATTGCATGCTTTAAACAACATTTTAAAAAAAAATAGTGAAATTACTTTGTGCATCAGGTAGGTCTTTCAGAAAGTTCTTACTCTCTATGCTTCTTTTCCTCAGCGAATCGCTGAAGATTACATTTCTTTCTCAGAGCGAGAATATCTTTCACATAAAGTTTTAGACTTCAAGAAGATGGTGCAATTCCACTCTTAAGAACATAATACATAGGTTATTCTGAAATCAAGGCAGTAAGTCTTTCATCTGAAGTCAGGAGCAATATTTGGTCAGTATCTCCTGTTGGCTATCAGATGAAGAATTATGTAAAGAATGCAGTTAGCAGCTGCTGGTTTCAGTCTAAGCCTGGTTCCCAGTATTGTTTGTCCCTGAGATTACTGTCTGGAAACAAAAAAATTTTATTGGATTAAGTTCTTTTCCCTAGAAAAAATAAATCACTCTTTCCTCTTGTAGCCCGCTGTTGTTAAGCACGTAGCTTAGATTTAAGTGGTTAAACACAGAGGAAGACATTTCTTAGAGGTTTGCATTTTTGCCGGGCTTTTTTTTTTTTTTTTTTTATTACATAAAGATTTTTTTTCATTGCATTATCTGTTTTTCTTAGCAGGAAACATCACAACTAATTCAAGTCACTAACTTTTCTAATGATGTTGCTTGAATATTGAAATTGTGTCCCTTTTAAGTTGACAGCAAACCTTGCATGATATGATTAAGTTTGTGGAGAGACAGTGTAGAGAGACCTAGAGACTGTTTGTTTTACAATCTTAGGAAATTGACCAAAAAAGCAAATGCTTGATTGAGCAGGAGAATCCTGGTCATAAGTACGCAAAATTCTAGCCTCTGTGTCTCATTTAAACAGCACCTCCCATTTGTTTTCAGCATAATAATTTGAAAGATTTAAGTGGAGTTCATAGTCACATTCGAAGCTTGCTAGACTGCTGTATCTCCATTAAATACTTGGAGTGACTTTCTTGCAGCAGTTCAGGTACCTTGGTCCTGCAAGGACATGGATTGTATGTTTGGGGTTTTTGTAATAGGGTAATAAAAATGATGGAGCCCCATCTAGTGCATGCACATTTAATGCTGCTAGAGAAGTTATAAAATATGTCAGAGCAGAGAGAGTGGAAGGCAACCCCAGAATATTTTACCCTTTTTGTAAAATAACTTGCATTACTACATCAGTAACAAATTGGAAGAGTTAAAATATAAAAGGTAGTGGTCAAACACAAGTTTATTTGGGGAAGATGATTCCATAAAGGTTAATCTTATTGTGTCTGAAAAAGGACCACATATATTGAAGATTTAACTGTGTTAGAACCCAAATATGAGCAGTCCAATTGAAGGCTAATTAGAGTCTGAAAAATCACTGTGAGACCAGGACATGTTTGGCACATTTAGGTTAGATAAATCTGACTAAATCCAAGCACATTTGTTGTTGCCCTGTTGCTTGTTTTCAGAAAAAGATTGTTAATAAACAGAAAGACTGGGACTTTCGGATTTGATTATGCAATTTAGGATTGTGGGTAAAATCCTGACTCCATGAAAAGTCAGCAAGAGTGTTTTCATTAATGTCATTTGCATCAGCTTTCACCCTTGGATTTTGAGATTAATTTTACTCAGAGAGCTAGGATTTGCTGTCCCTGTTAACTTGAACTTCCCTGCAAAGGTTTGGAAAGAAATCCTCTTAGAAAACCAGCATTGTAAGTATAGTGGGCTGGCGGGTAGTCTCCCTGCTCCGCCAGAGAAGAGGGAAGTTGCCTTTGAGATTCTGCCAGAGCCCATTTTAAAATAAAATGAATACCGTGCACTTTTTGAACTACTTTGAAAGGTGGGGAAATACTGGTTTTAGTCAATGTGCATTTTATGTATGTTTCATTAGAAAGAAGAGCATTTTTTTCTAAACAATTCACCTTGACTGGTTTAAGTAATTTTCGTTAAATGATTATGTACATATTCAGGAATAATAATATTTTTCTAAAAGAATAAAATATGAAAAATTAATGTTATTTTAGGAAATTCAGTGTATTAGCATTTCTAGCAGTATAGAAAATGACGCCTATATAAAATTTAGGATTCATTAGTATTTTTGACAATTATGCACCTAAATTTGAGTATGAGTATCAAATGGAAATCATTGGTTTATTAGTGAACAAGTTAGGCATGCACATGTTAAATGCTGTATTGGATAAAAAGTTAATTAGGGCTAATGACCTATATTTTTGTTCACAATTTAAGTCTATCTTGACCAGACTATGGTCAGAAATGGGCATAATGCTGTTTTGTAGGGCCTATGGATGTACAGAAGGACTAAGAATATTAGAAGCCTGCTGGTGATGATATCACTGAAAGTACATTGTATTAACATATATTTGTCTTTTTTGGTGGTGGTAACTAAAATCAGCTATACGGGATTTTTAATAACAAAAGCTTACTAGGGTGTTTTTCTTCCCTAAAACGTATTGTCTTATGTAAATCTGTACTAATACTACAAGTTATTTATTTCAGCATTTCATGCAGACTATGATAACTTTTTCTGCAGAAAAGAAGTTTTCATCATAAATGTGGAAGCTTTTTTAATGTAATCTCTGAATTGTAAGAAGTGATTTCCTGTTTTCTGGATTTAGGAATCATCCGTGTCTCTGTAAAGCTTTAAATAGTATAAGCACAGTTCTATGCCTTCAAAAGAATGTCTTTTCATCTTAGTTCTGTCTGAATTAGAATGCAAAAAACAAAAATTACTTAATTCAAACTGATGTGTCATGAGAACAAATAAACTTCTATGCAAGCAAGTAAAAAAATGTTTTTTACTATCACCTGAAGAAATTAAATTATTTCTATTGACCTCATCAAATTCTTGTATCTGCTAGAGTGCCTTAAAATCGCAATCATTTCATGAATGAGTTTCTTTTAAACAACATAACTGTAAAGAACAACAAAATGGAATCTTAAGATAATGTCCATATAGCACATTAAATAACTTGCATTGTCTAGTTATGCTTCAGCATGTAAGTACACTAGTAGCTTGTAATGCAGTACTTATTTAATCAAAAATACTGTGTCAAGTAGTATTGGCCTTGAGGTCAAAATCAGTATTATTGATTGTTATGGGAACCACACAGTAATCATAGGATCTGGCCCAGCATCACAGAAACACGGCAGGGATTGGTTTAGACCCAACACAAGCAAATGTCTATACTTCATCAGGATCTAGTAAGCTGATTCTAAGCTGCTGTTTCTTCAGTATTCACCACTTCATTCTCATAAGGGACGCTTAGGAGCTTCACACCCTGATTCCATCATTCCCAGCTATTGCTCCCCTCCTTCCACCCTCTTCTCCAAGAGAGTTTTCTCAAGTCCAGCTGTTTCAATGGTCGAGTTTACAGTGGTGTCCAGCAAATATTTTATTGATGCACATTTATGGAGTGGGTAAGCATGTTGCAGATTGGAACTTCTTAAGCTAGATTTGCTGCCAAATCTAGGATGTGGTATGATTGCACCTTTGCTAGCACAGCTATGCTGTCCCAATTTGAATACCTTGCCAAGTAGGAGGCTCTTTAGTTGCCCCCTTGGAAAATGTATAGTTTGTAGGCAGACACTAATTGTGAGTGATATTTCTAACAATTTGAGCTCAAATACAAGTCATGGATCTTTTAGTAACCTGTAACCCATCCCCATGTTTATCCAACATGAAAGTGAGAGGGACAACTTAAAACATAGCTGTGCAAGTGACTGACTTTGAAATGCAGTTTCATTCATATATTGGAAAAAAAATTATTTTACTTACCTGTTGTTCTTGCTGTTCTGCCTGTCCAAGAGTAATTTAGAATTTTTTCACTTCTGTGGTTTTATTTGATTGTGATTATACAAGAACTGATAAACTGAGACAAAGGCACCACTTTTACATGTTCAACTTCCAGAATATAGCTCAGCTTGAGCACATTTAAAGGGCAAAACTGAACTTCAATGATTTAGCCTGATCAGTCCTTGAGTTGCTGGAAAAATGAATGCTGATGTCCTAAAATAAAACAAAAGCAAGCAAACAACAAAAAAACCCTACTACTTGTACCAAAGGAGGTAGATGGAAATTATTTTTATGCAACAAACAGACTTCAAGATGTGTAAAAGTAATACTGGGAGTTTGATTTTCAAACTTTCAAACTGCAAGAGCTGTGAAATACTATTCTGAATGTGCTCCATTGTATCACAGCATTTAAGGGCTTTCAAAGTGATGATTGATCTTATTTCTACCATATGCCAACCTCTAATGACAGAGCTGCTGTTGCTCAAGTAAATGTGCAGATTCTATACTAGGTTGTAGAATTGTAGCACTTGTAGGGAGAAGTTTTGCTATTACAGGAGCTCTAAAAAATTCAGGAAAATCCTAAAGGTAACTTGTCCAAGTTTTACCATCCTGTACCAGTAGCCATAGTTATCTTTAATGTATTCTCTATGAACTATTAAGGGGTATGAGAATGTAAGAGTTTTGGGATCAAGGTAGCTGTCAGCATTTGAGAATTGGGTGTGAATGGTTTCCTTAATACAAATTGATTTGCTATGGATGCTATTTGTAATTATTTCTTTGCTACTTGCTGTTTTATGAGAATGAGAAGGGAAAAAAGTTGTTTATTTTAAGTGTGTTAATATAAATTTGAAACTTGCTATTAGATTGCCATGAAGGACAGTTCTGTGCATCCACCATAGCTCATGTGAAAAATTAAACATGTTCTATTTCCATGCTTAGATATTGCAAATGGCTCCAGTTCAGGAGGATACCGCCCCCCTCCCAGAACAAAAGAAGTGATCATCAATGGACAGACAGTGAAACTAAAATACTGTTTCACTTGCAAGATTTTCCGCCCACCTCGTGCCTCACATTGCAGCCTTTGTGATAACTGCGTAGGTGAGTAAAAAAAGATAGGGCATATGTTTAATTTAGTAGTTTGTATATTGTTATGAATACTTTTGATACAAGACAGAAAAGAATCAGTTAGTGACAAGATTACTTTTGAGGTCACTTGCTGTGTTCATCCTTCTTTCCTACAAGCTCTGTTAAATGTTAAGAATTTTAGGAGACAGAAGAAGAGATTTGGCCTAACAGATAGTTGTTGCTAATCTAGGCAGGAAAATTATTTCCCAATGCATACACCTTTCCTAACCTGCTCTGCAAGAAAAAGAACACACCCAATTCAAATAGGGCTGCTAATATGTGTGATGAACTTTCCAGTGCAGAGAACCAAGCTTTAGAGGAGTCTCAAAAGTTTCCTTCACCAAACTCAACGGAGGTCAAGGAGCTGCTTCTCCAGTTCATTACACGCTAACTGTAAGGCATGGTTCAAATGGCTGGGGCTTGCACTGTGACAGAATACACACACGAGTCAGAATCCATAATAAACTATTGGGCAAGCATGCTATTTTGAGAGTAAGTAGATGTTGTCAGGACCTAAGGATATTTTGAAATGATAAGGCTTTTTTTCCTCTGAACATCTTGTCTTTTTTCATTACTATTTTCTTTGGAGAGCAGACAAGGTGATTAAGATATGCTTGGATTTAAAAGCAAACCAAAGAAAAATCACCAATCAAATCTGAGGTAGTTTCTAGTTAATTATATCACATTTAGAGTTTAGTACAGCTGATTAGCACACTGTTGAGCCTGGATCTTACGCATTGAAGAATATAATGTAGAAAGATGTCTCCAGCTGAGAAATGTAATTGCGGCCTTCAGCAGTGATATTTTTAGATATAAAGCAGTCATTGGAAGAATTACAGTTTCATGTTCAGATGATACTCATTTAGGGAGTACACGTACAGAAAAGTTTAGCTTTTTGGCTCTATACAATTGATTGGTATCGGTAGAAGGTTCCTTCAGTAAAGAAGTTTTTCTAATGTGTTAGAATTTAAGTGTTGTAAAAGCTATTGAGCTTGGCAAGTAGGGATGTTTGTGAGTTGCAGTTGACGTATTTTTAGAAAAACATTAAATCAAATATGTAACCTGGACATAGCAGTGTTCTGGTATTGCTCAACAAACCTGATAATATGAAAATGCAGTTGTTGACCAGTGCAGTAAATAAAAGTTAAATGCTGCTGTTTTCACCAAGAGTGCATAAATAAGAGTAACTCCCATACACTCAACCTGAAGTTTATTTTAAAATAATGTTTCAGGTTTTTTAATAAACTGCGATGAAGGATTTTTTTACAGGTTATTCTGTAATCTGATTGTGTCCTTTTCATACTGTATTTTTCGAACCTATTCTGTGAAACATAGTTAGTGATGGCGGGGGAACAGCTTAAACCATCTTTGCTGATTATGTCTGTGATGAAGCAACAGATGTGAATTATTATGAATGTATATCAGAAAAGTGTCTGAGCAAGTGACTCATATTTATAACTATCTAAGAAGATCAGTCTTTTCTGCTTATAAAATAGGGATGATAATTGTAATTTCCTCTTGCACATTTCTTAATTTGAAGTTATTTGCTTTAAAATAATTCCATCCATTTACTGGAATGAATTTGCTGTGGTTTTTCTCCTCAGCGTTTATAATGGGAATTGCAGTAGACTATGACCTGACTATTATCTATATGATGATGCTTTTATTTAATTCTAGTTTGTGAATAAATCTTATGCCCCTATGATTTGCTAGATCCTTTTTGATGTAATTAAACCGATGCAAAAATATTCCTACTTCACACACATACAGATATTTGTGTAATTATGATTGCAAATCACTACCAATATGGCTATGCATTCGCTTTACCACATAGTTGCTGAAGCTTTTGTTGCATAGTTATAAACTAAATACAGAGACTGTGATACAGAAATGGAGTCTTTCTTCAAACCAGCACTTGCTGCTCAGAAAATCCAGTAGCGGTATGCTACTTTCACCTAAAGGTGTTTTATAATGCAGGGCAAATGAATGCAGTGTGAAAGAGAGGTTCTTTCATTCTGTATTTTCTGTTGATGCTTTTCCTTCTGTAAGGAAGCCTTAGCAGCATTTTAAATATGTAAGTACATACAAAAATTTATTCATTGTTGATTTTTTCCCCTCATTTGAATTAATCCTAACTTTCTAGTTGTCTACTAAGCATATCTGTTACTTGATCTTGTTTCTGATTTTCATGTTATCGCTGATTTTTTTATAAATGACTACATAGTATATTTAGATAAAAATATGAAGAAATAGCTTTAAAAAACAAACTAATTTGAGCTCTACCCATAGTAATACTTCAAACTCCTGTAGCTTTACAATATTTTCATAGTTGTATCCAGAAAAATCTGGATCTTCATACAAATGCAGCTTGTTGCATTTATGTAATACCTTCAAAAATTTGGTTGAATAAGTGTTCCCTGAGACAAACGTCTTGGGTGTATTCCTGACCTGCTTTCTTTAACTGCCTTTGTGAATGGCAGTTGGAAGTTAGCCCCTCAAGGGTTTTCTGTGTACCATTATGTTGCTTAAAAATTATAAATTAATATAAAATAATGTACACATAAACACAAGAGATAAAGACTTTAAAAAAGGAATAACCACAGCAGACATGGTGAATTCTGAGCTCAAGCTGGTTATTGCTGGGTTTTACCAAGAGGTTTTGATTGCACTCCGTGATGCTAGTAAGAAGCCAGTGGTTGGGCTTGCTTCTGAAATGACCAAATTACTTTTTAAAGTTTACTTTTGGTCACTTAAACGCCAACTGTGTGATTTCATTTTTTGTTTGTTTTTAATAAATATTTTTCATATTTGTTTAATTTTACTTCTATAATAAAAGCTGAACAAGAAGCAGCTATTTCCAAACAATGTATTTAAATATAGTACTGAATGACTAACGAGAAGCAGTTATGATTAGCAAGCAGTCACCTTAGTCCAATAATCTAAATGTCTAAAGCCTTCCTTGCATTCACGTGCCACAGTTCTACTTATCAGGCGAAGTAACTGTTTTTGACTAAGGCAAAAATCCAGTATGGTGGAAGAAGACATCCACCATTTATATTAATCTAAGAGAATATGGCCTTTTTATTTGTTTCAGAATCTGCGTATTGTAAACTTGTCTGTGACTGATGGATAAAGATAGCTCCCTCTCTCCAGTTCCACTGTGTTTCTTTCGGTACATGATTTCTTTTTTTCCACAGAGGATTCAAAGCTCAATTTTTTTTAAATTGGATGTCACAACTTAACTTTGAAACATTTAGTTTGATTTTTCAGAGATCACTGATGAACATGAGAACGGTGTACTAAGTTAGACCAAAGTTTCAGTTTGTACAGTAGCCTGTATCCCACCATGGCCAGAGTTGGATCCCTGGGGAAGAATGGGAGAGGAGGGCGAGCATGTGGGGGTGCTTCCTGCTGAATATTCTCACGCTCTCAGAAATTTTCGGCATAGGCCTTCTTGAACCCTGGGGGGTTATCACTTTTTTTCGCAGTAGCTGTTGATGGATCATAGTTGGCCTTCTTTGTACCTAATATAAACTTTCTGAGCGAGGGAACCAGGATGCCAGTAGTGCTGAAGGCACACGTACTATACTGGTATTTGCTATCGATGTTTCTGGTTTCTGTAGGAGACAGGATTCCTCTACTTGTAAGTCTGATTGCTTTTCTATAGAACCTAAACATGAGACCAAATGTCAAGATTTTGACAGGAATTTTGACATAAAATATGCTATATTAAAAGCCAATAGACACCCCCTTTCTGATTACATCTTTGCTTCTGTAAAGCACTTCTGCCAGGCAATGATAGGCATTGCTTTTGGTTTTGGTCTGAACCAGACTACGTTAATTTATTGTTTTGAAAATACAATGTGTACCCAGCAGTATGCCAAACAGCAGAATCTGGGAAAATGATTGTTTTTAAAGTAGTTTCTGAGATTAGGCAGTAGTGTTGTAAACTTATTTTCTTAAACGGGGAATTAATTATTACACATGTAACACATAACATGTGGAACCCAGGGAAAAAATTAGGAACCTAAGGTTTATTTGGTGCAGTAACAATTTGAAAGATGGTTAAGGAATTCAAAGGCAGATGCAAAGCAGCAACAGAAGGGGCGGGGGGAAGTGTCTTCATGTAGAAGAAAAGGAACAAATCCATGAATTTTGTAGACACTAATACTTAGTAAGGACACTATGCTTCCCAGAGCAACAAGTTGGGGTTTTTAACTCTCATCCTTCACAGCTGGGTGTGTGTCTGGCGCTTGTCTGGCCACTGATATATGAAGGTATTGTATTGACAAGAATAGGTATGTAAGGAGAGATTGTTAACCAGTGAGGTCCTTTACTGTGTACTCTCCATACCTATCAAAGAACAGTCATTCTCAATTGCTGCTGCTGCTGCCTTTTAAAATGTCATCATTAACATGCATGCAGTCAGAGGGATTTGTTGTTAATTAGTCAACATTTATTATTGGAGGTAGCAGTGAAGTGAGCAATGTGAGAATATCATTTAATTACTATGAGCTATCTTAGGGCAATGGCTGTATGTTTTCCTAACAGATCAATTCCTCTTTTTATTAAAAAAATTAAGCATGGGATTTTGTGTGTTTTTTTCTGAATAATATTAGTCTGCTACTATTGAAGTTGATTAGCATGGCAAAAGTTGACTTGCAACTGATTTTCTTAAAAATCCCACCCAGGCAGCTTAGATGTCTGGAACAGTATTTAAACAACCATGAGAGTGAAATATATGTTGAGTAGCCCTTGTGTTTCTGATTGACTTTTTGTTGTAGACACCCATGCACACTATTAATTTATTTCATTAATAGAGGACCATCTTTCCCAATATTACATTGCTGTTTCAGTTTCCATCACCTTATAGAGATTTGTGTAGTATACAGAATGTAATCTGGAGTAAACCTTTGGTAAGTAGTTCCCAAATGTAAACTTGAGGCTAGAAGGCTCTTTCTGTTCCATTTGGTTTTCTCTGATTTGGGATCAGAGTACAAAAGTACTGAAGCTCAGTGATTTAAAGGACCCATTGTGCATTGTCCATAACAGATGTTCTAAAATAACATCAGCATGCATATAAATGTAACTTGCAATCGGTCTTTTGTTATTCACCTTTTTTTTCCTATGAATTTCTACTCTGATTTCATTTCACAAAAGTAACAGTAAAAGCGTTGTCAGGGGAATGACTGTCACACAGGTGAATGTTGTGTAAGTTAAGTTGATCTATGTATTTGATTGCTGTTGCCAATTGATGGCAAGTCCCATCAGTGTTTTTTTGAAATATGATTAAATAAGCAATTTTCTTAGGAGTGGTGACTTCAGTCAGTGGAACTGAACATCTGAGCTAAGGATAGTTTTTATGAATGTGCTATGTATATCGGATACAACATTTTTTATTAATTATATTAAATTATCAGACATCTGAACAGACTGTAAAGGATTTAATGCCATGGTGATATTTGCTTTTGTGCATGCATACATGACTCTCAGCAGGCTGTTGGAATTGGACGGCTTTATCTTAAAAGAAAATAAATACATTTTGTAGTAAAAAGTATTCCTTATATGGGCTTCTAAAACCTCGTTTCTTTTGCTAGATATTTCAAGAACAACCAAATTCTGAAAGTACCATTTGTCATACAGAATATCAAGTCAAGAAGCCTGAATAGATGTGGTCATATCATGAGATCATAGTCCTACAAAAAGCTGTAATTGTCATCATTATAAAGATGTGCAGATGTCTCGATATCTCTACATAATTGCTCAGTGTGCACCCACAACAATGGACTTTGTAGTCCTATGTTGTACTGCTACTATCAAAAGTAATTTTGAGTAATGCTGGCCCAGTTGCTTGAGTTGTAATATGATATTTTTGAGTGATGCAAGATTTGAATAGTGGGTTGTTGACCCTTCCCAGTCCTAAGATGCATGTTTGCATGTGTTAAATAAAGAAAGTAGCATTCGGTGAATGACTCAGGTTTGTGTCTCTGCCCTGCAATACTTTGCCTGAATGGGATGGAAGAATTAGCAAGTGAATTCTAACTTGCATTCATTGGAATCTCATGGTAATGTGACCTAGATACTTTTGCACCTGTAGACTTTTTCTTTTTGAGACATGCATTCACATTAAGCTTTAGAAAATGTATGTTGGCAGTGATCCAGTTGACAAAAGAAAAAGGAAGCAGTTCATAAATAATATTAATGTTTCTGAAGTCACAGTGTGAACAGATGAGAAAAGCTGCAACCTGAAGGGCTAAGCTGGCCTGCAAATGTTCCATGTAAAAATGCTTTTTTGTTCCTTGTAAATTTTAAAGCTTTTATTAAATGTTTTGAAAGAGGAAGGAAAGCTTTGGGGTCATTTTGTATGCGATTTCCTGGAGTGCAGTGACTGAAAAATGGAAGCTGAACCTTTAAGGATTTAAGAGTCTACTTGCTGTGCAGTGGAAAAGTAAGAGATTTGACTCTTTGGTTTCGAGCAGCAAAGAGCATAATTTGATGTGGCTTCTGAAGGAAACACTCTTTATCCATAAGATCATTGCTTATTAAAAGGAAATGTTCTCAGTTTTATGTGTTGTGCTTTAACCCCAGCTGGCAACTAAGCCCCACACAACCGCTCACTCCCTTCCCTCCCCTGGTGGGATGGGGGAGAGAATCAGAAGGGTAAAAGTAAGAAGACTCATGGGTTGAGATAAAGACAGTTTGATAGATAAAGCAAAAGCCATGCATGCACGCAAAGCAAAGCAAGGAATTAATTCACCGCCTCCCATGGGCAGGCAGGTGCTCAGCCACCCCCAGGCAAGCAGGGCTCCATCATGCATAACGGTCACTTGGGAAGACAAACATTGTAACTCTGAACATCCTCCCCCTGCCTTCCTTCTCCCCCCAGCTTTATATGCTGAGCATGATGCCCCATGGTGTGGAACATCCCTTTGACCAGTTGGGTTCAGCTGTCCTGGCTCTGCTCCCTCCCAGCTTCTTGCGCACCTGCTCACTGGCAGAGCATGGGAAACTTGAAAAGTCCTTGATTTAGAGTAAGCACTACTTAGCAACAACTGAAGCATCAGTGTGTTACCAACTCATACCAAATCCATAACATTGTTAGTACCATTGTACAGCTACTGAGAAGAAAATTAACCCTATTGCAGCTGAAACCAGGACAGATACCCAGCAGTTAATGTTTCCTAAGCGAGTTTTAAAATGTAAATGTTTCAGGGAAGGTAAACCCTGATGAATGTCTAAGGTATGATGTAACTTGTATGTTCTTCTGTCATCCAGTTAGCATATATTATTATGTGAATGTTAATGAGACCACTGTGTCATGCTGACAGCTTGCTGCTTCCAAAGGGACAGTATCTGAACGTCATCCTCTCTTTCCCCCCACCCCTGCTTGTGTGATTCTTTCCTTTGCATCTGTACACACAGCCATTGGCAAGTCAGTTTTTGTCACTAAGCAATGAACAGAATAGTTCCATTTTTTTCTTTCCTGCCAGTTCAGGGAACTGACCTAAGTCATCAGCAGCTTAGACAATGAAGGAAGGAAGCAGGATGAAGTGGCAGGAAAGGCAGCATGTGACCATCTCTTTCACTGCTATAAGCTTTTAGATTGGCTTGGTTATCTTGTGAAGCCTCACGCTTTGGATTTGGTTATGGGGATGCCGGTTATCCTCAAAAGTTATTATCCAAATTTGAAGTTGCTAATCACCTGGTAAAGACTGGTAAAATAAAGTCACTGTTGCAGGTTTACTGACAGCTTTTGAAGTTTCTTACCTCTCTGGTGGTCAGTGGTCTTTACAGCAACATCTTGTCTCCATTTACCCATCTCCTCTTTTCATTGATACTTCAGCTTATAAACTGTTCACACATTTTTTTCAGTCTTTTTTGTTTGCTTCAGCTTTTGTTTTCAGACCCTGGAAAATTAATCAAAACTGGATTTCTCCTGCAGTCCTGGTAAGTGTTAACCTGTAGTAAGGTTGGTGTTACAGCTAAGCTGAATTAACGCTTAGCTGCTTCTGAAAGGATCATTTCATCCCTTCTCTGGCAGTGTGTTCTCACTGCTTCACTTAGGCCAGCTTTGGTGGGTTTTGTCTGATATTGTAATGAGCTGTCTGGGCATGTAGGCAACAGAAAATTAACCATAGTTTCAAGTTCATCTGGCTCAGTCAGCCAGCTCCCCACAAGGTAAAATGAACACCAAGCTTGGCCTAAGGACGGAGAGCCATAAACACACAGGCAAGAGATTGTTCACAGGACTGCTAAAAGGGGAGAAGCTGGCCCATCTGTTTTAGCAGTAGTTTTTGATTAGGTAGATATGGCTGTAATGTCATACTACATCCTGAAGGCAAATACCTTGCTGCTTTTGCTTAAAATTGAGTGCAAGGAGGTGATCTGTCGCAACTTTTCTATCCATGGGATGCTTCCGTGGACAAACTCCGCAGCTCTTGCAGGTTTCTTCCTCCTTCATTAAGAATTGTAATACACTTTTTATTAACAAGAGTTTGTATTACCAATGTTTTGATGCTCTTCATTTACCTCAAATACTTCTACGTTAACCTTGTCACAAATGTATGATCAAATGCAGCAGCATGGTAACTATACCCTATAAATTTAAACCAGGACTGCAGTCATCACCTCTGAACAGTCTATTATTCTTTATAATAACCAGTTGCATTTGTATTTAATCTGCATTTTAAGTTTACAAGGGCTAGAATTCAATTTTTCTCAGCATCAGTAGTTTTTCATTTCTCAGTGAATGTAAATCTTAATTTTGCTGCCAACATTGTCCAAGCATGTAGAGATGTCAGGCAGAGCTTCCTTTTCCAAATCATTGGTTGTTCACTTTGCAGGTGTCTGGAGTGCCAGAGGTGAACCTTAAGATATCATGTTATTTCTTCATTAATACTTATTAAGCCATGTCTTTTTCTAAGGAAGAAGAAACAGCTCTAGATTTAAGAGTTTGGATTTCTTAACAACATTAGAAGTTTGTTTAGTATGCGTCTGTTCATCTTGCCGGGATTGGCTGTTTTCTCTTGCATTAACAACTAAGCAGAGCTGCTCACAAGCTGTAAGGCTATTATCTTTAACTGGCATTTACATATTTGTGCTCTGCTGAGTAGAATAATTCCTTGCTTTTTAATATGCTGGTTTGTGGCATATAGCATAAATGTCACGTCCCTTTCTAATTTATGACTGAGAAAAATGAGGCCCAGTTTATTCATTCGTAACACTCATGTAAACCCTTGTAATACTTCCCCTTTTTCATTAGAACTTATTCAGATTTAACACTGTAGCAGTGTTTTTCATATCCAGCTTTTTTGTCCGTTTCTGCTTTATGAACATCTTAGGTAG
Source organism: Ibycter americanus (assembly GCA_035590275.1). Taxonomy (NCBI): domain Eukaryota; kingdom Metazoa; phylum Chordata; class Aves; order Falconiformes; family Falconidae; genus Ibycter; species Ibycter americanus. The sequence goes on from JAVJGI010000062.1 coordinate 49,396,446, forward strand.
TTACTTATGTTACCAATCATTGTGAAGCTATTTATTGAGGAAGCAGAGCCTTTTGGTTTACCAAGAAAGTTTGAAGACAGAAGTTGGAGTGCCAAGTAGGTTAAAAATATCAAGTCAGCCTTTAGTAAGGAGTATGTATGTGTATGTGTGTTTATAGATGGGGGGTTGTTTTTATGTTAGTCTGCATTTATCTGAATCTATCAAATAGATGTCTACATACATCTAAATATTGTTTCGTGGCTAGAAACTGAGCTTTATGTTGATATAATTTGTTGCTTCCTACAGTGTCAACATAGAAAAGAATGAATGTGTATATACAGAATTTGTCTTCCAAAGACATATCATGATTTTTTTTTTTTCTGAAGCAGTAGGATTCAAAAGTACCCTGGGATTATGCTCCTTAAAAGGCTCTGTAACTGTATTTTTCTTTGTGTTATTATTTGCTCATGATTGTATTAAGTACCCATTAAATGCTGTTAAGTGTTTATCAGAACATAAGGACTCATTCAGAAGCACAAAATGTGAAAACAAGCACTGTTTAAATGCAATGTCAACTTATTTTGGGGATACAACTGTATTGCACTAAGTAAAGATAGTATCGTCTACCTTTTCAGATAGCAGAGTGTTTAGTTCTTGGTATTCTTAGCAGTGCTCATTAAATCAAATTATTTCTGAAGCCTTATCCTAAGAAGGTTCAATAACTTCACCTTGAATAGCCCCATTGGAATTGGAAACAGATTTATGGCAGAAACATGTGGTCCAAACAGCTGTCATGCAAAACCATTTAAAAAAAAAACCCTGAAAGTCTGGTGAACTCAGAAATCTGTTATACATGTTGGTTTGACTTTTTTTTTTTTTTTTTTTTAAATGAAGATAGTACTAAACACATCCTTCAAGGAAAACCTCTAATCTAGGTCTTTAACGTAAAGCCATAGCTAAAATAAACTGATGTGCTTGGACAGATGTGCCTTTTTAACATAGGACTTCAAATGTATAGCTCACCTTTCCTGTGGAATTACAAATATTTTGCTATCATACGTCAATGGAGGTGAAAAAAGTCACAAAACCAAAACAGGATTTGGAAAAGGATCAGAGAGTGAGAGAGAGTCAGCATGAAAGCATCTGTCTTATGATCTTGGATTTGATTAAAAAATTTAAAGTTTGGTCAGTCTAATCTCTCCAAAGCAAAGTTAGGAAATGCCAGTATGTTTCCTGACAATCACTCTGTTTCTGTTGCCTGCCATACTGTGACAGGGAGCGGGGGTCCAGGCTGCCTGGGAAGAAGCAGAGCAAACTGTTCTCTCTGTTGCTTTCCAGCATTGGGGCATTTCCTCTGTGCTGGGGACACTCTTACCTGACCCGCCCTGGACTTTTCCTGTCTCATGAATGAGTTAATCTCTCCAGGAAATAAAGGGAAAGGGTTTGCTTTAGTAAAAAGAAGAGGGAACCTATAGTGCAAAGGGTAACAGAGCATTTAGATGACATCTGCCAATTTTTATACCACGTGGTTTACAGAAAACTTCTGCAAGATTGAATAGATCATTAAAAAAAAAATAAATAACCAAAACCCAAACACAATCCCAAAACCAAAAGTAGTACAAGAAAATTTTACAAGACTGTGAATTTTAACATTTGAAAAATGGTTTATGTGAATGATTTTGCTTTTTTTAATGGTTTTGTATAGCAGTGTAAACTCTTAAGTGGGGAAAAAAAGGTGGTCTGGAATGGAGAATATTTTAAGGGAAGCAACAGAAAGAAGTGGAGGGTGTAAATATTTCAGTATGCTGTAACGGATGGATCAGATGATGGTAGACATAAATCAGAGGTGTGATCATGACAGATACAAATAAAATAACGTAAAAACCTCCAGTTTTGAGTAGAAGAGTCACTAGAAGGAAAAAAACCCTTATATTGAAAAAATAAAATACAATTTGAGTTGGTACTGCTCCATGTGACAGTGGATAAATACATGCTTATTGGTCTGACTGCACAATTTGTCACAAAAATGCTGTTAGTTTAACAGGAGTTCACCTCAGCCATGCTTTGATTTCTTCAAAAGTTTGTAAGGTTTCATTAAAATACTCCTTTTTTTTCTTTTCTATTTTTTCCTTTCTAAATAAGAATTTCTTTGTGGCTAATTTGCAAATGCCAGTTAAATCATGAGTTTTAATGAAGTATTCAGAGAGCATTTTTCAAATAAACAGCATTTTATTAATTGTTTTCCATTTTTTTTTTTCTGCCTCTCATTTCAGAACGGTTTGATCACCACTGTCCCTGGGTAGGCAACTGTGTGGGGAAAAGAAACTACAGATTTTTTTATATGTTTATTTTATCTCTGTCCTTTCTGACAGTCTTTATATTTGCATTCGTTATCACCCACGTCATCCTTCGTAAGTATGCTGGTGAAATCAGATTACGTATGTAGCCATTTGCTTGAGTTTTTTATTTTTAAGTTAATCTTTTGATCATTCAGGGTTTCTTTATTTATTTATTTATTTGCCTTTTCTCTGAAGCTTCACAATCCCCAGTGAGTCCTATTCTGGTGTATAACAGACCCTGGTCATGATAGTCATTGATCTAGTGCTGGCTTTATCTTAATACAGTGTTAATTTTCTTAATGGTTTTGTCCTTTTATGGATGATTTATTGGAAAAGCAGCACACATACTGTATATCTATATCTTAAGGATACAGATAGTAATATTTTCCCAAAGAACTTTTGTGTGCTTTTTTAACTGCGATCATGAGTCACTTGCTGTCCGAACAAACAGGTGAATTACTAGGAAATAGATTGGAGCTATTTTATACTTTTTGTTGTTTGCTGTTTAGTTTTACATCTTTCTCTACCCTATTTTTAACACAAGTTACTTTCATTTGCATAGACATTCTGAGAGTAACCAATTCATAATGGAGTGAATCAGACAAGCTAGAGAAATATGAACATTCATGAGTGTGAGACTGATTTTTTTTATTTGTATTTTGGGTTGGGTTTGAGGCCAAGACTCTTTCTGGTACAGTCTTTTTTTTTTCCACACACTTAAATTTTCTTAGCTCCTGTATTATGATGATGTTCTAATTTATGGTGATTGGTTATATGACTTGTCTTTAAAGATGTTTTCTGTGTCGTGGAGGTTTTTAACCCACTATCACTAGGAAGCTTTTCACTAATTATATAGGATATTACCTTGAAGAATATTTCTTTAATCATTTTGGAAATGTGAGCTTTTTATTCCTTTGTATTCTTTATTACAATAGAAACCTGATAGAAGTAATATTTCAGTTTTTAACACATTTATAAAGCTAACTTGATAATGGCAATACTTAGAGACTTTTACTGAAAAATATGCCAGATTGTGCTCAGTTTCCTAAATTGCTTACACTGTGCAGGGAAAATTTGTATTTTAAAAAGCAGAACTCCTGTTCATATATGTGCTTTACAAAAGAAGGATGTGAGCACTGAGTGGCTCTTCTATAGCTCAGAAATCTAACACATAACCTAGAACTAGGGACATCTAATTTTGAGGGAGTCTGGATCAACAAGTTGTTCTCACTGCCAAATGCAGCATTCCTAATACCAGCTGAAAGAGCAGATATAAGATACAGATATTGGTTGAAAAGGGAAGAGTAATTATTGGAAAGAGAACCCTTTCCATAAATACTTTAAATCCTTGACATTTATTTGAGCATACATGAACATACACATACACATGTTTTACATTTAAAAAGGAAGCATGGGATTTTTTCTGTCATCTTACTTCACTAGAATTCAGTAGTGGAAAACATTACCAGTCTGACAATGTAAAGCTACTTTTGAAGCTAGCTTGTCTTTATTTCACAGACTACAGTGCACTTTTTTTTCTTTAGTTTTCAGCATATGAACTACCAATATTCTGCCAATATTTCATGTTCTCTGTGTCAAGTAGACTTATCCAGTGGATTTTAACTTTGCAGTGTCCATGCCTAATTCTAAGCATGAATTAGACAAAGAGCAGAGAAATTAATTGTGCCTCTGTGTGGTCGAGAAGCACTTTAGCATTGTGTAGGTAATACAGAAAATGTACAGTAAATGTTAAATTGCCTAAGTATATCAGCTGGGAAATATTTTTGCTATGGAGGTTTATCTATGTTGAATGAGACGGGAAAAACCTCCTTAGTTCTAAAGATTGGTTGGTCCTCAAAGGCAATGGGAGCAGGTAAGAATTGTGATTAGTTCCTCAATGTTTATTTGCTCCATTTGAGCTTCAAGCCCAACTTTCAAATTTATCTAGTATAATCTTAGACTGCATCTAAAAAAAAGAATTCTTCACAAATAAGGTTTTCTTATCATATTGATCACTCCACTCTCTCTGTGCCTACCACACTTCTAGAAGTCCTCATATCTACCTTCCGAATAGGTACCACTCAACCATTTTTGTTCTGTTTTGCTGCCCTGCAGGTCTTCAGCTGATGCTAACCAGTAAGCAGGATTCTCAGTTACTTAATTTGAACCTTTGCATTTGGCACAGACAGCTTTGTGTTACCGTGTTTGAACAAAGTCTCAGTTTTCAGACCTGGGATGGTGATCTTCCTGCAGTGTTTCAAAGTCATCCATATATATTTCCATACGTCCTGGCAAAATTCTGGATTCTAGAGGGAGTCCTGCTGATTTAGTCAAATCCTGTTCTTCTTGGAAGACGATCCTAGTAGGATTATGTTCAGCAACACTTCATTCTAGATATCTTCTGTTAAACTGCCTTCTGATAATATTCTTTTAGGAAGGGACTGAGGGATATTTATAACAACTTGTAAGCATTGACATTAAAAAAAAAAAAAAAATACCCTTTTTGGTTCATCCTAATAGGGAAGTTCCTTCTCTGAGCTTGTTGATTACATAAGAAACCTGCTGCTGTTTTTTTTTTAAAACGTCCCTTGATTTAGATGAATTTTTGAAATCTGTATCACTTTTTAATACATCTTGCAAGCTGGTATTTTTACAATTTTTGGTAGGCCTAAGCAGTGATGGGATATGGGATACCTCTTAGCTTTTTGTTTTCTGAGGCATTTATTGGAAAATTGTCCTTTCCAGGATGAAGACTCCATGCACATAATATTATTGAAGATAATAAAATGAATTTGTAAATCAGATACTTTAAAGGTATTGTCTTGCAAGATTTTCTTCCATCTCCCCAAGCTTAACACATTTTCAGTAGTAGTATCTGTCTTCATGGTTACTCAGCTCTGTTTGAGGTATCAGTATTTCAACCGTTTGTTGCAGTGAGGAACCTTCCCCTTCTGATGTATTGGGAACTGCTTGGAAGAGTGTCATCAGCAGTAGGGAATAGACATCACACATACCTGCTGCCATTGCCATTAAGGATCCTAAAAATAGTAAGAAGGTAGGGGAAGTTCCATTAGTCTTGTTCCTTGAGGCTAAGAAATAGTTATGAGAGTCTGAAAAGTCTCACAAATATGAGGTAAGTAACTTTCCCTTTTTAATGGCAGACAGTAAAATTGACCAGGCAGGTCTAGAGAATATCTATCTGTATACACACATGCATATGTATTTTTCTTTTTATTTTAAAGACAAGATTCTTCTCTCTTCATACAAATCTTCAGATGAATTTAGCTAAGGAGAACATTTTTCTTGTGACCTGGCAGACTTTCAACCTGATGCATTTAAATCATTTAAATTATACAGTAAAATATGAACTATGTGCCTATAGCTATGTGAGAATGAGTCGGTTTCTACAAACGTATTCGTTGCAATCAGCAAATTGTCGAACTACCCTTTTTGATTAATATCTCATGGTTGTGGAACCCAAGTGGATGCTTCTGCATTTCTTATTCATTGGATCATGCTGCTTTTGAGCTCTTTTCAGCTAGTAGATAATCTCTTATTTGCCCAGAGGCAACAAGCACCTATTAGAAAAACCTGTGCAGGTGCAGTAGGAGCAGGATTATAGTCTTTGGCTTCTTCCAGACGAAGGAGGGGAAGTTGAGGATCTGGGTTTATAGCATAAATTTTCCAAGTCAAAAAGTTACTTTGAAAAATATTATTTCAAATTTTAGAAGTAGCTTATTATTTTTTGTTTCCATATTAAGCCTGAAAAGAACAGGGATAATCAGAAATCTTGTTCATGGGAAAGTATGTGTGCATCAGTTTGGTATGACTGAGAAAATATTCTGCAGATGTTAGACCTGATAACTTACCCAGTTATTTTCTGATGTGGTTGCTGCTGAGCAATATTAGTAAATCTATTCTATGATTATTTGGTTATCTTCAAATATTAATTGTGTTAACTATGGTGAAAACAGTTTGTAGTCCAATTTCTTACTCAGGTGGTATTTTTGGGTTCTATTTCTACAGGTTCTCAACAAACAGGGTTCCTCAATGCCCTGAAGGACAGTCCTGCAAGATATCCTTTCACTGAAACAAATTGTAGATCTTGTTGCAAAATAACATGTGATGTGTTTTTGCTTGTTTTCATGCTGTTGTTGGATATGTGCATTTGGGACTTTATCAGTTAGTGATTTCATCACTTCCTGCACAATAGGATTTCTCGCCACATGTTGGAGGTAGGAAGGAGACTATAGCCTGGCCTGGTTTTTATTCTTCACTTTTTGCAGAATAGTGCTCTTGACAAAGGTCTGTAGTTTTGATGTGTGATGGAAACATGCTTCATATATTTGTGATGGAATTCGTGTGTGTGTGTGTGTGTATCACACTATAACCATGCTGTGGTTTAATTTAAAATACTTAGTAATTCCTCTGCTTTTACAACAGAAAGTATCCAAAATGGCTGATTCTTGTCAGCATAGAAAAAGGTTGCAGAACAACTGAAACCGTATGATGTCTCTGAAGAGTTCAGTTCCTGAAAATGTTCTTGTGCTGATTTACTGTTTTAAGAGAAGTCATTTTCAGGTATCAACTTCTGTTAAGTTACATAAAAGTATACACATGCATACACACAGGGACTACTACTGTTCTTCAGCCTGGAGAAGACTGTGTGGAGATCTCATTGTGGTCTTGTGAAATATAAAGGGGGCTTATAAGAAAGACATTGAAAGACATTTTACCAGGGTCTGTAGTGACAGGACAAGAGGCAATGGTTTTAAACTGAAAGAGGGTAGCTTTAGGTTGGCTATAACAAAGAACGTTTTTACAATGAGGGTGGTAAGGTACTGGAACTGGTTGCCCAGAGAAGTTGTGAATGCCCCATCCCTGGAAGTGTTCAAGGCCAGGTGGACGGGGCTCTGAGCAACCTGATCTAGTGAAAGATGTCCCTGCCCATGGCAGGCAGGTTGACTTAAATGATCTTTAAAGGTCCCTTCCAACCCAAACCATTCTGTGGTTCTATTCTGTAAATACTCCATGTTCTTTTCATCACTTCACAGGAGCTTTCTGGTATTTTCTACTCAGTGAGAATGGAAAAGGCTCCTTCTATCTGAAAGCAGCTAACATAATGGAAAAATGCGAAGCTGATATAATTACTGTTTAGTTTCTTCTTTACATTTCTGTACAGACGGTAAGCTTCCCACTCCTTACGTATATGTTTTGAATGGTTTGTGTCTGAATAAACAGTTTACACCTCTCACAAAGATACTATTAAAAGAATTCTTTCCCATACTTGTGCCAAGGAAAAGTCTTTTGTCCATTTTGCCTCACAGTTTGCTCTTTTCCACAGAAGAGCGGGAAGAAAAAACTCTTACTCTGTCATGCGTAGTTGTGCATAAAGACAGATCTGTCTTTCCAGGTAGTTTTTGCAAGTGTCAGATTCTCCAGGTTCTGCAGATACAGTTTTCTTTCTGTGTGTGTGTTCATCAGGTAGAGTCACTGAGCTGTGAACTCCCTTTCTAAACAAAGCCACCACTCAGATTTCTTTGTACAAATACTTTTACAAAGCACAAACGAACTGTGCTAAATGGCACAACAACAGCTTCCAATTAAAAGAATTACAATCACTTCTTAGAAAAGATGATTCTTTCAGACTATTTTCAAACTGAGAATAGCTTTCAATTATCCTTATATCAAAAGGTAATTGATTATGCATTTGAGGATCCTTGTACAGGAACAATGGGCTGCTTATTCATAATTTGTGTTCAGGGATGTGCTGCTTTGAAAGGCTTGGTAGCGAATCTTGTAGAAATGGCCTGGTTTGATAGTGATATGCTGGACAGTTTAATAGCTTGGTTACAATTCCTAACAGCAATAAAATTAGATTGTCCAAATAGTATTGGGAATGCTGCCTTGGTGCAAGCCAGTCAATTCAGGCACAGAGAACACTGCCATTTCTATCTTGCTAACAACCCTGTGTGAGATGCCAAGGGAATGTTATACCATATTATGCTAGTAAGTAATACTTTGTTGAGAATATATTGCTTTTTTGTGTTTGGTTTTTGATTAATGGACTCATGTTTAATTAATGGACTCATGTTAAACTAACATAAACCACCCCTGCTGTTCTAGAGATCTTTTTGGATCTTGTTGTGGGAAAGTGAAAGAAGTCTCTTTTTTGTGAAAAGAATTCCCTTTCAGTGGGAAACTGAAAGATGTTTTGGACTGAAAGGAGTTCCCTTTGTTGTCAGTAGGAATTAACAGGTGGAGGGAGAAAGTCGCTTTTCAGCACTCTGAGTGCAGTGGCAAGGAACATCCTGTTAGTGGTGTCCTCAGTCATCTGATGAGGTTGCAGGGAGCCATTTTCCCTTTAAGGTTACCCTTGTCTGAGCTGGTGATTCTTCCTCTTACTCTTGGTGTGTAGACTCTACCCAACAGTGCTCATCTACAGCCTTCCTTACTATTTCTACCCTCTCAAAGCCCAGTTTGTTTTGTGCATAATTTTTTGGGGCTGTTTACTTCTCCTACGCCTTTCTGAACACTCTGCTATCAACAGTCTGCTTCCTTATCTGTGCTCCCTCATTCTCCTTGCTTTAGCTGTGGCTGTTGCAGTCAACTGAGATCCAGTTCCTGTCTTATGTAGGTTTGACTCACATAGTTTGAGGAGGAGATGAGAGGGATAGTAGTGAACATGCTGCTCAACAGTGCACTTCGGTCATCCTGTTGCTTCTGGAGCAGATTTGCTCAGAATGCAAATAGCTCTTTTCTGGCTTTTAAACCACCCTGAATAAAGTAGGTTCTAGGGGACATTATACAGGCAATTCTGGCATTTCCCAGCTCTTCAGCTGAAAGCAGACCTGCAATACAAAACTCTTCACTGTTAACTAATATTAGGATTATTTGTCGCAAATACTTATGTCCATCCATGCATTTTCTAGTCTGTGTCTCTGCAATGGTGAGGAGCTGTCATATTTCTCTTCTATTGAAAGATTCAGTGATAAAGATGGTTTTGTGTGTTTTAAGGCTGTGTCCTTGTCCTGGAATATTTTGATTTGATGTTGTCTTGGAAACTGACTTCACTAAAGGTTGGTATATGGTTAACATACAGATAATTTTTTATTCCTATTCTATTTCTATTGTCTTGTTCCTACTGATTTATTATATCTGTTTTTCTTCAAACCAAAACCTTTTCTGCTGTTGATTCATGTTCCCTAAAAGAAATGTACTATTGAAGTGTTGTAGAAAATAACGTTCTCAAAGCAGATGTATTCTGAGTTCATGACTATTGTGTGTAAATAAAAACATACATAAATAAAAAGCTATGGCAGGAAGCCTTCTATAGAAAGTTGCTCTTTATGCTTGATTATATAAAAGTTTAGAAGCAACTTTATTGTCTTATTGCTGAGATCATGACTCCTTTAGAGTTAGAGGAATGATACAGACTGTAGTAAGTATGCAACACCGAGTGCTGACTGACTTTCCTAGCACACCAGTCTCACTTTCAAAGCCTGGTTACTTCTTCATGCCATTTGGGTTATGCAGTGTGTAAGGAGTTGAAAACACACATAGTTTGAAAAGTTCTAGTGGTGCACCAAAACAGGCATGTGCACACCTTTGCTGCCCTCTTGGAGGTGTGAATGCATTTGCTGTATGTGTACCTGTGCTGCTCCCTACAACATGTAGGTGAGAAAGCACCCCATGAGCTCACGTGTAGGAGTATCTGAGCACCCCAGATGAAAGCCCCCGTATGTTGCACGCCATACTGGCAGTCTGCTGTCTGGGTGCAGACAACAGCATTTGACAGGGCAGGTGCTCTGTCTGTGCTAGGCAAATGCCAGCAGAGTGACTTGTGGCTGTACCGGAGCAAGTTTTGACTGCTGCCGTTCTCACTTCAAGTTCTCCTCTGCAATTTTTTGTGATTTTCTTACAATTTGGGCTGATGCCTCCTTCAAAAAGTTGTCTTGTAATTCCTCAGCTACTCTTTAATAGCAGCACAGTGAGTTGGGAGTTGATAGTCTTCCTCCTTAAATGGTACATTTTGGGCAAATGCTGCTGAGTTTTGAGTATTCAACCCCGCCCCAACTATTCACACTCAGGGGCTTAACAGCAGTTGTTACCCAGGGCTGGGCCGTTCAGACACCCCTACAGCTGTAATGCAGAATATATCCAGTTATTAGAGAGACTTGAGGGAGCAAGTGAGCTTTATATTTTACTTGGACTAGTGCACTTTGATGCCAGTGTTAGGATCCCTATCAGCATGTGAGCTTCAGTAGCAGAAGACAGGAGTTTAGCGATTAGGACATGACTGAGGTGCCGCTTACTCGGTTGTTGTTGCTATACTTCTGAGCACAGATCTGGAACCCTTAGTCCTGGCTCAAGACCCCCGTTGTGCACTAAATATTTGTACAAACATATCTGTTCAGTCTTTGGCTAACCTTGGCTTACCTCTCTTGTGTTTGACCTTCCCCTCGTGCCATCAGAACTGTTATTTGCTGTTATTTACTCATTTATCTGTCTTAATACAAGTGTGATGACTTTTACAGGGTGAACATGAAAATTTGCATTTCAGCACTTAAGATCAGAACTGCTCATTGGTAGTTTCTAGCCTTTTTCAGTCTGCAGACCCTTAAGTATTTGCTTGTGTAGATGGTATTCAGTGGCCTGTATGCTAAAGCCTAGTGACAGTAGGCTTGCTTTTGAGTTTCATTTTTGCTGATCCCTTTGAAGTATCCTGGGGCTCTCAAGGGACTTGTGGACTATAAGTTGACTACCTGAATTTTGTGATTGTAAATACTTGTTATTGGATATATTATTTTTTTCCATTTCTGTGTATTTCCTTGACTTTCGATTACTGTGCTGGAAGCTGTGGTGTGTTTTTTCTCAGTATGGTCCATTGTTGGTCTCTCAGGTTTTCACACATATTTGATCAGCTCCAATCAAACCACAAATGAAGATGTAAGTTCATAGTATATTTCTACATATATGTTTCTGAATAGTAATGAGAAGGTTTTTCTCTGTTATTTTTAGAGAAGCCATACCTACCTGTGGAATTCTGTGAATGTCTCAGTAGGAAAGGAGGAAGTAACTTGGCCACGCTTGATTCAAAATATCAGGAGAGGTCTTTTGAACTATATTTGGTGTGGCTTGAAGATGTGCTGGTTACATACTGTGTCCAGATCTGTATCTTGAAATAGGAGATACAGAAGAGATGACACAAAGAAACAAGTATATTTTATACAGTAGGAAATTACTAAATAATTTTCAGTATCTCTTTTTTACTGGGAGTCCTAAATATTCTTTTACTCAAAAATTGTACTGTAAAAATTGCAAAGTGTGTTGAATTCTCAAAACAAAAATTTCATCCTTTATTTTTCCATTGAAATTTCTTTGCCAGTCTGAGGTCTAAAACCTCTGGCAAGGAGCATATAATTAACTTTCTCATTTCTACATATTTTGCACATAGATTTCCATTGTTTTGGTGTGGAATTATGTTTAACTGTGTGTAGAGGCTTCACATGTCCTTCCCTAACTAAAAGGAGAAGTTGAAAGTGAATGAAAGGACAAAATAAAAATAGCTAGGTAGCCGATGGTATAGAAAGCTTGTTGGAATTTAGCAAGTAACCTAACAAATTACTGCAAGCTTAAAATTATTTTATTGTAATTCTCTGTTGTACCTTTTTTCATAGGTATCTGGTAAATATAGAAGTAGAATCTTTGGGAGTGTCAGACACATGTTTTGTTACTGTTTAAAGTCACAGTTAAAAATACAAATTTTACAATAAATACCAATCAACCAGAAAAAACTTACCAAGCAGGCTCAGAATGAATTGTGTCTTATCATCAAGTATCCAAGCAAGCAGCCTGATTTTGAAGAAATGTACCTTGTTAGTAAGGCAGATAAGATACTTTGATATTCCTCAGTTATTAGGTTTAGACCAACATTGTCTGTCTAGATGGACCCACTGTGCTTCGCTGTCCCCCCTTCCCTCAAATAAATATCTCTTTTGGATTGTTGAAAGTCAGGTAGCAGGGAACTGCAGCAGTGTGACATGTCTGAATTTCAAGTAAACTGTTCAGTAATTTCATTTAAAGCATACATTTCCAGTTGAATACAGTAACACGTTTTACTCAGACTCCCAAGTATCTCACAAACACAAGAGCATGACTAGCTAAAAGAAAATGTACTGTGCGCTAAAAGGTAGTAAATGACTGCAGTTGCTTCACAATATTTTTGAGCTATTTGTGAACTTTAGGCAAGATAATGTTGTGTGGTAATGCACAGCTTGAGAACTTACCCAAGAGTATGGAAAAGTGCTCTGTTGCTGGCTTTAATGGTATGTTGCATTTCAACTTCTTTTGTAAAACATGCCATAATATTTGTAAAATTAAGCTCAGACCATTATGTTTAGATGCTGAAATTCCTACCGTGAGTATATTGATCCTTTGAGATTTCAGGTTGCCTAAATCTATGGAGGGTAAAACATGTGCTTGCTTGTAAGATTTTAGGGTCCAGCCTTTCCTAACAGCCCAAAGCTCTAAGCTGTTTGGAAAGTGTGATCATGGGTTTTCTCTGATCTGCCTCTGATGTAACTAGCATGTTGCTGCTTTGGTAACCCTTAATTTGCCTCGTCCATTTTCTGTGTTGTGTTATATGTGATGCTTCTTGTTCATATCTCTTCAGATTAAAGGATCATGGTCAAATAAAAGAGGTAAAGAAAACTATAATCCATACAGTTATGGCAACATCTTTACTAATTGCTGTGCTGCACTCTGTGGGCCCCTCTCTCCAAGGTAAGAGCATCAAAAGTATTGCTAGTATAAACGAAGCCACATGATTATTGATGAAAAAATATTCTTTGTGATTGCTTGAGTTTACTCAACAAAAATAAAGGTTTGTTTTACTGTCCATTAGAAGCTTTAATTACGGTTTTCTTTAGTAATAATGAGATAAATTGGTAAATTGTAGTTAAACTAAGTTAGTGATCAGATCCTGTAAAATATATTTAAGGTTGACATCCAAAATGAAAATAACCTTTTTTACCTGTTGTTTGAACTTTTGCCACTGCAGTTAATAACTCCTAGCAGTAAAAGATTTCTTGTAGTTAGCTGTTGCATGATGGGTGATTTGAAAATTTATTAAACTCTGACATATCTAACAAATGTCACATGTTTAGGAGAGTTTAGGAACCTTAATTCTACAACAGGCTTGATAATTGTTCTTTTTTGTCTTTTCACTCTAAACAGTTTTATTTAAATGGACAATAATTTTCCTTTATACTATTGTTAACATATACACATTAGGCTGAATTTGATTTTGCACCAAAGCGATTCCAGAGAAAGTGTAATGGATTAACTTTTGCTGCATACATTTTGACTTTTGAAATCCAGAAGGTTTGTATATTCAAAGTTGCAGATGGTTTTTCAGCCAGCTTGAACAAAATATAATACAGAGCTAAGACTAGAGAAATAAACCTGGCAGCTGGAAAGATTTAATTCTCTTCTTATTCTGACACTCAGTGGTTAGATGGTTCATGTACTACATGTACAGTAGAGGCTTCCTCTGTAGAGAGTAGCTGACATATTGTAGATTATTTTTGTGGCATACTCATCAGTTGAAGCTGGTTTGCTTTGTCTGGAATTAAGCAGTTATGGATCTGAACTATGGAGAAGAAAGTAAGTAAATGATTTTATAGTCTAGTGGCTAAGGCATTTCATTGGAAGTGGGATTTCTGTCTTTGCTCTTATGAATATCAGAGGTGGTTGTTCTTGAGTAGTCAAAGGTCAACAGGAGAGACTGACATCTTTCCCTAAGGAGGAGACAACTGAGTTAAGATGTCCACGTACTGAGTTAACACTAATACCTGTGGTGAGAAAGAGTAACCCTGTCTCTGCTTCCTGCCTATATGGATGGTGCCTGAAGCCAACCCTTTAATTCTGCCATTTTGCTTTTCATAAAAGTATGTGACGTAAAACCTCAGTGCTATGCTTCAAATTCTTTTGTTTGACTCCAAATGGAAATTTTTCTTAACGCCATGTGATGTGTATTGGTATTTGAAATAGCATCTTAGGCTGATAGAAGTAGCACCACGCAATTAGACCAAACTGGTATTGGCTCCTGTGTTTTAAATTCCATGTAACAACATAACTTATTCAGATGATGAAGTGTATGTAGAGTTTCTGCATGGAGATACTTTGTGACCAACAGTAAAAATTTACTGACTGTAAAATGTAAATTACAACTTTGGGTTTTTTCACTTTTAATCTCAGTTGTGTCCTAAGTCACTAAATATTAATGTTTTCCTTAAATTCTCGTAAAGTGGTTTAGCAGCAATTACAGCTTTAGATTCAGAATGCTCACATGCATTTTAGAGTGGAATGCAGATGGAGAGGATCTGTAAATAATGCAAACTTTTCTCACTTCTGTTAAAGATCATGTTTCTGATTTTTAAACCTATTCTAGCAAATTCAGAATGCATTTTACACGTCCTCAACAGTAACTTTCAAATCTTAATTTCTTCCATAGCTGTCAGCGTTGGTCTAACTAGTGTTCTGATATAATAAATGATACAACTTTTTTAAGCATCTGATTTTTGAAGGAGTGCTTTCCACCTGGCAGACTCTAATCTCAGGTGGATTTCTAAGTGTTTTGAATGTACATTAAAACCTGTCCTGCAGACCTTCATGAGGAAAGCTTAAACTGGTCTCTTAAGTGGTGGAAACCTCATTGACTTTTTAGAGGGGAAACACCTTAGATTTTTCTATGCATCCTGTTCTTACCTTTTAAAACCGAAGCCGTCTTGACTCTTAGTGAATTTAGAGGTCCCATAAATCAGCACGTAAAACCAGTTCTGTGCTGACTTTAGCTCTCAGGTGTTTTAAGGCATTCCTGTCATTATGTCTCAGTAACTGGAGCCATAAACCCTCCAGTTAACATTTTATATCCGGTGGTAAAATTTGTAGTTTTCCATGGAAAGTAACATTGTTCAGGTCACCGGAGAAAAATTTTGGCCTATGATTAAAAATATATGGAACTATAATTGAAAGCTACATCTAATTAAAAAAATTTAAAAACACACCAAAAAAACCCAACTTCAAATTAATTCAAGCATAAACAGTTGAAAATGTTTTGGGGTTTTTTTTTAATATGGAAATGATATGAGCTAATACACATGCAGAATATAGTACTTTGTTATATACATTCAGCTTTTTATGAGTATTAAGTAGCAGAACCTAAGTGACGTTTATAGTTCCCAAAATGAGAGTAAAATTGCGTGTAGAATTTTAGCAAAATATTTAGCTGGGTCAGCTTATTCCAGGGTTTTTTTTTAATATACTCTTATGTAGATTTTTACTTGTTTTCATTGATTTCTCAAAAAAAAAAAAAAAAAAGTCTGAGATGGAAATAAGAAATGTTTTGAGTGCATCACTTTGGTAAGAATAGTGGGGCACTATAAGCAGTGTTAAGTAGCTGTCATGAAACACCTGGCAAGTAAGATGCCTGAACAAAAATTTTGCTTTCTTTCTAAATTTTGTGATTAAGTAGCTTTAATTTAGAGGTGTGGAAACCTTCAAAATAGATACTGATTCAAAGTGCACTAGTGAGTTTTGTAATTTGTTTTCACATCTGTGGTTTAAAATTCTTGGGTTTTGTGGTATCTGCTGGTAAGCTTCTAAATCTTTTGTCTATGATAAAAATCCAGAAAAGTAGCAGTACATATGATTATATGGCAGGTAGTATTACAAGGAGACAATTACCTTGCTGATGAGTAGAAACAAAGTCTTGTACTTCAGTTGAATAAAAGGGGACATTTGAAGGTGTTGGCGAGGTATTAGAGAAAATGATAGAGAATTTTTCTTTCTTTTTATTGAGAGGAGTTAGTTGTTAATCAGAAATATCTCTAACAGCTTTTCTTTATTTTGTTTATTCTGTAGCTTAATTGACAGAAGAGGATTTATACAACCAGATACACCACAATTAGCAGGACCATCAAATGGCATTACTATGTACGGGGCCACACAATCTCAGAGCAACATGGTAGGAATCATCCCATAGTGTTGTTCATCAAGATTCCTGTGAATGTTTTCCTTCTCCACTTTCATGTGAACTAATCAAGTAATAACTAACTGTGGATACAGCTGACACTCTGGGTGGAATTACTTGTTTATTAACAGTAAAGAAAAAAACCCCAAGGCTCTGTTTAATGTATGTTATACACAGTGTAATAGTTATTGCTCATGGATTCTAAAAAAAGACAGGCTTTTCTACACTCTTGATTTATTGAATATACTGGCATTTTGACTTGTACTGTTGACAACTGTTTTGAACTGGAATATTCAAGAATCATGGACTTGCTCTGGTTCATCATTTTCCAGCTGACTGTTATTTTGTGTGGCACTTTCTTCACACTCTGTTTCCTTCTTTGCTTGTACGCTGAGGTTTTGTATAGACTAATGTGTTTTAAAAAGCAAAGATGAGCAAAGAGGAGTTTCTAGGGGAGAAATATGTTGATGAAAGAGCAGGAGGACACTGAACTTCCAATGAACAAAAAATGGCAACTGGATTGTTACAACAAAAGCTTCTAAACTTCTTTGAAACTGTGCCAATATTTTTTACTTTTTTTTTTTTTTTTTGCTGGTAGCATTGGCTATCATAATGGAAGATAGGATTTCCAGTGCCAAGAAGAAGAGAATAACTGGAAAGAGATCTTTTTCCAAAGGCAAGCATCTTACATATGTGCCTATTTCTGAATTGTTATCCACATATCTTTATATTATGTGGGTTCTAAGACTTTGTCAAAGAAGCCATGAGTTACGGACACCCTCCCTCTGCCAAAAAAAAGAGGTGGCCACAAGGCCTTCTGACATAATTCAGCCTTTCTTTTGAACAAAAGAAGAAAAGATTCACTCTTCTCAGACAGATTAGTTTTAGCATCACTGATAAACTGGTATAAAATTTTTGGTGTAATTCCTAAGCTGTTTTTACTTATTATTTTGAGGATTAAATAGAATATTTGTTAGTCTCCTTGACGAGAAAATGTACTAGAGACACAGTATTAACTCTGAATCTTCTGTGAGGTGCAGTTGTGCAGAACAAGGTAATGCTCCATGCAAATTTTACTAAAAAAAAAAAAAAAAAAAGTAACTCCGGAAAGAGAAAAGGGGTTTAAAAAGAAAAAAGAGAGAGAGAGAAATTCTAGAATACGTCTTTCAGGGATTACCCAAACTTTCTGACCCTGTCAAAGCTTCTTGTTTGTAAGGATCATTAACTCACAATAAGCCCCTGGCATTAAATTATCTTAGCATTTTAAGATTTATACTTGCACTGTAAGAAGACACTATCATTATTACCAGAGATTAATGAGAAAATCTTGTGCCAGTTTGATAGAAAATTGACTCTAAAAAGACTTTGTCTCTAGAAATTGAGAAATCTGTTATGGTACTACTTTAAGTCAAACAGGTAGCTGTTATGAATTTAGAGTGTAATACCTGTAATTACGCAAATTCTGCAAGGATTTGAACTCCTTATATCCTAGAACATCACACTGCTTGAACTGGGAAAGGCTTGGATTATCAGTTATCAGAGTCACTTGGAAATGTGCAGCTTTCATTCTTGAAAGTGATCTCTCAGAAAAAGCTTGAAAAATGTAATGTTTGGTATGGAGGAATATCTTTAAGACTGTGATGTGATTTTTCTCAGGGTATTATTCCTGGTCTGTATCCAAGACCAGTTGGCTTCTAGTGGCAGCTGGCTATCAGCATTAAAATTTCTCCCTTGAGTTTTGTTGCAAACTGTTAAAGACCTGCTTAGTTTCCCAGTCTTTCTAGCACTATTTTCTCTTCCCTGTGTAAACTCTTGCATTTTTCCCTGAGTTGTTTGAAGCATAAGAAATCATAAATTAATTTCCTGCTGGCAGCAATGCAGTGGGATATAACTTCCCTTCTGATTTGTTCTTGTTTCACGTTTCCCTTTTTCTGTGTTCTAAGGTCAAAGTTTTTGCTCTTCTCAGCAGACACTGTGCCTACTTTCAGGTTCCCGTCTCTCCTATCTCATGAAGCAGCAAACAACAAACCTGATTTCTCTATTTCACAGTTAAGATCTCAATCTCATCCACATAACAGACCTCCTTTTTTTTCCCTACCAAACTTAGTTCACCCTACTGCTAGCTTAGTTGTTTTCAACCATTCTGTTCAGTTACGAAATTTCCTGTTCCGATTTAAATTTAGACAGAAATAATAAATTAAAACTTCATCATTCTATTTAAATCTTTTTCCCATTAAGTGACCCCTGGTACTTTTCCAGAGTTTACAGTATCTGTTTCTCTCAGCTTTCTTCCCAGTACACACTCTTAGATTTTTCTGAAGAATTTTGGGAACAGGAGTGCTGGGAGCACCAGTCATTCACTTTTTCTCCCCTGAAAAGGACTGCAGAAGGTTCTTGAGTGAAAGGCAGTTGAGTATACTTTATGGCAGAAGTAAAACAAGACATGTGGCATCCTGTTGCTTGATTTTTGGTTGGTGGAGTTTGGGTTTGGGTTTTTTTAGAGAAAGAATCTCTGCAAGATTCTCTAGAATCCCTTGTGCTAGAAGTTCAGATGCAAACATCAAAATTTCCTTTGGTGATTGGTGGTTTAAATAATAGACTAGCTCAAGCCCAAGACTCCACTGGAAGCAAAACAGTAGAGGGACAAGTTCTTGTGGAGGAAGAGGTTTCCTTTTTACCTTGTATCCTCACTGACAAAGGTTAGGCAAAACATGGAATATGATTCAGTCTTCCCTTATGGAAGGTTGCATACCTCTTGGGGAGGACTCAGAGGCATAAAATGAAAAACACTCTCTTGAAAAGAGGCAGGTGGACCACAAAGAACTGGCAAATTTGAAGGAGATGTATTGGTATTGCAGCTTGTATTATTTTGGTTTCAGAGAAGGACAAGCAAAGTGAAATATCTTGACTTAAAAGCATGTGTAGATCATAGTCTGATTCCATAAATACTTTTTAAATGGCAGAGGTTTAGCCATTTGTATGTCATCAGGGATAATTACACTATTTTAGCAAGTTTAATGCTTTTGAGTACAGGAAATATCTTATTAGAAATCTGAGATGTGTTCCAGTACACCTTTATGGTGTGTCTCCTTGGATTTTATTCCAGGTTGCATTACATCTTATCTCTACACTGAATCTTAATGTCTAGATGTTATGCTACTTAATCCATAGAGCATACTAAAATGTCTCTCTTCTCCATTGATATTAAAGGAAGATTTTAATGAGCATGTTCTCTCACACTGATCTGCTCTTATTCCTTGCCTTCTCCTTCCCTTCCCTCACATCTTTTACTCAGCGATTTTGGCTTTCTAAATAGAATTCTTGTGCCTTACCCAACTAACCTCTCATCATGCTTTAAATCTCTCTGGTTGCTTAGAATTATATTCTGCTTTTATTTATTTTAATACATCTTTTAGCATAGCATTATTTTTGCATTTTAACCTCAAAATAAATATCAGGCTAAGTTTAAACTTGCCACACACTTTTTTTTTCAGTGCAATACATTATCTCTTATTCAGGATACTATTGTGGGGCACTATTTTTGTATTTAACAGCTTTTGTGGTAATTTTGAGACTTTGAATAGTTCATGTAGGAGCTGCCCTACTTGTGCTAGTGACTTAGTTTGTCACAATCTCAGAAAGTCAGGGTTATTGCTCTAATCAGTGCTTCATAGCATCTCACTATGATTTTTTTTTTTTCCCTAGAGCTTTATAAAAGAGCTTTTTCTCCTGTTCTCTCCTTAGTATCTCCCTTATTTTACTAAGAAATGAAGTTGTATTTACTTTTTCAAAGGCTGGAGCCACATATAATTATTTTTTTCCTGGTACATTCCCAGTGTTTTTTTATCTCTTTTCCAATAGAATTTGAAATTAATCTGGTAAATTCATTAGCCAGCTTCTTAATATCCTTATCCATGTGACAGGCATGATCACCTGGAGTTCATGATCTGTAGATCTGGTATTTCTAAAGTAATTTCCCTGTTGCATTTTATTGCTGACTGGTTTTACAAGCTCTTCATTAGTTTGGCTGCGCAAGTATCTCTTCTCATTCTTAAGAATTTTTTTTTGCTTGAAACACAGTATCTCACCCATTATGAAATCATACTTTTCTCTATATTTTATTCTTTATTTCTCTTTAATTTTAAGATTTATTTTCTTTTTATTCTGAAAAAAGTTATTTGACCATAAACCCATCAGCTACCATTACCTGGTTCTGCACTTCTGTAGTACTTAGCTTTCTCTTAAAAGCTTGAATTGATTCTTGGGTTTTGATACAGGATATTTTATTCTTTAGTAATCCGTTATGAAGAAACACAGAATCTATCTCACTCCATGCACTTTTTTGAGGAATTAGTTTGGTTTATTTTTCCTATGGGATCTCTTGGAATTCTCTAATACCTTATAAAGTGATATATTTTGCTTCTCTCTGCCTCTGTGTCAGGACAGGTTTATTTCCTTGTTTTTAAGAAATTCACTTGTACTCCTGCATTTCTAGGCAGTTCTTCAGTGTTTAGGTAGTTCCTTGTATGCCAAATTCCCTGATTTCCAGTTCTCCCTTTACTTTCCTGGATGGAAACTCTGTTTTCTTACTTATACGTACCACTGAAAATTGTAGGAACCATAATAATGCATGTGCAACATTTGTTACCAGTGAGAAGTGCAGGAAAGTCCTCTCCCAAACGTTCACATCAGTTATTTCTAGCACTGATCTGGAAATAGGAATCCAGCTGATCCAGGGAACATTAACTCTGATCCTCCTATCATACTGCTTCTTTTGCTTTTCATATTCTCATTATTATGAGTAAGTATTTCTATCATGAAAGTAAAAGGATCAGCAAGGATAGGAGCCCCACTTTGCTGGGAGTTTTGTGAGTGTGTTTCCTTGTATATTTACTGTTGTACTTCACAAATGCAATTTATCATTGCCCGAAACAGAATTTAGGGCTCTTATCAAATCAACATTACTATAGTCAAGGTTGATAGAGGTTTTCCATTAAAGTGTTTTACTTCACAGTTAAAATGGGTTAAGGGCACATGCAGTAAATCACCTTCAGCATTTTGCTATGGGTTGAAGTATGTTTTAGTAGCAATTCTTTTGACTATACATATTTACTGCATTTTTGTTCACATCACAGAGCAGTATAAGAGCGCATGAACTAAATTTGTTTCAGAAGATGTGCTCCCTGAATACACCCACCATGCTCTAACCATTCATGGCACTCAGTCCAGAAGAACAAACAGTAGCTAGTCTGAAGTAAAATCCCTGTAACAGGTATAGTTTCCCCTTTGGCTTCAGAAGAATTTCTCTTCATAGGTCTACTCCTGGTGCACTGTACTACTTGCTAGTGGAGCCATTGACTTGGTGGGTTTTGTGGCTCAGTTGTTGCATGGTATCTGCAATAAAATGATTGTGAGTGTGAAATCCTACAGCTGTTGGGAGTAATTATACAGCTCCATCACTCCACTCTTTACCCATCTACTGTATCCATCTAGTATGGTATTTCAGCATCCTTTCTGTTACTTCACAGCACTGTCATTCAGTGCTGTCAGTCTCCTCTGAACTTTTTGTTGTTTGTACTTTATTCAGAGATGCCGAGATAAAGCAACCTGCTTTTCTCCATCTTCTGAGAACTGTAACAATTCTTTACTGTTCCTAGTGTTTAGGAAATTATTAACAAAGTTAATTTAAAATTCAGAGTAAATAGTCTCTGGTTTTGGCATTAGAAATGTGGAAAATACACTGCCATGTACAACAACTGTGTTAACATGTATTTTTTGTGTAGCTTAGAAAAAAAAAATCAGATTTTCTTCAGAAAAAAATATTGTTTCTTTAGTTGTTTGTATTTATTATTTGTGAAATAAACACAGAATTTTAGGTTTTGTCTAATTTGCTTTAATTTGTGCCTTGTGATGTGAAAATAAATACAGAGATGGCTAAAAATCTCTATGCACATATATAATTGAACTTCTGTACTTGTAGAACTTACTAAACTTGTCTTAACTTCAGAATCTGCTGTTCCTCTGAAATGGTGGAAATTGTAAGTGGAAAATAAAATCAGTAGATCTGAATTAAGAAGGTACTGGTGGAATAATTTCTACAGTAGAATTTTAGCACTTTAGATTTCAGTGCTTGGCTTCCTTTTTGTCACAATCATAGGCTTTTTTACTTCATTTGAAATGCTGGCATTGAATAATTCATGTGATTAATAGCTGTTAAGACTTTTGGCCCTAAATTTCGTTTAGTTAAGCGTGAAATGTGGAATCAAGGAAGAACCACCATGCCAGCCCTATAAACAAATCTGATTTCCTTGTTTAGCTTTGTGTTGGCTGTTTAGACTCAAGAGTAGTCTGCCCATATTGTATGGGTTGATTTTATCAGGTTTTGTCTCCCTTTTCTAGTATAAACCCCACTCTAGTGCACTTTTGAAAGCTGTTTTTACAGCCTGTATTTTTCTAAGATACTTCATGTTTATCACTTAAATAGAGAGGAAAAAAAAAAAAAAAGAAAACCTGAAATGTATCTGAATAAGAGGAAAGGCTTTAGGGAAGTGACAAGTGCATGGAAAATGAAGGAGAGAGAGAGACAGCACCTGAAAAAGTTCTGTAACACTGTTTAATGGAGCTTTATGAGGCTGCTTTATCTTCCGATATTGATTCAGTTGAAATGTACTGGCGTTCGGTAAGAAGAAAACGAATTCAGACTATACAATGAGCTCAAGTAAATTACGTTCAGCTAATTTAAAACTGTGTACTTGTATTGCCTGGAACACATTAATGATTTCCTTTTGAAGATCAGAGCTGAAGCTTCACTAAAGCAGTAAGTCAGCTGCTAACATTATTTGTTTTCAATGTACCCCGGTTGTTATAGGCATTCCTTTGTTATTTAACATGCTCTTTGGCTACTGCTTTTCAGAGAAGATGGATTTTTTCGGTCTTTTTGAAGTTTCAAAATTCAGTTAACAGCTTTTAAAGGTCTGCATAGTAAGGTTGGTTGAAGGGCTGTAGTTTAATGGAAATAAGCAGACGTGAATAACAGTATATTAATCAAGAATGAGTTATTCACACTGAATTACTAATTGAAAGCTTGACTTTAAAAGATGCTGACAGTTTTCTTCTTCGTAAGGTACTTATGAAAGGTTTTGGCTTTAAGCCTGTGAGTAATCCTGTTGAAATGATATAGGTGTATTTCAATTGTTTGGCTAGGGCTGTTCATAATTTTTTGGGAGAAGAAATTACTTGCAACATATATGAACACAATTTATGTAGCAGGAAGTCAGTGCATTTATCTTTCTGAAAGTATAAGTAAATTGGAAAATACATAACTGAGTAAGGATCGGACTTCTACCTGTCAAAAACTAGTTGGTGTGGGAGTCCTAATGTGTGTGCATCCATCATTAAGCTATTTAGTGGTGGAATTGGAGAACTTGAAAGTATCAGAGGAAGCATTCATAGTGATGGTTTTCATACAGTAAAAGAAGCAAAAGTCTTTCCATGACTTTGCATAGAGTATATCACAGTGGCTCATTAACTCGAATGGGCATTTTAGGGAATTGCTGTAATGTTAGTAGCAACAGTTATGATTGGGAATATCTTGAACAGATGTTGGATTTGTAATGTCTTTCAGTAATTTGATATAGATCGAAGAAGTCAGTCGTAAAGCAGAACGTATTTCAAGGGCAATAACAACAGTGAATAGGCATGTCTTACCTCTGGATACATTTTTTTATTCTGCTTGCTTGCTTCCAAATTTTCTTTGCTGCATTGAATTTATAATTGTATTCATTGACTGCAGTGTTTCTTCTGCACAGCAGAACAGTAGTATGGCAAATGAACCTAACAGGATTTTGAAAATCTGCAGATGTTGTAACTGGTCAGGCGGTGATTTAAGAATTGTCCTTGGAAGCTTTCAACAATCATGCCAGTTTGTGTTAAAGAAAATCTGACAGTAGGTGTACTACCCACTTAGCTAGTTGGACATAATTGAAACACCTACCTGTCTTCTCATCTCAAAGAATGAATGATAATTTTGTATAAACAGTTCTTAGGAATGATGTAGAGCCAAAAGCATTCCTGGTAATACTCACTGAGCTTTATTGGATTTATATAATGCTGAATTCGACTTATTATTGTGAAAGTGCTTGCCAGAAAACCTGTTTTGTACCTTGATTCTTCACATTGTCAAGATTAAATTAATGAAGAAACAACCTACAAATCATTAAAGTTGGTATCAAATTAATGCATATGCAGTGCTGCTTGATTTCTACACAACCTTTAAAGTATCAAGTATAGTCTAGTATATTCTCTAGAGTGTGTATATATTAAATTGGGGGGGGGGGGGGAGTGGGGGGGGGATTTTTGCTTATAGACCTGCATTGCCAGCTATATCTTTATAGAACCACCTGCATCAAAGGAATTCTTGTTCTGCAAAACTTCTGTAAGCGCCTTAATTCCTGTGTGTGAAAACCAATGAAAAAAAGACACTTACCAATTGTTTTTTAACTTGGAACGATGCTTGGATTATGCCTTTGGGCCTGTCTCTGGACTGCTAGTTACTTTAGGGTAAAACAAATAGTGTGGAAGTGATTCACCTCACCTGGAATTGGGGAGGTTTTGAGGTGCCTGGTGCAGTTAGCTACACATGCACTGCACAGCTAGGCTTTCCAGATGGCTTCAAACAAGAATAAGCAAAGCGTTTGAATTACAGTACTCACAAAATACTATTTTAAAGGTTACCAAAACCCTTGAGTGAACACTGTAAATGTCTATTGTAATTTACTTTGGTAGTAAACCAAAGCACTGGCTCAGTTATGCATGCTTCCCTCCCACCCCACCCCGGGCAGCATGCAGTGGGATTTTTGGGTGGCTAACCATGAAACGGTACTAATGGCTTTCTTTTTTTTCTCTTCATATCCCATTCTTTTTCATACCTTTTTGTCCATATTCTCCCTTTTTTCTCTGTTTTGTTTGCCTTATATGATTTTGACACCCTTCCATTCTACAGTGTGACCAAGATCAGTGCATTCAGAGCACTAAATTCGTTTTGCAGGCTGCTGCCACCCCCCTACTACAGAGTGAGCCAAGCATAACTAGTGAAGAGCTACCTTTACCAGGAAAGACTTCTATCAGTGGGCCTTGTGCAACTCTAACTCTAGGGCAACCAACACCACCATCTTCTATGCCAAATCTCACAGCAGATACAGGTTTGACAGACATGATACCATTAAAAGAGGAACACGAAGGTCATCAGTTTCTCACTCCTGAAGAAGCTCCGTCACCCCCTGGGATGCTGCCAAGTGGAAGTCCTATTACACACAGCCATACAATGCACGTCCTGAGTCTAGCCAGCCAGGATTCATTGCATGAAGACTCAGTACGTGGTCTTGTGAAGCTTAGCTCAGTTTAAACAGCTTTTTTGAACATTGCACCGTTTCTTGGTGTCTATACAAATCTCTACTTAACAGGAATGACACTGCAGTACCACTCTAAGACTTCATAACATGCTTATAATGGAAACTTTGTTGCGTAACGGAGTCTACTAAAAAGACGCATTATTTTTTTCAGTGGAGCTATGACATTTTTTTGACCAGGTTGTTAATGATTGTGCTTTGATGGTGACTGCGTCTTATTTTTAAACGAAACCAGAAATGGTCAATAATCCTGTTTCCTGAAGCTTGGGTACAGCAAGTTGGAAGTCAGCCTGTAACAAACACCATGTACAGTACAAAAGAGAGATTCTTGGATGTAAGTGTCATGCTCTGTGTTCTATGCTCTTGTAATACACACGTGTTAAGGCTTACCACACTTGTGGCCAGAATGATCTGCACTTACATGTTATGCTACTAATATTTGAGATAGAAAATTACCATTCCATTTGTTAATACAAAAAAAAAAAAAGACTGCAGATATGGATTTGCATGCCACGCTACAGTATGTGTTACAGTGGTGTTGGTATTAAGAGAAAGTGCTGCTTTTTTATTTGTGACTTTCAAAGTGCTGTTTCATTTAAAGACAGTGCAACAAACAAATTAATGGACTGTATTATTTTTTCAATTTATTAAAGTTTATTTTAAATTAATCAGTGGTGCCTAGAAGATGGAGAATTACTGGTTTGATCATGTTGCATATCATTTAACCTTCTGTTTAAATGTTTAGAGTGAGGTATTGTGTTGTGCCATACCACAAGATTCTTCCACCCCCCTAATGTGATACAATTACCTGTGGACCTCCAATAAAATGACATCCTCTATTTCCTGGACATGTGTACAGTTATCCTTCCACAGTTTTCCTGGGGGAAAAGAGGGAAATCATGACTTGTTGGCATAGTTTGTAAAGATTTGACTGGAGTATGTTTACATTATGAAACAAGAGCTATGGAGGAAGAGCTGGTTACAATTAGGATTGCTTCAGCATCTTCTGTGGTTTTGTTTGAGATGTGTATTTGTTCCCATAAGAAGTCTTTATTTGGAAACAGTGGAGTTACCCTCTGCTTGGACCGTAATTCTGTGTTCATTATGGTATGGCTAAAGGGTGAGGGGCTTAAGATTCAAGACAAAACCAGACAGCTTAGTGAAGTAATCTTAAGTGGCTAACAATAGACTAGCTGCCTCTAGCCATCATCATTTATATTTGTCCTTTAATATTTTCAATGGAATCGCTGATTCCATAGAATTGTAGAATGGTTTAGGTTGGAAGGGACCTTAAAGATCATCTAGTTCCAACCCCCCTGCCATTTTATAGAATTCTTCTGTGCTTTTTTGTTTTTGTTTCAGTAAAGCACCACAAAAAAGTTAGACATTTTTATAATTGTTTTTTGTGACAGCTGAAGAGAACCTTAGTTAACCTAAGAAAGTTTGGTAGCTTTAATACTGTATTTACCATGCTTTTCAGGATGTGGAACCTGGATTCTCTTTTCTCAGGACAAAATAAGTGCAGTATATGCTTTATCTGATG
This sequence comes from Ibycter americanus, assembly GCA_035590275.1. NCBI lineage: Eukaryota > Metazoa > Chordata > Aves > Falconiformes > Falconidae > Ibycter > Ibycter americanus. The sequence goes on from JAVJGI010000062.1 coordinate 49,423,749, forward strand.
CTTCTATGGCATGAAAGCATTCACCAGTTAAGAAATTTAACAGTTCTGTATTGTTCACCATGGTCATTTACTGACACCAAGCTAAAAATCTTTTGGTCTTAACTTTCGTTGTTGAAATTGAGGACAGTCAACCTGCAGAAAATCAGTCACCCATGCTATTGAAGCTTCGGACAAGATGCTGACAAAAACCTTACTTCTCTGAGATTTCATAAGCAATCTGTTTCTATAATTGATGATGCTAGCTTTGACCTAATTTGGCGTGGAGAACATAGAAGCACTTTCTGACTATAAGTGCTGTAACTGGGCAGACAGGTCTGTCCCAGCTATTGGAGCCACCCTCCCAGCATTTTCCTGAAGCTGGGACAGTCTGGAGTTCTTTCCACTAGCCAAACCTTAGTGACTAACATGTCCCAGTTGGCTGGTCTCCTAGTAAGCCCCGAGTATCAGCACTTATTTCTGTGTCTGCTCTTGAAGAAGAGCCAGTGATGCTCATCTTCTTGATTTCATCTTTGTGGATGTAGCTTCTCGTGTATGAAGCCATGAACATCTGCATTAAAGCAGATTGAGGGCTGGAGATACCGGCCTCGTAGACCTGGGTGAAGAATCCCAGCTTTGAGTTTGTAGACTGGTACTTGTCTGAATCATTATCTCAATAGGTGTGTGTGGGTAGTTAACTGTGGATGCATTACTCACTACGTAGAAGGACAAGTCAAATATTTTTGATGTGGTTTCAAAACTTGTAGCAGTAATGATGAGAATCACTATTTTAAGGAAATAGTTCTTTTTAACTCTCCCTGAAATACATGATGGATTTTATGCTTCCAAGAATACCAACTTCGTGACAACATTTGTATGTCATTGCCACTAGGGAGTAGTGCAGAAAGTTGCACTTCAGCTCTGTGCACGCAATAAAATTAGTGTCAGTTTTAACATGAAATGAAGGGAGAAGGACAGGTTTAGAGTCTTTATGCTGCTTTCCTCATGTTCATGCTTTTCACCATCATTTTTTGAACCTGCTGTTTTATTTATAAGTGGGGTGTAAGAATTACCTAACAAATTGCAAACAGATGTGCTACTTCAAACAGATGTGCTGGTTATGTACTTGTTCAGGTGACTTTTTTTTCCCAGTTTTTAAGATGACAGCCTTATTTTTTTTAACATGCTGCCTATGTTTTTAAGTTTGGCGTTTGAGAATAAATTAAATGCTTTGAATTTGGTTATGTGTTTATATCACCCTTATTTTAAGTCGTGTTTTCCTTCCCATCTGCCTTTTTTAAATGGTGACACCTCTAAGCCCCCTGCCGCGCCTGCCTTGTGAGGACATCTGCTGGAAGATTTCGGAACTAAGGCTGTTAACCCCTGTGGTGTGGCGGTAATTGCAGCCTGTGACTGACAGCAGGCAGGGATTTAGCAGCAGGTTGATTGAAGAGGTGCCCCTAACAGGGCTTTTGGTCTGTTCCCCTCGCCTCCATCACAGCTGTCTTCAGTCGTGGGTGCGCCCTTCGTTGGAACTGGTATATACATCTGGAATGAGTCAGCAAAGTAACCTCATCACCTACTCTACAGATTTGATTCATTAGGTTTTTTTCCACTTTGAACTATGATTACAGAGCATGCACGCTAGGGATCCAAAATGATAATCCTAGTGAGTGCTGCCCAGGGTTTTATCTATGGGTTTTTTCTTTGACAATTAGTATACTAATAGCTCTTTCCATGTTCATCTGATTTATAAATGTAGAATCAAAGTACAAGTTGATATATTCAGAACATAAATATTTATTTCTTAAAAATCTAAAATCTGTGAATGTGTAAAAACTGGTTAGTTTATCTGATAATAAAATATTCTGCTTTGGTTTTTTTTTTAAGTAACTTTCCCTTCTAGGTGTCTATATAATTTTTTATGTAGAATGAAATACAGTGCTTCATAAAATGTTTTTAAAGGCTCTTTATTCTTGTGATTTCTCAAAGACATTTATATTTTAAAAGGGAGTTTTATATTTATATAAATTAAACAGTAATGTAATAAATGTTAAAATATTATTCTATTTTTGTATTATACTGCATCCTTCAACTTTCCATTTGTTCGTATTAATTGATGACACAGGTAGATGTATTTCTGCATAAAGTGGTTAATGCATTCATTTAAAATAATCTTATAGATGGAAGATTAGCTGTTTGGTGATTGATCCTAGTGAATCATCCTAGAAGAAGCAAACTGATCTCATAAACCCAAAGACCTATGGGTTAGCAGCACGTTGTACAAGGGAGATGACCAACTTGTGATATTGCAGATTTTGTATTTGTTTAAATCTGTACAGTGAGTATAATAGTCCATGGTAAGTAAATTGTTGCCTAACGTTCAAAATACTAAACGAAGGAGCATCTCTGCAGAACTAACAAAGCTAAGCTGCTGTTTGTCTTTTAGTTTCCCAGATGCAATACAGCTTGAAGAACAACTCAACAATGTTATAGAGAGATCCAATCTTTACTTTAGGTCTTTTCTGGTTTAAATTATATGTGGGAACTCTTATCATGTATTTGTTGATTTTTTTATTTTATTTTTCCCCTTCCCCTTTTTATCAGCAGTGGTACCCTGAAGATGAACATGGTGTGTTCAGCTGTAGACCAGCCTGACTTTGTTTTAAAAATCAGTTGCTGCCTGAGTGATTTTGTTTTAAGGGCTGAAGTGAAATGAGGGAGTATACTTCAACACACTTTCAAATATTCTTAGGCCCAAAATACGAATGGAATCTGTCTGAGGCAGTTGCACATAGATTTAGTTCACTTAAATTGGAACTGTCCTAGTTTTCAGGATCCATCTGGGTCAGGGCTTCCTGGTTTTGATTGTCTGCCTGCAAAGACATTGTAAGTTGACATCTGGTTCAGTGCACTGCCTGGACTTCCAAAAGACTCGTGGGATTAAGTGAGCTATTTAAGCCTGTGCAAATCTAGATTAATTCTGAGTTGATACAGCAATTCCATCACCAGAAGGCAACTGTCTGTTAACATGCAACTATAGAATTTGAAAGCTCACCACAAACAATGCAGGCTGGGGAGCAGAACAGCTTCTGGATGTTGTGAAGAGATAAAACAGGAGTTTGTTTCTAAGATAGGTCAGAGAGGACAAGAATAAGAAGATGAAAGGGAGAAGACTGAGTGAAAGCAGAACAGAGAAGATTAGTAGGGGACATGAAGGAAAAGAGGAATTACCTGCAAGCTGTGGAAGAAGAGGCAGGGGGTATAAACAGAAAAACCCGGGGGGGGGGGGGGAAGACACCTGTCTATTAATCAAACAAAAATTAAAATAAAAAATTAATTGCTCACTGGTATTCAAAAAAAATGAGGAGAAATAAGTTCAGACTTTTGAGACAAAGCAACTGTAGGAGGGTTGTAAGAAAAAACAGGAGTTGATCTGTCCTTAAGTTCCTCTCCCCTAATATCTTTTTCTACTTGTGTTTTGAAAATACATCTGTACATATAAATACAGGTGAAATCTTGGTCCCGTTGGAGCTGATGGGAAGCTTAAGACGTTGACCGTGCAAAAAATGGCACTTGCTTTAGTGTTTTGCATTTCCATACTGATAATTGTTTTGACATTCTGTATTTCCATACCAAAAGTGCCATTGCACTGGGAAAGTGAATGTTGTAGTATGGTTCTGTTTCTTGGTGATACCTTCATTAAATTTGCTTACCTTTTAAGTAAAAGTGTTTTCCTCACCAATTGGACATGAAACCTGGAATTCAGGCAGTTTCTGTGGCTAGTGTGCAAACAGGAATTAAGACTAGATAAAACTGTGTTTACTAACCAAAAAGATCTGTCCCACAGAGATATACTTACTTTCCAGCATGTACTGAAGTCAGTTCCATTGGCAAGAAAACATTAATGCCAGTGTTACCATGATGTATTTTATGCCCTTCCCAACTTCAGCTACATTGCCTCTTCTGAAAACTTGGAAAAACAAAACTAGGTTTAACCCCACTATATCTCCCCAAACCCGAAGCTGGTAACAGCTGCTGGGACTTACCTGTGTGTGTTTAGATGTAGTTGTAGAAAGGACAAAAATGGATCGCCTTCAAGCAGCTTGGCTGAGCGATCTGTGATGTGAGGAGAACTCTTGGAGCCTTTCCTGAGCGTGCAATTGAGAAAAGGATGTGAATTTAGCAGGCTGAGTAGTATCGCTTTGGTGTTATGCTCTGTAGCCTGCCCATAGCAATCTGCAGGGGTCTGACCGCGCTGGGGGCTGCTGGTTGTGCGGTAGAAGATGAGGTGAACTATTTAGGTGTCACACTTGTTAGGGAATGAACTTCAAAGAGTGGTGGAAAGTTCAGTCAAGGTGGTGGCACTGTAGTTAAAGCTGTGTTCATGTGAAGGGTATGAATAAGTGATTCCCATTGCGTATGTGTTCACTAAACCATGAGGTTTGTGGTAGCAAAGGTGTTAAAGTTCTGTGACCTGTTTGCCGAGTCTCCTACGCTGTCAGGAGAGAGGGTGCTAGTGCACAATGGGTTCACACGGTTTGTCACCAGGAAAGTTCACGTCTCTGTTAAAAAAATAAAATAAAGCTACTTATAGGTGACTGTATGAACTTAATTCAGTGTGAGTATGTGTAGTTATTGCATGGTTGTGCTGGTTTTGGCTGGGGTAGAGTTAATTTTCTTCACAGTACCTAGTATGGGGCTGTGTTTTGCATTAGTGCTGGAAACGGTGTTGATAATTCAGGGCTGTTGTGGTTTAACCCCATCTGGCAACTAAGCCCCACGCCGGGGGAGAGAATCGGAAAGGTAAAAGTGAGACAACTCGTGGGTTGAGATTAAGTTTAATAGCTAAAGCAAAAGCCGCGCATGCAAGCAAGGCAGAATAGGGAATTCATTCACCACCACCCATGGGCAGGCGGGTGCTCAGCCACCCTCAGGCAAGCAGGGCTCCGTCACGTGTAAGGGTCACTTGGGAAGACAAACATTGTAACTCTGAACATCCTCCCCCTGCCTTCCTCCTCCCCCCAGCTTTATATGCTGAGTATGACGTCCCGTGGTATGGAACATCCCTTGTGTCAGTTGGGGTCAGCTGTCCCGGCTGTGTCCCCTCCCAGCCCTTGTGCCCCCCCCAGCCTGCACGCTGGTGGGTGGGGTGAGGGGCAGAAAAGGCCTTGGCTCTGTGTCAGCACCGCTCAGCAAAAACTGAGGCATCCCTGTGTCATCAGCACTGTTTCCAGCACAGATCCAAAACACAGCCCCATACCAGCTACTTTGAAGAAAACCAACTCTGTCCCAGCCAAAGCCAGCACATGTGGTTTTGCAGGTGAACCACAACTTTGTTGCAATAAACAGAGAATTGGTTATAGGATTTCTAATTCATCTGCCCTGCTACGTGCCTTGTCGTAGCACAGCAGTTGGTTGTGATTATTGGCTGGAATAGGGAGGGTGGAATTCCTGGCAGAAACCACAGCTAGATGAGCTTTTTCTTTTCTTTTTTTGTAGCTAAGTGTTAAGTTTCCCTCTAGGTAGGTCACAGAAAACTAAAAGCATGCTCAGTAGTGCTGACTAACCAGCTAAGTTTCTAGCATGTAGAAAATACGTAGGTTTTTTGTGTACTTGGTTTTCTTTCTAAATTGAAAGGAAAAAGAAGGTTTTGAAAAGTTTCCACAGGTTCGGAAAATCTCAGTTTAAAAACCTTTTGGAACACAAATGGTGTTTAAGCTTTAAATAAATAGTAGGTTTGTGTATTTAGTATTTATTACCTGTATGACTTTGCATCTCTATTGAAATATTAAAAGTCCTACCGTTGTTTTCATGCTCATAATATCTATCTTTTATTATAGTTACATTTGAAGAAGAGAACAAGGTTAAATGCTTTATTTCAAAATCACATGAGTAGCAGCTGTTTCTAATATTCTTGTCTTACTCTTGAATATTTTCTCTCATATCAAAGATTAAAATCTTCTTCCATCCCTAAATCAGTATTCTGTAGTACTTCATACCTTGGTTTTTTAATTATTTAATAATCAAACTTCTGATAGGATAAGTCAGAAATACTAAAAACAGTCTATACAAATCAGAAAAAAAATCCCAAACAAACCCACGGTATTTTCAGTACTAGTGTTGCAGGACTTTACTGCACCATAGTAACAGAATTAGCACAGTTGATAAGAGATGACTTGCTCTAGATTCCAGATTCTGATAGCAAAGAGAGAGAAAATTCCTGTTTTCCATTTTAGGGTATCTTTTCCCTTCCATCCTCCTGTTTCCCTACCTCCTTAGAAAGTCCTGGTGCAAATGAGCTCATGGTCCTCCAGTCTGGCAGACAGATGCATCTGACTCAGCCTTTACCCCCTGGTCACACCACCCCTCCATGTGCTTACCTAGCACCATGGTGTGCAGCTTCCCTGACTTCTGTGGCTCCCGGGAAACCCTCAGTCTACAACAAGACAAGCCCGGCTCTCTACTGCATCATGTGGGGATGCTCTTGAAACTGATAATGTCATTGGGCTCACCAGGGGAGTTTTTCTGGAGGGCATGGGTGGCACACAGGAACAGGAGGAGTTTCTCAGTTACCTGTTTTCCTGGAAAGCACAAGATTTTTCTATTTGCAAGACCCCTACCCCTTTATATAATTTGATTGAAATATATTCTCTTTTAGGGGCATGGAGACAGACACACACTGGCCATATGCTTGCATAGGAAACCAGCTTGAAAAAATTGTTAAAAATTTGCATTGGCAGACTAAAATATGTCATGGAAAAGGTATATATGGGTGAAGAGGGAGTAAGAAGACTTACATCCAGAACTTTTTGAGTGAATGCCTGGGAAGGGACTGAATTTCTTCTGGCCTTTGGTTCTGTGTATATCCACATTAGTAATTTAATGCACTTTTGAAATTAATTTTCCTGTTATCTCTGCTTAGCACGTCGCCTCATATTATGGAGCAGTCTTGTAATATGAACTAGATTTCTTTTAAATAAAAAAATAAACCAGAAGATAGGTTCCAGCAACATACCTAATGCAATCTGAATGCTAGCAGGACCAAACTGGAGCTATTCCAGAGTTTCTATCCTTGGAAGACCTACAGTGCAGACATCAGGTCATCAGCACCAAATGCCTTGCTGCAGAAATCTATGCATATTAAGCTCATTACTTGTGAAAGTAGTTATAACCATAAATAGATTTCCCAACAAACTTGTATTGTTCCTCTGCTTTGTAGTGCTGAAGTTGTGTTCTTCCTTATTAAAAAAAAATCAAAAACTATCAAAATTAGCTTTTGTGAATTTATAGGGCATGTTCCTTTGAAATACAAAAAAATAATTCGTACACGAGAAAGTCATTAACAATGAGCCTGGAACATGCTCCCGGAATTTTGCCAAATACAAGTCTAACACATACAATTCAGGGATGTCCTTTCAGTAGCATCACATACCTCCATAAGCTACTCACTTGCTCTGACAACCTGTTGTCTAGAAATCTTAGGGCCTGATTTCTTGTACGTAGCATTTTCATTAGTTCACGAGCCTTAACATGAATTATTATAAAGAGATAGCTTTTGCTGGTAAGGTTTTGTCTTTATGCAAATCTATTTGAAGAAATTAAAGTGTGTATTATTTTAACTATTTGTGTTGTTTCAGAATTATGGCAAATTTTGTTCCTCTCCTATCCAAGTCAGTTGCTCTGATCTTACATTCTTGACATAATAATTAGCGATCGTGATGTCTGAGGAATGGATTCATCTTTTGAGACTGATGGTTGCATTTCTTCTTCCTGCAGGTTTCTGCTGGCTGTAATGACAATTTTGCTAACACATATTTTAAGGATAATTAAGGCATATAGCACAATTAGAATACATACATAAAATATCTTAAAGATATGCTCTCACTGACTGTAAGGAATGTCAGATTACGTTAGAGAAAATAGAAACATGGTGTGGTGTGTTGGATTTTATCTGGTCTCATATGAGCAGTGTCATATTCATACAAATGGGTACAGGTCTGTAGTCACTAGTGTTGGTGGGAATGTAAAGCAATGTAAGAGGTAAAAAGGTTAAAGAGGTAGCCTCAAAGTCTTTAATTTAGCATTTTTCCACCGAGATACACAGCAACGAGTTGTTACTAACACAAGTACAGTGACAGATGCGTTGCATATACGTTATGAAGAAAATATAAGTAGGGATGCTGCATGGAGCCCGTTACATGATTCATGATGCCTGTGGGCAAACTAAGCATGTGTACAGGCCCAAAAATTGCAGCTTGTTAGTACTTTATCTTAGTCTAGATATTAGCCATTGACTCAGCAGGCTGTTCATATTTCAGTTCTTGAACATCTGCATTATGTTTGTTCATACTGAGAATTCTGTACTAAAACACACGGTGAGTGATCAGTCTCAAAACATACAGAAATTTCTCTCTTGCTTTGTCTGAAGCTGGCTTTTGCGTATTTCTCATAGAAAAGGAAAAGAAAAAAAAAAGAGGGCTTATCGTTGATGCCAAAAGCTCTTTTCTCCCTCTCCCCACCCAGAGACCCAACCATACCTGAGACTAATGACTTTTGTTTTCCTGCTCTGTGGTTTGGTCGCTGGCGGGACTCGCCAGCCCGCTCCACAGCAAGCAGCAGGCTCGCCGGCCCCCGCTGCGCATCGGCGCAGCTCCTGCTGACTGGTCGTTGGATCTGACCACTGCCCCGAAGTGGACTGGTAAGTGTGAGCCAGGTACTGGTTCTTGCTTGCTGACTGGTTTCCTTCTGCAGAATCCATACAGTTCAAGGGATAGCGGCACTCAAAAAAAGAGAAAGAGCTTTTCAAATCATTCTCCAGGATTACAGTTAGGCAGTTTCATAGAACTAAAATGTTTGAGTACTAACATGCAGTAAAGAACATGCAGTGTAACATGATTAGTTATTAAGGTTAATTTTTCAAGTAATTTAGAAATATAACCATATGCATGTCTTTGTGTGAAATCAGAATTTTGGATATTTGCCTTTAGAGTGCCGGTAAATTTAGGTAAGACATGGAATTTCCAGCAGAAAAATACAGCTCAGAGGACAAAACCTCTGACCCAGTGCAGGCAGCTCCACTTAATTAAGGATTTGTTTTTACCTTTTCAGGGGTACATAGGTAGCAAATACTGTGTTGGTGTAACATTATTCTTGCCATATGTAGACTTTTGTAACTAAATGAGCCATATTTTCCAAACAAGATAAGAGATTAAAAAAAGTGTAGAAAGTCTGTTTGATTTTTCTTTTTTTAAACACAGCTTTTCAACACTGTGCCTATTATATCTGATAATGTGTAACCCAAATCAACAGTAAAAACAATATCCAGGTTTGATGTCTCGCCAAGGTGTTCTGCTGACTTCACAGAGGCAGGTGCTGTCCCAAGACAGTATCGTGGTATAGAGCTGAGGTGTTCTTTCTGTCTATTCTCACAACTTTAGGCAGTGTTTTGCTTCATTATGGTCAATGGTAAATATTTTTCAAACAGACAACACAGTCAGTCGCGGTTCTGCCCCAGACGAGGAGCAGGAAAGGTTTTTGAGTTTCTTTTCTGTCACTTGAGTTTCATAAATATGTCCCTCTACTGTTTCTCCTGCAGTTTCTTCTTCTAGGTGGCAATGACTGATTCTGGGTGTTGCTCTGTAGTGCTTTGTTTTTCTGATTTTGTTGTAAGGAGCATGTTCTACTAGGAAGTTTCTTCTAAAGGAACATTTAGCCATGTTTTTCTTTTGATTTCTAGTTGCACAACTCTGGAGGGGCCATCAACTATTAAGAGAGTTGCAGTGTGAACAGTGTTTCAGATGTTCAGTTCTTAAGCTGGAAGATGGTGAGGTCTGTAGCCTTCCAGTGGGCCTGAAATGTCATGTCTTCTGTCTTTCAGACAGGACTTCAAATGCTTATTTTCCCCTGCTTGTGTAGTTTTTTATTAGTTTCGTTAGTGAAAATAGGAATTTACAGGTATAACAAAGATGCAGTTATATTTATAATCAAGTGAGCAGATAAATTTTAACTTTTTCTGGTGATACATGAACTGAAAATAGTTTTCCCCATAATTGTGTAGGTTTCAATGATTAGGGGAACAAAAAGATTGTATGGTTTTGTCAATGAAATATGTTTCAAAAACAAACAAAAAGCCATATCCAGTTCACATGAGACAAGAGCTGCTCTGGATTTCTGGGCTTTGTAAGGAGTCCCTTTCCCTGGCCACGCTCACCTTTGTTACTTGCACTTACATGTTACTTGTCGCTACTGCTCTGGTCAGTGTTTCCAATTGCCTCCTACATTGGAAACACACCAATTTTAAGTCTGAGCTAGGTCGTGGAAGAATATATTGCCTCCTCCCCTTCACTTGAAGGCCTTGGGCTATCAATTTCCTGGCCAAGTCTCAAATTTCCTGTGGTTTTTTTGCTGCAGGGGGGTTTGTGGTCTGGTTGCTGGGCTCTGTGTTGGTCCTTGCTGCACTTCACGGGGATCCTGTCTGTCCCCCAGCCTGCCTCTGGCTCCCTGAGTGGCAGCCCTGCCCTCAGTGCCTTGGCTTAACCTCCAGCCCCACCCCACCATACACCACCAACAGTTTGTGGTCATCATTCTCTGGCAGCCTCAGGGTTATTAGGAGGATTGCACACACACTAGCTCAGGATGGTTGCCTAAGTTTATTTTTCCTTAGAAGACCCTTCTAAACAATCCATACAGTTTAGCTTTATGCTTTGGTTTTTGTTACATGCAAGTCCACTATAGCATGGACTTTCAGCCATGTACATCTAATGCTGACTATTATCTGACTTTGTCTTCCCGTTCAAAGAGAATATGCCATAGAATAGAGCAGCTTTCAGTGTACTTCTGCAGCTCCCCAGTGTTCCTGAGTTTTATCCTTAAGCTCATTTGAAAGTCTGCTGAAAGCTTCAAGACAGCAGATTACTTTGTGTAAGTGGCTTGGTGAACGACTCAACCTATAAATGATTTAGTACCTGTCTTTCCAGACGGGATGAAGCTAGGTTATATGTTCTATAATTCAGAAAATACTTAACACTTGAGTGAACACGCACATACAAAAAGAAACATGATTCACCCAGCATATTCACCCAGCAAATCTATTGCTGGTAAATTTTCTTTTCCTTCATCATTGTTCAATGTTCGTCGTTCTGTGTTCAATAATGTCAGGGTTGTGCACCCAGGTCTAGAAGGCAGCAGAAACAGTAACAACCCTGTTGAATTGTACTGTTACACTGGAGCATTTAAAACTTGCTGGATCATAAAAACAAACAGTTTATTGTTTTTTCTTTCAGAATAATTGCTTATTTCAGTGCAGTTGGGTTCAATGATGTGCTAGTTCACTCCTACAGAAAATGTAATGGTTCTTTTCCTGTGAAAACAAGTATCTGCAGCAGGTATCTGTGCAGTAAACAAATGTATTTTTTATCAGATCATCTTTAGATGCATGCTCTTCCATTTGTTTAAGTAAATATTTATTTACTAAGTATAATTCATAGCCAGCGTCATCTTAAAAAGGAAAGTTTCCAGCACAATAATTGTGCAACAATGTGTGAAGTTCCTAATGCAGTTTTTAGTTAAACTGATGAAAAACACTTTGTGAGGTGGACCCACATACAACATTTGTGTGTAACTGTAGTCTCTGTATCTTTATGTTGTGAAGGCCTTGTTCTTGAAATGAGAGTTTCACTGGGAATTAATATATTTATCAATCAAAGAAAAATAATTGCTTTTTTCAGAATCTGATATAGACAGTTATGTAGAAGATGCTTCTACATAATGAAGAATTAAGACACTACAGAAAACTGACTTCCACCATTCATAATAATGTTTACAACAGTACGACCTTGCAAAAGGATTGTAATTCCTCCCAGAGCAGCATTCTTTTATTTCAGAAAATACTGTGTCCTGTGTTGGCAAGCATTACCTCTATAAAAACATGTTTTGACTATATTGCAATAACTGAAGAATTCATGTTCTGGAGGGGGAAAAAACCCGCCATGGAAAAACTCCACACAATTAGCAAAATGGTTTTGGTGTTTCCAGTATATGGCAGCTATTTAGTGAATAGGAAAGAGTTTTGTATTCATTCCTATGAGGAAAAAAAGGTCCCCACTTCCAAGAGATAAAATTTTGTCTGCAGCCAAGGTCTTCTGGAAATCTTTTCATACTCACCAGTAATGCTGGGAAATTGAGTAAACTACTGTTTTACCCATTGTATGTAACAGGTATTGGAAGCTAGCACACACGGTATTGTACAAACCCTTGTCATCCAGTGGTTTGATCGACTAACATTTAGATAAGATTAACAATTAGGAAAAAAATCCTTTGTCGTATGACCTCTCTATTGCTGTATCTGCCGAGCTTTGAATCACTGTTGCCCCAGGTTAATGTTTTATAAGAACAATTAAGTAAATAAGTTTACATTGATGAGAAGCTCAATTCTTAAAATGTAGAATCAGTACTCTGCGTGATGAGAGCTAGACGCATGCATGAGCTAGTAAAGAGATTACACTTTGCTATCCTCTCTTGTTCGCTGTTTTAATGTTGCCATCAGTAAATTCAGGGACTTTAAGTTTTTATTCGTCCTTTATAATTTCCAAGAAAGTGAGAAACTTTAGTGTCTTTTGGGAAATTAGCTGGGTGTTTTTCTGCTTGAAGCTTCCCAGTTTCAATATTGGGGTCATTTGTTCTAATTTAACCTGTGTCCTAGGCTCTGGGAACAGAACTTTTAGCTCTACAAGGAAGAGAAATGTATTTTGTAAGGGTAGTTTTTTTGTTCCCCATCCCCATTTTCACTGTGAGGAGACTAAATTAAAAGTGTGTGGTCCAGTAAAGTTGTTAAACTGGTATTAGTACTGCAGTAGATTATATTTCACAGAAAGCAAAAGATCTGGGTTGAAAGTGTTAAATCCCAGGTTAAATTCAGGAAATAGTCACTGAGAAGGATTGCTGGAAGGGACCCTGAAAGCATCGCTGTCATCCAGGTGTCTCTACTACCTGAATATTATATCTCATATATATATATATATGTCTCAAATACCTGTCTCGAATATCTGAACAATTTTTGCTTCTACTGTGTGTAGTGAGGGAGACTTCACAGCCTCTCCAGGCTCACACCTTCTGTTGCTTCACCATTAGACACGTTTTCTTAGTGTATAAATTAAATTTCCTGCAAGGTAATTCACTCCCATTACCCTGTGTCGTAGCCATTTGGAGCATGTTGGGCAGAAAGTGCTTTTCTCAGCACTAGCAGTTGTGTTCTCCTTGGGCTGACCCGCTGCTGGTTCACTCTGGTGGGATTTCCTCCAGCTCTCCGGCCGTGCTCATTCCTATTCTCCTGGCTCTCTCCCGGCTGCAGCACCCCATAAGGTGCAAGGCCTATGGAAAGCCAGATCTGGGACTCTGAGCCATAAATGCTTCACTGAAGAGTTGCTACTCAGCCAACGCTACTGGTTTGAGCCATGTTCTTTGCTGTTTGCATGAGACACTGGGGCTGTTCTGTAAAAAAGGAATAACTAGCTCTTTAGGGAGGCTTGTGAGGCTTGATTAATTCTACTTGGAAAGGTCTTTGGAACACCTCACAGAAGATCCATTACTGAATTCGGTTTGATTTTGAAAATTTTTTTCTAAGCTACAGTAGAAGTGAAGAAAAGCTGAACAAGTAATTAGATCCTACTGTCTTACCTGAAAGCACAGGGAAGATGGAAATTTTAAAGACCTTAGTTTCAGTGGATGCACTGTGACAGTCTATTTATGCCAGCTCATCCAAAATTCATAAGACAACTGGTATGATTCTTTGGAAAGAAATTTTGTCTTCATCATGCAGTTGTGGTAAAGTTTCAGTACAACACAGATCCCTGTTCCTTGCTATGAGAAGCCAGCTAGCGTGGAGGGCTTCATTTTCCAGACACTCATGAGAGTCTGTGGGCAATGATCACGTACATCTTACATTAGGCGACACTGCACAGTGTGGGAAGAGGCATTGCGTGGGTACATCTCTGTTGGACGCTCCCAGCTAAAGTGCTCTCAGAAAGGCGGCAAAGCTGGATGGATTGTATATATGGTCCTGGTAGTTCCTGTGCTCTGGAAAAAGGATACTTCTGTGAGAGATTTGTGTGATGGTCTAACTACCCACTGAGCATCTCATTCTGTGTATACCATAAATGTCATGTCTTCATCTCATTCAGAAATGGAGGGCTGTTGGAAGACTGATGTGGGAGGAGGAGGGGAGAAGGAAGGGAAGGGAAGGGAAGGGAGGAGGAACATGTCTTGTATTTCTGCAGGGATGAATTAACACCTAGGTAATTAAGTCTAGGTAAGGAGGTTATTTGTACAGGGTTCTGTGCTTTAGGATGTGTTGTGCTGAGATTGTTCGGCTGTATGGAGTCTGTTTCACTTTTACATGTGAGTTCTGCTTGCTCAGCACACAGAGTAAACAGATTTTACCCTCCAGCAGCTGCCTCCTGATGGCTCTGGGGAAAAGGACCTTAAAAGCAGCACTTCCCATGCATTCACCTCAGATAAAACCACGACAATAGCAAATACCTAACCAAACACAACATAATAGGGAATTTCAAGCCATCTAACAGTTATAAAGCATTTGTGGATTTAAAATGTTCAGTTAGTCCCTCAGGCTTCCTTCTCAGTCACGGGGAACACCAGCGCTCCCCATTAATGCTCCAGTAAGTGCTGAGTCCACTTGCGGTGGTGTGCAGTGTCCTGGGGCTCAACAGTCCCAGCGTGGTCATCCTTCCGCTGAGCATGCAAACAAACTGGTCAGGTCAGGGCTCCTTAGCTCCCTCCCCTCCCACACTGGAAATGCAGCCCGTTTCCATGAGCGAGGTTTATTGCTGCATGTATTTGTTTACCAGAGAACTCGAATTAAGCAGTGTTACTGATGTTCTCTGTTCGGTGAGAGGCTGTACAGGGCCAGAAGGGTGCTGCTAGTCACCAGCAGGCAGCACGTGCCTTACGCTGAGATTCACGCGGTGCTGTAAGGGCGTTTAAAGGATTGGAAAGGGCGCTCTAAGGAGTGCGTGAAAAGTGTGTAGGCAAGAAACTTTGGTTACACGTACCTCCTGCCCTAAACAGGCAACCACATTTCCAACAGTTCAATCTTTTCCAAGCTAATTTTTAATTATTATTTATAAATGCCTTGATGGGGTAAGAACAGATAGTTGCAGAGGAACAGAGAAGTATGAAAGACCAGCAGAGCCTAGAGTGCAAGCCAGGCTCTGGTTCAGCTCAGCACCTGGCAGAAAAGTACTTGTGAGAAGACTGGCATCTCAGTGAGCAGAGGTGAAAGTAGAAGTCCTCAGAAATCCTGTAAAAATGTCATTGACCTGGAAGGAGCAAAGCTCTGAACAGGCCACTTGGCTGAAGCTATAGATTACACAGGGAATTTAAAAAAAAAAAAAAAAGTGGAAACACAAAAATTTTAATAACTATTGGTATGGAGATTTGATGCTTCACAAACACTCAAACCTCATGATCTTTCAGGTTGTGTTTCTTGTTGTAATTGGAAAGAGGTGAAAGCCCTATTCTGAATACAAGACAGTAGTACTAAAGGGGTTTTGTGTGACTGGGAGCCATTTAAGGCATGTCTGCACAGTAATCATAGGCTAATTAATCTTGGTGTTCAGTCAATAGAGCCAGTCGTCTGGAGTAAGTGTGCCATGCAGACCTACCCTTAGTGACTGAGTCATAGGGCTCAGCCAGGGAGCTGGATCACTGACTGGCTGTGTGATCTCAAGCAAGTTGTTTATTGTCATCCTGTTTACTGTACCAAATGTTCTACAAACTGGTTAGGTTCATTTTGGGAACTAATGTTGTGTTACAATATAAAGATGCAGTTCCCAGGCAGAAAAGCAATTTTGCTTAATCTTCTGTTTCCTCATACGTAAAATGTGACTTCTTGCTCCCTCTCTTCCCCCTGAGAAAAAGAGTTGTGTTTAGTTTAATTTACTTATTACAACAAGACACATACCAGTGATTTTGAATTTGTGAATTCTGGGGTTCAGGTTTATCATGTTCTACAGTCCCTAGGTTGATGGGTTATATGTGCTGTATTGTGATGTGGTTTATGTATACTGCATTATAGAATTGTCATGGATCAGGTATTTTTCACACAGGCATTTACTATATGTATTTAGTACGTGCATATGTACACACATACCTACCCCTACACACATTGTAATAACTATATTTTTGTGTAGATAAACATGTGTTCTGACACTAATAGTCATGGCAGGTTACAGGCAACAGAGAGAGGAAAATTGCTCCCCTGACTGTCTGAATTACAGTTAGACATTAAACTGCCTCCATTTGGGGATGCTTTATTCTTGTGCCAGACCATAAGGAGAGAAAATGTGACAATGTTGCACTTAAATTGATATTTACTTTATTAATGCAAAGTGGCATTATATATCTTAAGTGGAATGCATTTCGTATGGTTCACTCCTGAAAGAAAGTTTGTGGTAACTTGGGCCATATCTTAGTTGCTATACAGGAATCTAATGATAGCTAAAATATCAAGAGAATAAGGTATAATGGTTTCAAAATTCTATTTCTCAGACTACTTGCAATTTTTGAACTTCATGTTAGTAGTCCACAAAAAAACTGAGCTGTTCTTGTTTGCTGCTGCTGTTGCTGCTGCACTGGATTTAAAAGAAGTCCAAATTTTTAATTTTTTTTGAAAATGTATTACCTTGGTAAGAAACAACTGCCTGTCATTGTCACAAAGATGGTATCAGTCACTAGCAGAAGAGACAGCTGTCGTTTTCATGCTCTAGGAACAGACTGAGAACCTATGGCTCTGCCAGACTTTTCCAGGCAATGTTTCTCCAGTGTCTGTGGTGTAGGCATCTGCCAAGCCACATGATTTTATACGGAGCTGAAACCTATTCCTGCTCTTCCAGAATCTGTGGGGACAGGTTGCAGTCCAGGTTCCAAAGGTCTTGGTGCAGCTCTGTTGGCTTCATTATAAACCTGTCCAGATTACTGAGTCGCGCAGGGGTTTGAACATAGAATCAGAGAGTCATTTAGGTTGGAAAAGACCTTTGAGATTATCAAGTCCAACCGTTAAGTTGAAATGCTAAAACATGCCTCTTCTCCCTCAGCTGCCTCTCCAAGGCATCAGGGAAGTACTTTTCTGAGGCGTATTACTGCCACCTTCCAGATCCTGAAGCGGTTTTTGTGGAGTCCTTATGGCTTATACCACAGCGCAAGAGAGATGGATCCTGCACAGTGACCATAGGCTAGATGGAACAGCTCTGGGGGAGATCGTGCAAAAGTGACTTCAGACTCTGTGCTGCCCCGACCAGTGATAGCTGCAGGCTCTGCTGCTCAGTGAGGAACAGGCTGGTGCCCTGTAAATTGCTGCAGCCCAGGCTTAGCTGATAATATTTTCAGGAACCTAGTGCAGCAGAAAAGAGCTGGCAGAGTGCAAGGATCCAGGCTTCCTCATCCAAGAGGAATGCAGTACAGCTGCTACGCAGTAAGGGTGCCACAGGAGGTTTACTCTCCAGTGTAGAGACCTTGCAACGACATTAACCTTAGAGCCTTGTAGTGCTGCCAGGGTAGTTCAAAGCAGTGACAGTGCAAGCCAGAATCCAGGCCAGTCCCTTTTTAAGCACACAGGGTTGGAAGAGAAGAGGAAATATTCTGACTTTTCATATTTGGACTGTGGCCTGAATGAGTATATCTCATTGTTGGCATAGATTAACTATATTCACTAATGTCTGGCACACTTGTGTGCTGGGAGAGTTGAGAAGCAGTGATAAAATGGTATTGTCCTAATGCTAGGACTGTCCTTAGCAGTTGCAAAATAAGGGAAGACAAATGTGCTTCCAACTTCCTTCGCTCGCAGTCTAGATCTAACCATCCCCGATGTGGAGAGCAAGTTTCTAAGTATGGTAAGTATGCCGAGTATGCCAATAACTATGACTTCTCTCACACCTTCATGGTTATCCAGAGCCGAACACGTGTCTGTGCTGTAGGTATCCTTGTTAATAGCCTTCCAGATCCTCATTGTTACCTCCTAAGAGTGTGCAAACCAGTGCTTTCTCTGGTCTGCATTTCTGCATGGTACATAGATCTATATCTTTAACAGTCTTATTTCTGCACATCATCTTTTGTCCTTTCAACCCACATTTCAAGATGATTCAGATATCTTCATGTCGGCTAAAATTACTACGCCTTTGAGGGGAAGATACATGTTATTTTCAGTGTATCATTCAATTGTATTGAAATTTGAATGACACTTTTCCAGGTTGTAGCTTTTTTAAAAAAATTATTTTTGCATGTTTGTGTGATTTTGATAAGAAAATAGATTGCAAGATAGGAGGAGTTGTGACTTCCATCAGCTGATGGCAACGATACATGCCTACAATAGACATGGGGGAATGAGGACCAGCTGTATCTGCAGAGCTTGCAACTGCTCTCCCAACACCTAAACAAACAAGAAAAGATGCCAACAGCTCGGTGAATTTTATTTCATTCTGAAGCATTTGCTCTATATGAATTAGCCTACTAAAATAAATATGAATATCTTCTTTCCTGCTGAAAAGACCAGAAAACAGCAAAGAACTTTTTGTAATTATGTTCATCTCAGCAAACTTCAGGAAAAATTAAATTTTATCTCTCTCTTTCACCAGCACCAGTGTAAAAGTAAAAAGCTGTTATGTAGAAAAGTTTTGATGAATAGCATCGTTTTCTTCCCTAAAAATCAACTAGCAGATCAAATCTGTTCAGAAGAAACTGAGTTTAAATATTTATTTCTTTTGATTTAATTCCCTGGGAGCACGAGGGGTGGCATCTGTAGTGTCCTAATAAATCATTTAGACTAGTTCAGTCAGGGTGGTTTCACATGAAAAGGTTCCTGCAACTGGTTAATTTCTTTATTTCCTCATTAATCAGGATACTTTTAATCAGTTTGAGATGTCTCGGTACAATTGACAAAACAGAATGTCAGAGCAAGTTTCAGAAACAGAACTATGTGTTACTATAAGTTACAAATTTAAACTCTGCCTCTTCTTTAAGCTTCTTCACAAATACAACATAGAACTAGAGCGATTATCAGGTCATCGATCTGTTTAGTCCAGTCATATGTGTTTGCAGTGGCCAGAAGGAAGATGCCCTGTATCCTGCCATGAGCAATGAGGAAAAAATCTTTCCCAGGAAATGCAGGCCTGAGATGTGAAGCCTGATGACTTTTAGCCATTTCATAACATCCAGGATAATAGTGTTCAGATTTTGTTTAAAAAGGAGAAGAAAAAAAAGTGGGTTTGTGCTTCCCTAGAAATTTCCAGTGCTTTTGATTCCTACTAAGATCTTGGCATTTGTGATACATGTGGTAGTGGGTTTCCCTAGTTATTCAATACATGTTACCTCCCCAAAAATCATTCTTTTAACTTTTCTAGTTCCTCACTTTTGACCTCCATATTAAATCTTTTTTGTTTGGTTCGTTATGTTTGGTTGGGGGGTTTTTCCCATTTGACTTCTGAGGCAAAGCAAATAGAAGCATCGCTTGTCCATTGCTTGTTTATGGTACTAGTTCAACGTTGAATTTAGGCTTACTGTAATTTGCTTACACATAGAGACACATGTGGGGCCAGTTCTTGAGAGCAGCAGTCCTTGAAAATCATATACAGGTTTCTCTGCTCTTCTCCTTCAGCAGCAAAGCTCAGGACCCCTGGGCTGTCTCCAGAAACAGCTTTCTCCAGGACTTGCATCCAGTTAAGTCACTTAAGCAAGTGTTCAGTGTCACTTCCATTCTTGAGATTTGCCCCCAGGTAAACCCCACCAAAATTCCTTTTAGGTACCTGTGTTTCAGAGGTGAACCGGTGGCATGTGAAACCTCCTTTTGTGTAGCTGCCTGGCAGTACAAGTAACTGTGGAGCTTTAACCACCAAAGCGTGTATTTAAATGTACAAAACCTACTTCAGCAGAGGCTGAGAGAACATACATGAAACTCTCCATAGAGCATCTTTCACCATAACATGGACAGATGACTTCTTACGTGACACTTGCACAGTGCCTGCATGGGGAGCTGCAGTGTTGATTGGGATCTGGAAATGCTGCATCTGTCATTTTGACTTCTGGCCCCCTGATACTTGTGCAGTGGTGGCAGAAGCCAGTATTTGTCACCTAAGCCCTGTGCTCAGCCTCTGATGTGTCATTTTCTCTTAGGGTACGCTACTGTAAACCCACAGTGGTTCCAGCTAATGTAGTTGTATCCCAGAAAGCTTTCGTTATGCCCATGCTTTTCCTTTCCTCTCCCCTTCTGTATTGTTTTAGTGGAAAAAGACCTGATCAGAAGGGCAGGGAAGGTTGAGCACCAAGGTTGATGACAGCAGGCTCTGGGGGAAATGCTCAGGCTTTCCTCCCAGACCAGCGAGAGACTGCAACAAGAAGGGTTTGGCTGCCTTGTGGTTGCTTGTGTTGTTGGTCTCCCAAAGCAATTCTGAAAAGGCAAAGACAGGTTGCCTGAATGTCAGCATGTTCATAGCTTTTGTGCATGATGCTTGTCACTTTTTTTGCATAGCATTTTCAAAAAAGGGGGTGCATTCTGCTGCTTGCTGCACAGATACTCAGCTGGAGTAACTCCATCACTAGTCCAGTGAACCAAATAGTTTTATTTGAACAAGTGATTTTCTTGGTGAATAAAAGCAGAAGAAATGAGTGCTCCTGATGTATTCTCAGCAGAGGTCATCAGTTTATGTTGGGTACTGCACTAGCAGTACTGTACAACCCTTTTTGCCCAAGTTAGGGAATTCAAGGCTTAATTAAGTGTCTGTGCAGAAGGTGTTCCCTAAGCAAAGCACTCAAAAACCTGTGCTCTGAAATGGCTTTACTTCTACCAGGACTGATTTGTGACCTTTTCCTGAACATTTTGCCATGCTCAGTAAGGCATGCCTGAGGTGCCTTTTGTCTCTTAGTAATTGTTCCCAACTCCTCCTCGGTTCTTATAAAAGACAGTAAAGAAAGCCATGCTTACTTATCTAACAATGAAAGTCTTTTGGGTTCCACCTTCTCTAGGTGATAAGCTGTAGATGCTAAAAAACATTTGATTGTGCTATATATTCTGTCTTCTCAAGGTGCAGTTGGTGTCGTGTCTCCTGTCTTCGGGGTGTATTTGCGACAGAGAACCTCAGATTAACAAGGTAGGATCTTTAGTATATCCCATTTTTACTTTACTTTTGAGCCTAGAGTTTCATTTTTTTTGCTGCCCTCTCCTGCTTCAGCCTGACCACGTGCAATTACTGCCTTCCCAAATGTTAAACTCTATTAAGTAACTATTGCTTCAGAGCCAACCTGAGTCCTAACAGATTGCAAACCTGCTGTGAAGCAGAATGTCCTTCCGCATGAGGCTGGACAACATTCATATTCCACATTGCAGGTTTTTTCACATAATTATCCATGTATTTGATATGAGTATATGAATTTATGGGGTAGTATATAGTATGATTTCTC
This sequence comes from Ibycter americanus, assembly GCA_035590275.1. Classification (NCBI taxonomy): domain Eukaryota; kingdom Metazoa; phylum Chordata; class Aves; order Falconiformes; family Falconidae; genus Ibycter; species Ibycter americanus. Next base: position 49,445,190 of record JAVJGI010000062.1, read on the forward strand.
ATGTAAAATTCATGGGATTTAATGCATATAACCCATTACTGTGGGCACAGCATTAATTAAATCCCTTCAGTGCAGTATAGCCTCCATGAAGAACAGCTTGCTCAAACCCTACTGCTGAAACAGACAGTGAGTTATCTCTGCATGTGACGTATTAGTCATTGAAATATCTTTTAATCAGGTTGCTTTGGCTTTTCTTCTCTGAAATGTGAGACCTGAAATGTTACCTGAGACCAGATCATTCCTTCTGCAAAGGAGGCCTGGGGGAAGTTGAGGGACAAAGTCTCTGCCAGCAGACTGCACCGCGGTCCCTCACTAGGGCAGGAACTGATGTACCAGACTAACCTCCCTGAGGGGTGGCAAAACCTGGGACTTCACAAGACCTCACAGAGGACTCTGTGCTGCTACTGTAGGTGCTTTTCCCCATTTCGACTCTCTGAGCTGCAGCTGCCTTGGGTTATTTAGCTGTCAGGATGTCAGGGGATGTTACTTTTGTCTGAGGTGCTGGTACAATACCTGTCACTGTCATGTCGGAATGGTTTGCATTTGTTCTTGCAACTAGCCCAGGATACGTGCTGGCAGACTGGTTGGTAACGCAGTTCCCCTCACCCGTGCTCACTCTGCCTGTGGCCCCATGCTAAGGTGCTACGTATGGCTGGGCTCTCACCTCCCTTCAAGCCTTGGCCATGGGCTGCTTGTGCCTTTGCCTCTCTGCCAGTGCAGTCACACCCAGCTAGTAAAGACCAGCTCTGCAGATGATAGGCACCTCCTGCCTGCTTTGGAGATTTTGGTGGGAGTGCAGGCACATAAATAGGTGGCTGGTGCTTGAATTCCTTTGCAGACTTCCTGTGAAGCATTTAGTTAAGGCCATGTTGGAGCAGAGAGTTGAAGTATGCCTTCCAAGCCAACTGGATTGACTAATTTATTGGATTAAGTTTCTTCTTCTGACCTCGCTTGACCTCTTTGGGCACTGAAAAAAGAAGTCAAATCTTCTGTTCCTGGCCCACCCCAACTGCAGTTCCTCCCCAGAGCAAGCCCCCAGTGCAGGCTCCCATCCACAAGGCAAAGGGCTGTCACTGCACCTTCCGACAAAAGGTGCCCTGCAAGGGCGGGATGTGTGGCATGCACACATGCCCAGGTTCTGATTTCCATCCTTGCTGGGTGTTTCATCGCTGTGTCCCTGCAAGAGCAATAGGAATTATAAAGCAGCCAGCCAGCTGGTACCCCTGGCAGGTATTCAAGCTCTGCTTAGTGGAGCTGTGTTGGTCAGAACTGTGTAGCTCCCTCCTCCACCTTCATCCTGGCTAAATAGATGTAGGAAGACACCCCTCAGTTAAAGAGCATTATGACTTCCTCACTGGTGCTTTGAAATATTTTCCCATCTCTTCTATCTGTTAATATTGGCAAGTACCTGAGCTGACAGGTTCTTGTGTGGCCAGCTTTCATGCTGTTGTCAAAAGGCATTGGGTTGCTCTGCTAAGCTTCAGCTCCTGCAGCCAAATGATAGATTACAATCTCTAGCCTTGATTTATGGATGAGGAAGAAATGCCACCATATCAGAATTTTAAAATCTAGAAACTAGGGAAAAAAAGAACTGAATCTTCATTGTTAATAATAGTAAAACCACAATGTTATACTGCTAGTCATATTACGTGTGGGACACGTGGCAGTGAAGAACCCTTACCAACGGTCACAGAATATAAATTTTACCATGAAATTTTGCTAGGAGGAAATTTTCCAGGCCACAACATACTGACCCAAATCTTCATTTGGTACTGGTACAGCCACTCGGGCAGCACTACTTCTCATCTCTCATGCAGTAGGTTTGTTGGGGTGATGGTGGGTGTCTACAGGGTCCCTTGCTTTTTAGAGAGGACACTCAGGTATTTTCTGAGGCAGAGCAGTTCCCTTCCTTCAAGTGCCTCTTGGTGTCCAAACCTTGGCCTGTTGGTCCTACCTGCAGCTTTTTCTGTGGCCTCTTTCCAAGGGGAATGTGGCAACCAGCCACCCCCTCTGAACGGGGCGGGGTCACACTGTTGGTAAGCAGAGGTCAAGCACGATCTCCTTCGTTACAATGGGGAGACAGAATAGCTTGGTGTCTACACTATACCAGCTGCAGGAACCTGGGCTACTGGAGCTCAGGGAAATCACTTTCAGGGGTTAAAGATTAGCAGTAGTATATTGCAGGTCACAGTCCAACTCTGCCCCTTGCACTTTGCTCCATCTCCATGAGGACCAGCTGCCCTAGGGACAGCGCTGCCTCTGCGCTCCTGAGCAGCCCCTGTTTGTTTCCCGGAGAGGGCTGTCTTGCCCAGTCAAATCCAGCTTCTTTATCCTTTTTCAGCAGGGGAGCTAAAGGCAGAGAGGTTAAACGACTAAGTAAGGCCAAACAATGAGTCAATACCAGCAGTCGAACTGGAACTCGGGAGCCCTTGGCTTCTGCTCCCGTGTTTTCTCTCCTGCTTGAGGAGACGGGAAGCTGCGAGGCGAGTGCCTGCGAGGGAGGGCCTGCAGAGGCCCAAATAAGTACTCGCTTGTGTGCGAGTGAACACAACCTCGTCTGTCTGTGCCCGGTGCTCTGAGCAGTTCAGTGTGCGCTCCTGCCATAAATTGCAGAGCCAGATCCTCTCCCGCACTGCAGCTGCTTTGTGCTGCACGGAGGAGCGTGGCCCCAAGGCTGGCACAGCTGGGCCGGAGGGGACCGCAGGGCTGACCGTGCTGTGCCGTGACAGCCTTCCCCGGGACTGCTGGGCGGCTCCTACCTGGGGGGAGAGGTTGGGGATTTGTGTGCACCCACAGCAGGCTGTCGGGGGAGCACACTGTGGCACCCCTACAGCCTCCGTACTTTGGAGAGGTCTGAGGACACGGGAACTCACGAGACACCAAGATCCACTTCGCTTTCCATTTTTGAGCACTCGCTTTGGCCACCCTTTGTAACAGGACAAGGAGAGGAAAATGTGTTACAGTGTTACCTCAATAGATGAAAATAGCTCTTCTGAAAGCATTGCATACTTTCGATCAGCATTATTCATATTATGGATCCAGATGGTTTGATGCCAGATTTCAGTCCAGATTGGAGCTTTTACGAATGAAATCCATCCTCAGTGAGGGAGCTGCTCGTGGAAAGAGCAATAGACCTTAAAATGCAGTGAATGGCAACACTGGAAAGAATTTTCTTACAGAGTCATTTGATGTGCAGATAGAATTTAAAAACTTAATTGCTTTATATTTTTAATGTATGACATTTAAATCTAGTGAACTTGTCAGAGAATAGTATGAATCTTGAATTATATAAAGCCAGTTGCTTGTATTCTTGGCCCTGAGAATATGAGGTGACTAAAAGGTTACTTCTCTGTCCTCCTGCCTTTTTCTTCCAAGATACTTTTGACTGTTTCCTGGCTTTGTTTGGCAGAAGCATCCAGTTTTGTCACTGAGCTGACAGTCACAGAGGGTGTCGTGCTATATTTATGCTTTACGCAATATTTATGTCAAAAAGCCTCTGTCTAAATAGATCCGATGTCAGTAAAAGACGACCCTGGAACAAGTGGTCTGAAGTCCAAGAAAGCTGATCTTTCCCAAAAGTGACGAATGTGAGGCAAATGGAAAATGTTGGTCTGAAACAAGTCAGATCCAGATGCGTGCATCTGATTAAAAACATCATTTGCTGGACATCTAAACCAAATATATTATGAAACATTTTGATTAAGCAAACCCAGGAAACCGTTACCATTTTTAGGATGTATTTAAATGTGCCAGTATCTATTATCTAACATACCAATACTTTTCAGTATCTATTTAAAGGGACTTCAGTGCTCAGGCTCTGCTCACTCACTCTGCTGTAACTTCTATCCAAGATTTCTTTTGTTTTCTTGCATCCAAGATGGAAATTCTTGTCCCCCTTGACCATCCATCTCAGGATCAAATACAGCTGGTTTTCCTGTAACTCAGGTTCTTCTTTCCAGCTGGCCTTCTGTGCAACTGATTTTTTTCAGACCTTGTATAGGTCTATCTGTAGTGTTTTCACTATAATCTGCACTCTGCATAATCACAGGAAAATGGCTTTCCAAAACTTTTAAAGTGCGTAATAGAATATAAAACCTGAGGAAATCTGAGAATGCAGCTAGAAGAGAAAAAGTCAAGACAAGGAAAATTATGTAATTTCAAACACAAAATGTGATGATCAGTGTACCTTAATTCAAAGAAATTCATGTTAGCATCAGCATGGATATATAATCTAGGAAACAGCTGAAAATGCATCCTAGTATATAGGGTACCATTCTTCTTAGGACTTCGGATACCATTATTCTGGTATCTTATGTATTTTCATGTCTTAAGTATATTCTGTCAAACAAAAAACATGCTCAGTTCTTCAGTTGAAAGGCAAATCTAATTCTTAAGGTGTATTTTTTAGTCACTTAACATATCAATAATCATAATCATCTGCTTCTAAAAATTAATTTAGTAATTATAGCCAAACCCTAGCAGATAGAGTGAGTGGTGACAGTTGTGGCAAGAATTATTTTAGAAAAGATATAGCACTTCTTTCACAAATAACACAAGCTACAATCTTAATAGCACATTTTCAGGATGCTGGGCTGCTTAACTACTCTGATCTGCTGAGATGTGGGCAGGTGGCCTGACAGGGGATTCTGCGTGGGCATGCAAGGGGCTGATACTCCCAGTTATGATGCATTGTGGCAAGATAAAAATTTCGATTTAGGAACTAGTTTTCAGGAAATTGAATCTCCAGTGAGCAGCTTGGGATACAGAGCAGAAGAACAGTACAGCAAATCAAAGCTGTATGAGATGTATGTTAATGCCGACGTGTGTGTTTTAATAATTTATGTCAGACAGAAGCGCTAGGGAGACAGCAAAGAGGATTGCTCTTGGATCCAGCATGAAGTGTTTTCACAATTCTCCTAAAGTAACAAGAGGAGCTGCTTCAGTACAGCAGCCCTTGCTTCTGCCCAGTTCATTTTGGGGAAAGGGTGAGCTGGTCCATTTCACACAGTGTAATGGGAATGTCCTCAGCTGTTCCAGAGGATGGCAAAATACAAGTTGCCTCAGACTGAATCTCTCTGTCTCCACAGTGTGTTTTGCCATCTCTGTAACAGTGTGGTGATCCCAATTAGTCAGTTCCTGATCCCTCTGGCATATCGCCCTAAGGCAGACAAGGAGATTAACCTATGTTTAGCATGATATTGTTCAAAAAATAACCTCATCTCTCAATTCTTTTTCCCCAAGTAAGCAATACAGTTCTGGTGAGTGGAGAAGGTAGGAAAGGGAAATGCCTTTTTTTGTAGAACAGAGGCCTCAATTGCAGGATACCATCCATCTTGTCAGGATGTGTCTGACGCTGAATTTCCTTCACCGGCTTGTGAAAAAGAAATATTTTATCAAACATCCTGAATTTTGCTCCTGTTTGGATCTAATTATGTAATTTGCTAGTCAGGGTGATTCTGAGAGCCTTAAACATGCAAAGGTAATTGTGAAGGTCTTTAAAGGTCTTTTTGAAAGTTAGTGTGTAATTATGCATAAAACCAGTCTGAAACCAATGCATACAGATACAGCAGTGAAGGTTGATTAAAGGTATGTTGGTCATTAGGGTGAAAGTCAAAATTTGGTTGCGCTGGTTTATGGTCTCACTGCCTCTATTGGATGCAACCTTGATAGCTGCTATATGATTTTAAGGAAAAAAGATGTTGACTCTTTCCCAAGAAGTTCTGTTAAATCTATTCCTCCTGGTGTAAATCTAATTATAATCTAAATTATATAAATCCCTATTGTGTATAATAATTGCTGCTTCCTCCAAAGTATTTGTGACAGGCATCACAGCAGCTATCAGGGGCTAGCTTTCCTACGATTTCTATGTGCTGAACGCAAAATTCTTCTGAAAACTGAGCTTATTTGAAAATGTAACTTTGGAGGTATTTGGAGAGTTTATACTATGTTGGAAAATGTAGTCAGATATTCCACATAGGCAATGTATATGGAGTCAATTCTGGGTTTACTCCTGCTTGTTGGGTCATTTTCTTCAGCAGGTCTCTCTGTAGGGATGAGAATACAAGGACCATAGAGAAAAAATAGCAGACAGCTGACATTGTTTTGCAAATGAAGATCTGCCCTAGAAACCATAGGGACACCAGACCTGCACATTTGCATTGCTGCAGTATAGATTGCCTCTCAGAGACATGACCTTATCACTATGTTTTTCAGGCTGCTCCTCACTTTCTTATCACACTGTCCTTATGGCTACTGCATCTGAATAGTGTGAACAGGCTCTATTGGTGGAGGAATGATTTGGCAGAAGAGTCTGATTCAATCCATAAAGAAATTTGGCCAGGAAGTCATCAAAACGCATGCACACACATGCACACACACAATGCGCCCAGATCTAGGGAGGATATGTACATAATGAGTGACAGAGAGTCAATTAAATGTCTGCTGGCCCATTGGAGTTAAAGAGCTGAGAAAAGGAAGTTGCCTACGATCCAGAGCAAAGCACGTGATGAAACAGCAACAAACTCATGACTCAGGAATCCCTGAGTGGGTAATTCAGCCTCTCCAGGCTGCAGTGATGAATCACTGAGCGTTTTTCTGGGTGTTAGTCTTCAGGTGATGGGGGCAGTGTTGGCCAGAGTGGAAGTGACCTCCACAACAAGCTCGCTGGCACAGGCCAGGGGCCTTCCTAAAGCAGAAAGGCAGCAGGTCAGCAACACGACACACAGCTAGGGTTTAATTGTAAGTTTAGGATTAAATAGTGATTTGTCTAGACTTAATAGTGCAGCTTTATTACATGTCTGAGACCAGATAGCTGCTGTTAGCATCTAGCTCAACAAATGATAATTATATATGCTACCTTCAACAGAAAAGTAATTCAAATTACAGTGAAACAAAGTTGTAAAGGCAGCAGTGACTTAAAAACCATGAGGAGTTTTCTCCTTCTTTGCCATTCTAAAGTCTTGATGGTGAGACATTGTTTTTGGTTTTGAAGACTTGTGATCAAATATAATCTTGTAGCACCATGAAGATCAATGCAGTTACATCAAGGATGGATTTAGTCATCTTTCTGAGATCACAACATAGTGTATCCCCCTTAAAACTATAATATTTGAACAAAGGCCTAAGAAACCTTGACACGCTCCAAAGTTTTTAAAATGCATATGAATTTTTGACCAAAGTATGAGTAGCTGTATATACTTATACAATAGCTCTTCATGACATTCTGTAAAATAGATTATCTTGTAATATTGTAAGTACCTTCAAAAATAAGTTATTGAAAAAGCAAAGAAATAGAAACAAACTAGCTGTCCCTACACAACCAGCACTGCTGTGCTTCAGGAGAACAGACACCACTGTAATCATAGTGATGGCCCGCACCTTGTAGGGTTCAGTGCTGTAAATGAGGGCTTGGCTGTCATGAGTTTCCATGACCTTGTTGCTCACAGAAGTTTCTGTTGCTGCAGCACGCCAGCTCTCCCCCCGGAGAGGACTGCATGGGGAGGGCAATGAGGGGAAACTGCATAAAACCTGACAAATCGCTGCTCCCACTCGCTGTTATAGGAACTGTAAAGTCAGAAAATACAGGATTTATCCCTCTGTACCTCCCAGACTGCCATGTAGGAGAGTCCACAGTCAGCAACAACCTAACTCTGCAGCCTTCTGCAAAACTGGTGGCTTTAAAGGGCGATCAAGTAAAAATGTATAAAAAGACAGCTCTGTCCAATGGCACGCAATGACTGCCTGCTCATTGTACTGAGTCATGTTCCCATCAACAAAAAAAGGTTACTGTGCCTGTCCAACAACAGTTCTGACTTTTGGGTCACATAAAGCTTGATCCAAAGCTTGTCCACGGTCAGTAGAGGGGTGTGTGTCAGGAACATGGCAATTATTTTTAATAACGAAATACTAGAATTAGGTAGTGCATTATATTCCACCTTGTGAAATCCTTCTGAAATTTTCTTCCCGTGCCCAAGAAAATGTACCATTCACCTGCATTAGCCTGTTTCTGTTTGTAAAATTACACAGTGCAGTGTAGCCTCTCTATGGGACTCAAGCTCTGTAGAGACTAAAACTATGTGAGGGTTCCCAGTGTCAAGATAAATCTGTGCAAGGTCTCTTTGGCTACAAAAATGTACAAAAACTACACATAATGTCTAGTTTTAAGAATCAACATGAGGAGTGTGGACTTGAGCAGAGTGTGGTTTAAGAGTGCTTGAGTAGTGTCAGTGCCAGTAGACTGCTGAATGGAGTTAATTCAAGAATCCCTTTGCTTGCCAGGCTCTAAAGTCTCCATAAATAAAAATTTAATAGTTCAGCTCTATTTATTCTATTATGAAAAGCTGAAAAATGAGACATAGGAAAAAAAGCAGTTTACAGTTTCCTGAAGTTCGAGAGAATTTAAGAAGTTTTATTTTGTCTTGAACTGTTATTTAAGTGCAAAAAGAAAATTCCTGTAGTCAGAAACTCTCTCTGCTTCTACAAATCCAAGTGTGTATCTTCCGTCAGCTCAGGCAAAGCCAAAATGGTTTGGAACTTGGTAGAAATTTTTTATAAATAGCATTTATCTCAGAAATAATATTGCTTTGTTTCAGTCTTGCATAGAACAAAAACATATTTGAGTTTTAAAAGCCTCCACAAGAAATCATTACCATAAACTTGGAAACACCCTTTGCGCTTGAGAACTCGGGAAATGGAAACTGGCATGCTGTGCTGACCGTGCCCCCCTGTAATTCTCCCTCTTGGAGACGACCCTGGTTAAAAAGTTGCTGCCTCCCATGACAGCACCTGCTCTAGCATTTTCAGTGGCAAGAGAGGAGCAGATCCAGTCTGGGAGCACTGTCTTTTGGGGAGCTAAGTCATACTGCCACAAGCCAAAAGAAATGGCTGGAAGGGGGGTGCTAATACTTTGTGAGGTAGCTACAACTCCCTGGCTAAACCACTCCCAACTCTTAGCACTTTGAATTTAAATATCGTCGCTTTTACAGTATTTTTCTCCCACTTAAAATTTCTGCAGTCCCTGGGAATATGAAGTCCTACAGAAACTTTTTGGGAAATACATCAGTCCAATATTATCATAAAATACTACATGATTCACGCTGTGCATTAGGCTGTGTTTACTTAATAGACCTGGGTAGTGATCTTTCTTAGGTCAGAACCAAAAACTTTCATTCAGAGGTAGACTCCATCCACCTACATTTTAACTCACTAAATCCAGGCAGACACCTGGCTTCTCTTCCCCTGTCCATTGACATCTGAACCCAAAAGTCTTGCTCTGGCTGCTGGATAGCACAGAATGGTTGGTGGGACCAGCTCCTCCACCCAATAAAACCACTAATGTCACAGAGAGCACTTTGCAGATGGGCTTTTGATTTGCTACACGGGGTATACAATTTTGTGTGATGCTTGTCTATAGGTCCCTTTTTCTCCTGCTTTTTTATTCATGCGTTACCTCTTGCGATTAGATTTTACCACAGTAGATGACTTGGTATTTTAATACTGTTGAACTTTTGCCTATTTGATCAGCAGAGGTGCTAGAATCAGAAGACTGCTGCCAGCTCTTCCACGTACTTCCCATATAACCTTGTGTACCGGGCATTTGTGCTGGGTAGTATCATCCTTACTCGTGTTGGTGAGCATTTAAACACATGAGCAGTCCCACTCACTGCTATGGGTAAGCCACTCAAGCGAGCAATCGCCAGCCTGAGCAAAGGTTACAAAATCTTGTGCATAACTTCTCTGCATATGGGTTAACTAGTAGGAAACAGTATTATTTAATTTCCTTGCAAAGTGTTGTAAGCTAAAATACTTTAGCAGCTTGAGAAGAAAGATACTGCAGAAGGGTAGTGCACTGCCAGTATGAAGTTACCAGGCTCCCCATCCTACTTTGTGATGTTCAGTAGCCCCAGTAAAGCTCTCTCCAAAGCCCCAGGGAGGAAACTTCCTCCCAGGTGTGAAATATTCTGGGTCAAGGCCCAATTACTGTCTCTGAGCTGTGCTCCCACCTGGCCTGCTGCAGAACTTCTCCCTCAGATCAAGCATCGTGATCACATTTTTAAAGATTTAATCTTTAATTAATCTCCTTTGAAATGCATTACTAAAAAGCTTGACTGAAATCCATTCAGAACATATCTGTTTTCCACATAAATTACCAGTTTGCCTGATAGGGGTTGGTTTGTTTGTTTGTTTCCCTTTGAAAGAAAAAAATATCCATTTTGTCTCTGCCTGGATGAGGAAAACAGCTCATGTTTAAAAAGATGTGGGCTAACATACTCTTAACACCGCCACCCCCAAACAAACCAATGGTAAATGCTACTTAGGTTTAATGTATCTAAGAGATTAGGATCAGTCTTTGTCTCTGCCCTAGCTACCTTGCTTTCAAATGTGACCTCCTTTCCTTGCCTAGACAGATGCTCTTTGTCTGCTGGGACCACTCTGCTGTAAAGCCATCCTGACAGCTACCTCACTTCCCAGTCTCTCCCAAAGGGTCAAGACTCTTCCAAGTGGTTTCCTTCTACTGAAAAGACTATAATTAGCTACTTCCCCCTTTTTTCCTCTGTTTAAAATTGGCATTATACAGCCTTTCTTCCTATCTTCTGAAACCTCATCCCCCCTTCCTGTCTTGCTTTCGAACATATGGAAAAGGAAATGCTATGCTATGGGGGTATAAACACATTGTTTAACAAAGACAAAATGCCAAGTTTTATAGTAAAAAAATCAACATTTTCTTCCTTTCCCATTAGGCTGTGACTTATCCTTCTGTTACCCCAAATGCCTGTTACCTGTTTGTTTCTGAGCTATGACTTCCTCTCCATTTTGCTAAACGTTGTTATTACCCTGCTTATTTTGGTAGCCTGAATATTAAGATTTCCTTTATCGCTCTAGTATATTATTCTCCCCTATAGCTAAGTGATTGCATGTTAAGTTTTTCTGTTCATTTCTATCAGTAGAATAGCTTTTGAAAATGTAAATCCAGCCTCAGTACTCACAGATTCAAAGATTTCAGCTAAGACTATGTTTTAAAATTGTGTTAGGGAAAAATTCTTGGCTTATAAAGGATTTGAAGCTGAGAAGTCTCCAAAATCTTATAAGCAGTGACATTTTCTTACAAAAATACCATGTCAGTGTCAGATATCAATGTACATTTAAACAGAATTTAGTGTCAGAATTTCTAAGCTTCTCCAAAAAAACCCCAAACCCAACATCTTCTAAAAAATGGCACTTCAAATTTATGAAACTCATCTTAGTTAAAGCAAATTATGCATCAGCTTTTCCCTGCTCAATTATGCAGGTCTCAAAGCTCAGTTCACCGAAGAAATTACTGAAAAGCTATTTTAAGTTACTTCACCTGCTAGTTTATTCAACTCAAGCTTCTTAATCAAAACGTGACAATTAGCATTCCTTTGTAATTTAATACAAACATATTCTTTTGTAATTTAATACAAATTTTTACCTTTTTAATTTGTTACAAATTTACTCCTTTGTAATTTATTACAAAGGAGGATACCTTTACAAAATAGTTTTCTAGCTTTTTGCCTAGGCTTTGGCAAGTACACTGTTATCTACTGAACTATGTGTTCAAAAATAAATGTACAGCAATTCAAACAGCAATTCTGAATTATTATGGAAGCATAGCTGCTGGTATCTATTTCTTTTTAGCTTTCCAGCCTAGGACATTTTGTAGGACACATTTACTCTGCCAGTTAAAGTCCTGTGTCAGTCTTAGTCTTGAGAAACCCTGGAACATGTTGTTTGTTTCCACACTTTGTTCCTGTTGGTTCTGTCCATCAGTTCATAAATCTGAAATCCTTCATTTGCTGAACCCAGCAACTCCACCTAGTCTAAAAGGATTCTGTGTGTTTATACACATTAATTTCCAAGTTAATTACCCTGTAAGACCCACAGAATAGCACCCATTTAAGTTTTGTCTCTCAAACTACACAGAAGATTACATGCTAGACAGATCTCACTTATTCCCTCTCTACTGCTCTACATAAAACCTGCTTCCAGCTCTTCTGCTAAGGTTTTTCCCCTGACACGGTCCTCAGCCAAGTAGGACTGGCCCAAATAGCTAGAGATACGGAAACTGGATTTCAGGCACGCACTTACAAGATATTGGGCTGCATAAGGAATACAATGGTGAATAATCAACGACTACTGTAACCTTAGATAACTCAGGGAAGGCTTTGTCTGCTGGCCGCATTCACAGTGTTCTAGGCAGCAGGCTATTAGCTTGGAGGAGTACAGAGAAGGGCAATAAAACAAGCAAGGACTTGGGAGAAAACCTGCTGTTTGAAAAAGGTGAAATAGCTAGGAATGTATTACTGAGAAAATGAGGTGGTGGGTAAGTGAGGAGCTGATGGAAGGATAGCCATCAGAGAACGTATATGCTAGAAGCTCCCACTATCATAATCCCAAAACCGAAGTGGATATCTGATGAAATTCAGTCAGAAAATTAAAAATTATGAAATAAAATGTATTCTGAATTTCTGCTCTCTAAGGATTTGAAGACAATTCACCTCTGATGAGTTAGTTTTGCCCAGCAATACCGAACAGCCACCTTCCTGTTGAAAGAAAACAGGTGTTGTCAAATAAGCAATACAGCTTCCCAAATAAAAATAGTCATGGAGGAAGATAAGAAGTAAGCCTTTATTAATTAGCATTACCTGGAGGAATTTCTGGTAGTCAAAATGCAGTTAATTGAACAGGAAAATATCTGAGATGTGAGCAGTTTCATCCATGCTCTTGCAAAACTCAGAGGCTATTCAAGATCTTTATTCTACACCTTGTCTAAATCCAAACTTATTGCTGGGTTTTCACAGTCAGGATCTCTGGTATTGTAGGCTGTACACACTAATATACACCAGTGAACTAAGTGTATACCCTAGTAAAGTGTATACCCTAGTAAATCAAGTGTGCATGGGAACGTTCCCAGACACGGAGGCTGATTGGCATGGCACAGCTCACATCTGTGCTGGTCAACACTCTCCGTGTGGCTGCCTCAAACCGCCTGTTGGGAACGGTCTCTGTAACATTATTGTTCTCCGACTATGCCAATGAGTACTTTAGGAGGACACTAGTTAGTGTGGGCTAAACTGGAGCCAGGGAATAATCTGCGAGTTTACCAATGGAAATGATTGTATTTAGCCTACCAGTACTGGCAGTCACAGAAAACTGGCAAACCTTTGGGATTTCTGATAGTAAAAGTAGTCCTGTGGATGCTTGGTTCTGTTTTGTTGGTATTAGCACAGGTATATTCTGCATGGATTGATGTTCAGAGCAGCAGCAGTGTGCCAGTTCCAGAGATTTTGTGACTACGTGGTATCAGAAAGGAGAATTGTTAAGTGTCATGGGGAGCACTTATGCTGAAGTTAAGGAGAACCCCATGAGATGTTCTGCCATAAAGGTTACACAGTAAAATAAATGGTTCTTTTGTTTGACCAGTAAGACGCCAATCTGATTTAAACAGGAATACGCTTACACTGTGACATCCTTTATCAGTGGAGACAACTTTCTACTTAAGAAAAAGAATGGCCAAATAGTGGTACAAGAACACAAAGCTGACAGCGATGTACAGAATCGTAGAATCAAAGAATCATAGAATGGTTTGGGTTGGAAGGGACCTTAAAGATCATCTAGTTCCAACCCCCCTGCCAGACACCTTCTACTAGACCAGGTTGCCCAAAGCCACATCCAACCTGACCTAAAAAAGATAATTACACTTTTCAAGTTTTATCCCAAAATTACCTTTAGCCCCTAATGCAGCCAGGGCACTTCCCCGCATGTTTCTGCCACTGGCAGCCGGGAATAAGCTGTAGAGAGCAAAGTGCGGCAGCAGCAGTGGCAGAATCATCCCTGCCGGGCCCCAGCCCTCTGCTGATTCAGGTTGTTACTGAGCCAACAGCAACTTTTGTTGCATAGCAATTCATCTACTGATGCTTTAAATAGGTGACTGCACCCCCTCCCCTCGCTTGACGGGCTTACTGAAAGCCCACGGCAGAATCTGCTGGTTTAACTTTTCTGCAGGACAGTAACATTCAAATTATTTTGACATTGTGAAACCCGGACTCTGCTAAGCAGGTAGGAAAAATAATAAATGCTATTAGGTTACTCTGAACTGTCTGTTGGCACTCACATCCCAAAAGCCAACTGGTAGGAGTAACAGCTATCAGGGTCAGTTACTTTGGAAAGACACTTGAAGCAAAACCTGCTGGTTAATGGGGATACCTGAAGGAGGCATGTTGTCAGAGGAATGCAACTGAAAGCAGCCTGAAGTGTCCTTCTCACATCCCCTGTAATTAACCATAACAGAAGTCAAGATTTCTCTTCAGACAAAACACTCATAGGGAGGACTTCATACCTTACAAAAAAAAGAAATGTCAGACAATTACTGCACAGTACAAAATCCAAGCCTGTAACACAGCCAGAGGTATTTGGCCAAGGACAGCGAGCCAGCGGCAATTGCTGCAGCGGAAACCACTGTAGATTTGGCTGCAGAGACGTTTCCAGGCAGTCAGCTGGTGCGAAGGGAATAACGGCATCTACGTGGACTGGAGACATCGCTGCTGGACCAGATCAGGTTATTCCGATGGCTGAGTTAAAGAAGCAGTCCTCTTTGTTTAAAGGAAGCACATCTTTCTGTTGCAGTGGCCATAGGATACGTGGTTTTGTCTCTTAGCTCCAGATGAACAGCCTTTTTGCAGAAGTTCCTCTCTGCCTGTTCCCCTCCTCTCCCAAATCATGAGACTGAGAGGTTGGAGACTTTAAGTCTATAAATCATCTGTCCTTGAGGAGGTCTGCAGTTATAACTGCTTTTCTGCAAGGAAGTGTCTGAGCAGCTGTAGCCTGAGAAGAAAACAAATGGTTGTTGCCAGCTGGGGTCAAAGCCGAACCTCAGCAGGGTTTGGTTGGGAACTGCTAGGGAGCGGTGAAGAGGTTAGCAGTGGAAGAAGTGGCTTGGAGAATGCAATCAAAAATGGGTTTCTGTGTGTTGGGGAAAACAGCTCAGCAGGTTAAAAACCCGTTGTAGGGACCAGGATGAGGGAAGGGTCTGGTTTTTATCTCTGTGTTGCAACTGCCTCACTGATGCATGGTGGTCTGTGGTGCCAAGGGCTTGCCTCTCCGCAGGGACACTGCGGGCCTGAAAAAGTGCTAGGAAACTCTTCTTGTCAGTTTGACTGTTGTTAAACATTTGAGGGAAAAGAAATTTCTGGGTGTGGTGTGGAATTTAAAGCTTCAAACTTGTCCTGTGAGCCAAAGAAGGAGCCAGTTTGGAAGCACAACAGAT
This sequence comes from Ibycter americanus, assembly GCA_035590275.1. Lineage (NCBI taxonomy): Eukaryota > Metazoa > Chordata > Aves > Falconiformes > Falconidae > Ibycter > Ibycter americanus. The sequence goes on from JAVJGI010000062.1 coordinate 49,460,473, forward strand.
GTGCCGGTTATTGGAAAGGTGTGCAAGATGTTCAGTGTGGCTACAGTCCTTCGCACAGAGGGCCATGATCATAATCAGGATGGCCAGGGACTGCCACCATGCCATGATAAAGCTATAAAGGTATAGTACAGCCCCACCTCACACCCCAGCACCCTACGCAGCAGCACGGGGCTATCAGGATGGCTGGGAGACTCACCCATGAGGAGTGCAAAGGCAGCTGCCAGCACAGATGTTCAGGGGACGCAGAAATATTTCTGGTAGGATATCTGGAATTAAATTCACATTCTGGAAAAATCAGTCAGGATGCTTGCAGGGAGAAAAGTCATGCACAGTAGCGATCACATTTGCAACCAACCCAATTATTGAAGTCACATTATGCAGAAAACTCATCATGCTACGTAGGAATTAAATCATCAAATAAATTTCTTGAGCCTGAAGCCCCCAAAATGCCTTGATAAAATCACAGACAAAGAAATGTAGTGAAGTGGTAAATTGAAAATTGGAAGGAGAGCAGGCAGGTGGAGAGCTTGCAGTCATAGTGCTCCAAAACATCTGTTTGAACCATGGCGGGGGGGAGGAGAGGGTGTATGATGCATGTTAATGGTGGAAAACAAAGCTTGGAAATAGAAGATTCACAAAAAAAATTAGAAATATTAGTAGGTTTCATGGCTCGCTGCTGTGCTGAAGGGATTTTATGTTGTGTTGTTTGGGTTTTTTAATGTCATATGACAGTCACATTTCCTCTTCCATTTGTTATTGTAACTTTAGAGGGGTATCCTTTCAATTTCACTCTTCTGTGACATTGTCTGTAGCGGCAGTATTTTATTCTTTTAAAAACTTTGGCCTGATGTAGCTATGACAGGCGAACACCAGCAATCTCCTGATAAAGAACACCTTTTGGATAAACACATTACCACAGACAAACTGGATGATGTGATATGCTGAAAAAATGCACAGGTGGGGTTCAAGCAAAGGAGAAAGGGTACTTTGTGGTATAGCAGGTCCTTTTTTTGTCCTCAGCATTTCTTAGGTAAAATCACTGTGATCGACTCTAAATGTCAGCTGTTAGCTGGATAGCATAGTGCTTTTTTATTTCTTCAGTGACTATTTTTGATGTCAAGAGCAGCTGTGTTCAGTCTTTTTTCTTAAAAAAAAAAAAAAAAAGAGCAGAGCCTGGGATCTGAAAAAATTGGCTTTGTGTGACTAACCACAAACAGGGCACATGACTGAGTGCTGCATCTGCTATGTTTCCCTTCAGTTCAAACAGTTTGGACAAAAATATTCTGTAAACTTAAAGGGAAATTCTCTATTTGCAGAATGCATTTAGAGCTCCTCATTAAAGCAAGCTTCAAATTTTACCCCACTACCAAAAAAATAAGATAATCTGTACTCTGAAAAAGAGAGCTACAGAATTTACTCCCCTCTGTCTCCTCTCTTTAACCTCAGTTTAAGGGTCAGATTTCTAGGAAATATTTGTAGATTTTTGGACATCTGCCTTTCTAGGATAGCTAGAGCTACCTGCATGGCTGTTTCTGGTAATTTGAAGAAAAGACATGTCAGCTAGTTTGAACATCTTAATACTTACATGCAGAAAGATATGAAGCACTTAAATCCCTAAGGTATCATTTTTATTTTAGCACTGGTAATAAATTAAGTGCTTGAGTAGACTTACTGGTCTCGCTAGTAATAGTGGATTTTTCAAAAATATTTGAATACCTACTCTTACAAGGTATCGTGGAACTGCCAACTATTTACTGCTCCTACTAGTGAGTGATACTGTGCCCTGCAACCAAAGAAAAATGCTTTTTTGCAAAACCTAATCTGAGGCAGCGATTACAAAAAATTTCATAGATACTTGAAATTTTCTGACCTGCCCACAGTTGCATAATTTCCTCAGCAGCAATGCAAGGTATGCAGCCTACAAAGCCTCTTTTGTAGCCCATCATATAGCCACAGGCTTTGCTTTTTCTTCTGTTGTACATTATCTCCTTACAAGGATAGCATGATCTTTATTAGCTACAATGTACAAAATGGAATCATACAAACGAGGGTAAAAAGGGACCTCAAGTTTCCAAGCTCCTTCCTCAAGACAGCAAAAACTATGTAAAAGGACTACATCTAGTTATAATATAACGAAATTCATGAAAGCTTTTATTTTCTCTCTTTTCTTTATCCCTCTTTGGGCTTGCCTGGGCTAAAACACAGTTTATGCGCTGGAGATCTAACAGGGATTGACACAACAGAGAAATGTATGTGCACTAGCAGGAGGCTTCATAACTTCCTCTAGCTGCAGGACACCTAAACCCTACTACAGAAAATGCAGATGAACAATAGCTCCTGGAAATTCATATTGCTTTGCATTTTATTTGGAGCAGTTCTCATCACCTTGACCTGTGTTCATTAAAGATGGACTCATGAATGCTGGAGGGCTGCTGATCAGCAGCTTCTTTCTATGAAGTAATTTCATTGTCAATTATTTCTAAAGGAAACAGTGGCTCAAAACAAGATTTAAGGGGTAAAGGACACTATGGCCTGGTTTAGTCTTTTTGTGATCTCACCATATAAATGCCCCAGGACTGAATTTCTTGTGTATGGAAGCACAGTCTGCCAGAGACCCTGAAATCTCCCAAATATGCATGATGAGAACACAAAAAAAATATGAAGTAATAAATCTGTTAGAACTGGAAAAAAGCACAAGCAGTCTGAAAACTCAGAATCACATTGCTCAAAAACATCTGTCAGTGTCATGGGGGGAAAAAGTGTGAGTAAATGCTGTGTTCTGGACTGCCGGAGAGCGAACATTAAACCAGGAATATAACACATTTGAGATCCATGTTGGTCAGGTCAGTAAAATGATAACTTACTTTTATAAAGGAGAGCACCTAATTTAGTCATGACAAATAGCATTTATCCATAGGGTCTGCAGCTTTGCGTGATCGCTATCACAATGCAGAGCAAAGCATGCCTTAGAATGGTTTGATACTGACTGTGCTGTTCATTTGGATGTAAATGCAATATAAGCCGAGTGCCCATAGATTTGCTCCTATTTCATTAAGCTGTCTTGAAAAGTGCAGCCTGGTGCTATGCTGGCAGGCTCATAGAGTGCCACCGCTCCCCTCCACAGAAGCTTGGAGACAGGAGCAACAGGGCTCAGATCTGTCAGGTTAGTCCTGCAGCCTTCTGTAGCTTTCTCCTCAATGAGCTACTAAGTGAGGATGAATAACTGGACCACCATCTAGACATGACTGCAAAGAATAATTGATGACAACTTTAGTACAATTAGCAATCCATGTGTTGGAAGACAATTTGGGTGCAATCCTTGGCTTCCTAATGTTGACAGGACCTCGTCACGGATGTACCTGTACCTTTAATCGAAGTACGTAGCAGATCACACTCCTGTTGCTTTACTTGTTGAGAATGCAGTGCCCTGAGATGGCAGGGTATGGCAGCTGGCAGAGCCCTTGCACCACGACAGGAAAAAATGGAAATAAGCCACAGGCAGTCAGCACTGCGGATGGAAAGGGTCAGTGGTGGTAAGAATCAATAGTGCTAACGGTATGTCACTTTTGCTAAGGCTAGCAAACAGCAAAACGGAAACATTTATACCTTTTAAAATATTCTTTTTACTAAACTGTATTCTATTTTTCAGGAAAAGTGAGTTCAAAACCCATTGACCTCAGCAGCCCTTGCACTGAAACCCAAATGAATACAAAGTATGAACAAAAATTCAAATGCAAACAAGCTAAAGTGCATGATACATACACATGCACAAGTATCCTAGCTCAGATATAAGCATATATGTTATACTACCAATCAGTGTGCAGGTCAGAAAGGAATGCATAAAGTATGAATGATATTAGTGTTAGGTATTTCAGGAAATCTGTTTTATTCCTTGCACAAGAAAGCATGATTCATTGTACCATTTCTTTCAAAGCTTATACTGCTAAAAAAAATACATACCTCTATCACTGACTGCTCTGCTGTAAAGGCAGAAAAGGAATACTAGAATTGGTCAAAACATTTGTTACACTTAAAGGAGAACAGGGAGACAAAAAGTTGTTTCACACACTGTTATCTAAAGAAAGAACAGATCATCATGACCAAGCAACCTCCTAACTGTTGCAGTCATGGAACTCATCCATAAAGATCTGCACTAGGTGTTTAAGCCACACATCTCCCTCTCCCTTGAGTTGATCGAATTTGCACTAGAACACGACCTTTCCAATCAGCTTTGCAAAAAAATGAAAAAAGTGCTCTCAAAAAATTGACAGTGTCCAAAAGTGTATTGCAACAACATTTTCTCTCTGGAACAGCCCACGCTTTTTTTTTTTTATCTGTAGGTTTTTCATATCTTCAATGGTCAGCAGCAGTTGTTATGGATTTTTAAACAGAAAACTGACTCCAGGGGGTCTATCATGACTTAAAACCTTCAGCTTCAAAAAGACGTGTTAAAAAAAAACAAACACCACCCTCAGAGTACAGAATTCAGCACAGCATAGTATGGCACTTTTACTCCAATGTAGAGAAAACAGTGTATTCATACACAGCACAAAGCCAATGTTAGCTGTGTGTTTATTGAAAATGTAACAATGTTAAGTCAGAACTTACCTTGGAAAAGGCCCACACAGTGTGCCACAGTTCAGATAATTATGGCATTTGATTACCAGCTCTAAGGAGACAGACCCCTGAACTCAAATGCAAATGCGTGAAGCATAGTTTTTCTCAGAACCGCTTATTCAGGGACAAATTTGGAGACTGGAAAACTCAGAGGAATTTGGGTGCAATTTTGGGTGCATTTTTCTAAAGTAGCTTTTATGAACTAGGGAAGCCTTGACCTGACATCCTACAGTTTTTCAGGACTGGCTGCCTTACTGGTTTGATAGTGATCTTCCAGCACCAGGTGCAGAATAAGATTGAAAAGTGTGTCTGTAATCTCTTGAGCACCATTTTAAACTGCCATGTAAAATTCTGGGTAAATGAGAGCCTATCGTGCTTTGGTGCAAATACCATATGATTCAAGAGTTCATGGCCTTTCTGGCCAAAGACTCTCAATATGCAAGAGAGGAAAATAATCCTCGTAACATGTCATTAAATGCATTTTTCAGATAGGGTTTGCAAATGACACCATGCTGTACAGAGGGATGCACAAATGGGATTCAGCAGCTGCTCCCCTGTTGCTCTGGACAGATAACATTAGCTTTCACGGATGTGGCAGCTCCTGTTGTTTTCTGTCCAGTTTTGGGGAAGAGGAGGAGAGAGGATAGGAGGAAGCAATAATTTATCTATATTGCTCTCTAGTAAACTTCTTAGAAACACCAAAGAAATGGAGTTGACCCAACTCTGAAACAGAAGCATAGGTCAGCTGAGAGGAAACATGACGACACCCAAAGAACCTCTTGGGCAGATGTGCGTGAAGCTGTATGGATATGACTTCTAAAGGTGAAGAATACGCTCCTACTATTTTTGATTTGTAAACTGAGCCATTGCTTGAACAGTTCATAGTGTTTAGTGACATGGTTTAGTGATGGACTTGGCAGTCCTGGGTTAATGGTTGGACTTGATGATCTCAAAAGTATTTTCCAACCTAAATGATTCTGTAATTCTATGCTTAATTGTAAGGCTTTGGAAACGTGAAATCTCTACCCCTTCTTAAAACAAGAGGTGTATCAGATGATTAAGGTAAACATGATAAAAGGAGTAAGAAAAGCTTGAAATGTTTTTGTAATTACTTTCTAGTCATTGTTAGGCTTTCCTGATTAATGTAGTTAGAAATCTTGAGCTAAAAGCATCTGGTGTGAAACTGATGTTATCGTGCACACCACACTGATAGCCTCTCAACCAAGAAAAAAATACATCACTTCTTACTTTATAAAACACCTTTGAAAATAAAGAGCTAGGACAATATATTCTCAGTATGCCTCCTGCAAATACATGTATTTGACAGGATGCTCCATTTGCAAAGTTGTTGCTATTGAAGATAATAATTTTTCCTCAAAATTCCTCCACAGCTGTGGTAAATGCCTTGGGGCCACCTGAGTCACTCCCGTGCATCACCTTGGTAATGCTAAGGGAACAGCCTGCTAGCAGGGAGAAATCCAAGGTGTACCACCTCAAGGAGCTCTTGAGGACAGTAGCTTAGAAACACAAACCATAGTTCTTTCTCCAGATGGTTTTCAGCTTGAAGGTTATCTGAATAACCTTATTTTTTCTTTATCATTCCCCACCACGTTTGCATTAGTCAGAACATACAAGGTCAATGACTTTCCATGATCTTGAAGCTACAGGCAGGCCTTGCCCAGCAGAGCACAGTATTTGGCAAATGTTCTCCATGTCCTTTCTCAGAGCCTGTCTTTAATTAAAAAATTTGCATAGCACTGTTGGCAGAAGGTTTTCATTTGATGAGGCTCTGCAACAAATCACTTCTTGCTGAACTTTGCTGCAGCAGTTTTTCCTGGGAACTACTGCAGGCAAGTTAACTGCAAAAATACGTGCTTAGTGGAAATCTGTAGAGAGAGCATTTAAAAAAAAAAAAAAAAGTCACTTATGTGCTGGGTAAGGGATTTTCTTCTGTTATTGTTTTTTCTGGGATGAAGATATTTAACTATTATAGCATACGTTGGGGCTTTAGTACAAAGTGAATAATGAGCCAATCGCGTTTGAAAGCTGGTAAGTTCCACACAGAGCACTTGACTTCCAACCTACCAAATGCTTAAATATGTAAACAACCCCACTGAAGCCACTAAGATTTCTTACATGTCTAGTGCTAAGCAAATATCTAGTCGTAATTAACTCTAGGACTCAGCTTGGTAGCAGAAAATCAACTAATTTAGAAAATTTTGGAAATTTTAGGTGATTTCATTAGCAATTTGTTGGTATTTGTTGCTTTCTGTTAAGCAATAATAAAGCTTGCAGCTAAGAAATGTGTATTTGCAATCCAAAGTGATTCCTAAGAATGTGTGTGTTAACACAAGAATTAATCGCAATTAATTGCAAATAGTATTGGAAAGATCCCATCAAAAATAATTTTCCTGTAACATTCTCTCACCCTGAAAGAAACGTTAATGTTTCCTTCATCCCTCAAAGTCGTCAAGTAGGACTTATTTTTAGGAGTACCTCACAGTGGAAAACTGTAAACTGGAGATTTTAAGCACAGAGGGTCTGAATAAATCATGACTTTGTTCTTCATTCCCCAGATGGAAAGCAGTGCTCTGTTAGAGCATACCGGTTAGCAGCTGTAGATTAAGCTTTTCTGGCAGTTGTTCTGACCACAGGTAAAGAATGGCACAGACTCGAGCTTATGCAAAAGCCACAAATTTATTATAAATCACACAGCAAAACATAGCATCTGGTGAAGGGATAAATATATCTATATTTATATATCTATAAATATACTTATCAGTTGGGGATCCCTAAACAAGGCGATGCTGGGTCTTTTAACTTCACACCTCTATCCTTTTTATAAGACACTCATTAGATGACCAGTTCAAACCATACAATGTTGGAAAGACTGTTACCAAGAAGGTGGAAGAACAGGGTGCCTTAGTACGGACACAAAGCCAGCTTCTCAGGTTTGCTACTACAGTGGATGAAATACCCGTCTAGGAGGGACCCACATGGCAAAACTGATCCTTAATACAATACCTCAGCTTAACAGTGGTGTCATAAAGGGTCATTTGTGGGCCACACGCCAAGGTTTCCCTTTAGATACTGCTTTTATAAAGAATAAATTGTTGTATTTAATTGGACTCTGAAGCATTTAAAAACCGCTGTAGACATTTGAAGACTTCTGACGTTAATCAGTTCAATCACTCAAAAAATGGTTGTGCTTGAACAGCCAGCTTCCTCTTCATTCCTCATCCTCACCCTCCATAGAAACTATGTCACTGGTCCCAGCTGGAAAAATTTTTCCAGCTTAAAAAACCCTGTGAACATATTTTGCTCTTTTGATAAAGCTGTCTCACTGAGAAACTATACCAATAGCAGAAGAGAAGCTTGTGATTTCTATGGACAAGGAAATGCAGATATAAAGAATTATGCAGCTTCCCAACAGCCTACCTGCCTCTTAGGACTCTCCTTGCCAGCCCTGACGGTTACACCGTGTATTTACTTCTACAGGATGGAAGGAAACACCTCCTGATCCCAAGCCAGCCAACTCTACATACGTGGATGAGAAGCTGCACTTTTTGGATGGTGCAGCACCTTGCACGATCCCTGCCACTGGGTTTTTCCATCCCCTTTGTTTTAGCCTCCCACCACGTCTCTCCTGCCGGCTGGAAATGTGTGGGTCTGAAGTTAATCAGCTGGGGTCACAGTCAGTTTTTATGAGGCGGCCGTAGGGCACCCAACAGGACCCCGCCCGGCTCGGGTGGCCGTGACGGCCCGGCTGAAACGGGTCGGGGACAAGGCACATCCCGACAGCTGCAGAGGGGCCTGGCCGAGGAAGAGCTGCTTTCCTCGCCACACTCTGGCTTCCGAATTCCTGCTCACAAGCAGCCGACGGGCACCCCGTGTCCTCCTGCGGGCCCTCGCCCCACGCCAGCGGGAACGGGCCGGCGGACGCTGGCTACAGAGCGAAGCCGCGGACGGCAGCGGCGCTGGGCGGGGAG